>CAKXYN010000162.1:0-684066 GCA_935064755.1 Tragelaphus eurycerus | reverse complement strand
CGCTTGGGCAGGCGTCACCCCAGGGCCACACAAAGGGACCTGGCCTACCTGCCCAGGAGCTTGGTGGGCACCACGTGGCAGAGGTGTGGAGGCACATTGCAGAAAATGGGGCTCAGAGAGGCAGGCCCCACCCCCAGGGCAGGGCGCGGGCTGTGGTCACTGACAGCTCGCTGCGGGCCGCTGCTGCTGGGTATGGCTGTTCTACCAGGAGGGCATGTTGGGAAGAAGTGCTGTCGCTGGGAGTTGGACAGCTGACCAGGCCCTGCCGTCACGTGAGCCCACCGGCTCCACGCAGAGGGTCCCTCTGTGATGGCGCTGCTGGCCAGATGCTGGCTGTGAGCGCAGGCGCGGCTCTGGGGAGCTGGCTGGGGGGGTTCTAAGAGGGTAGGTCTCATCTTCAGGGTTGTGGCCTGGATGGACCCTCACGCGCTGTCCTGAGGAAGAGCCCTGCAGCTTGTGGTGTGGGTCTGAGAGAAGACTCCAGACTGGTTGAGGGGCAGCCCGCTTGGGCACCCCACTTAGGTCAGTGGGTACAGGCGGGCTCTTGAGACGGTGGGTCCAATGCCCCCCCAGGCCCCACCCTGCAGGGCCCCCAGGGGCAGGGCTGTAGGCACTGGCTGGTCCCCGTGCTGTGAGGGGCTGTGTGGAAGGGTGAGGACTGGGCCAGGAGGGGCCCTGGGCTCTGGGGGGACGGACCCACCATGGGGTCAGCGTGGTCAGCATGTTTGGATGTGGAGCCAGGGGGTGATCTGACGCCAGGCAGAAGGCTCTTCGGCCTGGGTTGGAGGATAGGGGAACCAGCAAAGGGCACAGGGAGCTGGGAAGGGGGGCCTGGCACTGGACCCTTTCGGGCATCCACAGGGAAGGGGGAGCCTGGGAACCGCACGGAGGCAGGGGACCCGCACACAGTTGCAAGCAGGGTGGCCTTGGAGACAAGGTCCCCCTGCGTCCTGCAGAGCCAGAGGGGAAGCAGTCATGGGCCTGCCAGTCCTCCCCGAGACACGGGGGCAGCAGAGCCCACCACGCCCAGGAGGCCCATCCCCGTCTCTGAGGTGCCTGCATGCACTTTAGCAGTTTCCCCAGTCTGGGCCCTGTGACAGCTGCTTCCATCCCCACAGCCCACTTTATTCACAAAACCCACGAGTGACACTTAGGGATGAAGCTTTCAGGAACAACACGGGAACAGAACGAAGGGGAAAGATGGGGCTGAGCTCCATTTCAGGACACCCCTGGGGAGGCGGCGGCCCTGAGGCTGGGGGAGCACCCCCAAGTCAGGAGCTGGGGCATGGAGACGGAGTGCCCACAGCACCAGCCACAGGTGGGTCAGCAAGACTTGGGGCCCCTCTGCCACAGCATGGAGCCCACCCCCCCGGGCTTCCTTGCCAACCCGTGCAGGCGGGGGAGCACGCCCGTCCAGGAGCCTGGCTCCAAGCACCAGGCAGTGGGAGTGGGTGCAGGGCCCACAGGGTCCGCCTGGGTGTGGCTCCCCAGGGTCAGGCACTGAGACACATGGGGTGGGGGGGTGCTGCCCACATTTTATTAGACGTGCCCGGAGCCTGCCGTGGCCCCACTGTGGGGTGTGGGGGAGCAGCCTGCGGCCTGTCTCCAGCACCAGGGCCAGTGGGGAGCCTCTCATTTCCCACCCCAACCCAGACAGGGCTGGTGGGGAAACACTGCCCTGGAGAACACTTGGGCAAGAAAAGCGCCAGAAGCCCCCGCGGACCCCAGCCCCCGCCCACTTGGGCACAGCGCTCTTGAGGCCAGGAGTCCTAGGGGCTCCCAAGCCCGGGCTGGTGAGAGGCCTGGCTCCTGGGGGGGGGGGGGGGGGGGGCGACGTCCTTTGGCAGCGAAGCAGGGTGGCAGGCAGCTGGCAGCTATGCACAGTAGGTGTCTGCCCTCACCACCTGGCAGTACATGGTCATGGCGAAGGTCAGGCCCAAGATCTGCGGGAACAGCAGGGGCTGGGCAGGGCCTCTCAGGACCACAGCCAGTGGCCGGCATGGTCTGCATCCACACCATCCTGAGGGGCTGGAACTCCTGTCCCCGGGGAAGCCTCTGGCAGGGCATGCCCCCCACAGGCCTAGAGACACCCCATGGGCTGGACCCAGACCCACTTTCCCCTTGGAGTGGGTTTGGCCACCCTGGGCTCTGCTGGTCTCAGGGCCTAGAAGTTCCAGGCTGGGCCCCCAACAGCTGCCCTCCACTCCTCTGACTGCGCTTACCCCTCTGGGAGTGTCTGGCTGTGCCCTCTGCCTGCACCCCGGAAACGGGCTGCCCTGACACTGCTTGGTGCCACCCCCGGGGCTGGCACTCAGGTCGCGTGTGAAAGTCGGGGAGCAGGGGCTGGCCGGCCGGGCCTCACCCGGGTCTGTGCTGCCCACCTTCGCTCTGCACTGGGCAGTCCTGTGACCACCCCCTCCCCCCAGAGCCCCTGGGCAGGGGTGGGAACACGGCTGGTGCACAGACCTCAGCAGAGGCACCCAGGCTGTGCTTCCATCCACGAGGAGATCAGACCCTCAGCTCAGGAGTCTGTCCCTGAGCTCTGCTGGGGACCCAGCCTCCTCTGCTGCCCTGTTCGCGCTCAGGGCTGGGGTGGGGCCCTCCTACCTGCACCAGGGCCGTGCACAGGCCGAAGACGCCCACGGCCAGCAGGTTCTCCTGGAGCCACATCTTCACGGTCTCATAACACGGCTAGAGGAAGAGTCCGCGTCACGGGGTTGGCGAGGTCGGCCCTTCGCCCCCAGGGGCCTGGGCAGCGGCTGGCCGGAGGGCACAGACTCACCGCTTTCCACCAGGTGCCGGGCGCGTGCAGCCCGCAGCTCTCGCTGAACTCCAGGCAGCAGGAGTCGGGAACGCGTGTGGCATTGTAGACCTCGAACCAGTCGGTGTAGTTGGAGACCCCGCAGCAGCGGAACTGCGGGAGAGGCGGGCTGCGACTGTGCGCCGAGGGGTCCCGCCCCACCCCGCCCAGGTCCCGCCCTTTCCCCGCCCCCGGCCACACCCGGGTCCCGCCCCCGCCACGCCCCGCCTCACGTCCGTCTGGATGATGCTCCAGGCATTGGTGAGGCCCACGTTGCCTGGGGTGCCGTACAGGTGCAGGCCCTTCTTCAGGTCCCGCTGGGCGTACCTGTCGATCTGCAGGATGGAAGGACCACCCTGCGGCCAGCTCCACCTACCTCGGCCAGACCCGCGCCCACGCTGGCCCCGGGTGCCCTCTGTCCGCCTCCCTGCAGTCACCCCTCCCAAAAGGCACCACCAAGCCCTGGCGCCCCTAAGTTTCCCTGGGCCTTTCGTGGTGCTAATCACGGGGTCCGAGTCAGACGCGTCCGCACGAGCTTATGGCAGTTAACTTGCAGGTGGAGACAGACGAGTACTGAACACCCAGGAAGCGTCTGCACACGCCCACCAGGACCAGGACTCCAAGTGGCCGGCCAACAAGGCCCAGATCTTGGTTCCTAAGACCATTCGTTCTCCATTAAGGAACCAGGCTCACTGGAGGAATGGTAGATTGCAGGGCTGGGGCAGGGGCCCCCCAGGATGGACCTGGGGGTGTCTCCTAGCAGCAGAGAGGGAGGTGTTGGAGGAGCAGGTAAGGGGTGTGGGAGCCACAGAGCTCCAGTAGTCAGAGCTAAACCAGATGAACAAAAAATAAGTCTTGGGGAATAACCAGAGAATAAAACATGTAAATGCACCCTCACATGTGTCATTAAGCAATAGCAGCGGGGTGGGAGACATCCCCGTCGAGCTGACACGCAGTTGAAGACGGGGGCCACCTGGGTGCTCAGACTCTCTGGAGCCTCCAAGGCCCTGCTGTTTCCCCCAGGCCTGGCCGTAAGGACCTGTGGTTGCAACCAGAGCCGGGCTGGGCCCGGCGCCTGTCCATGCAGAGCTGGGGTCCCTGGGGTCGGTTCTCAGCCCCTCCCGCCCCCTTGCCTCTGGGAGGGTGCAGCCCCGTGCCCACCGCGGGGCAGCTGTACCTTGTCAGTGTAGGCGAAGAAGAGGACGGTGATGCAGGCCTCGAGCAGGAACACCAGCAGCAGCGCCACGAAGAACTGCGGGCCAGGGCCGCCAGCCTCAGCCGCGCGGCCCACCCAGCGCGCAAGGACGGGCCCCCGCCCCGCACGGGGTCCTGGGGCGCTGAGAGGGCTGGGACAGGAGCTGGGAGGGGGTCCTGGGACAGGTGGTCTCGGAGAAAACAGGCCCAGTGCCAGTCGGAGGGGCTCTGCCTGGCACACGTGTGGGGGCACGTGTACACATGTGCCTGTGTCCGTCAGGGCCGCCCCAGCCCGGCCTGCTCCCCCACTGGACTCACGGTGAGCAGGAGGCATCTGTTCTCCTTGATGGCCCCGATGCAGCCCACGAAGCCGATGGCCATCACGAAGGCGCCAGTGACGATGAGCAGGTTGGCAGCCGACAGCGACGGGAAGGAGGAAGACAGGGTGGCGAAGTTCCCCTGCGTGGCCGCCAGCCAGATGCCCACGCCCAGGATGCCGCAGCCGCCCAGCTGGGCCGGGGCGCAGAGGGGGCGCGGGTGAGGGGCCCGCCAGGCGCCCGCTGGCCACCTGGCCTGCCGGCCGCGCTGGGCCCCCCACGCATGCTCGGCCCCAGCCGTCCCCCCTAGGGGCTGTCCCCGGGCCCACACCAGCCCACTCCCTGGCCCGCTCCCCCGACCACTGCAGCTTTTACTGAACTTCATAATTGCTCCTTACAAAAATCAATTCAAACAGGAGGAAGAGGCAGAGGAGGCCAGGCAGAGATGAATCTGGGGAGACGCCTGGCCCCGGGGGGCGGGGGCGGCCAGAGGGGTGGGGGGCAACAGCCAGCTGGGACTCTGAAGCCTCCGGGATGCCCCGAGATGAAATGGGAGCTCAAGCCCAGGGCTGGCAGGGTCTGCTGGCTGTAAGGACACGTGTGTGTGTGTGTCCCCATAAGGAGACGTGCACACGTGTGTCCCCGTAAGGAGACGTGTGAGAGTGTGTGTGTGTCCCCATAAGGAGATGTGTGCATATGTGAGTGTTTCCCCATAAGGAGACGTGCACACGTGTGTCCCCGTAAGGAGACGTGTGAGAGTGTGTGTGTGTCCCCATAAGGAGATGTGTGCACATGTGAGTGTTTCCCCATAAGGAGACGTGTGTGTGTGTCCCCATAAGGAGACTGCACACGTGAGTGTGTCCCCATAAGGACACGTGTGAGACAGTGTGTGTGTCCCCATAAGGAGACATGTGAGAGTGTGTGTGTGTCCCCATAAGGAGACGTGTGATAGTGTGTGTTCCCATAAGGAGACGTGTGCACACGTGTGTCCCCATAAGGAGATGTGTGAGTGTGTGTATATGTTCCCATAAGGAGATGTGTGCACATGTGTGTGTCCCCATAAGGAGGTGTGTGCACACGTGTTTCCCCATAAGGAGCGTGTGTGTGTGTCCCCATAAGGAGTGTGTGAGAGTGTGTGTGTATGTTCCCATAAGGAGATGTGTGCACATGTGTGTCCCCATAAGGAGACGTGTGCACACGAGTGTGTCCCCGTAAGGAGATGTGTTAGAGTGTGTATGTTCCCATAAGGAGATGTGTGCACATGTGAGTGTTTTCCCATAAGGAGCCTGTGTGTGTGTCCCCATAAGGAGACATGTGCACACGTGTGTGCGCCCCTCCTGAGGGAGAGGGATGACCCCCATATGGCAGGCCCCCACCAGGCGCAGGGACAGAGCTGTCCACGGTGCAGACCACAGGCCAGGCCACTTGAGGCAGCAGGGCACCCGCCCTTGCCCGGGGCACCATCGGGACCCTGAAGAGGCCGGGACCGGCGTGGGTCATGAGCCCTCCCACCAGCTGACAGGCAGGAAACGGGTGCTCAGGGCCACCCCAGGTCCCTGGGCTCTCCAGGTGCCCATGTGGACCACACACACGGATGGTCTCCCCTGGCCTCCGCCCAGCGTCGCAGCAGAGGGGGGACCCAGGTCAGGGGCAAGGGCTGCCCCCCGGAAGAAGCCGAAGCAGGCACCCTGGTCCCGTGCCTGCCAATCCCTGCTGACTGGGCACACCCTCTCCCGCTCCAGGGGCTCAGCCCCAGGCCGAGCCCCTAGGCCGGCGCTGGTGGCGGGGTGCAGGGCTGCCTCTGAGCAGAGGGGAGCACCTTCCTCTAAAACCAACAGCCAGCCAGCTGGCTCTGCCCTCAAGGTCGGCACGGACAGCTCTGGTCCACAGGACGAGGGCCTCTGAGCCCCTGGCCCCGCGGGGACCTGGGGAGGGTCACTGGAGGCCGTCTGGAGAGAGCGTCCTGCAGGGCCTGGGCCTGCCTGGGAGGGCGTCACCCGGGGCAGCCTCACACACGCGTGACGCGGACCTGGCCCACGGCGACACCCAGACACGTCACCCGGCCCTCCGCACTCAGGCACAGACCAGCCACCAACAACCGCGTGAACGCGATGCGGGAGCATGGGTAAGGAAATTACCTGTAATTGTGAAGCTGCTTCTGCGGAGGCAGCTTTTAAAACATTTTGGCAGGAAAATTACTGCCTCTGAGTACGGGGGAAAAGGGCCTTGTGAAACCCAGACGGAGGAGCAACGCAGAAGGGCCTGAGGTCCCTCCCAGGGCGGGCCCGCGGGCAGCAGCAGGCAGGGGACACCACCCCACCCCATCCCACTGTGTCCTCCCTGGCCCTCCCCAGCCCTGCTGAGGCCCAGGAGCAGACCCCCACTCCACGGTAGCACCCTCCAGACCCCCCACCCCAACCCTGCAGTCCCCAGGGCCTTCCTGTCTCTGTCTCACACCTAGAGTGCACACCCTACCCCCTGTGCCCAGCCTGGCACGCACTCCCCACCTCCTGCTGTCTCTTTTCTTTTCCATATTTTGGGGGACTGGCCTAGGGCTAGGCAGGTGGGG
Source organism: Tragelaphus eurycerus (assembly GCA_935064755.1). Classification (NCBI taxonomy): domain Eukaryota; kingdom Metazoa; phylum Chordata; class Mammalia; order Artiodactyla; family Bovidae; genus Tragelaphus; species Tragelaphus eurycerus. The sequence goes on along the minus strand of CAKXYN010000162.1, from coordinate 677,186 downwards.
CCGCTTAGTGAGGCCCACAGGGGGCAGCAGCCCTCCAGTCACGTGGCAGCAGCCCTCCAGTCACGTGGCTCGGCATGGCAGATGGCCGGGCAGCTGGCCCAATCCTTGGAACGGGGTGAAGGGCCAGGTGCCCACAGGGGCCAAGCATGTGTCAGAAGCCCCTCACCAGGCAGCTGGCACCGTCTCGGGGGTGGGGCCGGGCATGGTGGGGTGACACCCCCCTCCCAGCCAAGAACAGCCCCAAGGGAAGGGAGGAGCCCATCTCTGTGAAGTTCAAGGGTGGAAAAACCTGTCCCTGGGCTAGAAATCAGGTCTGCAGGTGCCCAGGGTGGGGGCTGGGGGCCTGAATGCAGGGGCTCGGGTACCACCCTGGTGGAGAGCGGAAACTCTGTACAACGAAGGGGCTGCCCCAGCGGCGCAGCAGGCAGACTCTGCACCTGCAGAGGAGTGGGCACAATCCCTGGTCCAGTCCGGGAACTCGAAGCCCACATGCCGCGCGGCCATAAACAAAGAATCTATGACTATGATCGTTATCCTTACACTCCAGAAAGCCCCGCGTTCCTCCAGGCTGCGAGAGAGGCGCCGGCGCTAGCCCACCAACCCCCCCAGACTGTTGTCCGAGAGGAGGGGGCTGCCCTTCCAGGGCAGCTGGGCAGCAGATGGGCGGGACCTCAGCGGGGAGCCAGGGCTGCACCCCCACCCAGGCCCCGGGGCCTCTCCACTGCCCCCTGACTCCCTTAGGGGCTGAAGCCACACCTCTCTGCCCCAGAGCTCCCAAGGCCCCCTGACCAACTGCTGCCACCCCCAACCCATGTGAGAAGCCATCGAGTCCCTGATGGGAGGGGGCTGGCATGCCGGGGGGTGGGACAGGGAGACCCACCACTGCCGCCACAGTGGACCGACCCCGGGCCGCAGAGGACCTGTCTTCCAGCTGCTGGCCTGGGATGGGCCTCATGTGGGACAGCCATCCTGGGCATCCTGACCCCTGACCTGACTGGGACAGCCAAGGACCCCGGCTTCCCACACTCGCTGCCCACCCACCCCGCCTCGTGGTCGCCGGCAGCAGGACCGCCACCACCCCGCCCCCTCCCCACTGCAGGAAGAAAGCGGAACCAGGACACACAGCGTCCCCCAGCCCCCCCCCACCAAAAGGCCGGAGCCGAGAGCAGACCCCCGACCCCGCCCCATGACCTCCAGCAGGGCCCCTCGGCCTGCCTGTTTCCCCGAGGGTAGGGGTGCCGGCGGAGGTGGTCCAAGGTCTGCAGAGCCCTTTGGCCCTTGGGCCCTCTTTCACCGTTCCGGGAGACCGGGACCAGAGGCCAGGCCTCAGTCTGCAGCCCCTCAAGGGGGAAAACCAAGAGCCCCCTGGGCTGGTGTGGGGGGGACGCAAGATCCACAAGAGTGGGACTTGCCCAGGGAACCAGGGGGGCCTGGGAGCAGGGGGGCCCGGGAGCAGGGGGGCCTGGGTAGCAGACGACGGGAGCAGGCGGCAGGCGGGCCGGCCCACGCTGTGGGGGAGGCAGGGCAGGGAGCGCTCCTGCCTGGATGGGGCTGGGGGATGCAGCAAAGCTAACCACGCCTGGGAGCGGCCCAGCTGCAGGCTGAGGCCCAGCCAGTCACGGGAGCACCTTCGCCTTTCAGAACCAGCCCTGCCTCCACTCGGGACCACCCCTACCACCAAGACCACCCCCATGGCTGCAGAAACTGTCCCGGGGAGCCCTGAGCACCCCCCAGAGCTGGGGAGGAGCAGGGAGAGTGCCAGGGGCTGTTCAGCCCCACCGCACCTCCTGATCCCTGCACACAGCCCTCCCCCACAGGGGATGCCCCTGACTCAGGGACCCCAGGCCTAAGCTGCCCACCGCCTGCACGCCTGGAAGGTAGCGGTGCCCCTGGAAGGCGGCGGTGTCCCCAGTGGGGCTGTGCCTCCCCTAGAGGGCCCGGCGGCCCTGGGTCGGTGGACAGTCTGGGGGTTGACCAGCACCTGGGCCTCACCCCACCCCGTGCCCCTGCAGCCCGCCTGGGCCTTCTGGGCTCCATCTCAGGGCACCCCTTCACAAGCACCTAGGATACCATCGACTCTCTCGAGCCACGCTGTTGACCCGCAGGCCACACAGGACCCAGCAGATTCACACGAGCACCTGCGGCTGGAGGTCCCAGCCCAGCCCTTCTGGACGCCGTCCAGGAGCCCCCAGGGAAAACCCGTCCAGCAGAGCACGGTTGCCTCCAGAGCCAGCCCCCTCCCCACATTCAGCCAGGACCCCAGGATGGACGGGAGGGGCAGAAGGCGCTTCTGGGGAGGCCGGCTTAGGCCCAGGCGGAGAGCACCGGTGCAGGGTGGGCCCGCGGGGTCTGCAGTGGAGAAGGGGGCTCTGGGGCGACTCAAAGGCAAGTGTGCCCTGCTGGGCTGCAGGCGCAGGAGGGAGCCCCAGGGGTCGCCGGAGCTTGACTCCCCTCAGCTTCTCCTGAGTGGGAAACACCGGGGCAAAAATACCTCCAGTGGGGGCTCAGCATCCCCAGAGAGCAACGTGCCGATCCCGAGAAGGGGGACTCTGCCCCCCCACCCCCCGCAGCCCTGTCAGCAGCAGGGAGGGCCCGGCTGACACCTGCACTGGGCCCAGCGGGGTGGGGGTCCGGCCAGCCCTCCAGCCACGCTCACCACCCCTGGCCTCAGTGTTTCCTGGGGGTCCTCTCTCCGACCGCAGACCCCCGCCAGGCACCAAGGTGGGATGTGGAGGGACCAAGCCAGCCCCCCGGCCTGAGCACCTGGCGGGGAAGTGTAATTGGATAATAAAGGGATCGGATTTTCTAGCCCTGGAGAGGGTCCCCAGGGGTTCCTGACTTGTTCTTTCCAGGGCTGAGGACGCATCCAGGGCAGGGATCACTGGAGCATGTCCGCCCTGCAGCTGGGGTGGAGGCGCCTTCGGGGTTCACAGGGCAGCTCCGCCGGGCCGTTTGGGGGGCTGCCCCCCGGGCACAGGCCCCTCGAGGGCCCCCTCTCCTCCTCCCAACAAGCAGATACCCTGGCTCTGAGGAGGGGCTGGGGGGTGGTGGTGGAGAAGCAGGTCCTGCCTTCCCAGGACCTCCCCCCGCCACCGCCCATCCCCCATCCGCCCGCCGCCCTTCCTGCTCACCAGTCACAAGGCCACCTGCAGCCCTCTCCCGTCACACTGCCCGGGGCAGACTGACCCTGCCAGCTGCTTGCCACTCACCACACCAGTGCCTGCCACTCCTGGCCGGTGCCCCCGCTCCTGGCCGGTGCCCGCCCCCCACTCCTGGCCACAGCCCCCCGCTCCTGGCCGGTGCCTTCCCCCAGCTCCTGGCCGCAGCCCCCCACTCCTGGCTGGTGCCCCGCTCCTGGCCGGTGCCTTCCCCCGCTCCTGGCCGCGCCCCCCGCTCCTGGCTGGTGCCTTCCCCCAGCTCCTGGCCGCGCCCCCCGCTCCTGGCCGGTGCCTTCCCCCAGCTCCTGGCCGCGCCCCCCGCTCCTGGCCGGTGCCTTCCCCCAGCTCCTGGCCGCGCCCCCCACTCCTGGCTGGTGCCCCGCTCCTGGCCGGTGCCTTCCCCCCGCTCCTGGCCGCGCCCCCCACTCCTGGCTGGTGCCCCGCTCCTGGCCGGTGCCTTCCCCCAGCTCCTGGCCGCGCCCCCACTCCTGGCCGGTGCCCACTACTCCTGGCCGATGCCCACCACTCCTGGCCACAGCCCCCTGCTCCTGGCCGGTGCCTGCCCCCCACTCCTGGCCACAGACCCCACTCCTGGCCCATGCCCACTGCTCCTGGCCGGTGCTCACTCCTGACCGGTGCCTTCCCCCGCTCCTGGCCACAGCCCCCCGCTCCCTGGCCGGTGCCCCCAATCCTGGTTGGTGCCCCTGCTCCTGGCCAGGGCCCCGCGAGGAGGAGACAGCCGCGCCCCCCACTCTTGGGCAGAGCGCAGCCTCAGCAGCTCTGCTGCTGGCTCCTGGCCTCTGGGGGCTTCTCAGTTCCAGGCCCAGACCCTCCCAGGAGCTCCTTGCAGAGAACGACCTTTTGAGTGACCCCTGGGGAGGTGGGCAACTGGGGCAGGAGCCTCCCCCTCTTCCCAGCGACCCCGTACGTCTTAGGCCAGAGCCCAGGAGAGACAGGAGGTGTGGCAAGGTGGTGCTTTCTGAGCCTTTCGCGGTAAGTGGAGCTCAGGCGACCGAGTTTACAGTCGTGGCCTCCTTCTGGGGTCCAGAGCCCCCGCAGGAAGGACAGCCACGCCCCCACGCTCCCACCACGGAAGGAGCGCGCCAGGAATTAGCGATGGAGCGGCTGTGACCTTGGCATCATCTCCCCACAGGCCCTGCAGCCCGGCTGGGGGGCCCCAGGCCCGGCCGGGTTTGCTCCCGGTGCAAGTGTGACACCCCGGCAGGCGCGTCCAGCCCTCCAACCTGGGTCTGGACGGCAACTCTGTCCTCCAGTGTTGGGGGTTTTCGAGGGAGGGGGTCCCCCTGTAGCACCAACAGCTCTGACCCTGGACACAGGCACCTCATCTGAGCAAACCCAGCCACCTTAGAGAAAGTTAGAGAAGCCCCCATCTGGTTGGAAGTGCAGCAGAGGGGCCAGACAGCCCTCCTGCGGGCCCCCCAGCCCCTGTCCTGCACAGGAGCCGGTCCAGCGGAGGGCTCGCCTCCCATCCCCACCACCCCCCAGCCCCTCTGCAAGGCGGTCCCTGGAGCCAGGAAGGCGGGTCTGCTGGGGAGGCTGTGCCCACGAAGAGCGAGGGCACGGCAGAGGGGAAGGAGCCAGCGGCCCGCAGAGGGCAGGCGCGGGGCCCCACGCTGCCCCATGGCAGGTGTGGGACACATCCAGTCTCAGCAAGAGACAGAGCGGAGGGGACGCAGGGCGGCCGCCCAGGGTGCAGACTTGGCGGACCCCAGCAGTACCGGAACCCCCAGGAGCCGCGCTGCCCTGGCCCCAGCGACCCCAGGTACACCCCCAGCCAGCGTCCCGAGTGTCCCGCCACACCCCCCAGCGGGAGCGGCGACCCCCAGCGGGAGCGGCGACTCACCCAGAAGAGCAGGTTGAAGGCGAACATGAGGTACTTGACGCCCTGCAGGCAGCCGCGCGCCATGCTGCAGCGCTTCAGCTCTAGGAGGAAGATGAAAGACAGGTCCAGGTAGAAGACCACGTACTTGTTGCCCTTAGGCGACGTGTAGCGCGCCTGGGCCGCCTTGGGGCCGGGGCTGGCGTGCAGGCCGAAGAAGGGGCCGCCGCGCGCGAAGCCCGGTTCCTTGCCCGGCGGCGACGGGCTGCGCCGGTACGTGGACTCGTCCGTGCTCGAGCGGCGCATCGCGCGGGGCCGCCGGGCTCCCCGCCCCGGCCCGCGGGGCCACCCGGCGCGCCGCTCCGCGTGGATCCGCGGCGGACCGCGGACACCTGCCCGCGCGCCGCAGCCCCGGCCTGCCCGGCCCGCGCGGCTCGCGCGGACCCCCGCCCCGCCGCTCCGGCCGCCCAGCCCCGCGCCGGCCAATCGCAGCCCCGGCCCGCCCCGGCCCGCCCCGCGCGGACCCCGCCCCCGGCGCGCCCCGCCCGCCGATCCTCCGCCCGCCCGCGGAGCGCCCGCGGGAGCTGGGGGCGCGGGGCCGGCAGCTCTCAGCCCCGGCGCGACGCCCCGGCCTTGCCCGGAAGCCGCAGCGCGCCGGGACCCCGCTGGCGGGCGGGCTCGGTGGCCTCCGACCGCACGCGAAACGCAAAGCGCTTTGCAGATGAGGGATGACCCACTTGCTGTCTGGGGGCGACGTGGGGCAGCTCCCGCTACCCGCTCAGATCGAGGCAGCGCAGGGGGCGCAGCCGAAGACACCCGGGGTGCACCCCGGGCCGGCGAGGGCTGCGCGGGGCCATGGGTCAGCCTGGGGACCCCAGCCGGGGGCGGTCCCGGGAGACCAGGCAGAGGGGAAGGACAAGCCTCTGGGGGAGGGGCCGGGGCAGGGGGAGCCGGGAGGGGCGGCCACCCCGCCAGGCAGGGCTTCGGAGTCATCACTGGACCCAAGGCAGACCACAGGCGTGTGCAGGGCTGGCAGCCCCTCCAGGCCCCGAGCCCGTGGGACCCTCTGTCCTCGCCCTGGTCCTGGCTTCCTGGGCACGTGTGATGTGCAGTCACACAGGACTCCTCGCGGGTGGGACATACTGCTGCCACTGTCTTGAGAGTCTCCATAATCTCTGACGAAGGTGCTCTGACGAAGGTGCCCTGACCGTCACGTCGCACCGGCCCCTCCCAAACACCTGCACACAAGCCTTGGCAGCACATTGGAGCTCCAAGGCCCCTTGCACAGGCGGACTGCTGTGCCCTGGTGCTGAGCAAGCAGACGCGACAGACACCCTCTGCTGTGCCCCCACAGCCCACCCCTGGGTGGAGGCCCTGGGTGTGGAGGGAAGACCCTGCTCGAGGCCCGGACGCCCCACCTCCTGCCTGCAGCCCCCTCCTCCTCTTGGTTCAGCAGGGGGCCCAGCCTCAGGGACGGTGGTGCAACAGGCAGGGACACCCCCTCCCCTGGACTGGGTCTACCCGGTCACCAAGGCCACCCAGGGCAGCACCCACCCTGTCGGATGGTCCAGGAAGCTGCAGTCGAAAGAGGGAAGGACTACTCAACTCGCCCAAGGTCAGCAGAAATCAGAGGGAAGAAAGGAACGGGGGAGGGGAGGGGGAAGGGAGAAACAGAAGTTGGGGGGGGCGACAAAGCGGCAGTGAGGAGACCAGGCCTGAGCCCTGCTGGGCTCCCGAGAAGGGACACGCTGCCGCCCAAGGGCCCAGTGGAGAGGCCAGCCCTGCAGCGTCCCCTGCAGCTCTGCAGAGACTGCTGGCCGCAGCTCTCCTGAGGCAGCAAGTGGCAGCGGTGACCCCTGGAGATCCTGGTGACCCCCAACAGCCTCTGGCCACCTCCCCCTTGGCCCAACTCTGCCAGCCCACACGCCCAAGCCAGGGACAGCCAGTCAGGGCCCTGAGAGGCGCAGTGGGCACAGGCGGGCTGAAGGGCAGCGACTGAGGACAGGGCGGGGGGCTGGGAGCCTCCCCTCCACCCTTCAGCCCACCCCAAGGCTGGCTGGTTGCCACAAGGGGCCCAGCACCCAGGGTGCCCTCTCCCCTGCCTCACTCGGCCAACATCACGCCAACACCCCAGAACTCCTGAAAACCCTCTCCAGTCTCTAAAACCCTGCTCCGGCCCCCACCACGAGCCACTGAGCCTGAGCTGAGATTCACCCAGGAGACAACCAAGGATGCCGGGGCCAGAGGGAACATGGACGAGAGCACACGGCCCCCGCGAGCCCCGGGACCCCGCCCCCGGTGCCCAGCAGCTCCCCCAGCAGCGGGACACATGCCGAGAGGGCCACACCGGACTGGCTTGGTCCCGGTCTGTCCCGGGACCAGGAGAACCTCCACCAGCGAGGCCCTGCCCTACCTGGCTTGCCGGGGAAGAAGGCGGGCAGTGCCCAGTGGTTTTGAGGGCCGGCCAGCCGGCAGGCGAGCAGTCAGCAAGGCCAAAGCCACAGCTCTGTGGAGGGAAGACAGGCAGAGTGGAGGCCACGCTTTGCCTCGTTCCCAGCCTCCGCGGGGGCTCTGTACCCGGGGCCGGATCCCTGTGGGGAGAGAGGGCAGCTGGGGGCCGGGGGCGATGTGCTCAGACTCAGGGCCCAGCCCGGGGGCTGCCTCCCCGCCCTTTGAGGTGCCCGGAGGCACAAGCGTGCCCGCGCGGGGCTGCATTTGGAGAACACACGTGGTCAGCAGACAGAAGGCCGTCCAGCCCCCAGCGGCCCCGCAGCCCGGAGCCCAGGCTGATGGTCCACGTCCCCCAGGGCTCTGCACCCCACACCCTCCCACTTCCCAGAGATGGACACCCTGAGCCCCCAGCCTCCCTGCGGAGCCAGCCTGCCATCAGTCACGAGGCCCATTAATGTGCCCTTAATGGACTCGCATTGAAGAAAGCAGGGAAAACCACTAGACCATTCAGGTATGACCTAAATCAAATCCCTTATGATTATACAGTGGAAGTGAGAAATAGATTTAAGGGCCTAGATCTGATAGATAGAGTGCCTGATGAACTATGGATGGAGGTTCGTGACATTGTACAGGAGACAGGGATGAAGACCATCCCCATGGAAAAGAAATGCAAAAAAGCAAAATGGCTATCTGGGGAGGCCCTGCAAATAGCTGTGAAAAGAAGAGAAGTGAAAAGCAAAGGAGAAAAGGAAAGATATAAACGTCTGAATGCAGAATTCCAAAGAATAGCAAGAAGAGATAAGAAAGCCTTCTTCAGCGATCAATGCAAGGAAATAGAGGAAAACAACAGAATGGGAAAGACTAAGGATCTCGTCAAGAAAATCAGAGATACCAAAGGAACATTTCATGCAAAAATGGGCTCGATAAAGGACAGAAATGGTATGGACCTAACAGAAGCAGAAGATATTAAGAAGAGGTGGCAAGAATACACAGAAGAACTGTACAAAAAAGAGCTTCACGACCCAGATAATCATGATGGTGTGATCACTGACCTAGAGCCAGACATCCTGGAATGTGAAGTCAAGTGGGCCTTAGAAAGCATCACTATGAACAAAGCTAGTGGAGGTGATGGAATTCCAGTGGAGGTGATGGAATTCCAGTGGAGCTATTCCAAATCCTGAAAGATGATGCTGTGAAAGTGCTGCACTCAATATGCCAGCAAATTTGGAAAACTCAGCAGTGGCCACAAGATTGGAAAAGGTCAGTTTTCATCCCAATCCCAAAGAAAGGCAATGCCAAAGAGTGCTCAAACTACCGCACAATTGCACTCATCTCACATGCTAGTAATGCTCAAAATTCTCCAAGCCAGGCTTCAGCAATATGTGAACCGTGAACTTCCTGATGTTCAAGCTGGATTTAGAAAAGGCAGAGGAACCAGAGATCAAATTGCCAACATCCTCTGGATCATGGAAAAAGCAAGAGAGTTCCAGAAAAACATCTATTTCTGCTTTATTGACTATGCCAAAGCCTTTGACTGTGTAGATCACAATAAACTGTGGAAAATTCTGAGAGAGATGGGAATACCAGACCACCTGATCTGCCTCTTGAGAAATCTGTATGCAGGTCAGGAAGCAACAGTTAGAACTGGTCATGGAACAACAGACTGGTTCGAGATAGGAAAAGGAGTACGTCAAGGCTGTATATTGTCACCATGTTTATTTAACTTATATGCAGAGTACATCATGAGAAATGCTGGACTGGAGGAAACACAAGCTGGAATCAAGATTGCCAGGAGAAATATCAATAACCTCAGATATGCAGATGATACCACCCTTATGGCAGAAAGTGAAGAGGAACTCAAAAGCCTCTTGATGAAAGTGAAAGTGGAGAGTGAAAAGGTTGGCTTAAAGCTCAACATTCAGAAAACGAAGATCATGGCATCTGGTCCCATCACTACATGGGAAATAGATGGAGAAACAGTGGAAACAGTGTCAGACTTTATTTTTCTGGGCTCCAAAATCACTGCAGATGATGACTGCAGCCATGAAATTAAAAGACGCTTACTCCTTGGAACGAAAGTTATGACCAACCTAGATAGCATATTCAAAAGCAGAGACATTACTTTGCCAACAAAGGTTCGCCTAGTCAAGGCTATGGTCTTTCCTGTGGTCATGTATGGATGTGAGAGCTGGACTGTGAAGAAGGCTGAGCGCCCAAGAATTGATGCTTTTGAACTGTAGTGTTGGAGAAGACTCTTGAGAGTCCCTTGGACTGCAAGGAGATCCAACCGGTCCATTCTGAAGGAGATCAGCCCTGGGATTTCTTTGGAAGGAATGATGCTAAAGCTGAAGCTCCAGTATTCTGGCCACCTCATGCGAAGAGTTGACTCATTGGAGAAGACTCTGATGCTGGGAGGGATTGAGGGCAGGAGGAGAAGGGGACGACAGAGGATGAGATGGCTGGATGGCATCACTGACTCGATGAGTGTGGGTCTGAGTGACCTCCGGGAGCTGGTGATGGATAGGGAGGCCTGGCGTGCTGTGGTTCATGGGGTCGCAAAGAGTTGGACACGACTGAGCGACTGATCTGATCTGAATGGACTCGCATGGAGAGAGGACTCTGTCACCTCTGCCAGCCAAGTATTTCAGGGGAGGAGGGCCAAGGCCACACTCCGCCCCCACACCTGACCCCTCGGACAGGGGCTCCCTGCAGCCGGGGTGGGGGGTTGGTGGTCTTCCAGCAGCCGGTGGCGGACAGCAAAGGCTCACGTGCCCCCCACCCTGCCCACACCCTCCCGGGCTGCCCTCTGCTGCGTGTCCTCTCAAACCCACACCTGCGGCAGACAGGAAGCCACTGAGCGGGTGAAGGCTTGGTAACCTGAGACCTGTTCCCTCACTCGGGGGGTGACCAGCACCCACCGCTGTGAGAAAGGAGGCACCCAGACCCCACCCCCGCCTCAGCGACCCCTGTGCCCCTGCGCCCAGGGAGGACGTGCCCGGGGGGCTCAGGCCCAGGAGTACAGCGGGCAGGGGCGTAAGGGGCCCGCTCCAGAGCTCACAGCGACACTGCAGACGCTGGAACCCACGCCCCCAGCCCCCAGCCCTGAGGCCGCCTCCACAGCCACACCCCCCAGACCTGGGCTTAGCAGATAGGCCACCCAGCCAGGCCCTGAGGGGGAGCTCCACCGCACCCCTCCCAGCCGCCGACCCCTCTAGACCCTCACCCAGTGCAGCCCTGGGACCCTCCACAGGTGACCACCATGCCCCTCCATGAACCCAGGGCCCCACCCCACCCCAGGCAGCCCAGACTCAAGCCTACTGTCGTGGGGGGTGTGGCTACAGGGCCAGACAGGACCTGGCTGGCCGTGCGCCTCACCTAGCTCGGCCTCCTCCTCCAGGAAGCCTCCTGCCCCCCAGCCTGCTCTGGGCCTCCTCCTCCAGGAAGCCTCCTGCCCCCCGGCCTGCTCTGGGCCTCCTCCTCCAGGAAGCCTCCTGCCCCCTGGCCTGCTCTGGGCCTCCTCTGCGTGCAGGACCGCACAGGCCTGGGTCCCGAGAATAACATGCACAGCAGGCGATCAGGATGGGCAGAGCAAGAAGCCCAAGACAGCCCTTGCCCAGCCTGCCAGCCCCAGGCTGGGTCTCTGGGACCCTCCGGGGTCCGGGGCAGGGGTAGGAGGGAGCCCGGGGGAGTGTGGGCACCTACCTGGCCAGACCGAAGCCCAGCTCAGAGAAGGACCTCCCTGAACACCTAAAGTGCTGGCCTGGCGACCTCGGAGGCCTGCGGTGGACAGGCCCCAGCAGAGCCGGTGAGCGTGACCACAGCTCAGGGTGCAGAGCTGGCCGCCCAGCCCGGGCCCCCAGGTTGCCGGCTCTGAGGCGGCTGCGAGGAGCCAGGAGGCCCCGCCAACACAAACAGGCCTGTGGAGCCGGCCTTCCTGCTGCTGCTTCAGCCCCCGACCCTGGGGGAGGGGCGCGCAAGCACCCAGGCCCACAGGCCTTCCTCCCCCTGGCCTGGAAGACGCTGCCTCCAGGAGAGGGGTCCCCATGGAAGAGGCCACCCAGGGGACTCCAGCACTTCCCCAGGCCCAGTGAGGCCAACCCTGAGGACAGGGGCTCCCCTCAGGACCCTCCCGCCACCCTGGGACCTGGGAGCTCCCTTCCCCACCTGGGCACTGACACTCCAGCCCACCCCCTGTACACTAGTGCTCTCTGAGAGCCCCATGCACGGCCAAGTGGGACATCCTCAAGGGCCTTGCCCATCCACAGGGTCACTAGGTTGCACAGCTGGTCTGCACACACCGGTACCCCAGCCCCCGGGGCCCAGAGGGTCACCGTGGGTGCAGCAGGTGGGCGACCCCATCAAACCCTGACGAGGCATCCATGCACCCCGCTCACCACACCGCTCCCCACGTGTGAGCACGACTTACCCAGAGCCACCAGAGCTTGGGTGCTGGTGGGGACCCCCGCCCCTCTAGCTGTGTGGCCTCCAGCCCCCCCGCCTTACAGAAGGGGAGGTGGACGCTGTGGTCCAGGACGGGGCGCAGGGTCAGATGCCTCCTGGGCAGCTCCGTCTCTTAGGTGGCGTTTCCAGGACAACACCCGGGCCACAGGGTCTCAGCGGCTGAAGCTTTGATCGCGGGTTTTCCCTTGTCCCCTGCCTGCCCTTAAGTGACCCTCCTCTGGCAGGAAGTAGGGTGCACGGGTTCCAGACCACATGTGAACACCACCCTCCCGCCCTGCCCCCGCCTGTGGGGGCAGAACCCCCTCCTCAGAAACCCAGCGCTTCACTCTCCCTGCCCATCTCCAGGCCAAGCCCAAGGTCTGGGCCACATCTGTGCTCACCCCCAGGGCCCCTGCCGCATGCCTGTCCCACCCACCGCGCCCTCACAAGTGCACCAGGGCCTGGGGCACTCTCTGCCCCTGCCCAGCCTGTCCCCTCAGCACCCACAGGGAGGGAGAAGGCCCAGCGGGGAAGGCTGAGGTGAGGCCCCCAAGGGTCCTCAGGTCCAGCCTGGCCAGGCCTGAGCAAGGGCAGAGTGGGCACGGAGGCCAAGTGCCCAAGGGGCCTCTGAGCAAACGTGTGCTGGCGGCCTGTGCCGCCACGCCGCTCAGCAAGCCCCTCTTGGGAAACCAGGGAGCTGCAGGGAGGAGTCCCTCCCCAAATCCACACGCAGTTCTCAGAATTCCAGGAATGTCAACTTGGCTCTCCCGTCCCTCAGTCTCTGGGAGTAAACAGCCGCTGGGCCAGAGCGGGGTGCGGTAGACCAGGGGCCCCTCCCCAGGAAGCCCACACGCACCCACCCCTGCTCTAGAAGAGCCCCCTGCCTGTCCCCCTCACCTCCGCAGACACGGTCGCCTCTACAGCTGAGCCTGGGTCCACCCCAGGGCACTGTGACTCAAGGCCCCATCCCAGCCGGGGACAGGATGTGCGTCCAGTCAGCCTGGGAAGGGGGGCAGGCAGGGCAGGGAAGTGGCTTCTGCTCGTGGCTCCGCACGTGGCAGGGTGGGGGACGGTGAATGCCACTGGGGAGGGTGACCAGGGCCAAACTCCAGACTGGCAGAAGCGCTGGCCAGCCTCCCCAGGACCCTGGGACCTCCACCTCCCTGCCCCTCAGCTTACAGAGTCCACCACCCTCCCCAAGAGGACTCTGAGCTGACGCCTGGGAGCCAACATGGTGGGCCCACCCACCCCAACCAAAGACCCTGACGCCCCGGGCCAGACCCTGACGCCCCGGGCCAGCAAACGTGAGGAGACCCTTCCTAGGTGCCTAGGCCACCCTCCTCAGCCCCAAGCTCGCCTCCTCCAGCGAGCCTTCCTTGCTTCTCGGTGCACACGGCCCTCCCCCAGCCGCCAGTCACAGGATCGGGGGCTCACCTCTAGCCACGTCCCGAGAAACAGCCCCCCGCTCCCTTTAAACCCCCACCGCCTCCAGTTCCCAGAGCTTCTGTCCCGCCTCTTCAAGTCTCAGCTCAAAAGACACCCCGAGCGCCCTCCTGACCCTCAGAGCCGGCGCTCCCGGGTCACAGGCGCCCGCCCCGGCCGAGCGCGGACTGGGGCCTGGGCCGCCAGCGCCTCCCCCGGGAAGAAGGCAGGAGGGGGGCCAAGCTGACCGCGGCGACGGCCGGAGCCCCCCACCGGCTGGGTCGCCCCGCGCCCGCCCGCCTCCAGGGATACGGGCAGCTACCGGGCCGGGACCGTTACTGTGGGGGCGACCCGGGCCAGGCGGCGACCTCGAGGGTCCCTCGGACTCTGCGCAGAGACCTCCGAGTGCCGGCGGGCAGCGGCTCCAGGCGGAGAGGCCGCCCCCTGCCCGGCCCCTCTCGCGCCCCAGACCCGGCTCGCAACTTGTTGCTGAAACGCGGCTCGAGCTCTGCGCTCGGGGCGCCGATTCGCGCGGGTGCGGCGCGGGCGCGGGCGCGGGCGCGGGCAGAGGACCGTGCCGCACTCCGCCCGCGTCCCGGCGGGGGCGCTGTATCTGCCTCGCGCCCGCCCGCGGCGTCAGGCAGCCGGGCACGAGGAACGCGAACGCCGCCGCCGAGCCCTTGCGGCCCCGCGCGGACGCCGTAGGCCGGGACGTACCAAGGCGCGGGCGGGGGCTTCCCGCCGCAGACGCCCCCGGACCCGGACCCCGGACCTGGACCCCGGACCCGCGCCCGCGCGGAGGAGCCGCCATCGCGGCGGGAGGCGGAGGCCGGCGGCGCCGGGCGGCCGCGGGGAGGTGGACGGGCCGGGCCGGCACCCCCGCGCCATGGGCGCGCCGGGGCGGAAGCGCCGGGGAATCCGGGCGTCGCGCCGCCGGGTCGCGAAGCTTCTGGCTCCCGCACCGCCGCCATGATCATCCCCGTTCGCTGCTTCACGTGTGGCAAGATCGTCGGCAACAAGTGGGAGGCCTACCTGGGCCTGCTGCAGGCCGAGTACACCGAGGGGTGAGCGGCGCCCTCCCGGCCGCCGGCCTGCGGGGCCCGGGGCGGGGGCAGCGGGACCCGGCCTGTGGGTAGGGTTTCCCAGCCTGCGGCGCCCGGGGCCGGGGCAGGGGGGCCCGGCCTGCGGGGCCCGGGGTGGCGGCTGGGGGGCCCGGGGCCGGGGCAGGGGGCGCCCGGCCTGCGGGGAGGGTTTCCCAGCCTGCTGGGCCCGGGGCCGGGGCAGGGGGGCCCGGCCTGCGGGGCCCGGGGTGGCGGTTGGGGGGCCCGGGGCCGGGGCAGGGGCGCCCGGCCTGCGAGGCCCGGGGTGGCGGCTGGGGGGCCCGGGGCCGCGGCAGGGGCGCCCGGCCTGCGGGGAGGGTTTCCCAGCCTGCTGGGCCTGGGGCCGGGGCAGGGGGGCCCGGCCTGCGGGGCCCGGGGTGGCGGCTGGGGGGCCCGGGGCCGGGGCAGGGGCGCCCGGCCTGCGAGGCCCGGGGTGGCGGCTGGGGGGCCCGGGGCCGCGGCAGGGGCGCCCGGCCTGCGGGGAGGGTTTCCCAGCCTGCTGGGCCCGGGGCCGGGGCAGGGGGGCCCGGGGTGGCGGGGGGGCCTGTGTCCTCAAAAGACACTGATGCTGGGAAAGGTTGAAGGGAAAAGGAGAAGGGAGCGGCAGAGGAGGACCCAGTTAGGTAGCATCACCAACTCAACGGACAGGAATTTAAGCAAACTCTGGGAGATAGTGGAGAACAGAGAACCTTATCATGCTGCGGTCCACGGGGTCACGGACACGACGGAGCGCCTGAATAACAAAGCGCGTCCTGCAGACTCAGCAGCTTTTTTAGGACACAGGACAGGCCCTCATCACCAGGCTTTTGTGGGGTCTCTTTTCCGTGCTTGCCCCTTGGCACTGCAGTTATCGCCTTCCTTGTCTGAGTTTACCCTAAACGAGAGTCTAACTTTGGTCCTTGTGTGGACAGCCCCATCCTTATCAAAATGTGAACCTCGGGGACCTGGAGCGTGCCAGCCAGGCGGGGTTCTCAGTGCAGCTGGTCGGGTGGACGGGGAAGCACCGGACGGCCTTAGGATTTGCACCAGGCTCCAGGGAGGCAGCTGCAGTGACCACAGTGCAAGGGGACACTGGCAGCCTGCCCCAGACTCCGCCCCGAGACGCCCCAGGCCAGGGCTGCCCAAGCGGCTGCCCGTTTCTGGGTGCCACGCTGGTGCCCACACACAGGAGGCTTTGAGGGTGACTAGGGCCACGTCTCTGGGAGGGGAGAGGGGGCTGCTTCTGCCGGGCGAGGCCCTCTGTCTGCCGGGAGGAGCAGGCTGCAGCCAGGTTTCTCCCCACCTGCAGGGACGCCTTGGACGCGCTGGGCCTGAAGCGCTACTGCTGCCGCCGCATGCTGCTTGCCCACGTGGACCTGATCGAGAAGCTGCTCAACTATGCACCCCTGGAGAAGTGACCCCACGATGCCGCAGGCGGTGTCTCATCCACGGCTTGTTCCCCTGGGGTGTGGGGTGCTGGAAGCCACGCCCACCTGTGGCTCTGTTGGCTTGGGTCTCCCTCTCTGGAAAGGACTGTCTAGTAAATGTTCCTGAGGACTGCCAGGAGGTCCTAACAGTTGGTCTGGCTTTGTGGGCTGCCCCGCCGGTTCCTGGGTTCTACCTGGCGCATGAGGCCACTGGCAGGTGCCCGAGGCCCTCACAGCCCAGGAGGAGGGTGGGCCTTCCACACAGCAGCGCTCAGCACGGAGCTTCCTTCCTCTGGGGGCGCACTCGGCCCCACAGAAGACACAGATGTCACGAGTGCTTGAGGTGGGAGCACCGGCGTCCCACAGCGCTGTGCTGGGCGCCCTTCGGCCAAGAACAGAGGTCACCCACTCCTCCCCCAGTGTCTAAAGCACCAGATTTTCAGAGCTCCAAGTGCCGTGCCTGCTGTGGTCACAGCTGTGCATCCTGAGGGTGCTGCCGCCAGAAGCTTCCAGGGTCCACCCAAGGCAGGCAGGCAGCTCCGCTCCAGAGGGCATGCACCTCTGTGGCCAGCCCCGAGAACCCACAATAGGTGGGAGGTGCCCCGAGGCAGCTCTCCTGGGCATCTGTTCTGAATGGGCTCTCGGTGCCCAGGCGTTAAGTGCGTTGCCCTGAAAACCGACTAGAGAGCTGTCTGGCAGGGGCGGGGGTGGGGGGCAGCTCAGGCTGAGGCTTCACACCAGAAGCTCGCACTTTGACGGGGCTCAGGCGGGCCCTGGTGCCTCCAGCAGCTCAGGGCAGGAGGGAGGCGGCCTTCCTGAGGCCACCTGCCCAGGCGTCTGATGGGTGGTTTCTGCAGAGACCAGGCCCAGCACCCTTCTCTGGCCCCACCCTGCCGGCAGATGTCCTGCCAGACCCCACCTGACTCGCTCCCAAGACCCCCCTCTGGTCCCTGGTTCCTCTGCAGTGGCCAGACAGGCCTTTGGAAACTGCATGCGGTCCAGTCACCCACTCCCTGGGGTCTCAGCCCCACTCCCTCGGGGCTCTGCCGCATCACCAGACCTGCATCCAGGGAATAGCTGAGCTCCTGCGAGGCCTGTCTGCAGCTGGCCCAGCCTCCGTCCCATGGAGCCCCGTCAGCTCTCAGCTCACACCACCCCATGTCCACCTCTGTTGTGGCCCTGGGGGTGGGTCTGTTCACTCTGCCGACGTGACAGCCCTTGGGGACCAAAACTCCCTCTGTCAGCGAAGTCATCTCAGCCGTCCATTCCACAGACATTTACTGAGCACCTATCAAGTAGCAGGAGCAGTCCTAGGCATGGACTACAGCAGTGACTATAACCCTCAGGGTCCTGCCTCTGGGGGAGTGTGACAGCGGTGACCTAGTCAGTACAAGGCTGCAGACAGCGGTCAGCGGGGGAGCGGCCGGGGCCCGGCCCGGAGGGCTCTTCCCTGGTTGAGGAGGCCCGGTACCCAGGGGGCCTGGGGAGGCACCTGGGGCCTCCTCACCCTGCTACTGCCCAACTGGCACAGGCCTCAGGGAGCACCCCAAGGCCACGATCTCAGCCCAAAGAAGGCGGTGGTGGGAGGGGGGCCTTCGTTGTTAACCCCCAGCCCAGCAGATAGGTGGGGCTGACCTTAGGTCTTGGGACTTTGGTGTGTAGCTAAAGGCACTTGAAGCTGCCTCTGGGGCTTGGGGGTTCCCAGAGGGCACGGTGATGGCACGGTGGAGGGCCCAGGCAGCAGAACAGTCTCCCTGGCAGCAGAGAGGGCAGAGTCGCCACCTGGACCGCAGCACTCTGGCTCTCAGTGGTGTCAGTAGTCAACACGTTGCGAGAAGCTGCAGTGCACGGAGGGCCGGTGCCCGCGGACACACTCAGTAGTGCTCCAGCTTCAGGCTCTTGTATAGGCAGCAAGTGAAGAGCATCCCGAACACCTGAGCACAGGGCCAGCGAGAGCACGTCAGCCCCGGCCCGCAACACACACGGCACATGGGCAATGTCCAGCCCTCGCCGCACACCAGCACACGGGCGAAGGCACAGCCCCCCACACACCTGCACACGGGCGATGCCCCCCCATGCACACCACACCCGCACACGGGCAATGCCCGGCCCCACATGCACACTACACCTGTACACGGGCGATGCCCAGCCCCCCACACACACCCGCACACGGGCGATGCCCCCCTCCATGCACACCACACCCGCACACAGGCAATGCCCAGGCCCACATGTACACCACACCTGTACACGGGTGATGCCCAGCCCCCCCCACACACACCTGCACACGGGCGATGCCCGGCCCCACATGCACACCACACCCGCACACGGGCAATGCCCGGCCCCCCCACGCACACCACACCTGTACACGGGCGATGCCCAGCCCCCCACACACACTTGCACACAGGCGATGCCCGGCCCCCCATGCACACCTACACACGGGCGATGCCCGCACACCTGCACACGGGCGATGCCCAGCCCCCCATACACACCACACCCGCACACGGGCGATGCCCGGCCCCACATGCACACCACACCCGCACACGGGCGATGCCCGGCCCCACATGCACACCACACCTGTACACGGGCGATGCCCAGCCCCCCACACACACCTGCACACAGGCGATGCCCGGCCCCCCATGCACACCTGCACACGGGCGATGCCCGGCCCCCACACACACACCCGCACACGGGCGATGCCCAGCCCCCCGTGCACACCACACCCGCACACGGGCGATGCCCGGCCCCCGTGCACACCACACCTGCACATGGGTGATGCCCAGCCCCCCACACACACCTGCACACGGGCGATGCCCTGCCCCCTGTGCACACCACACCTGCACACGGGTGATGCCCAGCCCCACACACACACCCGCACACGGGCGATGCCCAGCCCCCCACATACACCACACCCGCACACGGGCGATGCCCAACCCCCACGCACACCACACCCGCACACGGGCGATGCCCGGCCCCCCGTGCACACCACACCTGCACACGGGTGATGCCCAGCCCCCCACACACACCTGCACATGGGTGATGCCCAGCCCCCACACACACACCTGCACACGGGCGATGCCCGGCCCCACATGCACACCACACCTGCAGAAGGGCGATGCCCGGCCCCACATGCACACCACACCTGCACACGGGCGATGCCCAGCCCCACACACACACCTGCACACGGGTGATGCCCAGCCCCCACACACACACCTGCACACGGGCGATGCCCGGCCCCACATGCACACCACACCTGCACACGGGCGATGCCCGGCCCCACATGCACACCACACCTGCACACGGGCGATGCCCAGCCCCCACACACACACCACCTGCACACGGGCGATGCCCGGCCCCACATGCACACCACACCCACACACGGGCGATGCCCGGCCCCCCGTGCACACCACACCTGCACACGGGTGATGCCCAGCCCCCACACACACACCTGCACACGGGCGATGCCCGGCCCCCCATGCACACCCGCACACGGGCGATGCCCGGCCCCACATGCACACCACACCCGCACACGGGCGATGCCCAGCCCCCCGTGCACACCACACCTGCACACGGGTGATGCCCAGCCCCCCCACACACACCTGCACACGGGCGATGCCCGGCCCCACATGCACACCACACCCGCACACGGGCGATGCCCAGCCCCCCCATGCACACCACACCTGCACACGGGCGATGCCCGGCCCCACATGCACACCACACCCCCGCGGCCCACCCCCCGTGCACACCACACCTGCACACGGGTGATGCCCAGCTCCCCCCACACACACCTGCACACGGGCGATGCCCAGCCCCACACACACACGTGCACATGGGTGATGCCCAGCCCCCCATGCACACCACACCTGCACACAGGCGATGCCCAGCCCCTCGACACCACACCTGCACACAGGTGATGCCCAGCTCCCCCGTGCACACCACACCTGCACACAGGTGATGCCCAGCCTCCACACACATACCTGCACATGGGTGATGCCCACCCCCCACACACACACACACACACACCAAAACACAGGCGATGCCCAGTCCCTCATGCACACCACACCTGCACACGGGCGATGCTCAACCCCCACGCACACCACACCTGCACACGGATGATGCCCAGCACCCCACACACACCTGACACGGGTGATGCCCAGCCCCCCACACACACACACCACACCCAAACATGGGCGATGCCCACCCCCCATGCACACCACACCTGCACACGGGCGATGCCGAACCCCCACGCACACCACACCTGAACACGGGTGATGCCCAGCCCCCCATGCACACCACACCGGCACACAGGTGATGCCCAGCCCCTCATGCACACCACACCTGCACACGGGCGATGCCCAGCCCCCCACACACACCTGCACATGGGCAATGCCCAGCTCCACATGCACACCACACCTGCACATGGGCAATGCCCAGCCCCCCCATGCATACCACACCTGCACACGGGTGATGCCCAGCCCTCGATACCACACCTGCACACAGGTGATGCCCAGCCTCCACACACATACCTGCACATAGGTGATGCCAATCCCCCCATGCACACCACACCTGCACACAGGTGATGCCCAGCCCCCCACACACACCTGCACACGGGTGATGCCCAGCCCCCCATGCACACCACACCTGCACACAGGTGATGCTCAGCCTCCACACACATACCTGCACACGGGTGATGCCCAGCCCCACACACACACCACACCCGCACACGGGCGATGCCCAGCTCCCCATGCACACCACACCACATGGGCGATGCCCAACCCCCACCCCCCCTCACACGCACCCCCCCCCACCCACCTCCCCCAGACCCCCCGACACCACACCTGCACACGGGCGATGCCCAGCCCCTCGACACCACACCTGCATACGGGCAATGCCCAGCACCCCCACACACACACACACCTGTACACAGGCAATGCCCAGGCCCACGGCCCCGATGATCCTCAGGTGCTCCTGGATGAAGGTCTCCAGCTTGGTGATGCAGCCACCCTGCAGGGGTGGAGGGGCTGCTGAAGGTGGCAAGTCCTCCAGTCGCCTCGTGGACGGGGCCACCCAGCATCCCAGCCAGCTCAGCAGGCCTCCACCGGCCTACCTCCACTTTGTAGATGTTGGAGGCGTGGTCCCGCCGCCCACAGCCAGGCACCACGGTCTTGCAGCAGCTGTCGGGGACCACGCGTCCGTCCGCCTCGCCCGAGCGGATCCACTCACTGTCCTGCCAGTCCCGCGAGTTGTTGCTGCCGCAGCAGTGAAACTACAGCAAGAACAGAGCTCAGGCGGAGCCCTGGGCCTCAGCCCTGTGGCGGGGCTCCCGCAAAGGTCCGGGGAGGCCCCGCCCCCGCGCCTCCCAGCCACCCACCTCCTGCTGCAGCTTGTCCACAGCGCTGGTCACGCCCTCATGGCCCGGCTGGTGGTACCGCCTGGTCATGGTGTCCTTGAGGTTCTCCTTGAGCTCTGCGTTCAGCTGGGGTGAGGGAGGGACAGCTGCAGCCTTGGTCGAAAACTCCGAGGTGGGGCAGGGTGGGAGTGGGCGTAGACCGGGAAGGGGGGGCATGCAGGAGGACTCTGGGAAGGGCTGGGGTCAGGGAATGGGCATTGGATGCTGGCTCAGACGGGTGGTTGTGGGGACCAGGTAGCTGGGAGTCACCGAAATGGCCATGGGCAGGGTCGGCGGCAGGGAAGGCACTCCAGATCCCCTGGACACCTGCCTCCGCCAAGCAGGCAGCTTGGGTGCGGAGGGCAGCTGGCCATCCCTGTGGTCCACCCTCCACCTTTGACCCCGGCCCCCTCTCCAGGGCCTGAGGACGCGAGGCTCAGCACTGCAGCCTTGTATGTCTTTGTCCTTCCTAGCCTACACGCGTGTGTACCCTTACACGGCAGGTCTTCATGTGCATGCCCCGCCTGTGTGTGTGTGGCCCAGTGCGTGGGTGTCTGTGTCCCTATGTGTTCGTGCACACCCACGTCCTCGTGTGGCCTGTCCCAGCCCTCACCTGCTGGTAGTAGACGTAGGCCAGGACCCCTGCAATGATCTCCAGCAGAAAGATGATAAGGAGCAGGCCGAAGTACTGGGGGGGTGCAGGGACTCAGTCAGGTGGGCTGGGACACGGACACCCCCATTCCGTGAGGATGCCCAGCGCCAGGCATGACAGAGCGGAGCCACTGCCCTCAGCTGCCAAGTGGCCATACAGTGGGGGCCCCGGCAGCAGGTGAGGGCTGGGAGACCCCCAGGCCTCCCAGTGCTCCTCCTCAGGTGTCTTCCCTCTGCTGGCCCAGCTGGGATACGGGGACCACAGGTGGGCAGGGAGCCCCTCCCCGGTGAGCACAGCAGAGCCTGTCTGTCCTGCAGTCTCACCCATCGTTCCCTTCTAAGCCCTCCTAACCCAGAACCTGCTGGTCCTCCCAGGCAGCCTGGCAGGGAGCCCCACCGCCACCCTCGGTGCGGCAAGCCCCGCTGACCAGACGCAGCAGGTTCCTCCGCTCCTTGAAGGTGGCACAGCAGCCCAGCGCCCCGGTCACCATGACAACAACGCCCGCCACCACCAGGATGTAGGCTGTGGCCAGATAGGTGCCCGAGGCCAGCAGGCTGATGTAGTCGCTCTTGAGGGCCAGCGTCCAGATGCCCACGGCCATGACGGCCAGACCAGCCAGCTGCGGGCAGTGCACACCAGTTAGCACATCCGGCCCGGGGCGTGGACCCCTGGCCAGGCTCCTCCGAGGTCGGGGAAGGGGGTGCCCACTGCTCACCCAGAAGCAGCAGTTGAAGGTGAAGAGCAGGTACTTGAGGCAGACGGTGCCACATGTTGTCGACTTCTCCCCAAACTCGCCCATCCTGGGGCTGGGAGGTGGGGGAGGGGCTGCCCGGGAGGACGGCCAAACGCCAGCAGGGAGAGGAGCGGGGGACACGTGTCCAGACCAGGTTGGGGCCAAGCCAACCGCCTGCCTGGGTGACGACTCTGGGAGCGTCTGTGGGAACCAGGACCCCTCCCGGGAGGGCTGCTCAGAAGCCCCCGCCACCACTGCAGCAAGGGCAGACGTGGTGCCCACAGCCCAGCTGAAGCCTGGGGGGCCCGGCTCCCCTGACCAGCGCCCAGGGCACAGTGCGGGAGGCATGGAGGACCCCCAACCACCACCACGGGCTGACTCAGCCCTGCAGGCAGCCAGGTAGGATGGCCCAGCAGGCACCTCAGGTGAGCTCAGACAGGCCCCCCACACCACCCCACCCCAAACATTCCCTGGGCCCCACGTCACTGCTGGGGCTGCTGGGGCGGGGGGTGGCAGAAGCTGCTCAAAGGTAGACTGGTCTGTGCTTTTCTAACTTAGTCCTGTGGCCTTGGAGAAGGCCCTCAGGCCTCATAAAGGGCCGGCCTGCCTTCCTTCCAGCCAGAGCTGGCAGGCGCCACCCCCAGACTTGGGGGTCCTTCCTGAATGGGGACAGCCACACCGACCCAGGGGGAAGTGTAGCTCCAGCCTGTGCCCCTCCCCAGAGCCACCCCACCCTCTCCTTTCTGGGTGTCTGCACGAGTTGGGTGGGGACACAGAGGGCAGAGGAGCCCTGGGGCCCTGTTTCCAGACAGACACAGTGCCTCCACGAGCTGGACTTCTAGCTGCTGCGCCTAGCACTCACCTGGCTGGTGGGATGGCTCCTCTGTAGGGCAGGTAGAGAAGTTCCCGCCTGAGGAGGCTCCACTAGAGGGACAGGGACAGGCTCAACCTGGATGGGCAGGATCACACCAAACCTCCTTGTAGCTGACCCAGGTACTGGCCGCGAGCTGGCCTTCCAAAGCTGGCGGCGTCCGCCCCGCCCCCCCGCCCGCGGAGAAGGGAGCGGCCAGGCCCGGTATTTTGGTCTGGGCTAGGGCGGGGCAGGGCAGAAGACATTTCTGGACAGTCCGATCCTGGGAGGGGCCGCACGCCTCCTCCAAGCCCCCTAGTCTGAGCCTTGGCACCTGGCCTGTAACTGGCCCTTCCCCACCAAGCGGCAGTAACTGCCGCCTGGGAAGAAGAAAAGGTGCAGACCCCCCCGCGCCGGCGGACCTGGGGCCGTCCCGGGGTCCGGGGTCCTGGGAAGGCTGTTTTCAGGCACAGGCGCCACCCGCACGGCCCGCCCTTGGGCGAAGGGCTGAGGAGAGGGCCGCCTTTCCCGGAGTGCCCGGAGGAGGTGAGCCCCCAGGGAAGGGCCGGCCAGAAATAGCTCCCGAGGCCCTGGACACGGCCGCCCCACCCCCGGCTCCCGAAGCCCAGCCGGGCCTGTCAGCGGCCCACGCCCCAAGGTGGGGGACTCCCAGCTCGGCTCCCGCCCGGCCAGTGAGGAATTCGCGCGTCACCGCGATGAAGTCACCGCCGCCGCCACCCCCACGCCCAGGCGGGGCGCACGGCCCGCCCATTCGCACCGGCGGAGAGGAGGGCACTGGTGTTCGCGCAGTGCGTGGGGTGGTCGGGAGGAGCCCCCGGCCCGAGGGGGCCGCAAGGAGCGTCCGGAGACCAGGGAGGCACCTTGCCCTCGCCCTGCGGACCCTTGGCTCGCCGGGCCTCCGGGCACTCGTCTACCCCCGGTAGGAGCCTGCGGGGCCGCCAGGCGCGCAGCTTCTCCCGGTCGTCGGTGCCCGGCGGTGCACTCACCGGCCACGTGTCCGAGTCCGGCGGGCGGCGGGCGGCGGGCGGCGGGCGGCGGCGGCGGCGGCGACTGGGAGAGCAGAGAACACACAACCGGCCCGGGCCTGCGACCGAGACGCGCGGTGCCGCCCCGGGCCCCGCCCAGAGCCCGCAGGCCCCGCCCCCGGCCGGCGACGCAGGCGGGTCCGGACAGCGCTCGGGGCGCGCGGGCGGGGCACCAGCCCCGGCGGCGGCCAGAGGGCCACCCGAGGAGGCCGAGGCCAGGCGGGCTGCAGCTCCAGGCACCCGCTCGGGAGGAGCAGCGGGGGCGGAGCACGGCGGGGCGGGGCGGGGCTGCGGTGGTCCCCGGGACAGACGCAGACCGGCCGGGAGGAGGGCCTAAATGTGCGGTCAAGGGCAGAGAGGGGCCTCTCTGGGCGCCGTGCGGAGGACGGCTTGCAGGGGAGGCCCGGGTCACGGCGTGAGAGGGTCCAGACAGGAGGGTGTCGCCTGGGAGTGGTGGGAAAAGGTTCGGGAACGAGGGCAGAGGCTGCGACCGGCTGCGCTGGGGGGCTAGAGCGGAGTGCCCACGGCTCGAGGCGGCGCCGTCGGTGGGGACACTCTCCCGGGACAGTGGGAGGCCCTCGTCCCCGGCTCCCTGCCCGAGGCTCAGGCTGGCAGGGCGGAGGGGCACTGGGGACAGCTCAGGCCCACCCGCGGCGCCTCCATTCAGGACTCCAGTGGGCTGAACTAGCCCACCCAGGGCTGTGTGAGGACTGGCATGGGGAGGGGGTGGCCCTGGAGGCTGGGGGCGGTCAGAGAACCCCGCCCACTGCTTCCTGGCCCGCTGGCCTCAGTCCCTTGGTCCCTACAACTCTGGCGGACGGTGAGGGCTTGCGGACATGTCCAGTGGACACACAATGGACATGTGGTCCCAATGCTACGGCTCCCACACACACAGGAGGCCGAGGAGGATGAAGTCAGTGGACTTTATTCGGAGGAGGGGGTTTTGCGCTAGTTTTGATGCGCTGAGGATAGAATGAGGACCACAGGAAGGGACATGAGTCCCTGACCCCCCCAGGTTAGTTCCTTCATGTCTGCAAGTCAGGCAGGCCGGGCAGCTCACTGGGGAGAGCCCACATCCTGGATAGGCAGCCCCCAGTCACGCCGAGTCGCCTTCAAGTGGCGACTTCTGTGAGTAGCCAGGTGAGGCCGTGAGTCACTCGGGCTGGTCAGCGGGCACTGGGCAGGTGGCCGGAGCCGCGTCTTGGGGGGCGAGCCCAGCTACTGCAACAGCAGCAGCAGGGGGCGCCCAGCAGGGGGGCCGAGCTCAGAGCCTTCCTGCGGCTGCTGCCCAGCCGCTGGGCCTCACAGACGTCCCTCTCGTCTCGGAGCCGCGTGTTCAGCTCCCTGGGGAATAGCAGTCCACAGGCTCTGAAGGGGTCTCAAGAGGAAGCACGCCTGGGTTGGGGGCGCGGCCACGGAAGGGCTTCCTCGCGGTGGGGGGGGGCGGTGATGGGGGCTGGGTGGAAGCCGGCGGGGCGCGGACCCCTTCCGGACGCACCTGAGAAGCTCCAGTTGCCGCAGGAGGCTGAGCTTCTCTTTCTGCATGTTCCTCGAGACCGCGACCACGTCTCTGCAGGACGGAGGTGGTGATCCGGATGCAGGAAGGCGCCTCGGGGTGCCGCACGGCCCCCTGGAGGACCCGGCCCACGGACACCCCAGAGGCAGGGCTGGAGCCGGGGGCGACGGCAGCCCGGAGCTCCAGGAGCGCCCCTCCCCGGGGCCCGCCCCCGAGGGCCCGGCCCGCCCCCGGCACCGTTGGGCTTGCTCGCGGCGGCCCTGCGCGTCGCCCTCCAGTCTGCGGAGCTGCTCCTGCGCGCCCTCCAGTTGCGTCCGCAGCGCCTCGTTGGCCAGCCACAGCTGTGCGTTCTGCGCCTGCGCCTCCAGCTGCTCGGAGGTCCGGGCCTGCAGCTGTTGTTCCAGCTGGGGGAGCGGGGGGTCGAGGCTGGAGAGAGCCCCCCAAGTCGCCAGGGAGTGCGTGGGGACGGCGGGGCTTGGGCTCGGGCTGGGCCGCCATGCATCCCTCCGCGCGGCGGCTGCTCACCTCCCGCTGCCGCAGCCCCGCGCGCTCCAGCTCCTGCTCGCGACTCTGCAGCTCCAGTTCCAGGCGGCCTCTCCGCTCTTCCCGGGGGAGGCCCTAGGACGCGCGGGGACACCTGAGCCCCCGCGGGCGGCAGGGGCGCGGGTAGGACCAGTTCCGTCCAAGAAGGCAGCCCCCCGGAGACCCGCGCGCCCGGGATGGGCCCACCTGACCCCGCAGGCGCTGGCGCTGCTCACGAAGCTGCTGCTCCATCTCCTCGTATAGACACCGCACTTCCCGCTGGTGCTCGCTCTCCCGCCTTCGGGGAACCGAGGGTGAGATGGCGGCTTAGAGCCTGCCAGCACCGCAGCCAGGAGCCCCTCCGCCTGGCCCTCCGGCCGCCCCCGGCCTCCCAGCCCTCACCTCCGCAGAGCGTGCTCCAGGCCGTCCCGCTCTCTGGCCGCCTCCTCCAGACAGGCTGACGCGTGCATCAGAACGTCCTCGAAGGAGCCCAGCAGTTCAGGCCGCTCACGCTGCAGCCGGGTCCAGAGCGCCCGAATTGCCCGCTGCCTGGGGTGGGTAGGGGCTGAAGCCGAAGGGAGGACTCCCCCACCCTGAAGGGTGAGCCCGCAGAGGCCCCCGTGGCCTTGGACAAGCAGGGCACCCTCTTCCGGGTGGCCTGGCAGGAGGTGTGTACAAGCGGGGTTGTGTCTTTGTGTACCCAGGGCTGCGCCTGAGCTGGGTGCAGCCGTGACTGCTGACTCCAGAAATGCAAATTCTGTGGGAAATCACGCCCGGCTCACAGTAGTGGCAGCTGAGAGGGCTGGACCCAGCCTGGCCGAGGGTCCCTGTCTGGGAACAGGCACGCAGGCGACCTGGACAGGCCTGCGTGGGTGGACAGAGCAGTGGAGGGTGCTGGGGTCAGGCCAACATCGACTTACTCGCCCAGGACCCGGGCCACCCCCAGCTGCTCCAGCGCCGAGCAGAGCAGCTCCTCGTCCTCCTCCACCGAGCCCCCAGCGCCTTGCACATCTGACCAGCCCGACTCGAAGGTCTCCTCTGGAGCCCGGGAGGACAGAGCACCCGTGGTGGCCTCCACGCCCACGAACTTGCCTGCAGGGCGTGGAAGGAAGAGACTGTCACCCCCCACAGCTCAGCCCACCGCCCCCTCACATATCCTGCCCTTCTCTGAGCCCGGTTTCCTGTTTTTCTTCCTTACTCTGGTCCGACTCCCGTCCTGGGAATGGGAGGTGACAGCTGGGCTCAGGCCAGAATGAGGCACGCCTGGCTCCCAGCCTCCCTAGGGTTAGGCTCGGGCAGAGGGGTGGTAGCCGGTGAGCACATCGCCTCATTTGGGGGCTCTGCGTGTGTTTGTGTGTGTGCTCTGGAGGGAGGCCACGGAGGGGTGTGGGCTGCCGACCTTGTGGGCCCCAAGTCGCACGTGCCAGTGGACTGGGGGTGGGGCTCAGGGGCCGGGCTCACCCAGGCCGAGGCAGAACTCTCGAGCGGTGAGGAAGCCAGTGTGCGCCTGGTCCAGGCTTTCAAACACAGCCTCCAGCTGCTCGGGCGTGAGGGGCAGGTCGCTCTGCAGGCCCTGGCGGGGCGGATGGCAGGGCTGAGTGGCCAAGGTCAGCCCTGGGGCAGGCGGCTTCTGGGGCGGGGGTTCACCTGCAGGTCCAGCCGGGTGATGAAGCCCTTGGCCTCTTTGTCGCACAGCAGGAACAGCTCCTGGGCTTGCGCCAGCATTGCAGCCGGGGGCCCCGGCGTGCGCCCCTGCTCCCCCCCTCCTCCTCCTGGGCCTCCCCAGCCCCGAGGGGGCTGGCCATGGCGGTGGGCTCAGCCTTGGGTGGCCTGAGCAGAGCTGAGAAGAGACGAGGAGAGAGGAGAAGGGCAGGCACAGCGGGTGCGAGGCAAAGGCGGCCAAGGGCTAAGCGGGAGCGGTGGGCACCCAGAGGTGGGGCGCAGAGGAGCCTCCCTGCCCCCATGGGAAGCGGGAGAGGGCCTGGCAGAGGGGCCGCCAGGGGGCGTGTGGCCCAATTTCAGGCAGTGGGGCCGGCGGGCGGGAACCTGGGTGGAGCTAGGCAGGCTCCGGGCCACCCTCGAAGCCAGCAGGTGCAGGAGAGGCTGCAGTAAGGGAGGCGGGCTGGGGGCTGCTCTAGATCTTGTGACTGAAATGAGGTGGGGGCTCGAGAGAGGGGGCAAGGGTTTGGGTGAGGGAATGGGAAGCCGCAGAGGACTTGGACAGGTCCCGGAATTGCCGACCTGGGCACGGGGCTGACCAGGCCGGGCCAATGAGAGTACCAGGCGGTCCTGGCTGCCTTTAGCGCCGACCCTGGGCCCCGCCTCCGTCCAGCTGGCAGGCAGGCTGGCTCCGCCCTCCCCGCCCGCAGCCCCTCCCACCGACCTGAGGCCCCACGGAGGGCAGGTGCAGGGTCCAGCCCGGGCCTCGAGGCCTTCCAAGGCCCTTGTCGGGAATCCCAGGGTCTAGCCTAGCAGCCTTTCCTGCTGGCACCATGCTCACCACCACACTGGCCTCCTTCCCAGGGGGTGCTCTGCCCGTTCATCAGACCATCTCTCGTTCCCGCAAAGCCCTGACCCCCGAATTTCCCGGAGCCAGCCCCCAGTGTGGCATCACCCCCCGATCTGGGACCCTGGGGTCGTCGCCCCTCAATCCAGGACTGTGATTCTCCCCCCCACCCATATTCCCGGGGGTGGAGGCCGACCAATAAAGAGGGTGGGTCTGAGGAAGGGCGGGAGGAGGGGACGTGGGCGGAGACCACTTCCCCAGCGCGGGCTCGCCCGCCCCCGCCCCTCCCCCCCACCCCACTCCTGCCCAGCGGGGGCATGCCACCCCACCAGCGGCTCCCTGGCTCCCTGGGACCCAAGGGCCGTCCGAGCCGGAAGCTGCACTGTGTCCCGGCCGCGGAGCGGAGAGTGGGGAAGACTCCTGAGCCCGCACGCCCTGGGGCCCCAGTCTGCCCTGCCCTTGCCACTGCGCGCCCCTAGGGGCTCCGGAGTCCCTGGCCGTGATACGCAGGGATCCATGAACCCTGTGGCGACCTTGCGGGGCGGGTGTGGAGGTCCGCGGCCAGCGCAGGCGGGGGTTGAGGGGGGACCCGCCAGGCGCCTGCCTACCTGCGAGCTTCACCGCCACACCTGCGCGCACTGGGCTGTCCACCCGCCAGTACCGAGACCCCGGCAGGGCCGGCCGGGCGGAGCCGCCGCCGCTGTCGCCGTGTCCCCGCCGTGTCCCCGCCTCTCAGCACTGCCCTGTAGCCCAGCACTCAGCCCGCCCGCCCTTGCATGCAGCCCCCGACCCCCAGGGTCTGTCCTGTCCGAGCCTGAGCTCCTGGTGGGGTGGAGACGACCCCGGGGACACTTCCTGCACAGGGCCAAGGAGGGGGGCAGTCCTCAGGATCTCGATTTCAGGCGCCGAAGAGCGTGCAGGAAAAACCAGGCAGGAAATAGACCAAAATATTTTCAACGGTTATCTCTAGGAGTGGCGTGACTTTCCTCTCTTCCCTATGCTTCTCCAACATTCTTTCCCATATTTTTTTTAAACAATAAACAAGTAGTATACTACAACACGGTCTTTAAATCAGTGCTTTAGAGGCCTGTGTGTGTGAGGGGGAGTGACTGGGAGGGGGGCTGGCAGGAGGTTCCTGTCTCAGCAGGCGCCCCAAACCCTCCTTGGGGGCACAGCCCTGACTGCGGCTCCCGTTGGGGGAGGGCTGCCAGAAGGTGCTGGGTGGGGACTATGTGTGACGTCCTTGCAGGGGGAGAAAATGCCAGCTTCTTCCCAGGGGTCCCCCTCCCAGGTCCCGGCCCAGCCCTGCACCCACCTGGAGGGGCTGGCCTCCCGGGGCCCTCCTGGCAGCGCTGGGGGCTGGAGGCCTCCGCTCCCCCAGGGATCCTGCTGAACTAGAACCGGCTGGGCCTACAGGACAGGACCTTGAGACCAAGGGGTGGCCCCTGGCACAGGCTCGCAGGGACCTGCTGAGCCGGCTCTCCCGGTCGCAGCCCCAGCCCGACCGTTATTGTTGGCTGGGGGCTGCGGCCAGGGGGAAGCACGGAGGGCAGGCGTGGGCAAACCCCCAGCAGCAATCAACTCTGGACTGCCAGCCAAGCGCCCCACTCTGCTCAGAAACCCCCCTTGCCCCATGGGCCCTTGTGGTCACCAAGGGGGGCTGGCTGCATCCCCTCAGACTGCCCAGGCAGGGCAGAGGAGGCCTCCAGAGCATGTCTCACCCACAAGACCCAGCCCCCCTCACTACACCTGCTCCCTCTTATATTCGGGCAGGGGGCTGGGTACACTGTTGGGGGCGGGGAGGCTCCTGATGACAGGGGCAAGACTCACACCTCCCACCAGCCTGGGGCCAAGCTGTGCCCACTGTGGAGCAGCCCCCCTCCACACCCCTCCACCCACCACCGCCCACCTCTCCCCTGTGCTCACCTGGGGAACCTCAGCCTCCACAGCCATCCGACCGAGAAATCACCCCACACCCCCAGGACACCATGAAGTTCTAAACTAAACAGCTCTGTTTTTATTTTGCAAGGGTCTTGGTCCCAAATATTTCCATTGGCCCTTGGAAAGCTGTGCCCAAGGGTCCCAAGGGACCAAAGGGTCCCAGAGTGGGTGGCAACCTAGGAAGCCCTCGGTGCTTTGAGGGGGAGCCCCAGGGCTGGCTGGCAGGCCCTGAATGCCAGGCTAGAGGCACGCAGGACCCCGGAACCCCTGGCCTGAAGCTGCAGACACACGACATTGCGGGGGGGGGGGGGGGCAGCCACACACAAGTAAAAGAGGCAGGGCTGTGCTGTGGCATTTATTACATCTGCTTCGGCAAAAATAAATAATTCACACACATTCTTCAGAAACATGAAACAATGAAGCCGGCGGAGCAGGTGCAAAGTTCTCAGGAGTAATACTGCGCTCACAGGCAGGGGCGCCGGGCAGGGGCCGCAGGGGCGGGGCCCCAGCGTGCTGGCCTGGCACCAGGGCGGGTCCCCGAAGGGGAGGTTAAGGCACAGGCAGGGGGTCCCTGTGGCCACGCTGGGAGGGCTACCCGGCCCTCCTCAGTACAATGAATGAGCGGCTGGTGGACCGCAAAGCCCCCTTGGGCAGCGTGAGGGCCCCCAGCTCCTCAATCTGCAGGGTGGTGGAGAGGGGCTGCGGAGGGGAGCTCAGCTGGCCCTGGGGCCCCGCATCACGGGGCAGGGACGCTGGGGGGCGGAGTGGGGGGGTGGGGCCCAGCCCTCAGCACCAGGGCCCGGGGGCCGGAAGGCCAGGGCTGCGGGCCCTCAGCAAGGGGGCGAGCTGGGAGGGTGCTGCGGGGGCGTAAGGGCCGGGCCGGCAGGGGCGCGCATGCGCAGGGCGTCCGGCGGGAAGGCCACGTTGGTGCAGAAGAGCCCGAGCAGCAGTTGCCGCTGGCACTCCTCCCACTTGGCCAGCACATCCCCCAGGGACAGGCTGGTGCGCATCCAGCTGGGCAGCACCTCGCTGTAGGCGGCGCAGGACAGCGGCACGGAGGGCAACGAGCGGGCGCGGCGCAGCGCCACCTGCCCCGACAGCCTGCGGGAGAGCAGGATGAAGGGAGAGGGGGCTTGCGTGGGGGTCGCCTGGGAGGCTGCGGGCCGGGGTGGGCACGGCGGCGAGGGGCTTACCTGGAGGGCAGGTGGTCGCCCAGCTTCCTCTTGGCGCGCATCATCAGGTACTGGCAGACGCTGCCTGTCTGCTCCTTCATCCACCGGATGTCCTCAGGGACGTCAGGCAGCCACTCGAGCAAGCTGGGGTGGGGTGCAAGGCACGGCTCAGGGACCGCGGCGGGCTGGCCGGTCTGTGCCCTGGTTCTGGGGCTCGACATGGCATCTCTGCAGCATCTTAAACCAGCTGTCTCTCTCTCCTTGTGTCTTTGTGCCCACCACCCAGGAATGACTCCCAAGTCCGTCCCAGGGACCCGCCCCTGCTGCTCACCGGATGGTGAAGGACACTGCGCTCTCTAGGGGCAGAGTGTAGGGCACCATCATGGCCATGGCCAGACGCACGGGCAGCATGTTGGAGAGTGTGGTCAGCAGGTCCGTGGGCTCCACGCAGGCCTCCAGCAGGGCTGTGGGTACAGGAGGGCGGTTGGTGGCCAGTCGGCAGGGGAGGCGGAGACCAGGACCCCTCCACTCCCTCCCCCCAGACCCCCTTCCCCCACCCACCCTCATTGAGCCTTGAGGGCATGTGCTCCAGGATATGATCCTCCCTGGGCGGAAGCAGGTGGTCCTTCCCTCCAGTCCTCTCCATGGCCACTGGCCCCTCATCTGCATCTGCATCCTCGGGGGCAGGGGGCTGGCTGGGGGGCAGTGCCAGCAAGGGGTTGGGCCGGTTCAGGAGACCTGGGTGGGGAGGACGCGACAGGCCATCAGCGGGGCTTCGGCCAGCTGGCCCACAGGGGACGGCCAAGCAGAGCCCACCCAGCCCTGGGCAGCCCACGCACCATTCCGCCGCAGGAAGCGGAGGCCATCCCTGTAGCCCTGTTTGCATATCTCTCGAAGCACCTGAGGCAGGGGAGGCATAAACTGGGGCAGGGGGCCATACACACCCTGTTCTGCCCCCTGGGGTCCACGGGGTCTCTGCACCATCCCCCCACCCCACCCTAAGCGAACTTGAATCCAGGGCCAGATCCAAGTTGGACAGAGGCTGGGCAAGTTGCGGGCTATCGCCAGGAGAGGCCCCCGGGCAGCTGTCCCCCATGCCGGCGGCGAGGGCAGCCTCACCAGGGGCTCGGGCGGGAACAGGGCCTTGGAGAGGCGGGGCGGCCTCACCAGGGGCTCGGGTGGGAACAGGGCCTTGGAGAGGCGGGCGGCCTCACCAGGGGCTCAGGCGGGAACAGGGCCTTGGAGAGGCGGTAGAGGTTGCGCAGGTTGAACTGGATGCTGGTGTTGGTGACTCGGAGCTCGTGGATGTTGGTGGAGCTGTCCTGCGGGCAGATGTCACTCTCGCCCGAGAAGGGGGACACCGTGATGGTGTTCTTGAGCTCATAGAGCGGCAGGTTGTCTGAGATGCCGCCATCCACGTAGCGCTGTGGCAGGGACACCGGGTCACACGGGGAGGGCCCAGCAGGGGGCCTTGATGGCCCTCCCCCGGGGCCATTTCATCTGGGCCTTTCACCCACTGGGCACTGGCCACTGAACAGATGGCCAGACGGTGGAGTTGGGGAGAACACCACCGGAAATGTGCATCCGCGCCAGGCTCGCCGGCTCTTGAGTAACTGGGGAAGTGAGGCCACAGTTGGGGGGGCACAGATGGCACTCCTCCCCGCACTCTGGGGAAGTGAGGTGACAGGCCGGCT
This sequence comes from Tragelaphus eurycerus, assembly GCA_935064755.1. Classification (NCBI taxonomy): domain Eukaryota; kingdom Metazoa; phylum Chordata; class Mammalia; order Artiodactyla; family Bovidae; genus Tragelaphus; species Tragelaphus eurycerus. Next base: position 643,351 of record CAKXYN010000162.1, on the reverse strand, counting down.
GGAGGGCGGGGCTGGGGGGACACTCATCCCACCCCCCACACAGGAGCCGACTTGTCACCCCGGGCAAGGTGCCCAGGGGATACTCACCACCCCCTGGAGGGAAGGGGGTATGAGGCCGCAGTACACGGGGATGAAGGTGCTGCAGACATTGGCCTGGGGGGGAGGGACAGAGGGGGCAGTGAGCAGGGGTCTCGGGGTTCCTACCGCCCCCCAGTATGGCCCGTGGGGCCCACCTGGATAAGCTCCTCTTTGGAGTTGAAGTGGGTTATAATGACATTCTCGCCATCAGAGACACGGGTCAGAGAGATGCCTAGGCGGCCGCTGGCACACTCGTGGCACTCAGCAGGCAGAATCTTCAGCAGGCAGCCCCGGATGGTCTTCACCAAGTTGAAGGAAGGGTGCAGTGGGCCCAAGAACCGCTTCCGGGCCTCCTTGGACACCTCGATGATGCTGGCACCGGCTTCACCTGCAGCAGCAGGGCCAAGAGTCGGGCCAGCACTCCTGGGCTTCACACATTCCCCAGGGCTCTGTGCCCAAGGACCGTGGCACAGACTCAAGGCAGCCCTATCCACCCTGGAGGAGTCTCCGTGTCCACCATGGGGCCTGGCCCACAACTGGGACTTTTGCCACCTGTTCCTGGGAAGAGAGAGGCTCCTGGGAGGGCAGACAGCTGAGGCCATGGCCTGCCCTCTGCCCAGTATTTCCCAATGCTCTCCCTGACCCATGAATCACAGAGCCTGGTGTGGCCTGGCACCCAGCGCCCCCAGGAAGGGTAGAAGCCACAGGCTCAACTCTGAGCAGCCTCAGCCTTCACCCACTTGGCCAGATCCAGATCCATAGACCCTAATGCCACCCGGGGGCATGACACCAGCTTGCATCCCATTGCAGCCCCTCAACATGGCTCTGGGGGGCCATGGGCACTGGCTGGGGACAAAGCCAGAGTGCGAGGGGCTGAGTAGTAGCCGGGGCAGGAAGGCCCCAGAGGTACTGGGATCGCCACTGGGGTCAGGGATGAGGCAGGGTGCAGGCTCCAGCTGCCCAAGACCACTGGCACTTGTGAGAAAGCTTTCTTGGGAGCATGTGTTGGGGGGAGGCGCCATGCGGGCCATGTCCTCAACAAGGTACCACGGACCTAGGGTTGTCCTGAGACCAACAGGGGGTCCGAGGAGCACTGGGCAGAGGCCGCCTGGAGGGAAAAGGGCCTGGCCGCAGGGTGAATTCCCGTCTGCTCCTCCCACCCCAACCTCTCCGCGCGAAAGTCTCCGGCAGGGGGCAGGGGAGAACCCTGGACAGGCTCCTGCTGGGCGGGGCGCTCCAGAAGCTAATGACCCCTCTGTCACTTTGGCTGCCTCCAGGAGAACTCCGTGTGCCGTAAACATCACTGGCAAGGCCGCGGGAAGAGTGCGGGTGGAGGAAGCCGACGCCGGGCCTTCAGAGTCTCCACGGGCCTCTGGCCCCATGGAGGGGGCAAAAAAGTCTGGCCGCAGCCGCGGACCAAGACCCACAAGTGGGCGGTGCGCCAGGAGCGAGAGAGCCGGGGAGAGCTTGTGTTGGCCAGGCCCAGGCCTGACCTGCTGAGTCCTCCTCCAGGAGTCCTCGGGAGGCACCAGACCACAGTGCCCAGACGCTCTCTCAGAGGCCAACTCCACACCTGGCCCCGGAGCCATGGCAGTCTGGAATGCCGAAGCCCCAGGACACAGTGACCGCTGGCACCCGGTCTTACACGCCCGGGGCAGGCGGACGGCCTAGACCCCACCCTGACTCTCGAGGTCCCGCCCACGAACTACTTTCTCTTTCCAATGAAATAACTCCTCTGCACCTGCCCGCCCCCCAACCTTTGCGCCCGACAGGCGGGCCCTAGGCGGCAGCACCGGGCCCTACCCGAATCCCCCGGGCACCCTCGGAGCAAAACAAGGCAGGCCCCGCCCCCTGGCTGGCGCCGGGAATTGGACCCTCGGCCCGGATCCCGGGTAGACCCCCTCCCACCTCCCCATGGTGAAGGAAGGGGCCGCTCCACCCTCGCGAGGGGCATCTGCCCAGCCCCCCCAGCCCTCTTACCCAGGCAGGCCCCGGTGACCAACGCCGTGGCCGTGAGCGCCCCGGCCGAGGCGCCGTAGATGTGCGTGGCGTTGGCCACCAGGAAGGGCGCGTGCTCGCGGAGGCAGGAGGCCACACCGATATGGTAGACGCCGAGGAAGCCGCAGCCCGCGAACGAGATGTTCCACGTCGTCTCCTTGGGGAACATCGCGGCGGCCCGCCGGGCTCCCGGGCTCCGCAGGCCGCCCTGTGCGCCGCGCGCTCGCCGCTCGCTCTGGAGCCGGGACTACACCGGCCGGCTGGCCCTTCGGTCGCGGTGGCTCGGGGTCTCAGCCGGCGGAGCTGGGGACTCTGCGCGGAGGCGGCGATTTTAGCAGGGGGCGGGGGCGGAGCCGGCTCGCTCGGGCCTATCGGGGCGCGCGGGGAACGGCCGCGCCCCCGGCTCCGAGGCCCCGCCCCCAGAGGCCCCGCCCTCCCCGGAAGCCCACCTGGACCGGAGACCCCGCCCCGAGTCCCGGCCCCGAAACTGAGGCCCCGCCCGCCGTCCAGCCACCTGGGCTCTGAAGCGCAGCACCTTCGGCCCCGCCAAAGACAGTAGCTAGGCCCGGACGGGAGTCCACGTCCCCCCACCTCCTGTTGCCTTCCCCGCCCCCACCACCGTGGATGGCGGAAAGGGGCGGACGGGGGCCCAGAGGGAGTGGGGATGGCAGCTCTCAGGGACTTCAGCATCTGAGCTGGACACCCGGGAGCGGAGGGCCCTGCTGTCCGGACAGCATCCCGCCTCCCTCAGGCGTAGGCGTCCGCCCGCCCGGGACACCGAGGAGCTCGCCGCGGGCTAGGGACCTGAAGGACCCACCGACACTCATCCACAGAATCACCCGTAAACACACAGGGCTGCGTGCAAACCACAATTCCCAGAGAGAACATTGGCGTCTCAGATCCACACCAGACCTCCCGGCGGAGCTCCGACCGCCCCGCAGCCAACTCTACCTGGGCACTAAGTTGGTTTCCACCCGCCTCCTGTCCCAGCTCCTCAGGCCGTGGGGTCTACTCCGGGGTGACTCCAGCCCTGACCCGCCCCTCACTAATTGGCCAGGCAGGTGCTGGTAACGTCACTCTCCCACCCCCTTCCGCGTTTTTCTCCTGGATTGCAGGGCAGGGCCAGCCTGACTTGTATCCAGAACCAGCCCTGCACCTCACTTGTTTACTGGCTCTGTTCTGTCTGACTCTTTTCTGACCCCATGGACTGTAGCCCACCAGGATCCTCTGTCCATGGGAGTTCCCAGGCAAGAATACTGGAGTGGGTTGCCATTTCCTTTTTGGGAACGTCCGGACTCAGGGTTCAAACCCATGTCTCCTGCATTGGCGGGATTCTTTACCGATGAGCCACCAGGTCATCTGGCACCTCACTTCACCTCCCAAACAAGGAGCTTATCAATACTAACGGTAGGTGGCCAGTGTGCATGTCACCCTTGACATTTGCTTCCCAGGCAAGAGTTTAGTTCAGGACCCAGCCTAGGGCTGCTCCCCAATCAGGCCCAGGCAGAGCCAGAGTAGGGCCTCCGCAGGACAGGGCCATCGGGCATCATGCCAACCAGTCCTCAGCTCCAAGCCACCCATACTTGGCATGTGTGCCTGGCATGGGAATCCGCACCAGTAGAGCAGTGAGGAAAGTCAGCCCAGGCTGGCCCCACTTGGGGAGGGGGTTGGGCTGAAGTGGGAGAGAGTGTTTCCATAAGTTCAAATAAGGACTGAGAAGGGTGAAACATGGGAAGGCAAAGGGCCACCCACCCTACAGACACTCAAGGGCCCTGGGTGGGAGGAGGGGAGGGGAGCTGGGTCCTGGGAAAAGGGAAGGCAGGGGGTAAGGGTGTTTGACTTAGAACTCCAAATGCTTCGGATGGAGGTGCAGCACAGGATTGGGGTGCCTGAGCCCTTGGGGAGGCTGCTGGACACAGCAGGAGATGAGTGGGAACACAGTGGGAATGGAACAGACCCCCAAGGCCAGCCTGCAGAGCTCAGGGTGTCACCAGGGTGGACCACCAAGGAGGAGCGGGACACTGTGAGCTCAGCCAGGGGCCTAAGGCTGTCCCTGCAGCCTGCTCTGGGGGAGGCCAGAGTCCGGGCCATTTCTGAGGGAATGAGGCTGTGCCACCCAAGTGCAGGGAGAACTCTGCTCCCATTTCCACACGCTAGCTGACTTGTTTTGGGTACATAACCCTCCCTTTAGGCCCCTGGGACCAGTTCTGGAGCCAGGAACATCGAGCCCTTCCCAGAATGCTGCCTGTGGAGTGGGAGGCAGACCTGCCCCTTCCCCCAGGCAGTACAGATGAGAATCCCTGGGGGCTGCTGGCCACCAGGCAGGCATCCTCTGTCCCCACACGGTCGAGCCTAGGATTGCGAGTTCTGCCCCTGGACCCTGGGTCCACTCCTCTGGGAGGGGCCCCAATACCCTAGCCTTGGACCACAGCCCCAGGTCAGCTGTGTCCCTGGGCACACAGAGCCCCCCTCAAGCCCCACACCCTAGACCTTTTCCCCTTCCTGTGGTCCTCACCCCCGTCCAAGCCCCCACTCCTCAGGGCCAGCACTTCTGCCCTGGGGCTTCTTCCGGAGGCCCCACCCCTCTGTTCTGCAATCTGTGCTGCACTCACCACGCTCCTCTGGAACTGTGAGCCCACAGCTCCATAAATGCCTACTGTGGGGTGAGCTCCTAGCACTTGCCCACTACACCACAGCCTTCAGAAAGGCAGAGGATCTACTGGGTAGCCTGGCATTGGCAGGCAGAGGCCCAAACCCGTGAAGACTGCCAACAGCTACAGGGCCAGGACAATGAGATGAATTGATGTGTTACAACTGTGGTGTTGAAGATTCTTGAGCATCCCTTGGACTGCAAGGAGATCCAACCAGTCCATTCTAAAGGAAATCAGTCCTGAATATTCATTGGAAGGTTTGATGATGAAGCTGAGACTCCAATAGTTTGGTCACTTGATGCGAAGAACTTACTCAAGTGACACCCTGAGTGTTTTCATGGAAAACACCCTGAAGCTGGCAAGATTGACGTGGGAGAAGGGGATGACAGGATGAGATAGTTGGATGTCATCATCAACTCAATGGACAGGAATTTGAGTAAGCTCCAGGAGTTGGTGATGAACAGTATGAAAAGGCAAAATGATAGGATACTGAAAGAGAAACTCCCCCAGGTGAGTAGGTGCCCAATATGTTACTAGAGATCAGTGGACAAATAACTCCAGAAAGAATGAAGGGATGAAGCCAAAGAAAAACAATACCCAGTTGTGGATGTGACTGGTGATAGAAGCAAGGTCCGATGCTGTAAAGAGCAATATTGCATAGGAACCTGGAATGTCAGGTCCATGAATCAAGGCAAATTGGAAGTGGTCAACCAAGAGATGGCAAGAGTGAATGTTGACATTCTAGGAATTAGCGAACTCAAATGGACTGGAATGGGTGAATTTAACTCAGATGACCATTATATCTACTACTGCGGGCAGGAATACCTCAGAAGAAATGGAGTGGCCATCATGGTCAACAAAAGAGTCTGAAATGCAGTACTAGGATGCAATCCCAAAAGCGACAGAATGATCTCTGTTCGTTTCCAAGGCAAACCATTCAATATCACAGTAATCCAAGTCTATGCCCCAACCAGTAACGCTGAAGAAGCTGAAATTGAACGGTTCTATGAAGACCTACAAGACCTTTTAGAACTAACACCCAAAAAAGATGTCCTTTTCATTATAGGGGACTGGAATGCAAAAGTAGGAAGTCAAGAAACACCTGGAGTAACAGGCAAATTTGGCCTTGGAAAACAGAATGAAGCAGGGCAAAGACTAATAGAGTTTTGCCAAGAAAATGCACTAGTCATAACAAACACTCTCTTCCAACAACACAAGAGAAGACTCTATACATGGACATCACCAGATGGTCAACACCAAAATCAGATTGATTATATTCTTTGCAGCTAAAGATGGAGAAGCTCTATATAGTCAGCAAAAATAAGACCAGGAGCTGACTGTGGCTCAGACCATGAAATCCTTATTGCCAAATTCAGACTGAAATTGAAGAAAGTAGGGAAAACCACTAGACCATTCAGGTATGACCTAAATCAAATCCCTTATGATTATACAGTGGAAGTGAGAAATAGATTTAAGGGCCTAGATCTGATAGACAGAGTGCCTGATGAACTATGGAATGAGGTTTGTGACATTGTACAGGAGACAGGGATCAAGACCATCCCCATGGAAAAGAAATGCAAAAAAGCAAAATGGCTGTCTGGGGAGGCCTTACAAATAGCTGTGAAAAGAAGAGAAGCGAAAAGCAAAGGAGAAAAGGAAAGATATAAGCATCTGAATGCAGAGTTCCAAAGAATAGCAAGAAGAGATAAGAAAGCCTTCTTCAGCGATCAATGCAAAGAAATAGAGGAAAATAACAGAATGGGAAAGACTAGGGATCTCGTCAAGAAAATCAGAGATACCAAAGGAACATCTTTCATGCAAAGATGGGCTTGATAAAGGACAGAAATGGTATGGACCTAACAGAAGCAGAAGATATTAAGAAGAGGTGGCAAGAATACACAGAAGAACTGTACAAAAAAGAGCTTCACGACCCAGATAATCATGATGGTGTGATCACTGACCTAGAGCCAGACATTCTGGAATGTGAAGTCAAGTGGGCCTTAGAAAGCATCACTATGAACAAAGCTAGTGGAGGTGATGGAATTCCAGTGGAGCTATTCCAAATCCTGAAAGATGATGCTGTGAAAGTGCTGCACTCAATATGCCAGCAAATTTGGAAAACTCAGCAGTGGCCACAGGACTGGAAAAGGTCAATTTTCATTCCAATCCCAGAGAAAGGCAATGCCAAAGAATTCTCAAACTACTACACAATTGCACTCATCTCACACGCTAGTAAAGTAATGCTCAAAATTCTCCAAGCCAGGCTTCAGCAATATGTGAACTGTGAACGTCCAGATATTCAAGCTGGTTTTAGAAAAGGCAGAGGAACCAGAGATCATATTGCCAACATCCGCTGGATCATGGGAAAAGCAAGAGAGTTCCAGAAAAACATCTATTTCTGCTTTATTGACTATGCCAAAGCCTTTGACTGTGTGGATCACAATAAACTGTGGAAAATTCTGAAAGAGATGGGAATACCAGACCACCTGATCTGCCTCTTGATAAATTTGTATGCAGGTCAGGAAGCAACTGTTAGAACTGGATATGGAACAGACTGGTTCCAAATAGGAAAAGGAGTTCGTCAAGGCTGTATATTGTCACCCTGTTTATTTAACTTATATGCAGAGTACATCATGAGAAACGCTGGATTGGAAGAAACACAAGTTGGAATCAAGATTGCTGGGAGAAATATCAATCACCTCAGATATGCAGATGACACCACCCTTATGGCAGAAAGTGAAGAGGAACTAAAAAGCCTCTTGATGAAAGTGAAAGTGGAAAGTGAAAAAGTTGGCTTAAAGCTCAACATTCAGAAAACGAAGATCATGGCATCCGGTCCCATCACTTCATGGGAAATAGATGGAGAAACAGTGGAAACAGTGTCAGACTTTATTTTTCTGGGCTCCAAAACCACTACAGATGGTGACTGCAGCCATGAAATTAAAAGACGCTTACACCTTGGAAGGAAAGCTATGACCAACCTATATAGCATATTCAAAAGCAGAGACATTACTTTGCCAACAAAGGTTTATCTAGTCAAGGCTATGGTCTTTCCTGTGATCATGTATGGATGTGAGAGCTGGACTGTGAAGAAGGCTGAGCGCAGAAGAATTGATGCTTTTGAACTGTGGTGCTGGAGAAGACTCTTGAGAGTCCCTTGGACTGCAAGGAGATCCAACCAGTCCATTCTGAAGATCAGCCCTGGGATTTCTTTGGAAGGAATGATGCTAAAGCTGAAACTCCAGTACTTTGGCCACCTCATGCGAAGAGTTGACTCATTGGAAAAGACTCTGATGCTGGGAGGGATTGGGGGCAAGATGAAAAGGGGACAACAGAGGATGAGGTGGCTGGATGGCATCACTGACTGGATGGACTTGAGTCTGAGTGAATTCCGGGATTTGGTGATGGACAGGGAGGCCTGGCGTGCTGCGATTCATGGGGTCACAAAGAGTCGGACACGACTGAGTGACTGATCTAATCTGATCTGACCTGGGGAGGCCTGGTGTGCTGCAGTCCACAGGATACCAGTCAGACATGACTGAACCGGGCAGTGAGGGCCTCTCCCCTCTGCCCCGTATTCTCGGCCAGAGCCTGGCAGAAGGGGCATGGGCAGGCCTGCCACTAAAGGACCTGAAGAGCACGCGACCCAGCACTGCTGTCTGCAAGCCACTTCCACATCTGCCCAGCAAACACAGCTGGGGACACTGAGGCTCAGAGCAGCTGAGTGACACCTGAGTTGCTCAGGAGCTAAGGTGGAGCTGGGGTGCTGACTTGAACAAGACCAGGAGCCCGACTCCTACAACAGAATCCTTGTGTAACTGAAAGCACTCAGTCTAACGGGAACTGCTGGCTTCAACTGGAGGTACCACCCTCATAGAGCAGAGGCCACCCTCCCCAGGTTCTGAAGCTTTTCTAGATGGGGAGTCCCCTGAAAGCCTTATTCCCTCCAAGACCCTGGCAGTCCTCAGGAGCCGAGACAATGGCCATACTCAAGACCCACATGAAGTGACCCTTCCCGGGCTCCCCACTCCTGGCTCTTCAGAGTCCACCCAACAAGGGTCCCGGTTCATCCCAGAATGAGACAAGGATGCAGAGACCACACTGACAAACCACTCACAGAAAGCTCAAGAAATACATAAAAAGGGTTTTATTTGCAGGGGAGCGGGACTCTAGTCAAACAAGCCGAAGCCCATGTCGTCATCTGACTCCTCCGACTCTTCCTTCTTCTCCTCCTTCTTCTCCTCCGCTGTGGGGAGAAAGCATGGTTAGCTCAGTCGCAGTGCAGGCCGCACACCCAGCAGACAGACCCCAGGGCGTGTGCACCAACAGCTGCCAAACCTCCACTTACCTGCGGCTGGAGCAGAACCCGCAGCGGGTACTGCCGATCCTGGAGCAGCGGAGACGGCCACAGCCCCGCCAGCGGGCACACTGGCCAGCTTGCCGATACCTGCAGAGACCAAAGGGGAGGTGAGCCCTGGTGTTTCGCCTGAATGTCATCTCAGAGTGAAGAGGCACTGTCCAGCTCGTCCGGGTCTGTGTCAGATTCCCATTTTCCCAGACACGGGCTTCTAGGAATCCCCCCAGCACACCTGCAGGCCCATGGTGCCCTACCCGGGAGGTAAGCTGGACAAACATGCTTACAACCAGGCAGAGAGAATCCACTGTCCCAGTGTCCAGATCCTCACCCCCCGCAGTGAGCTCACAGACAAAAACAACTCCCCCAAAGCTCAACTCCCAAGTAAGCCCAGCTCCAGCCTGACCTCACAGGGCAGAGGCCTGTGGTCAGTCCTAGCCCCCCGAGGTGAGGCTTGTTTACAGAAGCTCACTGAGGGCACAGGCGCCCCTGCCGCTCTGCCCGGGGCTTGTCCAGAAGCGCCCATAGCATGAGCCCACGGAGACCCTGCTCACTCCTCTGGGTAAGGCTTCTAGGGTGCTCTGGTCCACAAGCGAAGCCTGGCAGGCCACAGGCTGACCGGCAGGGATTAGAATGGACCGTGAAAACCAAAGCCTGGAACGTGACCTCACCCTGGGCAATGACGTCCTCAATGTTCTTTCCGTTGAGCTCACTGATGACCTAGAGCAGATGAAGAGCGGGGTCACCAGAGCCCACACACAGCGCCCCCGGCACGGCAGTTATGACCCACTCAGGACAGTAAGACACCCCACGTGTGTAAACTAACGCTAAAACTTACTGCTGAAAAGACATGCAAAATACCTCACTTCACACTCAATACATATCAAAATAACCTTCCCTGGGTTTTATGAGAGCTTCCCTGGTGGCCCAGTCAGTAAAGACTCCACCTGCAATGCGGGAGACCAGGGTACCATCCCTGGGTCGGGAAGCATTCTTGCCTGGAGACTCCCCACGCACAGAGGAACCTGATGGGCTACAGTTCATGGGGCGGCACAGTCAAACACGACGGAGTGACTAAGCGCAGCACAGCACAGCACTTCGATTCCTGGGTTGGAACGATCCCTTGGAGAAGGAAACGGCAACCCACTCCAATATTCTCGCCTGGGAAATCCCATGGACAGAGGAATCTGACGGTCTACAGCCCATCGGGTGGCAACAGTCCGACACGACTTAGCGAGTAAACCACCACCACACTGAGTTCAAAAAAATAAAGTCAACGTGGACTTGTTTACACTTTAAAAAAAGCTTACACGTGACTTGTTCCCACTGAGCCACGGTATCGCGGACTTGACTTCATCCCCATTTTTTCTTACTTTAGGCTGTACCAGTTCCAAACCACATGGGCGGGCAAAGGCTTTCCACTAAACCCGCCGCAACCTACTTCCCTGGGTGGGTAGGAGAGGGAGCCCCGTGTGCGGCGTATAGGGTCGGCGGGGCCTTCAGGCCCCTGCGAGGCGGCTACCTTATTGAGCCGGTCGTCGTCTGCCTCGATGCCCACGCTGTCCAGGATCTTTTTGATGTCCTTGGCGCTGGGGGAGGAATTGCCCCCGAGGGCGGCCAACAAGTAGGAGGCAACGTAACGCATCCTAGCGCATGAGACAAGGACAAGGGCATGAGGGGCGGCCTCCGGTCTCTGCGAGGCCAGTGCCCGGCCGTGCGCGGCTGGTGCGGAGCCGCCGCCGAGGCCTGGCCCACGCCCTGCCCCGCCCGCCCCCCGCGGCACTCACGACCGCAGCCGGGACCCACGGCCTGGCCCTCCCGGCTCACTCACTCAGCGGCGGCAGAGCAGCCTCGCGCGTGCGACCTCGGTGGCGTCAGGGACGGAAAGGAAGGCGCCGGTGCTTGGGGCGGGAGTAATCCGCTACCCAGAAGCCTCCGGGACCTGCGCTCGGCGCCCCACGAGGGCGCCTCCTAGTGACGTCACGCAGCGCCTAGCCAATGAGGACGCGGTAGACGCCATTATCCCGTCTGTCTCGCATCCGCCGCCGCAAAAGCGGAAGGCAGTTCCAGGGCTGTCTTCGTATATATAATGGGGTGACTGCCGCCCGAGATCCCTGGGGGAAGTGGGGCTGAGAGATGAGCGACCCCGGAGTGTAGGTTTCTCCCTTCAGGGTTCCCAGGAGGCCGCGCGGCGCCTACAGCTCCCAGCATGCAGGGCGGCCTCCGCGCGCTGGTCGCTTCTCTGCCGGAGCGGCGGACGCGGCCAGCGAACTACAAGTCCCATGGTGCACGGCTACCGGAAGCGAGGGGGCACCGCTGCGGGCCGCACGTGGCCCGGCCCCGCTGCTTGGGTCCGGCCTGCTATACGACAAGAGCCGGCTGTCCGGCCTGGCCCAGACGCGCGGGCCAGTAGTCCCGCGCGTTCACTCCGCGGAATCCAGCCACTGTTTCCCCCATCCCTAGTGCCACGGCGGGGGCCCCAGGAGAAGCTGGGAGGCTCTGTCACCGCGGCTCGGAGGAGCGGAGCCAGAACCGTCCACGCCAGAGTGACCTGCCCCCACCCGAGCAGTGCCTTTCGGAAGAGACATCAGCTTCGCCATGGACACAGCACACACTGCTCCTTCACTCCTTGTCGGGGACCTTGCTGCAGGCTGGCCTCAGTCCTTGGGGGGCCCAGGCCCGGTTCTGCTTCCTCAGGACTTAGGTACTAGTCACGGACACAGTAGTTAAACGAGGTAGTCCAGGCTGAGGTAAACCTTAGCCAAGAGGGCTGAAGGATGAGCGAGCGCCTGCCCTGCGAGATCGGAGCGAGCATCAGGCCCCAGGAGGAAAGGCCTTGCTGAGGTGGCTGGAGATGGGTTCAGAGGCAGCAGGCAGCCCGGGCGGGCTCGTGTTAGGGCCCAGCCCCTATGTGATAACGCAGGCCCCACGGAAATCCCATTACATCGGTGAGGGTCGGGCACAGAAAAGTTCCTTTGCTCAAGGTCACACAGCTGGTGAGGAAAACCATCTGGCAAGGATGGGACTGTTGCAGTCACACGGGAAAGTGGTCAGTTGTGATTTTTTTTAATGGCACGATAATACATACTGTAAAACCACTTTAATCATACAGTTCAGTGGCACTAGATGCATTCACACCGACGTGCAACCATCGCCACGGTGTATCTCCAGAACTTTTTCCCTCCTGAATTCTAAACAATAACGCCCCCACCCTCCCCCAGCCCCCGGCTCCTATTTACATTTCCACATTGACTGCGGTAGGGATCTTACATAAATGGACTCCTACAGAATTCGTCCTCTGGTGTCTGGCTTATTTCATTCAGCAGAATACCCTTAAAGTTCATTCACATTGTAGCATGTGTCAGGACTTTCTTACCTTTTGTTGCTCAGTTGCTCGATCCTGCCGACTCTACAACCCCACGGACTGCAGCATGCCGGACTCCCCTGTCCTTCACTGGCTCCCAGGGTTTGCTCACTCATACCCACTGAGTTGATGACCCATCACTTGTTACTTTTCAAGTCTGAGCGATGTTCCTGCATGTGTGTGTGTGTGTGTTTATTCTGGCAGCTATGTGGAAACTGAAGGGGGAATAGGAGCTGGGGAGAACACAGGCCTAGCAGGAACTGCCCGTCCAGGTCTGGAGGGTGGCGGAAAGAGAGTAGAGAGGTGTCATTTGGGGCAGAACAGGCTGGAGCAGACGTGTATGTTCACAGGCACTTCTGTGAGGTGAGGAAGGACCAGTCTGGAAGGCTTTCTTGAGAGACAGATCTGGTTTGAGGCCCTTGACTTTGGCCTTCACCAACTAGTGGCCTTGGGCCACATCTGATGGCTCCTACCTCCTTTTCCTCACTGTGAGACGCTGAGAAACGAGGCAGCCTATGGGGAAGCCCGCTGGGGCTGGGGGGGCGGGGGGCGGCGCTGGGAGGTGGCCCAGAGTGCGCCCATAAGGTAGGGTCATGGAAGGTGGGCCCTGGGCTCCACGGGGCCTGAGAGGAGGCCTTTGGGGGCTGGCTGAGGACCTCCGGCTGTCCTCCGGCAGGAGGTGGGTGTGGGGCAGCAGCTGCGATCAGCCCTCAGTACCCGCTCCAGCCAGAGATCGCACTAGTTGATTTTAACACGGGGTCGGGAATGCATGGCCAGAGCAGAGCGGGCCCAGGGCCCGAGAACCTCGGAAGGGTTGGGTTTTGTGGCGCGAAAAGTGGGCCTTCCCCCGGGAAGGCCGGTCGCACAGACGCACGCCGGCCGACAGGAAGCTGAGTGCGGCAGGGCGGTGTCCGGCAGAGAGCGGGCGGGGCGGGCGGGACCCTGAGACCCCTGCCGGCGGAGCCTGCGGACGCCAGGCGAGCTTCCCACGCGGCCGGACCCGGAAACGCGCCGCCGGGAGCGCAGGTGACGCGCGGCCGCGGGTGGGTCTAAGGGACGCGGAGGTTGGGGTGCGGGTGTTGCGGTTTGGTCTCTCCCCCAGGACAGGCCCCAAGCGGTAGGGGCGGCGACTGCGCGGTGCACCGACCTCCCCTGCGGACCGAGGTGCGAGCTGGAAGTGGCGGGAGTCCCGTCCTCATGAACCCCCTCTCACTGCTCAGACAGACGCGGACAGGATCACTCGTGTCCTTGCCTGGGCTACCGCCCCACGTGGTAGATGAGAGCCAGTGCCTCGGGTTGGAGCCGAGAAATGTGAAGGCTGGAGGTGGGACTCTGGTGCCCAGCAGGCGGAATTGGGGGGCTGGACTAGGAGTCCCTTTTCAAGTTTGTAGACTCGGGGTGTGAAGCCTCCCTACCCCAGTCCCTCAGGCATGTCCCTAAGCCCCTCTGCACTCACAGGTCTCCTGCCTGCCGCCTTCCCAGCCCCGGGGAGTCCTGTTGCCCAGCCCATGTCAGTGACATTCTGTCCAGCCTAGGCATTGGACTCTAGACCATCCTCTGGCTGGGAGGACGCCCAGCCCGCTCCTCCCCCTGACTCTGCAGCCTCTTTGGGCCCTGCCTGAGCAGGCCTGCCCGGCGAGCTGGGACATGTCTGGTCCCCGAGGACGGCCGGTGGGCGATGGCTGCGATGGAGGGCGGGGCCGGTGCCCGAGACACTGGCCCCAGAAGATGCTCCGAGAGATGCTTCAGAGGCTGCGAGTGCGGGGCCAGAGGCGCCCCCGCTCCCAGCAGGGAGCCGGCTAAGCCTGCACCTGCACCCCGGGGGCTGCCGCCGGCTGCTGCGCCTGTGTGCCCAGCAGGCGCCTCAGCTGCTGGAGGTGGACTTCCTGCAGCTGAGTGGCCACGAGGACCCTCAGCTGCTGGAGGCTGCCCTGGCCCGGCTGCCTTGGAGCCTGCCGCGCCTCCGCTCCCTGGTCCTCAAAGGTGAGCCCCCCCAGTCCTGGCCCTGGCCCAGCCTCTCTCTAGCTCCTGCCTCTGCTTCTTGGTCCCGAAAGGTGGACCTCGGCCCCAGCCCTGTTCTCTGCACAGCTCTACCCAGCTGCGTTCCCCCAAGAGGAAGCTGGCTGGGCCCGGGCTCCCGGACCCAGCAGCTGCACAGCGGGGTCTCCAGCAGACCCCAGGGTGGGTCCGTTTCCTGAGGTGGGTCACCGGTGGTGGCTCTCAGCTGAGATGAGACCACATCATCTGTCTGCCTGCTTCGCCTGCAGGTGGCTCCCCAGCATCTCTCTGTCTGTTTTGGTGGGGTTGGGGCGGAGCTCAGCGTTTCCATGTACCCGTTTCCCTGGCTGGCAGAGCTGGGTTCACCTGGGACTCTGACTTTGAGGGCCACGTCGGTCTGCCTTTCCCCCATCAGGTGGGCAACGTCGGGATGCCCTGGGTGCCTGTCTCCGGGGGTCCCTCACCACGCTGCCCGCCAGCCTGAGCGGCCTAGCCCACTTGGCCCACCTGGATCTGAGCTTCAACAGCCTGGAGACACTGCCGGCCTGCGTCCCTCAGATGTGTGGCCTGGACGCCCTCCTGCTGTCTCGTAACTGCCTCTCAGAACTCCCTGCGGCCCTGGGGGCCCTCCCTGCCCTCACCTTCCTCGCCGTCACCCACAACCGCCTGCGAACGCTGCCCCCAGCCCTGGGAGCCCTGTCCAGCCTGCAGCGCCTCGATCTCTCTGGGAACTTGCTGGAGGCCCTGCCCCCTGAGATCGGAGGCCTGGGCAGCCTGGCCGAGCTCAATCTGGCCTCCAATCGGCTGCAGAGCCTCCCCAGCTCCCTCGGTGAGTCGCGGCCCTGGCTCCCCAGGCCCAGTGGGGAATGTCTGTGGGCTGCTGGCTGCCCTGCCCGCCTCTGCGGTGCCCTGTACACACGGGCCGGCCCGCCTGAGCGTTCGCCTTCCCCAGCAGCCCTTACGTGCCCCCTGCTTCCCTGGCTGTCGAGTCTCCCTACCTGCACAGGCCTCCCCGAGCTCTCTAGTCCAGCTACAGGGCGGAGACTGAAAGGGCTTCCCAGGAGGCCCCAGTGCGAGCCGCCTGGCCCGGTGCTCGGGGACTGGGGTGGCCGTGATATTCCTCTGCTGGCCCTAAGCCGGCGCCTCCCGCAGCGGGGCTGCGGGCCCTACGGCTCTTCATTCTGCACAGCAACCTCCTGGCTTCGGTGCCCGCCAGCCTGGCCCACCTCCCGCTGCTCACCCGGCTCGACCTGAGGGACAACCAGCTCCGGGACCTGCCCCCTGAGCTGCTGGACGCCCCCTTCGTGCGCCTGCAAGGAAACCCCTTGGGCAGGCCTCCTCCTGACCCCCCCAGCCCCCCAGGTAGGGTTGCGGTGGGGCTGGGGGCAGACCACAGACAGGACGCAGGTGTCGTCACTGGCCTAACCTCACATCTGTCCTTCCCTAGGGACACCCGTGGTCCCAGAAATGCCCAGGCTGTTGCTGACCTCAGATCTGGACAGGTATGGTGTGAGGGAGGGGCCGGGCTGGAAAAGCCTGTCCACCCCGTCACCCTGCCTTCTCTGTACACCTTGCCTGTGCCTCGGGGGTGCCCAGGGTGCCAGATTCAGACCTAGGGGACCCTGCTCTGTCTGACCCTGTGCGCTCCTGTCTTCCCTCAGCTTTGCCGTGACCCCCAAGGCTGCTCCGTGACCTTGGCCTGTGGCGTCCGCCTGCAGTTCCCCGCGGGGGCCACTGCTGCCCCCGTGACCATCCGCTACCGCCTGTGGCTGCCAGAGCCGCGCCTCGTGCCCCTGGGTCCCCACGACGCTCTGCTCAGTGGTGTCCTAGAGCTGCAGCCCCACGGGGTGGCTTTCCAGCAGGCACGGCTGGGGCAGGGTGGGGGCGGGCGAGGGCCCCGGCAAGGAGGGCCCGGTGTGGCCCCGGCGCTCACGCCCCCTCACCTGGCAGGAGGTGGGCCTGTGGCTGCTCTTTGTGCCCCCGCGGGCCCGGCGTTGCCGCGAGGTGGTGGTCAGGACACTGAGTGACAACAGCTGGAGCGACCTGGAGACCCACCTAGAGGAGGAGGCGCCCAAGGTGAGGTGGCCCGGGCCGTCTGGGAAGGGCCGGTTCTGCCCCGGACCACCGGCCCTGACCCCGTGCTCTGCGCTCATGCCCCCCGGCCCTGACCCTGTACCCTGCGCCTGCGCCCACGGTCCTGCCCCAGCCCGCCGACCCTGACCCCGTGCTCTGCGTCCGCGCCCGCCGGCCCTGACCCTGTGCCCTGCCCCAGCCCACCAGCCCTGACCCGGTGCTCTGCACCTGTGCCCGCCGGCCCTGACCCCGTGCCCTGCTCCCGCGCCTGCGGCCCTGCCCCGGCCCACCAGCCCTGATCCTGTGCTCTGCGCCCACACCAGCGGCTCTGGGCCCGCTGCCAGGTGCCCCACTTCTCCTGGTTCCTCGTGGTTTCGCGCCCTGTGTCCGATGCCTGCCTGGTGCCACCAGAGGGGACGCTTCTGTGCTCCTCGGGGCACGCCGGGGTCAGGGTCACCTTCCCCGCGGGGGCCACCGAGGAGCCACGGCACGTTCGCATGCAGGTAGGGGCCAGGATGCCCACTGGGGTGGCAGGGGCTCCCAGGCACAGAAGTGACCGCAGGGGTGGCCCGTCTGCTCCAGGTGGTGCATGTGGGCAGCAGAGAGCTGCCAGCCCTGCTGGGGGAGCCCGAGGCAGCCTCCAGCCCCCTGCTCTGCCTCTCGCAGAGCGGACCCTCAAGCTTCCTTCGGCCAGTCACCATCCAGCTGCCTCTGCCTCCTGGCGTCACAGGTGAGGGCAGCTGTGTGGCACAGGGCGGGGGTGGTGCTCAGAAGGGGGCGCCCCGGCCAGAGGCCTCCGCCGTTGCCCCCCCCAGGCCTGAGTCTGGACCGTGCCCGCCTGCACTTGCTGCATCGGGCCGCCCCCGCGGCCACCTGGGACGACATCACGGCGCAGGTGGCCCTGGAGCTCACCCACCTGTACGCACGCTTCCAGGTCACGCGCTTCTCCTGGTCAGTACCCCCACCTCCTCAGCCCCCTCCCCCACGTCCCCCCAGCCTGCAGGGTCTCCCTCACCCCGCCTTCCCAGGTACTGGCTCTGGTACACCACCAAGACCTGCGTGGGGAGCCTGGCGCGGAAGGCCTGGGAGCGGCTGCGGTTGTACCGTGTGAACCTCATCGCACTGCAGAGACGCCGGGACCCTGAGCAGGTCCTGCTGCAGTGCCTGCCCCGCAACAAGGTGGGGGCGGCAGAGGACTGGGGGGCGGGGGGAGGGGCGCAGGGCATGGGCGCCCAGCCAGTGGGTCCCCTGCCCGCCAGGTGGACGCCACCCTGCGGCGGCTGCTGGAGCGATACCGCGGCCCTGAGCCCTCAGACACCGTGGAGATGTTTGAGGGCGAGAAGTTCTTCGCTGCCTTCGAGAGGGGAATTGACATCGATGCAGGTGTGCCCCGGCGCCCGGAGAAGGGATGCTGGGTCTGCCCCCAAGTCCCTGCTGAGCCCCCCTGTGCCCACAGACCGCCCAGACTGCGTGGAGGGCAGGCTGTGCTTTGTCTTCTATTCCCACCTGAAGAACCTGAAGGAGGTGTACGTGACCACTGCCCTGGACCGACGGGCTCGGGCCGTGAGGGGCCAGGTAGGCCAGTGGGGTGGGTGCCCCAGGCTGCCCGGGCCAAAGCCGGAGCGCTGAAGCCCACCTCCTCCTCTCCCCCAGGTGTCCTTCTACCGGGGCGAGGTGCCGGAGGTGGTGCCTGAGGAGGCAGAGGCTGCCCGGCAGAAGAGGGGCCCAGCTGCCCTGTGGATGGCCACTCTGCCCATCAAGCTGCCCGTGAGGCCTGGCTGAGGAGCCCCGTGTGGAGGGGATGGGGGAGAGCCGCCGGGGTGGGCTGGGGTGAGGCCGGGGCTCACTGCTACCTCGACCTGCCCGCAGAGATTGCGGGGATGCGAGGGCCTGACCCAGGAGCCTGGCCTCTCCCTGGCACCTCTGAACCTGGGCGATGCCGAGACCGGCTTCCTGACCCAGAGCAACCTGCTGAATGTGGCCGGGCGCCTGGGCCCCGACTGGCCGGCTGTGGCCCTACATCTGGGCCTGCCCTACCGTGAGCTCCAGCGTATCCGGCACGAGTTCCGGTCAGTTCTGAGCCTCTCGTCCTGCTGGCTTCCCCCCGGAGGCTGGCTGAGGTTCTGTCCAGGGGAGGCAGGGGCAGGGCAGATGGGCAGGAAGAGGAGGGTTTGGCCGCCCCTGGCCCAGGGAGCAAAGCCCTCATGCTGGGAGGGAGAGCAAGGCCCTGGGTGTGGTGGGTGGTCTTGGCGGGCCCCCCTGACTGCTCCCCTGTCCCCCCAGGGATGACCTGGATGGGCAGATCCGCCACATGCTCTTCTCCTGGGCAGAGCGGCAGGCTGGGCAGCCAGGGGCCGTGGGGCGCCTCGTGCAGGCCCTGGAGCAGAGTGACCGGCGGGACGTGGCCGAAGAGGTGCAAGCTGTCCTGGAGCTTGGCCGCCGCAAGTACCAGGAGGGCATCCGGCACACGAGCCTGGCCCCCGGGAACCTCGCCTCGCCTGACCGGTTGCCATCACCCTCTCCAGAGCCTGCCCAGGCCTAGACCTCAGACTTCAGGCTGGACCCTGAAGCTCCCGCTTTCAAACCTTCCCTGCATGTGAGCAAAGTGCCCCCCCACCCGTATAACACACACATGCACTGGCCTGGTCGCTGTCTCAGCGCTGACTTTCTCGGGTGAAGAGGCCGGTGGAAGGCCAGGGGCAGCCAGGTGATCTGAGGCCTGGCCCTGCTCTGCTGCAAGCGGGCCTGCTCTTGTTCCCGCTGGTCTGCGCCCAGCGCCTGCATTGGGTCCTGATCTCCGGGAGGGAGTGGAGTCCCAGCTACAAAGTAACAGCTGCTGCCCCATGAATACAGTCGTGTGCAGGATTGCGCATCTGCCTTTTGGTTGGGGGCCCGGTGCTTGGCCAATTCAGTTCCCACGGCTCCTCCCTCAGGGACACTTCGTCCCAGCGCACCCCCCATCCGCTGGCCCGACGAAAGTAGTCCCTGTCCTGTGCACCGGCGCGAGGTCGAAAACCTCGCCCAGTGAAAACCCGTGGAGACCTGGAGCGTGGGCTGGCGCCGGGCTGGGGCCTGCCGAGCGCAGTGGCCGTGGCGGCCAGGAGGGGGAGCCCGAGTCCGCGAGCCAACCGCCGGCCGGGGGCGGAGCGCGCGCGGCGCCGAGCGGACGCGCCCCCGCGCTTAGGTGCAGCCGGGCGCGCAGCGAGGCGGGGAGGCCAGCGCGGCGGCAGAGGCGGCGGCAGCGGCGGCAGAGCGCGCGGTGAGTGCCCGCCTGGCGCCTCCTTCCGCTGTGCCCACCCGAGTGCAGCCCGGCCGCGGAGTCGAGGGGCACCACGGCGACTATGGGAGGTGACATCTGCCCGGACGAGGCGGTTTCTGCGGGGCCCGCGCCGGCGGATGCTCGGATCCGCTGCCGCCGGAGTGTGGGAGGCCGGGCCCCGGGCGGTGCCGGGCGCGCTCCCAGCGCACACGTGTCCTCGCCGGTCGGGAGACGGAGGCTAGTCCCCAAGGAACGATCCGGGCCATGGGGGACACGCACGTGGGGCCCTGCGGGATGTACGTGGACACGTGGGTGGCTGAAGTCGCCATCGCCTGGCGGGCTTCAGCGTAGCGATCCGGGCCTCATGGGGACTCCTTCCAGCTGGACAGGGAGTTGAGCCGGTCTTCCAGTCGCAGCCCTGAACCCCCACTCCGCGCCTCCTTTGTCGCCGGGTTGGCGCCCCTCCAGCCGGCGGGACTGAAAGCGCCTCTCCGGGGCAAGGGGCGGGGGAGATGAATGGGGAGGGAAGGGCCGGCCCCAGACTCGGAGCCTCACAGCTTTTCCCTTTCTTGGGGGTGAGGGGAGTCCAGTGGCTTAGTTCGTGGCAGATTTTACCTTCTGGGGGGCCTCTGAGCTGAGCTGTCTACAGCTTCGCCTGCAGCCCCGGTTGAGGACGCTGCGGGAGCCGGGGGGACCGACCGGGAGGGCTGGCAGCCCGGGGCCTGAGGCAGCGCTGGGGCTGCCGGGTCTCTATGGCAACCTGGGGTGCAAGGGAGGGCCCTCAGAGCTGTCTCATGAGCAGGTGGTAGGAACCATCGAGTGAGGACAGGAAAATGAGGCTTCCTGGCCCAGAGGACCCCTTGCCAGTCCTCCCCTGGCAGAGGCCCTCCCCACACTACTCGGTTCTGAAGAGTCTCCCCCATCCCAGCGCCAGGGTGGGACCTAGGGCTGATGGTCTCAGGCTGGGATCTCCAGGCCTGCCTCTATTCCCGAGACAGCTGCTCCCCTTCTCACGTTGGAGAGTCTGCCCAACTTCCTGGACCCCAGCCTCCAGGTGTACCTCACAATGGGCAGGAAGTGGGGTCTGGTGGGCTCGCTCAGGTCCAAGAGGGCAGAGTGTGGACCTTGTCCCCAAGGGTCGGGGACTTAAGTCGGCTGAGGCCAGTTTGCACCTGGGGGGTGGGGGTGGGGAGAGAGGGTCAGGTTGAAGTGCAGAGGTCAGGCTCTTCTCTGAGACTGGGGCACTGCGGCTCTGGGTGAGTTCGTTGGGAGGCATCTGGCGGGGTCAGAGGGTTTTGGGAATGTGGGTGGCAGCCGGTGGTCTCTGCGACCCAGCCACCCCCTGGCCTTTGCAGCAGACAAGCGTGTCTTCTCCGCTCCTGCATGAGTTTTCCCTGAAATGCACCTCCCAGAAGACACACGGTCCACAGACACAGTGGGCACAGCCCATCTCCACCCCACGGCTCCGGATTCCCTGTGCCTGGGCACAGAGAGAGCCCCATTCCTGGGGCCCCAGGGCCCTAACCAGAGCCCGCCTGCTGACCGCAGAGGAAAACTCGCGGAGCAGCTGGGTGCTCGGTGGCCGCGGACTGGGGCCCCTCGAACCGGCTGCGTGGCTTGGCTGGGTTAGCCGTCAGACCCGCTGCCTCACGGGGCGAAGGAGGCTCGGAGGCCAGCCCAAGCCTCCCAGAAGCTGTCACACCCCCTTCTCATCCCTTCTCCCGCGGCGCCAGGGCGCCTCATCCCGCCCAAAGTGAAAGAGAAAGTCGCCCCCCCACCCAGGCCCGCCCCGCCCCGCCCCGCCCCGCAGCCAATCCCCGCCGCCGGCACCGCCCCCGGCCGCTGGCCCTCCCCCGCCCGCCCGCCGCCCGCGGGCTGGAGTCTCCAGGAGCCGTGGAGGAGCCGGTCCTACGCGCCCGGGGTGAGCGGGACGACGGCGAGGGCGGCGGGCTGCAGAGCGGGCAGGGGGCCTCCCGGCCCGGGGAAGCCGGAGTGAAGGTCACCGGTCCGCGAGCGACGGCAGGTGTGAGCCAGCCGTGTGACCCGACAAGCGGCGCTGCGGGTGCGAGGCAGGGACAGCTGGTCTTGGCACGGACTGGGGGGCGCCCCCCGCCAGAGGTCCCTGGGGCCGGCTCTGGCTCCCCAGCCCTGCCCCTAGAGAGAGGGGCCTCCTGGGCCTGCCCACTGGGAAGAGGTGGTGGACCAGCCACAGGGATCCTGTGTGTGTGTGTGTGTGTGTGTGTGTGTGTGTGTGTGTCTGTGCGCGCCTGCATGCAGTCAGGGGGTGAAGTTCCTGGGAGGGTGGGCACAGGCTGGCTGTGGCTGAGCTGGTGCTTCTTCCAGGGGAGCTGTGGTCTGGGGCTCCAGCCTGGAGGTGCCATGGAGCAGGGGCTGCACCTGTGCTGGCTGCATCTACCTGGGCAGCTGTGAGCTGAGCCCCGCGGGGGCCCTGGGGCTCTGTCACCCCTATGCTGACAGAGCAGGCTGCTCAAGGATGGGGTTGACACAGCCCAGCACAGAGGAGGAGGCGCCTGGCCCTTTAAAGGGCTCCGTGCATGTGAGCGTGAGCAAGGCCAGCTGGGAGGAGGAGCTGGTGGGGAATCTTGAGAGGAAGCCAGGTGGCCCAGGGATGGGGCCAGGTGGTGGGCCTCCTGGCAGCCTGCGAGCCCACGACGTGTAGCCCGCCCGAGCGGGGTTGGGGGCCTGGGGAACCGCTCGGAGCCCCTGCGGGGACCCTGGAAGAAAAACAGGGAAGCCTGTTCCTCTCGTGCGCCTCTCCCATCTGCCCACCCCCGCTGGTTGCAGTCCCCTCTCTCCTAGGACAGAAGCGCTGGTTTGGAAATACCCTTGAAAGCAGAAGACCAGCCTCCGCCCTGCGCTCCCTCCCCCGCTGTCTGGCATCCAGCTCCGTAGCGCCTACCTGAGTGCTCCTGAGTTAAATGGCCGATAAGCAGATCAGGTCAGAACCCAGCCCAGCCTCACCCAACCCTGCCCTCCCCCCTGGCCGACCTACGGCCGAGGAGGCCGCCTGACCTCCATCTGCCCACGCAGCCTGCCAGCCAAGCTCATCAATGGCGGCATTGCCGGCCTGATCGGGGTCACCTGCGTGTTCCCCATCGACCTGGCCAAGACGAGGCTACAGAACCAGCAGAATGGCCAGCGTGTGTATGCCAGCATGTGAGCCAGTGGGCTGGGAGGGTGGGGGGCATGTGAGCCAGCAGGCTGGGAGGGTGGGGGGCATGTGAGCCAGCAGGCTGGGAGGGTGGGGGGCATGTGAGCCAGTGGGCTGGGAGGGTGGGGGGCAGGCCTGGGGGCACCCTGCCCGGGTCAGGGCTGGGGGCCATGTGTATGCCAGCATGTGAGCCAGCGGGGTGGGAGGGTGGGGGGCAGGCCTGGGGGCACCCCTGCCCGGGTCAGGGCTGGGGGCCAGCGCTGGACCCTGGCCGACCCCGGCTCCGTCCTACCCCCGGGGCTGCAGGTCCGACTGCCTCATCAAGACCATCCGCTCAGAGGGCTACTTCGGGATGTACCGTGGTGAGGCTGGGCGGGGGGCAGGAGGGTCTGGATGGATGGTGGGGACGCGCCCCGTGGGGGCTGGCTGCAGCTGCACAGTGGCGGGGGTCCGGGAAGGGCAGCGCTCAGTGCCATCCTCCACCGCTGCCAGCACCCAGCACGGCGGGACCTCCTCCCAGGACAGGCGGGACCCTGTCTGCACCAGGACACTGGCAGGGGTGGTGGTGGTGGGGCTGATTGCAAAGCCGCTTAGCAGACAACTGCCAAGCCTGGATTTGCCCAGATGCTGTGTAGCAGAGTCCTTGCACTGAGAGGGGCTCACGCTGCCTCCTCAGCTCTGGGTCCCCCCCAGGCTCCCCACCTCTGTACTGCAGGGGAGTGTTCCTCACAGAGGCCCACCCACTGGACCGGGAGGGTCACCTGGAGGAGGAGGCGCTGCCCCCACCCCCGCTGGGCACATGTGGGTGAGAGGGCAGGAGCCGCCAAGGCGCGAGGGGGCGGGGGGAGGACTCTGCCAACTGAGAGGCAAGTGCCCACCAACAGCGTCCTGGTTCCGGCCCCGGCCACTGACCTATCCGCACGCCACACAGGAGCCGCCGTGAACCTGACCCTCGTCACCCCCGAGAAGGCCATCAAGCTGGCGGCCAATGACTTCTTCCGATACCAGCTCTCCAAGGATGGGTGAGGCGCTGGTTGACTGCTGGGGGCCACAGTCACGAAGGGAGGGGGATCTGTGCCTCCAGAGGACGAAGGATCTGTCGTCCTGGGGGCCTCTCACCCCAACCTGCAGGGCCTGCTTCCTCCGCCTTTGATGCTGAATCCTCGGTGCTCAGGCCTCAGCAGTCCTTGGCCCCTAGCCATTGCCTGCTGCCTCTTGTAGGCTGGGATCTGGGGGAACTGGCCAGTTTTCCCTATCACCCAAGGGTGGGGTGAAAGGGCAGTCGTCCCGTGGAGCACTTGAACCCCCCCACCCTGCCTCCAGTTTTGTTTGCTGAGAACAGCCCTCGCCTGTTCCCAGCCCCGCTGTGAGGTCTGTCTCTCAGCTTGATGCCTGTTACTGGAGGGCGGTGGGGGCGGGGGCCTGCCTCTGTCTTCACGGGTCCCACCCCTTCACGTCCCCCAGCCGCAGGGGCCTCTGACTCTGCCTTGCACCCCTGCCCTCTTTACTGCAGGCAGCAGTTGACCCTGTTTAAGGAGATGCTGGCAGGCTGCGGGGCCGGCACATGCCAGGTGATCGTGACCACCCCCATGGAGATGCTGAAGATCCAGCTCCAGGACGCGGGCCGCCTCGGTGAGACTGTGGGGGGGCGGGGCGCGGGGGGGACACCAGCTGGACCTGTCCCCGCCCCCACCCTGTGCTCGGAGGGAGACCAGCAGGCCACCCCCTTTCTCCCCAGCCGCCCAGAGGAAGATCCTGTCCACCCAGGCCCAGCTCTCCGGCCAGGGAGTGCCCAGCCCTCGGTGGAGGCTCCAGCCACCGCCCGCCCCACAGCCACTCAGCTGACCCGGGACCTGCTGCGGAGCCGCGGCATCGCTGGCCTCTACAAGGGCCTGGGGGCCACGCTGCTCAGGTTGAGGGGCAGGCAGGGCGAGGGGAGGCCTACCCACCCATCCGCCCCACGCGTCCCAACCGGTCACCCTGCGATCCCCCAACAGGGACGTCCCCTTCTCCATCGTCTACTTTCCCCTCTTTGCCAACTTGAACGAGCTGGGCCGGCCAGCATCTGGGGAGAAGTCGCCTTTCTACGTGTCCTTCTTGGCCGGCTGCGTGGCCGGGAGCGCGGCTGCTGTGGCCGTCAACCCCTGTGACGGTTGGTGCCCAGCTTGAGGCCGGGCGGGGCTGGGGGGTGGGTCCAGGCTGAGCGCCCACGCTGACCTGCATGCCCTTGCAGTGGTTAAGACCCGGCTCCAGTCGCTGCAGCGTGGCATCAACGAGGACACCTACTTGGGATTCCTGGACTGTGCCAGGTGGGCGAGCCCCAGGGACCAGGGAGGGCAGGGCAGGGCAGCCCCAGCGTCGTGGCTGTGACACCCCTGCCCCCCGCTGTCTCCCCCTGCAGGAAGATCCTGCGGAACGAGGGCCCCTCCGCCTTCCTGAAGGGCGCTTACTGCCGCGCCCTGGTCATCGCCCCACTGTTTGGCATCGCTCAAGTGGTCTACTTCCTGGGCATCGCCGAGACCCTGCTAGGGCTGCCGCGTGTTCAGCCCTGAGCCCGGGCAGCCGCCCCTCGCCCTCCAGTCAAGCGGGACCAGAGCGGGGCCCGAGGCAGGCAGCCCCCCCCAGGGGACGGCACGAGAGTCTCTCCACGGATGGGTGGGAGTGGGGAGGGGGAGTGCAGGCTGCACAAGGTGCACACGCGTGCCTGGCGGGGCCCTGCCCACACAACCCCCGGGATCAACGTCTTACCTAGAAACGGCAGAAATCGTTACATTCCTGGAGCCAGCCCTGCCCACCTTTGCCCCAGTCTAAACAACCCCCAGGGATAGAGCTGGTCTCTGGACTGGGGGCCCCCAGCCTGGGCTGGGCAAGCTGGACCCTCCCCTCTAGTCTACCAGCTCCTGTACCCGAGACTTGGCCCCTAGTCCACAAAGGGGACCCCGCACAAACCTATTTATTAACTTGCCGAGCACAAGCGGCTCTGTCCACCCCTCCGTCTGTCCGTCCAGCCTCCCCCGCTGCTGTTCTCTTGCCTTGGCCAGCCTTGCAGGAGGATCGGCTCTCCTGCCCCCCCATATTGAGCCAGGAATCCTAGACTGGGGGTGGCCCTGAGTGCTGACTCCCAGGACAGGTCCCCCGCCCCCACTGTGGGACCCAGCCCATGCGAGGTTTGTGCATGTGTGTGTGAATGTTGGGGGGTGGGTGGCAGCCGCCCTCTGCTGTCTTGGCCCCTCAGGGGTAGGGCTGTCGGGGGCTCCAGCTGTCCCCATGTGGCCAGGCAGAGAGAGTGTGTGTGTGTGTGCGCGTGCATGCGTGTGTGCAGGAGTGTGTGAGTGCGTGGGTAGGGCTGTCAGGGGCTCCAGCTGTCCCCATGTGGCCAGGCAGAGTGTGTGTGTGTGTGTGCGCGCGCGTGCAGGAGCGTGTGAGCGCGTGGGTGTGTGCCCTTGACTCCCCAGTGACCCCGTCCAGGAATCCGTCTCTCCGCCCGGCCGTACTTCTGAGGCCACGCCCCCTCGAGGTCTGGGAGGGCCAGAGGGGAGGACGGGCATGAGGACCAGTATGGAGCCCGGGAGCATCTTCTCCTGGGGGACACCAGGAGCTACCCCTCCAGTCTTCCCCGGGCCTAGCCTGCCCTCCAGGCTCTGGGTAAGGCCCCTGACCACACTTGGTAAAGCTCCGCCCTCCCCCACCCTTGATGTTGTGAACTGAGGCAGCTGTCCTGACCTGCCCCGCCCCCAGCCTCGTGGTCGTGTTGGTGAGTGATCTGATGTGCCGGTGCTGTGTCCCCCACCCCCGGACCCCCTCCCAGGAGGCCTTTTCCCAGTGACACTACCTGGGGCTCAGGCCTGGGCCCCCCAGTTCACGGTTGTTCCTGGGAGCTGCTCTCTCCCATCACATCTGTACCTTGGAAGCTGCTGCTGCTGCTTACAGAATTATATTTTTTTCTTTTGAAGAGTTTTAAGAAGTTGTGACTTTTTGTGTCTTGTCCTGTAAGAAGATAAATAAATATTCTAAGTAGATGCCTCTTGTAGATTCTTGGGGGTGAAGGGCGTCCTGCTCGTCTGGTAGCTGGCTCCCCTCCCCCTGCTGTCCTGGGTCCGCCTGCCCAGCTATGACGGGCACATTGGCTGTAGTGGAGCCTGGTTAGAATGGCCTGACTCCCTCGCGGTCTGATGGAGGTGCTAGAAAGCCAGCCTCAGCCGCTCACCTTGACGCTAAGCCGCCCTTCGGATCAAAAGTGGAACTGGGTTTGGGTCCCCCAGAGGTCCCGGCCGCTCCGGGGCGCTGTGGTGGCCACGAGCAGGTGGGCGGAGCCCGCGCTGATGCGGTCCCCGCCCTGCTTCCTGCGCCGGGAGCAGTGCATTGTGGGAAACTCCCAGTCCTTGCAGCCGCAGCCGCCGCCCGCCGCCGTCTGTCCGGTCGGCGGTGGTCCCGCAGAGAGCGGGCGGCCCTGAGGTGGGAGCGCCGCGAGCAGCAGCGTAAGGCGGCGGGGACTCGGCGGCGCGGGGTCTGGGGCGGGAGCGGGCGCGGGGCCCCGGGATAGAGCGACAGGTTCTCCGCTATGAAGGTCACCAGGGGCGCTCCGGGGCCCCCCTGCTCTCTTGGGCACAGCCACCTGGAGGGGGAGGGGCAGCCGGTGACGTCAGTACGAGCCCCAAATAACCAAAGGTCTGGGGGAGGGGGAGCGTGGACCACCTGCCTTTTGAGAACTTGATGCCCAGCAGCGGGGTGACCTCCAGAATGACAGGGGTGAGGGGCTCCTGGGTTCCCTGGAGGTGGGACAGCCCTTCCCAGGACACCCCCGTCCCGCACATGACCTTCAGGCGACCTTCACTGTGTCACTGTGCATTGCCAGGAGACCCGGGCCGCCACCTCCCACACAGGCTCCCTCCCCCTGCAGGCGCAGGTGTGAGTTCCTCAGCCTCCCAGGAGCTGTGGACAGCGGGGTTCACTCCCGGGAGGGAAGACGGGTCCAGAGAGGCAAGGCCACCAGGTCCCTGCCCCACGCCTGACTCAGGATCAGGGCCAGGCCTTCCCCTACTGCCCAGAGCGCCCAGTCTCTGCCTGGCCCTGCCTCGGGGGTGCCCGCTCCAGGCTCACCCCAGGGACTCCTTTCGCCCCCCCAGAGGCAGGAATGACCTCAGGGTCAGAAAGGGCTCCCCACTCTGAAGCTGGAGCAGGCAAGGCCAGTCCTAGGGTGGGCACTGAGAGGGGGTCTATGACCGGCTGGGAGCCCAGGCCTGTCACTGCCCTCCCGCCGGCTTCTCCAGCCTCTGGGGAGATACCCGGGTTTTGTCCAAGCCAGGTCCTGGCGACCTTCGGTCCATTACGACCCCATGTAACTGAAAGCCCAGACTCTGGGTTCCCACGTTGTCCTCCCCACCCCCCAGCCCACCCAGCCCTGAGAAGGATGCACGGCCAGTTTTGCCCAGGCCCATGGGGGGCCAGCCACCTCCCCAGCCACACGCCTTCTCAGGGCTGGGTGGGTGCTCTTTTCCTGGTCAGGACCTCCCCACCCTGGACCAACAAGATGGACATAGGACATGCGTGGGCAAGACCATTTCACAGAGGAGGAAACTGAAGCCTCTAGCAGGCCTCATCCCAGCACCCCAGCCCAAAGGGGGGCCCACAGCACCCGCGCATGTGCTCGGAGGGGCTTCTCGGGAGGTGGCTGAGGCCAGCTGCAGGCTGAGCCCCAGGAGAGGAGTGTCCAGAGAGCTGAGCGGGTCTCTAAGGGAAAAGGACGTGGGGCTGCACAGGACAACAGCCTCATCGGGTCTCCCCCCGCAGGCCCATAGGATGCCCAGGGGTGAACTGTCCTGAGCTGCCGTGGTCTAGACGCCTGCCTGCCCCCGCGTGCCCCACACAGCCTGCCCGCACACCCAGCATGGAGTCCAGAGGGAAGTCGACCAACAGCCCCAAGGCTGACGCTAAGGCCACGGCCGAGGCCCGAGCCCCCGCCGCCGTCGACGGGAAGGCCCCGTCCTCTAAGCCAGGGAAGAAAGAGGCCCAGGCAGAGAAGCAGGAGCCGGCAGTAGCCCCCACGCCGCCACCTGCCAAGAAGACCCCAGCCAAGGCAGACCCGGCCCTTCTCAACAACCACAGCAACCTGAAGCCGGCCCCCGCGGCCCCCAGCACCCCTGATGCGGCCTCCGAGCCCAAGGGCCCTGGGGACGGGGCTGAGGAGGGCGAGGCCCCCACTGGGGGCCCCGGTGGCCGGGGGCCCTGCCCTTTCGAGAACTTGACCCCGCTGCTGGTGGCTGGGGGTGTGGCTGTGGCTGCTGCAGCCCTGATTCTCGGGGTGGCCTTCCTGGTCCGAAAAAAATGATGGCCGGTGCTCAGGCTGGGCACAGCCACTTCCTGTACAGACCTTGTGAGTCTAGTGCATGCCGAATTCACACACCGCTATCTATACATATGTAATACCCATATTGTGTCCCCCACATACAAGAGGAGGGAGAGAGAGGTGGACAGGCCCCTACAGCAGTGGAAATCCAGCCCCCTCGAGCAGTCCCTAGCACTTTCCCCTCTGAACCCGAGGGCAGAAGGAGGCCAGGCTCTGCGGGTGGATCCCTGACACAGGGTGGGGGCTCTGTGTGGACCCAGGCACCAGCAGACGGATGGAGAAGAGGGCTCTGAAGGTGGCCTGCCTGCCCAAGTATGCCAGCCTGTGCCAAGGGCCCCAGTGGCCCTGTGGTCTTCCTGGCAGCAGCTCCTGACGAATCCCCAGGGTAGTAGGGGCTGGGCAGGGGCCTGGGACGGATTCTGAGCTGGGTCCAGCCGGCATGGGGACAGTAAAGGGTGTAGCTGTTTGGCCCATTTCTGCTCTTTGCGTGTAGCCAGGATGGGGGTTCCTCTGGGTGGGCTGCCTCAGTGGGCTGATCCGAGGTGGGTGGTCACATTAGCTGAGTTTCCGTGCCTCCTGCCTGCTTGCTTGAGCCCTGGCTGGGTGGACAGACAGCTCAGAGGCTGGTGTCAGAGGCGCTCTTGAAGTTTACCTTCTGGCTGACCCCAAGGGGCCCCTGAAGCTGGGCCCTACCCTTCCTGCCTTGAACCCCTCCCCATTCTGCAGCGGTTGTCCTGGGGGCAGGTGAACGCCTGGCTGGGAGGCAGCCGTGCCTGCCCAGTGCCCACAGACGGCCCCTCCTGCCCACCCAGGGTCCTTGGAGTCTAAGAAGCGTATAAATGCAATAACAGGTAGAATAGAACCGCTGGGCAAGCGACCATCACCCTCTGCCACTGCCCCGTCGAGCCTGCAGGGAGACGCGCTCTGCTGGGAGCATGTCATGGCAGCGGTGGGCACTGGGAGCCTGACGTGCCCTTGCCTGGCCAGCTGGCCACTGGAACCCTGGGCCTGAGTGGAAGTCAGTTTGAAATAAACTCTGTTATCTAAAGACTGGGCTGGCATCCTCAACTGCACGCGGTCGGGAGAGGCAGGGTGGACTGTTTGGGTGCAGGGGCTCATCTGCCCACACTGCAGGCTTTCTGGGGAGGGCCAGGGCCCCCAGGTGCCCCTCCCCAGCCTCTCCCGCCACCTGGTGCCCTTGACCCAGGTGGGTTCCACTTGTGGCTCTGCCCAGGTCTGGCCCCACCCAGATGGCTGCACCCGGCCTTCCGGCCAGCCCTGGCCCTAGAGGACCCAGGCGCAAGTTGCAGGACCCACTCCCGGCTCTGCAGCCACACTTCAGGCCCACACTAACCTGGGGCATTTCCCTGGGACACGCACCCCTCGCCCTGAGCCGCCTGGCCCAGGCCCAGCCACCAAGGGGAAGCGCCAGAGCCCACGGGCTCACCCACAGGCCCTGCAGCTGCCCACGCCGCCCCTCTCCAGCCAGCTGGTCCCCTCTCCCACTCTCTGTTCCGCTTCCACCTTAAATGCAAAAAAAGAAGAAAAAAAGTCTCCTGCCGTGTGGGGACTCGGGGCAGGACAGGGGTGGCTGTGAAGGTGAGTTCTGTCCCCACAGCCGGGAGCTGAGGGTCCGGCCCTCGGCCACGGTGGCACTCTCTCGGGGAGCTGCCTGTTTTCTGTTACTTTTTTATCTTTGGCTGCGCTAGGCCCCACTGCCGCACACGGGCCTTCCCTAGGCGTGGCGAGTGGGGCTGCTCCCTAGCTGTGGTGCTTCTCTTGCAGCTCGGGTTCAGCAGGCATGGCCACAGGCTGAGCGGCTTTGAGGCAGGTGTAAGCGCACCAGGAACCAAGCCTGTGTCCCTGCGTTGGCAGGCGGATTCTTCACTCAGCTCAGTTCAGTCGCTCAGTCATGTCCGGTTCTGCGAGCCCATGAACTGCAGCACATCAGGCCTCCCTGTCCTTCACCAACTCCCGGAGTCACTCAGACTCATGTCCATTGAGTCCATGATGCCATCCAACCTTCTCATCCTCTGTCGCCCCTTCTCCTCTGCCCTCAATTTTTCCCAGCATCAGGGTCTTTTCTAATGAGTCAACTCTTTGCATGAGATGGCCAAACTACTGGAGTTTCAGCTTCAACATCAGTCCCTCCAGACAAATCCCAGGGCTGATCTCCTTCAGAATGGACTGGTTGGATCTCCTTGCAGTCCAAGGGACTCTCAAGAGTCTTCTCCAGCACCACAGTTCAAAAGCATCAATTTTTTGGCGCTCAGCTTTCTTTATAGTCCAACTCTCACACCCATACATGACTACTGGAAAAACCATAGCCTTGACTAGACGGACCTTTGTTGGTAAAGTAATGTCTCTGTTTTTTAATATGCTGTCTAGGTTGGTCATAACTTTCCTTCTGAGGAGTAAGCGTCTTTTAATTTCTTGGCTACAGTCACCATCTGCAGTAATTTTGGAGCCCAGAAAAATAAATTCAGCCACTGTCTCCACTGTTTCCCCGTTTTATCCTAACCCTGAGGGCACGCAGGTCCTGGGCCCTGAGCACATTCACTGTGGGAGCGTCACCCCATCGGCCCTCGGAAATGATTCCTCTTCCCAAACTGACCCTCTGTCCCCATTAACACCTGTTCGTTCTGTCTCTGTGGGCGACCTCAGGTGAATGGAGTCAGACCGGATTTGTCCTTCTGTGTCTGCTTACTTCTCTGAGCATCACGTCCTCAAGGGTCATCCATAGTGTAGCCAGCGTCAGGATTTCCTTCAAGTCCCACCCTGTGCGTGGACCACATTTTGTGGATCCATCATTTGCTGATGGGCGCTGAGTTGCCTCCACTTGTTGGCTGCTGCGACTGTGGGCCCAGCACCCAGTTCACTCGGGGACCTGCTCAGAGGTGGGGTGGCTGGGCTCCAGGGTGTGTGCCCCTTAAACTCGGCAGCCGTGTCTCGTGCCTGTGGGGCGGCCGGGAGAGAAGCGTGCCTCTCGCCCAGTGACACGGGAGTGGGCGAAGCCCTCGAGGTTGACAGCCCGTCTGAGCGGGGCCACCTTGGGTTGTTCCATCTGCACGGACCCAACTGCTGCTGTTTACTGAGTCCTTGGCTGTCCGGGCTTTGCCTTCTCTGATTTTTCTGTTGCTGCCATTTATGTTTTTCTGCGATGAGAGGCCTTCTTGTCATTTACTTGGAGGATTTTTTTTTTTTTTTTTTTGGTTGGGCTGCACGACCTGGGAGATCTTAGTTCCCTGACCAAAGGTTAACAAGGACTGAACCCTGGCCGAGGCAGTGAAAGTGCAGAGCTCTAACCCCCGGCCCACAGGGCACTCCCGCGTGCATTTCTTCACGTGTCTCGTATTCCAAGCCTTTGCCAAATGGCACTTATCTGTATCCAGTGGCTGGCTTGCATCTGTTTCCTGTGTCTAAAAGTTCCCACATCTCAAGTTATCATGCATAACCGTTGATCCCTTTACTGTCTAACCTTCTGGAATCTTTTCTAATCTAACACTCTTGGTATTTACTCACAGCAAAGAGTTTAACCCATCTGAACCTCGGGTTTCATAGGGACTAAGCCGAGGAGCTCGTGGTATTTCTCTCCCACCAGAGACGAAGGGGGCCAGGGTCAGGCAGTGAAGGGTCTCCCGCAGCCCCTTGGTGGCTGTGCCTCCTGCTGCCACTTTGCACACAGCCAGGGTCTGTCCTGAGCCCGCGTCGGCCTGCACCTGCCTCAAGGCCATGCTGTAGTTTTGTGATACTACTTTGTAATCTTCTCTTGTTTCCATCTGCAATGCGGGAGACCTGGTGTTTGATCCCTGGGTTGGGAAGATCCCCTGGAGAAGGGGAAAGGCTACCCACTCCAGCATTCTGGCCTGGAGAATCCCATGGACTGGTCACAAGGAGGACACAACTGAGCGACTTTCACTAAGAGAGACACAGCAGCTAAGCTTTAGGGATGCTATGCTTCTCTCATTTCCTTATTTCATCTGAATTTCCACGCATGCTCAGTTACTGGTGGCCCCTTCCGGGGAATGTTAGACTTGGGCAGCTGAGGTCCCCAGGGTGCCATGAGGGTTCTGAGGCTCAGCTTTTACAGTGTATGTGTACGTACTTATGTGTTTATGGCTGTGCTGGGTCTTGGTTGCTGTGTGTGGGCTTTCTCTAGTTGCGGAGAGTGGGGCTGCTCCCTCAGCTGAAGTGGGCAGGCTTCCCGTTGCAACGGCTTCTCTGGTTTCTGACCACAGGTTCCAGCCCATGCGGGTTTCAGTAGCTGTGGCTTGCAGGCTTAGTTGCCCCATGACGGGTGGAATCTTCCTGGACCAGGGATCAAACTGGCATCCCCTATGTTGCAAGGTGGATTCTTACCAGGGAAGCCCCTCAGCTTCTGGCTCACAGCATTCCTAAGCTTTAGGAAGGTAGGGATGCTTCCAAATGATAAAAAAATAAAACCTCTTGGGGACGCCCCAGTGAAAATGAAAGTCGCTCAGTTGTGTCCT
Source organism: Tragelaphus eurycerus (assembly GCA_935064755.1). Classification (NCBI taxonomy): domain Eukaryota; kingdom Metazoa; phylum Chordata; class Mammalia; order Artiodactyla; family Bovidae; genus Tragelaphus; species Tragelaphus eurycerus. The sequence continues at coordinate 609,568 of CAKXYN010000162.1, read as the reverse complement.
CCTTGTGACCCCATGGACTGTCCAGTCCATGGAATTCTCCAGACCAGAATACTGGAGTGAGTAGCCGTTCCCTTCTCCAGGAGATCTTGTTCCCCCAGGAATCGAACACCAGGTCTCCTGCAGTTGTAGGTGGATCTTTACCAGCTGAGCCACCGGGGAAGCCCTGCTGACTGCAGTGACCTGTACTACAGTACCACTTTTGAGGTCTAAACAAAATACCAGATATAAAAAGTACTCCATATATAAGAAGCTCACATTGTAAATCCCACGCAGGCTTACAAGGACCTCTGAAAGCCAGAACTCAGATGGTAGCAGCATGTCCAGGGACAGAGGCCCCATGGGCGGGGCCGGCAGGGTAAGCCGGGTCGCACGTGGGGTCACCACACAGGGATGCAGAAGGTGCCTGTGGGAGTCTGGGCTGCTTTTCTCTCTAGCACCCTCTCCTCCCCCGAGAGTGTGCAGCTCCCTTTGGGACCTGGGACCTCATTCTTGGTGCATCCAGGGGTGGGCTGGGCCAGTGCTTCAGGCCAGGCAGGGGCCTCCAGAACCTCTTTTCCTCCACCAGGGCAGAGTAGCAGAGGCCTGGGGAGGGCAGAGCTGGCCGGCAACCCGCTGCTCTGGACCGTCCCGTGGATGCCTTGTCGGGCCTGGACTCCTGGGCCTTCAGCCCCGCCCTGGCCATGGCTCCCTGCCCTCAGGGAGGTGAAAGGGCAGGCAGGCAGAGGCTCCCGGCTTCCCAGTGACTGACCCCACCGTGCCTGTGCTTCCCATTCGGGGCCTTCAGCCCATGGAGCCGCGCTAGCTTTCAGAGGGCCGCTGAGCAGACAAGAGCCTCGTGCCACCCGAGAGCAGCCCCTGTCCTGGCTGGAGGGGAGCACAAACCTGTTGTGTTGCAGAGAGAGCTCAGGAGACGCCCCTGGGACCCATGCCGGCTCCTCGTCCAGCTCTGTGGGACCTGGAGGTGTGTTTGCAGGGAATCCCCTTCAGACGCTCCTCTGGACCCTCCCAGGCCTCTGTCGCTCCCTGTCCTGATGTCCTGGGCCCTGGGATAGGCCAGACTGGGACGCCTGCCTCCCTTTCGCGTCACCCCACTCCAGGCCACAAAATGCCACTGCCTGGCAGCTGCTGGCCAGGTGCTGGCAGCCTGGGGTCAGCAGTGCAGCCAGCGGCTCTATGCTCTCAGCAGTCCTGCCGACGCTCCCGCTCCAGGTGCAGGGACCCCGTGCCCAGCTGGCGGCCACGGCCTCGGCAATCCTAGGCTTAGGGGCCGTTGTAGCACAACCCACAGGTGCTTGGGATCTAAGTCTATGGACGCCTCCCAGCCCAACCTTGGCCAAGAGAGAGCCCGGAGCTGAGAAGCTTGGCCCCTGATGGGAAGAGGGATGCTTCCTGGCCTGGGACCTGGGCTCCTCTGCTGCCTGTCTGGGAAGCTGGGCTGCCCATGGCACATCCTCCCTGAGAGAGCCCCAATCCCGAGTCCTAAATGGGAGGTCCACCCAGTAGGCCAACTGGGGTAACAAAGGGGCACTCAGGGCAGCCCTTGCATGGGGTATTCTCAGAAAGGGAGTATTGGGTAGACAGTGCCTTGGTGCTTGTGGGCTTTGAGGGATGGTTAGGAGTTTGATGGGCAGAGAAATGGGTTCCAGCATTCGGGAGATAGGAAGTGAAATAGCTCCCAGGGAAAGGCTCAGATGTGCTTTGAAAAGAGGAAGTTGCCAGGGGAGAAAGCAGAGGAGACCTGAGGCACTGGCCAGCCCCACTGGGCAGAAAGTCCCTCAGAAATGGCCCCCCAGTGGGTGAGCAGGTTCTAGGGACAGGAATGAAATGCTGTTGCAGGAAAACATGACCTTTGGTCCCCAGAGACTTTGTGCCTCAGGGGCCCAAACAACTGCAAGAGCCCAGGTTCAAGGGCGTCACAACCCCAACAGCAGAGCCCTAGTGCCCAGCCCCCAGGCCTCCCCTACCTTCTACTGTTCCACTGGGCACTCACAGTTAATGATCAGGAACTTGCATAGCCTGTAGGCGATGCCCAGGGGGAGGCAGGTGAGCTGACAGTTCAGGTGTGACCCGGGGTAACGACTGTGGGAGGGGGCGCAGCAGGATGGGATGGGGGGCTCTGAAGGGGAGCCCCTTCTTCTCACCTCTAGATTGAGTGATGGACCAGGAGACACTCACCTGGCCTGGGCTGCTGGCCCTTCTGGTCCTGCACCTGCCCTCAGAAGAGCAGACACCTGCCAGTCACTCCTCCTGCAGCACCCACCATCATGCCCAGGTGCGCTTGGCCATCTGACCCAGTGTTGGCCTCAGGGCCAGGCCTGAGTAACAGGCACCTCTTCACCGCTGCCCCCTCCCATGTGAGGGTAGGGGCCGCTCCCTGGTATGAGAACCTGCTCAGGAAGGGGCAGTGAGACTCCTAGCCCACCCGGGGACACCTCAATCTCCCTGACAGGTCATCTTGTGGGTGTCCGCCCCCTGGACACTGACAGGCAGACCACCGCCAGACCCAGAATGAGGCTTCTGGACGGGGAGGCCGCGTGCCACCACCGCTGCCATGTCCTGCAAGTTGCCATATGCCACACGGGACGCATTCCTTGCAGGCTGGCCCACGGCCTCGACCTCGGTTTCGGGAGGGTGAGGAACCGTGTTCCCGACCGCGAGCGAGGGTCGGGCGAGGAGTCTGCTCCGTGCAGCTGCGGTCCCGCGGCCCAGCTCAGACCTCTCTGCAGGACCGCCGGGGCCACGACGCGGACGCGGTCTGGGAACGCGTCCAAGGGTCCAAGGGCTCAGCTGCCAGCGGCAGGCGGCGGACTTGACCCGGAATTCGACCCGAATTCGAGCTGGGGGTGGGAGGAGGCGGGGCCAGCGCAGCTCAGCCCCGCCCCCAGGCCGCGCGGCGCGTGACCGCGCCCGGAAGCGCGCACTGCCGCCCCGCGCACGCGCAGTGGTGCCGGCCCCCCGCAGTGCCGCCATGGCGTCCGAGCGGCTCCCCAGCCGGCCGGCCTGCCTCCTCGTGGCCAGCGGCGCCGCGGAAGGTGAGGCTCGCGAGGGCGGGTTCGGGGCCGCGAGCGCTCCCGCCCGAGCCGGGCTTCGGTGGAGAGCGGCCCGCGGTGGTGCTCGCTGCGGCTGGCCAGTGCACCCGGACGCCGCCCGGGCCCGCGGTGGGGGACTGTCCCGGGGCCCTGCGGTGCGCGGGCCGCGCCCCCGGCTGTGTCCCGGGCGAAGGTGCGAGGGGAGCCGGGCGGCCGGGCCCCGCGCCACGAGCGCCGCTTCTCGGCCGAGGCCTCGGGTGCTCAGGGCCGGCAGGCGGGGGCGCCGGGCGCCTCGGCCTCCGCGAGGAGGTCGATCGGCGGGGAGGCGGGGCGCCCAGGCGGGTCCCGGGGTCCCGCTCCGGAGCCTGCCTCCGGCCTGACTTCAGCTGCTGCCCAAGTGGGTGGGGGAGCGAGGGCAGCGGGTCACGGGGTCGCAGTGTGCTGAGCCGCAAGCCGGGCCCCTGAGCTGCCCCCCAGGACGGACACTGAGGGGCACCACCCCCCGTGGAGAGATCAAGGCTGAGCCACGGAGAGTGGGGTTCAGTCCTGGAGTCGTGGGGGACTGCTGGGAGCGGGGTAATGGTGCGGAAGGGTCGCCGCCGCCTGGGTGTGCCCCCGGGGAGGGTGTTGAGGACATGGGTTGGGGGCACAGCTCTGAAAGGCTGCTGGGCTCTGGGCAGGATGAGTAGGCCCTTCAGGGGACCCTGGGCCAAAGCAGGTAGGGTAGAGGGGGCTGGAGGAACCGGGCAGCACTGGGGAGACTGCCTTTGCCAGATATGCAGACCGTCTACCGTGTGCACGTACTGATCCGCAAGACTGGAGAGCGATGAGGTCCAAGAGGGACACAGATCAGGTCCCTTCAGAAGCAGGTGTCAGTGATGGAGTCTCAGCCCCCAGAAGTGGGGAGCCTTTCCCCTGGGTCCACAGAGAAGAGGGCGGGGCACAGTGCCAGGGCTAGGGTGGCCTGCAGGACCCAGGAGCTCCGTGAGGGAAGGAGCCCACCGCCCTGACCCGGCATGCACCTGCTTCCCGCGGACACAGGCCGCGGCCCCGCCTCCAGAGCCACAGGCCTCTATCACTGCCCCTCATCTCGTTGAAATCGGCGGGTGTGTGGGGGTCTCAGTCCCTGGTGATGGAGTGTTAGGGAACCTCACACTTGGGTTTTCCTTCTGGAAAAGGCCTGTAGTGGTCAGGCTCAGGAGAGAGAGACCCCCTTCAGGGGGTGAGGGTACCAGGGGGCTGCATCTGCCGCCCCAGCCATGTGCGGGGTGGGCCCTGCGTGAGGTGGGCTGAAGGGCTGCTCCCCAGGGCGCTCCAGGCCAGGAGAAGCCCTGAACCCAGCGGGCTGCATCTTCTTGCAGGCGTGTCGGCCCAGTCCTTCCTCCACTGCTTCACGCTGGCCAGCGCTGCCTTCAACCTGCAAGTGGCCACCCCTGGGGTGAGTCCGGCCCCCCATGTCTCCAGGAAAGTGACGTCATTCCTGGGGGTCCTACGGGACCGGGACCCCAGGGACACTGCGCTGAGAGCCTCCCCAGAGGTGCCTGGGACACCTGCTTCCACTCGACAGGCGGAGACTGCGGCCAGCAGGGGCTGAGGGGCTGGGCTGACGGTGTCTTTGTCCGGAGGGGTTGCTGGCAGTCCCAGCCCTTGTCAGTTTCCTGAAGCCTCCATATGTCAGTAGCAGGGGGTGAGGTGCTGACCCTTGGCCTCTGGGCTCCCACAGGGGAAGACCATGGACTTCGTCGACGTGAACGAGAGCAACGCACGCTGGGTGCAGGACTTCCGCCTCAAAGCTTACGCCAGCCCCGCCAAGCTGGAGTCCATTGACGGTGTGGGGCCTGGGAGGGCCTTGGGGGGTGCGGTTCCTGCTGGGTCCTGACCCCAACCTGCTTTCTCGAATTCCTGGAGCATTCTGGGGCTTGCCATGGAGCACTGTGACCATCCGGGCCATGTCCCATCCGGTGGCCAGAGCTCCCAGCAGGGGAGGGAGGTGGGCACGCAGGTGGTTTGTGGGCCTTGGGAGCCTTAGCCGGTGGGGGCAGCAGGAGCAGAGAGCAGCCGGCTGCTGGCCTTGTCGTCCGTGACTGACAGGCCTGTGGTCCCCCAGGTGCCCGCTACCACGCCCTGCTGATCCCCAGCTGTCCTGGGGCCCTGGTGGACCTGGCCAGCAGCGGGTCCCTGGCCCGCATCCTGCAGCACTTCCACTCTGAGAGCAGTAGGTGGCCTCGAGCCTGGGCTGGGGGAGCGGTATCATGGAAGATGGGACGGCGCCAGCAGGGAGGAGTGCCTGACGGGGGTGTGGGAGCTGGTGTTCGTGGGCCTCGTTGGGGTTCAGGTTTTGGTGGGAATGCCGAGTCATTTCAGGAGCTGCCTAGGGTCAGTGTGGAGCACTATGGTCCTGACCAGTAAGTGGACAGGTTTACCCAGTGTGTATACGCGTGCGTGTAACGCACACACAAACACACATGAAGGTGGGCATCCCTTCCACCACTGGCCCCGACTTGCCCCTGTGGTGCCTCGGCCTGGTTCCCTTGGGGGCTGTAGGCTGGGAACCCCGCCCCCTGCAAGATGGGCAGGCAGGATGCTGGCTTGGTTCTTGGTGGGGTTTGTGGGTGGTGGTGGAGCAGGGGGCTGGGAAAACTGCCCTGAGGAGACGTGTCTGCTCCAAGGGAACGTGGCACACTGCCCTGGCCTGGCGTCGAGACTAGCGGGCAAACCCAAGGCTGTACACAGAGTCCTTTGTTGGAAACCAGGCCTCCTGTCCATGGGCAGTGCTTGTCCGGGCACTCAGCCGTGGGAACGCACTTGTGCCAGCCTGCCCTCTGAGACGGGGCTTGGAGCCAGGGGCCTGGGGTTGAGCAGAGGGCTGGGGTCCCCCTGCCCACCTACCTGCTGCATTCGAAGTAGGGGGCTCCAGGCGCTGCCCGGGGGTTGGGTCAGGCGGCTCTGATAGGCAGAGGGTGGTACTCCCGTGTGAGGGGTGGACCCAGCAGCCGCCTTCCTCCCGCCAAGCCTGGCTCTAGGCCCCTGAACAGCTTGAGGGGATCTGAGCTCTGAACAAACCCCAGTCTTGTGTGGGAGGGCTGGGGAGGTGGGGGTGTTGCTGGAGCCTGGGCGGCCGCAGTGTCAAGCTGGCGCTGGCCCTGCTTGCAGAGCCCATCTGTGCTGTGGGCCACGGCGTGGCTGCCCTCTGCTGCGCCACCAGCGAGGACAGGTCCTGGGTGTTCCAAGGCTACAGTGTCACAGGGGTGAGTGCACGGACGGGCGGGACGGTGGTGCAGGAGCCGAGTGGGCGGGGCCCCTGGGGGGGGGCAGCAGTTGTTGGCCCTGTCAGGACTTGGACCCCAGCGCGAGGCAGGGGGCTTGCAGCAGGGGTCTCTTGAGGCCTGTTGAGTGGGTGACTGCTCACGGGTCCTGGGGCAGGTCTGGGGGGGGCTCCTTTGGGGGCACTGCAGCACCCCCTTGTCGGGCTCCATGCCCTGTCGGGCTCCGTGCCTGACCCTCAGCCCTGAGCTCACCTGCTTGGACCTTTCTGGTAGCCCCGTGTCCTGATACCGGGGAAGACCCAGGAAGCTTCGCCCCTGCTGTGGACCTGTTCCCATGGGCAGCCCCTGGCGGGGGGGGGCATGGCCCCCTGACCCTGGGCACTGCCCTGGCCCCACAGCCCTCAGTGTACGAGCTCGTGCGGGCGCCGGGTTTCGCCCACCTGCCCCTGGTCGTGGAGGACTTCGTGAAGGACGCGGGGGCCTGCTTCAGCGGTGAGCGGCTGGGCTGAACATCCAGAGGGCCGTGGGGACCCTGGTTGCAAGCCCCAGCTGGGACGGTGGGGCGGGGTGGCAGGGTCTTGGGGCCGCCCTGCATGCGGCCTGAGGCCCCAGTGCTTGGGTCCCCTGCAGCCAGCGAGCCTGACGCCGTGCATGTGGTGCTGGACCGCCACCTGGTCACCGGGCAGAACGCCAGTTCCACTGTCCCTGCCGTGCAGAACCTGCTTTTCCTCTGTGGCAGCCGGTGAGGGGCCGCGGCAAGTGGCAGTGGGACCCCGCCTGGTACCCGGCCCCTTTGTCTGAACTGGCATCTTCCTCACAGGAAGTGAGGAGGCCCCGGGCTAGGCCCCGAGCAGATGCCACCACCCTACCTCCAGATGTCCTGGGTGTCCCCCGAGACCCTGCCTCGTGACACCCGGCCTGCCTGGCTCCTGGTGGAATTGCTGGGGGGCTTTGAGGATCCTCCCTGAATGGGTCGGCCTTGGGGGACGGACCGAGCCGGTGACTGTGGTGGGTCTCCTCGGGGAGGGGTGGGGAGTGCTGAGCGGGCTGTCCGTGGGCCCCGAGCGCTCCACAGTCAACTGTTGGATCCCCGGGGGGATGCAGAGCCTTCCTGGAAGCTGGGGCAATTGCTGACCAGGACCCCAGGGTCCTGTTCCTGGCCTCCCTGTGGTCTTCCTACCCCTTTGGGCCGTGGTGGGGGCAGGAGGGGAGGGCCCTCGCCCTGACACTGGCCTGGCGCGCTGTTTCAGACATGATGGCAACCCCACGTAAGGCCAGGGTGGACTCAGGTGGACGCTGCAGCGTCTCCACATCCCTTCCAACATTGGGAGAAAAGCTGGTGGATACAGCACACAGCCACCCTGCCAAGTGGTGTCCAGGTCCTGACAGCCAGGCCTGCTTCGGGGTGGATGTGGCAGAGCCCTGAGCTCCTCTTGGAGTGTGGCTGGCTGGCCTGGGGTGGTGGAAGGTCCTGGGTTGCCAGGTGGCTGTCCAGCCAGCAGACTCCAGTGCAGCCTGGGTGCTCTCCAGCTTGCTCAGGGCGCCTGCCCGGCTGGTGGCCCACAGCTGGGCCCTGGAGCTGCCCTGCCCCACGTGTGTCTCCTTCTCTCAGCCTGGCTCTGACCTGGCTAGTCCCTCGGAAGGGAGGAGGAGGGAGGCAGCCAGGCGCCTCAGCCCCAGCGCCGCAGACCAGGCCGTGCCCTACACTTACCCCTCTCTGCCAGCGGCTCCAAGACGCCTGCTGGCCTCCGCACGCCGGGCCTGGGCCCCTTCACCAGCCATCCCATGTGTGGCACCAGCCATCCCATGTGTGGCACCAGCCATCCCATGTGTGGCACCAGCTGGTGATGGACCTGGCTGGACAAAAGCGTTTTTTAAAATGGTAATGCAAATAAAGAGAAAAATGATGACACCTTAGGGGCATCTTCTGAGTGTCCATACGGGACCTGGGTGGGCTCTGCGGGGTGGGGCCCTCCCCAGCCTTCCTCGCTGGCCCCACGTGGCCAGGTCTCCAGGCCCAGGGCCCAGCAAGAGGCCCCCTGGGATTTCCCACATGCTCAGTGTTGAAAGCAGACCCTGAGCTCCAAGTCCGCAAAAACGGCGTGTGGGCGTCTGGGTGGTTTTTCCGATGAGTCGTAGCTTCCGTGAAAGGAGCGTTCTTATTAGTGGATAGTTTTCATGTCGTGCCCAGTGAAGGACACCTGATGAGACATCCAGGAGATTTACAGTGGACTGGCCATTTATGGGAGGGCGCGGAGCCAGGCCTGGGGGTCAGTGTGTCCCACGGCCCTGGCTGCAGGGGGTCTTCACGTGTCAGCTGTATCCACTGTCTGCACTGAGGCCCCGGGCCAGGTGGCATGGCAAACGACTTCCACCTCCTAGGGCACCGCCTGTTCACCAGCTCAGTGCAGGGAGTCTGGGGTGTTGTGGCTTGCAGGAAGCCGCAGCCCTCTGACCCAAGCTGGCGAGGCAGCTTGCGGGGGCTGGGGAAGCCCCAACCCGTCAGCACACTGGCAGCGTGGCCCGCATGGCGCCTGCCCTGAGCCCTGCCCACCCAGCACTGCTCCTGCTTCTAGGGAGGGCAGCCAGAGGCAGCTCCACAGCCACAATCCCAGGGGCCCCGCTCCCCTGCAGGGAGCTATGAAGAACAAGCCTGGCCTGGCAGGGAGGGGAGTGGGTACATTCGGACCTGAGGTGTGTCCCGCAGGCCCGTCCCAACATCTGGCTCCCCTGGTGCAGACCTGGACACCCAGCCACCCCGTCCTGCTCCCAGGCCATCCCCCCAGACCCTGCCTTCCCGCCCCCGCCGACCCCCCTTCACTGTTTCAGGAACTCAGGCTGGTCACAGGGAGAGAAAGGGGCTCCCCTGTGGACCCCCGTCACCACCCACTGCCAAGCCCTCCTCAGTGTAGCACACCCACCGCAAAGTCCAAAGGGTGCAAGCAAAGTGTCCACACAAGCTACCCACCTGTGCTCAGGCGTGAGGTGTGGAAGCTGAGGCCCGTACCCATTACACTGTCCCCACAAGGTGGCACCACCACCCCCAAAGGAACCTGGGCCAGAGCAGTCTGGGCAGTGTGGCCGAGGCAGGGGAGCCAGGTGTCCCCACAGCAAGCCTGTCGGCCAGGGCAGCAACCCCCTGCCCAGCTCCACAGGCACAGCCTGGAAGTCTGGGGGTCCCCGCCTTCAGAGTCAAAGCTCTCAGGTCACTGCCCAGCGGCAGGCAAGGGGCTGTCACCACTGACTGGGGGTCCCCATGGGGCTGCCGACCTAATCCCGCCTTCATCAGGCCTCGGGAAGGAGACAGGAAGGAAAAGTGAGGGCTTTAATGCGCTGAGCAGATTTTTACATAAATCAGAAATCTATGATTCGTCCCCGCTCCAATTAGTAAAAAAAAGCCAAGATTCATCACAAAGCATGTGCAATTAGGCCCCAACTCAGAGACGCACAGATCCATGGTCCAGCCTCGGGTGCCACGCTATTTTCCATTCTCTGCGCTGAACATTCGTTCCTGGAAACGAATGGTGTGAGCTGGTGCGCCCACCAGGCTGTCCCGACCCCGCCCTTGGCCAGGCCTGCGGCCCTGGGCTCTCGCAACAGCGGCCCCTGCCCAGCCCACCCCAGCCCCCTCCTACCCGCCCGTGACCCCTCCTGCCCCTCCCCACCCACGCGCCCATCCCAACCGTGGCCCCGGCAGTGCTCACTCTCAGCATCCGCTCCAGCTTCACCGCATCCGCGGCAAACCTGCGGATCCCGTCAGAGAGCTTCTCCACAGCCATGCGGTCCTCGTTGTGCAGCCAGCGGAAGGCTTTCTCGTCCAGCTGGATCTTCTCCAGGTCACTGGCCTGGGCTGCGGAGCAGATGCCCGGGCTGTGGGCTCAGAGCCTCGCCCAGCGAGGCCCCCTGCCAGGTGGAGGCAGCCCACCCTGAGGCTCCAGGTTCCACAGCCTCAAGGGACCAAGGCACTGGTGCCTGTGGAGCCCGAGGCCGGCGGAAGGTGGGGAGGGGACGGTCTTACCTGCTTTGGCCGAGAGCACAGGCATCAGCTTGCTGTGGTCCTTGAGCAGCTCCCCCAGGAGCTGGGGCGAGATGGTGAGGAAGTCACAGCCAGCCAGGGCCTTGATCTCGCCCGTGTTGCGGAAGGAGGCACCCATGACGATGGTTTTGTAGCCGAACTTCTTGTAATAGTTGTAGATCTTGGTGACGCTCTTCACTCCTGCGGGGACACACCAGGGCTGCCATCCATGCCGCCCGACCCTCCGTCCGGGGGCCCCCCGGGAGCACGCGACACAGCACCCCTCTGCCCCGGCCCGGGGGGCCACTGACCGGGGTCCTCCTGGGGCTCATAGGGACTTCTTGTCCGTGTTGGCCACATGCCAGTCCAGGATGCGGCCCACGAAGGGCGAGATGAGCGTCACGCCGGCCTCGGCGCAGGCCACGGCCTGGGCGAAGGAGAAGAGCAGCGTCATGTTGCAGTGGATGCCATGCTGCTCCTCCAGCTCCCTGCGGGGATGGAGCGCGCACACAGGTCAGCCCCCGAGGCAGGGCGGGGTCACGCCACCCTTCACCAGGGCGAGCTCAGGCCAGCGGCCTGTGGGCAACCAGACCTCATCAAGCCCACACTTCAGAACAGGGACCGAGGTGAGAGGCCCCCCTGAGGCATGCGGACAGAGCCCTCCCCTCGCCACAGAACCTCTGCACTGGGTCAGTGCAGGAGACGCGGGCTCAGTCCCTGGCTGGGCCAGTGCAGGAGACGCGGGCTCAGTCCCTGGCTGGGCCAGTGCAGGAGACGCGGGCTCAGTTGCTGGAGCACCAGAGCCTGTGCTCCACAACAAGAAGAGCCGCCACAGTGAGAAGCCCCCACCCTCCCACCTAGAGAAAAGCCAGGCAGCCGTGAAGACAACCGAAAAAAGAAGATCTTTGGGCTGGAGATCATGGAGTCGGCTCCAACTGCAGCGCCGTCCTGTCTCAGTCCCACAGCCTCACTGGCCCCACGGCCCCGCCTGCCCTCTGGGTCAGCCTGCAGAAAGCCCATCCCCCAGATGACATGTCAGGGCCGACCATGAGAAGGGGGTCCTGGCTCTACCACCTGCCAGCTGAGTTCCTGTCCCAGTGAATGGTTTCCAGAGGCGCCCCGCCGCCGGGCCACAGGGAAGTGGTCAAGAAGCACAGCCCTGGGGGCACAGGGCTGCCTCGGTGGCCAACGCCATGAGCACCGGGCCAGTAACTCCACCGCTGGTGTGTGCCCACAGGAGACTGCCCCAAGCACACGCTCAGCGTTATCCAACACTGGCAGCCACGTGCCCCGGGAGGATGTGCTTGGAAGGTGTGCACACACACACGGAGACCTCCTTAAGGGGGACCCAGCTCCGCCACAGGCGTGGTGCGCGTGACCCTGGAATGTGAGCCAAGCAAGGGAAGCCACACACGAAGGCCATGTGAGGCGCAGCCCCACCCCTCAGGAGTGTTCAGAGGCAGAAGGGTGCGCGGAGTAACAACACAGGGACCCGTGGGGGTGGCCAGGCACTCCCAGGACAGCCGAGCCTGGGCGCCAGGGCAGCGTCCTGTCCACACCCGCCTGCCCCCTCAGCGCCCAGGGTGCCTGGGGGGAGCCGACTCCCACTCTGTCCTTGGCAAACAATACCTCTGCCGGCGGCACCGCGCAGGCCCACTGCCCGAGGGGCCCACCCGGGACAGGCACAAGCCCCAGCAGCTCCTCACTCACGGGGATACTTACTTTCCGGCCTGAATTCCTTCCCAGGTGGATGAGAGCTTTATCAGGATCCGCTCCTTGCTGACCCCGGCCTCCTTGTACAGCTCGATGAGGCGCCGGGCGCGGGCCACCATCGCCTCCTTGTCAAAGGAGAGCCTGCGGGGACGTGGCCGGCTCACAGTGGCTGAGTGGGGCAGATGCAGGCGGAGGCCAGGCGCCCACAGCAGCACATGGTGCCGCGTGGAGAGCCGCGAACAACAGCGGCTGCTGCTCTTGACCCCCCACCCGTCGGCCCTGAGGCCTTACCTGGCGTCCACTTCCGTGGATACGCGGCCTGGAATTTTCTTCAGTATTTCTGCCCCAAACAACACAAAAAGTTTATCAATAGCATTTGTAATCTGTTCCTCTTGTGACCTGAAATTCCAAGGGAAAAAAATTAGGTTAGAAGCTTCTTACTTTTAAATGCACAGGATTCTACAAAAATTGTTACCTGATTCCCAAATTCTTTCCCCACCATCTGTTTTTCTTAAAAACCTTGCAAAGTAGTGATAAAACACACAGCAGAAAACTTACCACCTTACCCATCTTTTTTCTTTTTAGATTTTGGCAACAGTAGCACACAGCGCGCGGGGCCCCTCAGCTCCCCGACCAGGGGCTGAGCTCGAGCGTGCCCACCCTCTCCCCAGTGGCACGGCCGGTTCAGGCACTGAGGTGCTCACACGAGCGCAGCCACGCCCACCTCATCCCCAGTGTCTCCATCCTTTGAGCTGAGCCCTGCCATCTTTGGAGGCTTGAACAAAATACTCTTCCCAACCTCTCTGAAGCTGCCTGGGCAGACGAATAAGGGGCACAGTGCGGCTCCAAAGTGGACCGGAAAGATCTTCGGCCTGAGAGTAAGGCCCCTCTGCTGATCACTAAGGGCACTGCCTCATCACCAATTCCAGGAGCATCGAGAAGGGAGGGGAGCCGCCAGCACGGGGTGCACGGCGGGGGGCAGGGCAGGCTCAGGGCATGACTGCCACCCCTGCACACAGCTGACCTCAGCACACGGGGCGCCAGAGAGGGACAGGCCAGCCCAGCACAGCTCCTGCCAGGGGCCAGTTTCCTGCGAGCCCACTCTCAGCTGAGCAGTACCACCTAGATGAACATTTAAAATGATACCCAGCAAAGGCGAGTCTATGGAGAGAAGAGCCAGTCTGTGGTAGCAAGCGGAGGCACGAGAGAACATTCTAGGAGGTGAGAACATTCTCGGACTGGACTGTGGCTGCACCACGGTATACGTGAACGCATCAGAATGAACTGGACTGCTCACTGAGACGCCAGCAAATCTACTAGAAGGTAACAAAATGCCAGAAGCAGCTCCTCCGCGGCCAGGGCTGAGGACACAGACTTCAACGGGGGAGGACTCTGGGGTGCCGCCCACACGTTCCTGCCACCAGAACTCAGTGAACTGTTTACTCACAATGAGTGATGCCCGCAAGAAAGCAGACAGCTTTCTATCCTGGAGCCTATAACACTGGCGAACTGGCCTCCGGGGAGGGGAGCAAGCGGACCCGGCCAGCACCCACGCCCTGCACTCACCCGCTCAGCTTCCTGCCGTAAGCAATGGCCTCCTCCACCAGCTCCTGGTAGGCTGGCATCTGTGCCGCAGCCAGGATCAGGGACGGGTTGGTGGTGGCATCCTGGGGCTTGTACTCGTCGATGGCTGGGAAGTAATTGTGGGAAGCAGGGGTCAGTGGAGTGCCCGCTTCCACCCAGAAACCCGAGATGACCCCTGAAAGCCCTAAACCCAGGGGCAGAGCCAAGTAGGGCGCGGCCACACTTCATGCAGGAAGCTGGCCAAGAGGCAGCTGAGCACAGGGAGGAAACCTGGAGGCTGAGCCAGCGAGCAGCCGCTCCAAGAGCTGCCCAGCACCAAGGAGCAAGGAGGGGGCGGCCAGGAGGAGACCGACGACGTCCGCAGGTGCTGGAGCCCAGGTCAGCCACGGAGGGGCTGGACACGGGCCTTCAAACTATTCTTTTAACACACTTGTTCCTTCCTGATAACCACGCAGGAATTCCAAGGAGTCTCGAGGCCCCGGGTGTCACAGGGCAGTGCTGAACTCAAGTTCATCAAAACTCAGCTTCCAGGATTAGCCAGTTCAGTAAGTTGATTTGGCAAGCTAGCATTTTCAAAGTTATCTTCTGATGACAAAACCACAGAGATGGAAAACAGGGAAGAAGGTGGCTCTCAGGGGCCAGCAACAGCTGTATCCTGCCCGTCCTGCTGGCTCTAAGAACCCGCCACAGAGGACAACCCCTCCTCTGCACAGCTGGAAACCAGGGGACGCAGGCCCGGTCTGCAGCCTGCGCACAGCACCACGCTGGCGCCGCGTCCCCCGTTCTGTTATCACACCGCAGCCACACAGGACCCCCGGGGAGGCGATGGCAAGAGGATTCGTGGGACCCTACGGGCGAATTCTGCAACTCCCTGCAGTCTATTAGTTATTTCAAAACAACAAGTTAAGAAAGCATGCTCTGGAGTGGAGCTTACACAAATGTGTTGAAACCCAGTGTAATGAGCTGAAGATAGTACCTTGATAAAGCTGACTTTTAACAAAATTAAAAACAAAATCTGGGGTCAACAGATGGGCTTCAGGCTCCAGGGACCCTTAACCAGAATACAAAGCCTGGCATGGGGCATGGAGCGGGAAGAGCAGCTACAGCTTTGACTCATGTTCAAAGAGGCTTATGATGCCCCAAAGGCAAGACTCTTCCGTTCATAAAGTGACCGTAAAACTGAAATTACAACTATGTAATATTTAGATATATATATGGGCTTCTCTGGTAGCTCAGTTGGTAAGGAATCTGTCTACAATGCAGAAGACCCAGGTTAGATACCTGGGTTGGGAAGATCCCCTGGAGAAGGGAATGGCTACCCACTCCAATATTCCACAGAGGAGCTTGGTGGGCTACAGTCCGTGGGGTCACAAAGAGACGGACAAGACTGAGCAACTACCACACGCCTACTGTACTGTACACATTATCAATAAATGTATTTTTAAATAAAGGCATTGACACTCAGCAATCTTCAATGTCAGCACCTGGGTTTAAATGTTTCTGAAGAGGAGAACATAGAGCAAGCATTCCTCAAGACTCCTCTGGACGCGCTGGGCCCACACTGACAGAGGCTGTGGGTTAGTTAACCTGAAGACCAGCCAGCCTGTAGCTGCTGCCCAGTGAAACCCAACAGGAAAACAACAGACTCAGCCAAGACGGGAAATACTCCACACCAAGAAGGGGCAAACCAGGACTTCCCTGGCGAGGCAGTGGGTGAGAATCTGCCTGCCCTTGCAGGGGACGTGAGTTTGGTCCCTGGGCCCGGATGATCCCACACACCCTGGAGCAACTAGTCCTGGTGCACCACAGCTACTGAGCCTCGAGTCGTAAGTACCAAGCCCCTGAGACTGAGACCGTGTGCTCCACAAGAGAGACCACCACAGTAAGAGGCCCTCCACTGCAGCGGGAGCACAGCCCCCGCGTGCCGCAACTAGAGAAAAGCCCGTGCAAAGCACTGCAGCCAAAAATAAATGAAATTAGAACAAAAAGGAGCAGAAAGACGTGCAGCCACTTTCCCAGACCCTCTATCCTGGTGAGGTCACTGCCAGAGGCCTGGACCAAGGAGGGACGGGTGGGAAGAAGCCGGTGGCTTCGCAGGTCAGCCGGAGCTGGAATTTCCCAGGGCCCCCAGCTCTGACCAGGAGGGAACCTTCTGTGAGTTGGTTTAACGTACAGGTTGGACTTGAGCCCATCACCATCTCCAGCATTTATATTTAAGCAGCCAAATATGCTTACTCATTTTCCTCAGCTCTGTGAGATAGAGTCTTATTCTTACCAAAGAGGAAATAAAGCCTGTTTCTCAAGTCACCATGAGAAAGCAGAAACGAGGAAGTCCCTTCCCTACCGTGTGCCCCGGAGCACTCCCAGCACGGAACATTTCACGATTTCTCTGACAACCTTCATGGTTCACAGAGGATGTGAATGGGGGTTCACCAAGTCTGGGTTTCCGCTGCAGAGGATGGGAAGGCCAACCCCCCAGTTCCCTCCCAGGCAGGTGAGTCAAGCCAGGAAAACCTAGACCTGGAGCAAACTTTGCTTGCCTCCCTGCAGTGAGTGGGGTTTTACCCGCGGGGCTCCTTGGTCCCAGGCGGTGAACCTCTACCTGGCCCGCACGCGGCCGTGGTCACCAGCGCGCAGCTGTCCCCTGGACAGGGGTGGGAAGTGTGCGCAACACGGGGTTTCAAAAGCAGGTGGTGTCACTCGCAGTGTCTGCTCTTTCTGGGCCCAAAACTAACTCATGTTCCTGCTCAACATTCGCGCAACGAAACTGCCCCGTGTGACCACAAGTGGTTCGCATCTCCACGGCGGACCAGGAATCGCTCTCCAAATCTAAGTACTTGGGACACCGTCCTCTGACCCACTGGCGGTCACCGCGGGCTCCAGCAGCGCAGAGGACGAGGGCGCTCGGCCCCGCGCATTCGGGTCCTGAGGCACCCACGCCCCGGCCGACGGAGAAGGGGGCCGAGAACGGGGCGCCGAGAGCAAGGGAGGAGGGAGGCGGGGAACAGCAGGGCCGAAGCGGGGACAAGGGACGAAGCGGGGGCGGGGGACGAGGGAGAGGGGCGCCAAGGATGAACGGGACAGACTTCCCGGCCCAGGAAGCCGGGTGGCCGGGCTTCGCCGCCGCCCCTGCGCCCCTCAGCCGCGCGTCCGCGCTCCCGGGCCCTCCCCCGCCTCCACACACCGGCGGGCGGGCCGGCGCCCCGCGCGCCCGAGGACTCTCACTGCTGTCCGGCCCTCCCCATGAGCTCGGGGGCCAGCGCGGCCTCACCGTGGAAGTCGCCCGTGTCGGCCACCACGGTGGTGAACTGCTTGAGCTGGTCCAGCGCGTTCTCCATCCTCTGCCGCTTCACCGGGGAGCCCGACATGGCGAGCAGCGGGGCGAGCAGGGGACCCACAATGCCCCCCGGGCCCCGCCCCCGGCCGCAGCCAATCCGGGCGCGGCGCGAGAGGGCGGGCCTGCGCGCCGGCACCGTCGGGGCCCCGCCTCCAAGGCGGCGCCCCGCCCCCGAGGCGGCCCCCGCCCCCCGGACCGGCGCCTCAGGAGCTGTACTCACCCAGGGCGGCGTGCCCCGGGGCGGCGCCCCGGAGCGCTGAGTCCCCCGGGCGCTGAGTCCCCCGGGCAGTATGCCCGCAGACGTGGTTATGCCGGAGGGACGGACATCCTTCTGATGATGCAGCCCCCGGATGGTTTCCAGGGAACGATGCACCCCCGAGAGGCGCTCCCTCCTCCACGACGCGTCCTGGGGGCCGTGATTCCCGGAGCGTGCACTCCCTGCAGCGGGGCGCCTCCGGGGCGTGGAAGTGATTAGTTCCCTGGACTGATGCGTCCCCGCGGCGGAGCTCCCTCTGGAGTGAAGCACACCCAGGGCTGCGCGGTCCCCGACCACGCGCCGGCTCACTTCCCTCCTCCGTTGTTTGCAGCGGGAACTGGAGTGAGGGGTCGTCGAGCATCAAGGGGTTAAGGCTGAGGCTTTAGGCCGCGGTCGAGCGGGGTCTCAGAGAGACCTGGACACCTGAGACTCTGCATCTGAGCCGCCGCCTCAGGAGGCCATGAGAAGGGGCTCTGGGTATGTGGGCTTGGGTCTGGGAGTCTGGGTCGCCGCCCCTCGCCCCCCGGCAGTCTTGAGGCCAGGGGCACCCAGGGTACAAGTTCTGTCCTTGAGGCCGAAATCTCACCTTCTCTGTACTCTGGTGTGGAATCCAATCTCGGTGACATAGAGTTTGGGGTGAAATAGAAAAGGATCGGGCTTCCCAGGGGGCTCAGTGGTAAAGAATCCACCTGCCAAGCCAGAGACACAGGTTCAATGCCTGGGTCAAGAAGCTCCCCTAGAGAAGGAAATGGCAACCTACTCTAGTATTTTTGCCTGGGAAAATCCATGGACAGAGGAGCCTAGTGGGTTACAGTTCATGGGGTGCCAAAGAGCTGGAGAAAATTTAGCAACTAAACCACAGCATCAAGAAGAGATGGATCGCTTTATTGTTTTGCCAGGCAAAGAGGCGCACAGCGGGCCCCTGTCCTCAAGACCATGTGTCCCAACTTGGGGAAGACAGTGACAAGTTTTATATTAATTATCCAAAGCGGGTATGATCAGCTTGAGGACATTCTTCTACTAGGTTCGTGAGGTAAGCAGGAGTCAACTTCATCAACCTTCAGGTCCAGCTGATCTGGGGTGTCCATGCTTGTGGGCAGCATGCCGTCATTAACAGTTAACTTCTCCACTTGGAGAAGCTTCAGCGTCTGCAGAAGAGCTCAGAGATATAGTTATGTCCATCTGCTGAAGGGGAAACAGGACCCTGCCCCAAGACTGCCCTTGACTGTTTTTTGTCCCTGTTCTCACATCCCCTCCCTTCCCTAAAGAACAACTACTTGAATCTGCCATTGAAACTCAGGGAAGGTCATAGAGGGTGGGTGAAAGCTGTAATAAAAGAAATGGAGACACAGAGGCATCTCGCCCAGGACCCCCACAGAGCCCTGCCCAGCATCACCCTCAGGCCTGGCAGCTGCTCCAAGCCCTCCTAGGTTGGGTGGGCCTGGAGGCTGGGGAGGGGCTGAAATCAGGCTTGTGGTTTCATTTTCTCTTGCAGGTCCAGAGCCCAGGACAAGCCATTGACCCTGGGAACCACATCTGGGAATCCCTCCTAGCGAAGTAGTACCAAGTTTAGAAGTATGAAATAAAATTCACATTTTATGGGAAGACAAGAAAAATATAAACATAAAAAATTTTCTCTGCCCTTTGGCCTCCTCTCTCCTGCACTGTGCATCCTGTGTCTGCATTTTATACACGGACAAACCTCCCCACTGACTGTTGGATCACAGAAAAAGCAAGGAAATTCCAGAAAAACATCTGCTTCTGCTTCATTGGCTATACTAAAGCCTTTGACTGTGTACATCACAACAAACTGAAAAATTCTTAAAGAGATGGGAATACCAGACCACCATATCTGCCTCCTGAGAAATCTGTATGCAGGTCAAGAAGCAACAGTTAGAACTGGACCTGGGACAACGGACTGGTTCAAAATTGGGAAAGGAGTACATCAAGACTGTATACTGTCACCCTGCTTATTTAACTTATATGCAGAGTACATCATGTGAAATGCTGGGCTGGATGAAGCACAAGCTAGAATCAAGATTGCAGGGAGAAATATCGGTAACCTCAGATACGCAGACAAAACCACCCTAATGGCAGAAAACAAAAGAAAAAATAAAAGAAAGTGAGTCACTCACTTCAGTTCAGTTGCTCAGTCGTATCCCACCCTTTGCGACCCCATGGACTGCAGCACACCAGGCTTCCCTGTCCATCACCAACTCCTGGAGCTTGCTCAAACTCATGTCCATTGAGTCTGTGATGCCATCCAACCATCTCATCCTCTGTCCCTTTCTCCTGCCTTCAGTCTTTCCCAGTATCAGGGTCTTTTCCAGTGAGTCAGTTCTTCACATCAGGTGGCCAAAGTATTGGAGTTTCAGCTTCAGCATCAGTCCTTCCAGTGAATATTAAGGACTGATTTCCTTTAGGACTGACTGGTTTGAACTCCTTGCTGTCCAAGGGACTCTGAAGAGTCTTCTCCAACACCACAGTTCAAAAGCATCAATTCTTCCGCATTCAGCTTTCTTTATAGTCTGAAGGAGTCTTCGGGCCTAGAAAAGAAAACAACAGTCTCAAAGGCCCTTGCTGAATCATCTAACTTCAGAGAAAACAAAACAAGACTTTAGGTCCCGCCCTGAGGCTCCAGGCCGGTTGCATCCATCTGGGACTTATCACCCCCTGTCCAGAAACCTTCCAACCCCTACATCTGCCCAGAAGACTTATCACCCCCTGCCTGACTACAAATGCCATCTCAACTAAAGAATACCCAAAACATCCCACCTGATTAACGTTTCTCTTATCGCTTCCACAAACCTCCCTATAAATATGGAGCCTCCCTGATCCCTCTCTGTGCTCAGCCTGGTCGTTAGGCCGACTGTCCTTTTATTCAGGCAAGGCTGCTCCTTGCCTGAATAAAAGTAACCTACTTCTGTTGAGGTTGTCTTTCCTTTTTTGCCTCAACCCGAACTATACCTTACATAGTCCAACTCTCACATTCATACATGACTACTGGAAAAACCATAACTTTGACTAGACCAGACAGACCTTTGCTGGCAAAGTGATGTCTCTGCTTTGGTCATAGCTTTTCTTCCAAAGAGCAAGTGTCTTTTAATTTCATGGCTGCAGTCACCATCTGCAGTGATTTTGGAGCCCAAGAAAATAAAGTCTGTCACTGTTTCCATTGTTTCTCCATCTATTTGCCATGAAGTGATGGGACTGCATGCCATGATCTTAGTTTTTTGAATGTTGAGTTTTAAGCCAGCTTTTTCACTCTCTCACTTTCATCAAGAGGCTCTTTAGTTCCTCTTCACTTTCTGCCATAAGGCTGGTGCCATCTGTGTATCTGAGGTTTTGATATTTCTCCCTGCAATCTTGATTCCAGCTTGTGCTTCATCCAGCCTGGCATTTCGCATGATGTACTCTGCATAGAAGTTAAATAAGCAGGGTGACAGTATACAGCCTTGATGTAGTCCTTTTCCAATTTTGAACCAGTCTGTTGTTCCATGTCTGGTTCTAACTGTTGCTTCTTGACCTGCATACAGATTTCTTAGGAGGCAGGTCAGGTGGTCTGGTATTCTCATCCCTTTAAGAATTTTCCAGTTTGTTGTGATCTACTCAGTCAAAAGCTTTGGCATAATCAATAAAGCAGAAGTAGATGTTTTTCTGGAATTCTTTTGCATTTTCGATGATGCAATGGATGTTGGCAATTTGGTCTCTGGTTCCTCTGCCTTTTCTAAATCCAGCTTGAACATCTGGAAGTTCATGGTTCACGTACTGTTGAAGCCTGGCTTGGAGAATTTTGAGCATTATTTTGCTAGCATGTGAGATGAGTGAAATTGTGTGGTAGTTTAAACATTCTTTGGCATTGCCCTTCTTTCGGATTGGAATGAAAACTGACCTTTTCCAGTCCTATGGCCACTGGGCAAAGTAAGTCGCTCAGTCTTGTCCATTTCTTGTGAACGCATGGAATTCTCCAGGCCAGAATATTGGAGTGGGTAGCTGTTCCCTTCTCCAGGGGATCTTCCCAACCCAGGCAGGGATCAAACCCAGGTCTTCCGAACTGCAGGCAGATTCTTTACCAGTTGAGCTACCAGGGAAGTCGGTAGCTCAACAATGGCAGAAAGCAAAGAGGAGCTAAAGAGCCTCTTAATGCAAGTGAAAGAGATGAGCGAAAAAGATGGCTTAAAACTCAACATTCAAAAAACTAAGATCATGGCATCCAGTTCCATCCCTTCATGGCCAATAGATGGGGAAAAAATGGAAACAGTGACACTTTCATTTTCTTGGGCTCCAAAATCACTGCAGACAGTGACTGTAACCATGGAATTGAAAGACGCTGCTCCCTGGAAGAAAAGCTGTGACCAGCCTAGACAGCATATTAAAAAGCAGAGACAGCACTTTGCCAGCAAAAGGCCATATAGTCGAAGCTAGGGTTTTTCCAGTAGTCATGTATGGATGTGAGAGTTGGACCATAAAGAAGACTGAGCACCAAAGAATTGATGCTTTAAAACAGTGGTGTTGGAGGAGACTCTTGAGAGTCCCTTGGACTGCAGGAGATCAAATCAGTCAGTCCTGAAGGAAATCAACCCTGAATATTCACTGGAAGGACTGAGGCTGAAGCTAAAGCTCCAATACTTTAGCCACCTGATGCGAGGAGCTGACTCATTGGAAAGACCCTGATGCTGGGAAAGATTGAGGGCAGGAGAAGAGGGCAACAGAGGATGAAATGGTTGGATGGCATCACCGACTCAATGGACATGAGTTTCAGCAAACTCTGGGAGATGGTGAAGGACAGGGAAGACTGGTGTGCTGCAGTCCACAGGGTCACAAAGAGTCAGACACAATTGAGTGACTGAACAACAGTGATCCAGGCTGTCAGGTGAAAGAACAATGTCACCACCCTTCTACAGACTTGAATAATCGCTCTGATAGTCCTACTTTGACCTCACAAGGTCAGTCTCCTGCCAGATGCAAAGGAGGAGCTGGTGAGGTGAGCCTCCTGTCTACCTGCGCAGGACAGTCATCTCCCCTTCCCTTCCCTCTGACTACAGAATTGTAGTCTGCTTAATCCTTGGACAGAACTCCCTCCCCCGCCACAACTGCATCTTTTACACACATCCTATGTTAATAAACCCACTTCCTGCCTAACTCCTTGCTTCTCACTGAATTCCTCCTGTGCTGAGACACAGAGAACATGAGCCTCATTAAGTCCTAAGATCAGGTGTATAGTTTTAGTTGGGAGACAATGGATTTAGTCTGGGTCCGAGTCCTGGTCACGTGGGTGTGAGCCCCAGTCTGAGGTGAAGGGTTTCAACGTCTCAGGAATCTCAGTCATCAACCTCTGGCTCCAGTCGCTCTGGAGTCTGCCATCCTGTGGTCTGTAAGTCTCACCGTCCACCGGGCAGGGGGTGCCTTGGTTCCTGAAGGACAGCGCGCAGAATCCCGGTGGGAGCAGCTGGGGCTGTTTTATCCTGAACCATTGTCTTTGCTTCTCTTGTTTAACCTTGTGTCCCTCACCTCTGCGATTAGGAGCTGCCTGTCCCTGCTCTTGAGTCTGAGTGACCTCCGGGAGTTGGTGATGGACAGGGAGGCCTGACGTGCTGCGATTCATGGGGTCGCAAAGAGTCGGACAGGACTGAGCGACTGATCTGATCTGATCTGTCCCTGCTCTTTGGACTCAGGAAGGGGCTGGGAAACTAGAACCTTTTTCGACAAACGGGAAGTTAGGGATGCAGAGGGGCTTTTGTGCCCGACAGGCCCCCAGGTCCTGCTGGGTTTCAGAAGGGATGAGGAGACTGTCTGGGTGATGGGAACGTTTTACAGCCGAGGTTTCAGGGTGAGGCAGGACCAGCAGCATCTCTCCTTAACTGATTTATTTTGGGTTGCATCAGTCTTGGTCGGGCTCACGGGCTCTTCCCCGCAGCGCCCCGGCTTCTCTGCAGTTGTGCCGCTCAGGCTCCAGAGCGCATGGCTCTCTACTTGCAGTGCTTGCCCCTAGTTCCCCCACCAGGAATGGAACCTGAAGCCCCTGCATTGGAGGTGCGGGGTCCTAACCCCTGGACCACTGGGGAGTCTCTCCCTCCAGGAACTTTCTGAGAAGTCTGTTTTCTGGCTGCTCAGGAAGCCCGACTGATGGTGGTGCAAGGCAGGCTCTGAGAACATTGGCGCTGCATTTTTAAGGGGTAGTGGTCATTCAGTGTAGCAATTAACAAAACACAACAAAATACAAACCCTCACAAACAATACCTGCTTGGTGTCTATTGGTTCCCGATAGAAGTGTCCTGGGGGCTTCCCAGGTGCTGCTGGTGAGGAACCCGCCTGCCAATACAGACAACATGAGACAGTCTTGACCCCTGCGTCGGGAAGATCCCCTGGAGAAGAACACCAGTGTTCTTGCCTGCAGAATCCCATGGACAGAGGAGCCTGGTGGCTACAGTCTATGGGGTCACAAAGAGTTGGACATGACTGAGCAACCAATGCGTGCACTCCAGTATTCTTGCCGGGAGAAGAGCAGGCACAGAGGAGCCAGGTGGGGTACAGTCCAAACGGCTGAAAAGAGTCAGACCCTGAGCGACTTAGCACGCATAAGCGTCCTGGGGTGGAAGGTGGCACAGAGGTGGGGTGTGGGCTGCCAGGCAGCCCCTGGGCGTGGGGTCCACTGGGCCCTCTCTCTGCCTTCTGCCCATATGGGCCCCACCCTGGGGAGGGCAGAGAAGTGGGAAACTCCAGGGGAAGGAGGGGGCTCTCTGCCCGCAGGAGGCCCCACCCCGGCTGTGCTCTGGCGAGCACTCGCGCCCCTGGCCTCAGTCAGGTCTTCAGTGCAGTTGAGGTCCCTGTGGGCTGAGAAGAGCTGATGCAACGTGGCGGAGGCAAGGCGCTGGGCTGGGCAGGAGGAGGGGGTCTGGCCAGGCTGGGGCTCCGGGGGCCGCGGTCACTTCTAGGAGCTGCAGAGCTCGGGCCAGGAGGGAGGTGTCCACGCGCCTGGCCCCAGACACTGCTGACTCAGGGAACACCAGACGTTTCTCCCAACCTCGTGATGAAATATGGTTCACATTTTACGACAAGGAAAATGTAGTGATGAAACTTGTCTCCACTTTTGCGCTCCCGCCCCCTTCTGGGTGTGGGGTGAGTGCATTAACCTCCTTAGGAGCCAACATTCCTTCTTAATCTTGTAGAGTCACCCTCTGTGCTGTGGATCTGAGTTGTGTAAACTGCCCACATGTCCTGTAACCTTCGTCTCAGAAGCTTTCGTAACCGTGCCTTGACCTCAACTGGGCGCAACAGTCCTCAGCGTCTCAAAGACGGTCTCCAGCGTCATAATCCTCAGGTTGGCTCCATTTTTTTCTATTTCATTTTTGGATTGGTTATTGATTTTTTGTTTTTTTTTTTTTTTCATCGAGACCAGGAGAAACAAGCAGTCAAGGGCACCCTGGGGGCAGGGCTGTGTTTTCCCATCAGGATACCCGCAACTAGATCTTTGAGCTCTTGAGGCTGAAACCCCCTCCAGGTGGGAGAAATGAACGATTAATGATGACGTGCTGCCCACAAGCATGGAGACCGCAGACCAGTTGGACCTGAAGGGTGACCCCTGCTTACCTCACCACGAATCCATCAGAAGAACGTCCACAAGCTGATCACACCCTCTTAGTCACCACCGTCCCAGGGTGGAGACAGAGTTTTCCAAAGCAGGAGCCCTCTGTGTCTCCCTTGCCTGGCAAAGCAACGACGGTCTCCTTTTCAGCTGTCTCTGAGACTTGCCTCGGTTCCGCGGGGCAGAGAGGCTGGGCTTCTGGCCCCAGCTGTGAAGATGGTGCGGGGCGGTGGCTGGTGCCCCGTCCTCTGACTCTCAGGGGTCGCTGTGGCTCAGAAATGGGGAGCTCAGAGAACCCACAGGCACTGCGTCACCACATGGGCGCTCTAACACAAACCCAGACGGGGGTCGTGCGGGGCCAGCGTTTGAAACGTAAGTTTAGGGGGCCGGGGTACAGCTAAAGCCTCAGGGTCGCGGAAGGAGCGAGGTGTGGGGGCAGGGCTCCTGGGAGAAGGCTCTCCGGGGGCCGTCTGGCCGGCTCTGACTGACCCAGAGGGGCCAATGCTGCCGAAACCTTGGCTCTCTGTGCTCCAGTGCCAAGCAGAAATATGGAGACAGAGTTTTGGAGAAGGAAAGGGTGGCTTGGTTTGCCAATCGAAGAGCAAACACATTAGGCTAGCGACTCAAGAACTACCCCTCTCCCTGCGAGAGTAGGGAGAGGCTGTATCCCCAGCCTAGGTGATAAGGATCAAGGCAGTAACAGTCTTGCATTCTTCTGCAGTTTCAGAAGGGTGGGGCTGCTGACAAGACTGGCCTGTGTGCAAAGTCTGGTCCTTTTAATCGTTTTATTTCTTTATGTCTGGCTGGTCCTCCTTGGTTGTGGCACACAAGGCTTACTCATCCTGTGGCATGCGGAAACTGCATGGGATTGGAAACTGGACCAGGGATTGGACCCATATCCCCGAATTGGCAGGTGGATACTTTAAAAAAAAATATTTCATTGATTTCATTCAATGTATCTGGTTGCGATATGCCTCAGTTGTGGCCCGAAGGGCCCTTGTTGCATCATGCAGGGTGATCACTGCAGGGCGGGCTCCCCACTCATGTGCACAGGCTCAGCGTTCGCAGAGCATCAGGCATGGGGGACGCTCGTTCCCTGACCGGGAACTGAACCTGCATCCGCTGTGCTGCAAGGCCAACTCCCAGCCCCTGGACCACCAAGCCAGTCCTGAGACCATTTACTACAGACTGGGACTCAAACCCAGCTAAAACCCTCTGTCTTCCAACTGAGATCACAAACCTGTTTCAGGACCTAACGAAGCTCAGGTCCTTGAGTGTCACTGCAGAGGGAATTCAGTGAGAGACAAAGTGACTGATAGGTAAGAAGTGAATTTATTCAGAGAGAAACATACTCCACAGCCAGCACGTAGGTGGGCCTTTGCGGAGGGCTAGCGCTCCTTGAACGGAGAAGGCAATGGCACCCCACTCCAGTACTCTTGCCTGGAAAATCCCATGGTCGGAGGAGCCTGGTGGGCTGCAGTCCATAGGGTTGCTAAGAGTCGAACACGACTGAGCGACTTCACTTTCACTTCTCACTTTCATGCATTGGAGAAGGAAATGGCAACCCACTCCAGTGTTCTTGCCTGGAGAATCCCAGGGACAGAGGAGCCTGGTGGGCTACCGTCTATGGGGTCACACTGAGTCGGACACGACTGAAGCGACTTAGCAGCAGCAGCACTCCTTGAAATGTGGTGTGGTTCATTTTTATGGGCTGGGTAATTCCATAGGCTAATGAATGGGAGCTGAGCCCTGAAGAATTGATGCTTTTGAACTGTGGTGTTGGAGAATCTCTTTGCAATCCAAGGGACTCTCAAGAGTCTTCTCCAAAATCACTGCAGATGCTGACTGCAGCCATGAAATGAAAAGATGCTTGCTCCTAGGAAGAAAAGCTGTGACAAACCTAGACAGCATATTAAAAAGCAGAAACATTACTTTGCAACAAACGCCTATCTAGTTAAAGTTATGGTTTTTCCAGTAGTCATGTATAGATGTGAGAGTTGGACCTTAAAGAAAGTTGACTACTGGAGAATTGATGCTTTTGAACTGTGGTGTTGGAGAAGACTCTTGAGAGTCCCTTGGACTGCAGGGAGATCAAACTACTCAATCCTGAATATTCATTGGAAGGACTGATGCTGAAGCTGAAACTCCAATACTTTGGCCACCTGATGTGAAGAACTGACTCACTGGAAAAGACTGATGCTGGGAAAGATTGAAGGCAGGAGGAGAAGGGGACGCCTGGAGTGGGTAGCCTATCCCTTCTCCAGGGGATCTTCCTGACCCAGGGATAGGACAGGGGTCTCCTGCATTGCAGGTGGATTCTTTACCAAATGAATCACCAGGAAAGCCCAACTGTAGGGTGAAAGTGAAAGTGGAGTCGCTCAGTCGTGCCGACTCTTGGCAACCCCAGGGACTGTACCTGCCAGCCTCCTCCACCCATGGGATTTTTCCGGGCAAGACTGTTGGAGCGGGGGTGCCATTGCCTTTGCTAGGGAACTGTCCCGACCCAGGATCTAACCTGGGTCTCCCGGACCGCAGGCAGACTCTTTACCATCTGGGCCACAAGTGGGTGAACAACCACAATTGGAGGGGTGGAGCCTCCATGAGAGCCCAAAAGAGGGAGGTTCAGAGAGCATCTAGCTTGGCTATCCAGAAGGCTTCCATGTGCCAGGCCCCAAACTCCACAGGGACAGAAGCACCTGTGTTTGGAACTCTCCCAAACCTCAGCCCAAGTATCTCTCCATCTGGCAGTTCTTTCATGCTCTTTAATATCCTTTATGATAAACTAGCGATCTACTACATAAACCGGCTTCTTGAATTCTTCGAGCGGCTCTAGCAAATCAGTCTCATCAGAGGAGGGGGTCACGGGAAGCCCCGCTCTGTGGTCGCTTGGTCAGAAGCCCAAGCAGACCCCGTCTCTGCGCCTCTCCTGTGGCTTCTGCTGCCTCGGCCTCTCCCGCTCCCCACGCCCTGGGGGTGCCCTCCGGGGACATCCCAGACCTCCCCTCACATCACAGGCGGCACTGGCCTCCCCCTGTGTCCTGCTCTGTCGGTTCAAGAGGCGGAAGTGGAGCCTGCGCCTTTCCCGGTGGTGGCCGAGTTTGAGTCTCTGCCCAGGGACGCTCGCAGCCCAGCTTCCCCGGGGAACATGGACACCACCTCTCACTTTGTCCAGTCCGTCCGGGGCTGCCCAGGTCCCCAGGCTCTGCCCTTTATCATTGGTCTTCTCATAAATTCTGTGTCAGCAGTTCTTAAGCTATTGGGCCTCAGGACACTTTTACACACTTAAAAATTAAGGGTCCCAAAGAACTTTTTTCTTGTGGGTGTTATCCATCCATATTTCCTGTATTAGAAAATAAAACTGTGACAATTTAGAGACCCAAATTTATTCTTTCTTTTGAAATAACAATGACAGACAGTTGCAGAAAACATCAACTTTGCCATTTTCCTCAGCTGATCCTCTAAACTCACTTCTAACCCTCTATGTGCTCACCAATCCTGAACCAATTATGTCTTGAATTTGCCCAATTCTAATCCCAGCTCCGGAGAAGGCAATGGCACCCCACTCTAGTACTCTTGCCTGGAAAATCCCATGGATGGAGGAGCCTGGTAGGCTGCAGTCCATGGGGTCGCTAAGAGTCGGACATGACTGAGCGACTTCACTTTCTCTCTTCACTTTCATGCATTGGAGAAGGAAATGGCAACCCACCCCAGTGTTCTTGCCTGGAGAATCCCAGGGACGGGGGAGCCTGGTGGGCTGTCTATGGGGTCGCACAGAGTCGGACACGACTGAAGCGACTTAGCAGCAGCAGCAGCAATCCCAGCTCCAAATCTCAGGTACACCTTACTCTCACCCCTCCAGACCCCACCAAGACTCTCAAGGTAGCTGAGCCCAAGTAGGTTTATCAACATGTCCCTTTATGGCATTTTGGGCGCCAGCATTCGACACATAAAGAGCAGATTTCTATGAAAAATAAGAGCGGCATGAATACATGTCTTTACGAATCTCCCTGACGGGCTTCCCAGCAGCAGCTGGACCTCATCCCCGTGTCCACCTTCGTTCTGTTGGGGACACCATCCTGGTCAAAGCATCTAGAGAAAACCCGGCCTCGCCCGGACTCGCAGCTAGAAACCAGGAGCAGGTGAGCGGCCTTTTGGGTCATCGAGGACGTTCTCATCCGATTGACACTGAGCCCCAGCTCGGGGCGTCTCTCCGGGCGGCCGCTGTCTGGACGGGGAGCCCACCCCGGGCATGGCTCACTGGGGCCCTGGGGACTCATGGTCCCTCCCGCTCCAAGGACAGGTCTCTGGCCCCTGTGACTCTGTGACGTCGCGTGTCGGTTGTTGGAAAATGCAGGTTCAGAGCCTCCCTTTCCACGTCCACGTGGGACTCACAGCAGCATCACACACTCGAGAAGGGCCTGCAGGTCAGGGAGCTGTCTCGCTGATGCTGGCAGGCTCCAAAACTCTAATTTCCAGTAGAGAGCTCGACCATGGCAACAAAGACTGTCTGCTGTTTGTCTTGTTTGGGGGCAAACGCCTGCCAAGACCCCAGGCGTGAACAGCATGGCTGGCCCAGAGTGGGTCGGGGTTTGCCCGTCACCCGAGCGAGCGCTGCAGGAGGGTGGCACCCGAGGGCTCTTGCCGAGGGCCCAGACTGGAGTCTGCTGCATCAGGGGCATTTGCCGGCTCACCCCAAGGCCCCGGGCTCGCTCGGGCACTTCCTCCCAGGGGTGTGTGTGAGGAGGTCCTGCCATGGGCACACCGGGATCCTGGCCTAGGAGCCAACAGCTTCACCCCCCAGGGCTTCTGCACCATCCATGCCCACGGGAGCCCCGTGAAAAAGGCGAATCACCCTGTACTAGATTCTGAGGCTGTGGTAACAGAGGACCATAGCCTGCAAGGCTTCAACACCAGGAACTCATTGTCTCAAAGTCCTGGAGGCTCGAAGCCCAAGACCAGGTGTCAGCAGCTTGGCTGCGATCTTTGAGGTTCCTCGTGTTGTAGAAGCAGCAGCCTGATCCCCGCCTCTGTCTTCAGGTGACCTTCTCAGTGCTTGTCTAGGACCAAGTGTCCTCTGTTGATAAGTAGTCACGGTGGGTCAGGGCCCAGCCTAATGACCCCACCTTATATGAACTGGGGGATACAATCCAACCTTTAACATTCTGCTGTCTTGTTATGACGCTTGTCTAGAGTTCAGGGCCCCCCAGGAGCCTGCGGACCCCGCCTTGGAGGATGTTCCATGGGGGTCACTACGGAACAGGCCAGGTGCTCTTCAGCTTTCATGCTGCCCCTCACGTCAGCCTAGTGATCCCCACAGCAGGCACTTTTAGGGGAGGGTCAACGGGAACCATTTTACGTTTCTGCACACCGGCCTGTTCTCAGTGGCACTGCTGCCCGCGGGCCGCCTGCCAAGCACACCTTCCCCGGCGACAGGCACACGCTGTGCCTCTACTATGATCCCGCAGCCAACACAGGTGTGAAGACATCTTGCCTCCTGTACTGATTTTGTGCAGTAACCTTTCAGTGAGTCAAGTATTTTGAAAAAGTCAGAAAGAAATGGAAAAGAAGAATCTCCACCCAAAATGGCATTGGGCCCCACTGGCCTTTAGGCCTGGCCCGAGTCGGGGACGAGACGGTGGGGTAGGGACCAGAGGCCCGCGGGTGGGAAGGCGGCCACAAAGACAGCCTGTCCGCAGCACAGAGCCGGCCTTGTTGGTGGGGACGTCCGTGGGCGGCACAGCTGGGGGGCGCGGGGCAAGACGGCCCACTCTGCCTGCAGTCAAACCCACGCAGCCCCCACCCTCCGCCCCAGGCTGTGCCATCAGACCCCACCTCTCCCCTGTGTGACCAGTGCAGGTTGGGGCCTCCCAGGCTCTGCCCCCTCTGGGGCTCCAGGCAGGGACCCTGGCCCTCTGTGCCTTCTCTGTGCCTGCTTCTGGGGCCAAGATCGCCAGGCCCCAGGGAGGGAGGTGCTCAGTTACCCCCTAACCTGGCAGCCCTGCAGAGTAACGCCCTGGGGTAGGAAGCACAGGGACTCCTTGCAGGGACCCCAATAGCTGAGTGACCTGGGCCCCGCACATGTCTGTCCTTGGGGGACAGGGAGTCCTGCGACCTGAGCAGACCCCCACGGCGGGGGCACCTCAGAACCAGCAGCTCCTGGTCAGGAAAGGGGGCCTGGGAGCTGGGGAAGTGGGCTCCCCTCAGGCTGCCCAAGAAGCAGTATGGGCCAGAGGGGGCCTTGGCAGGAGGCGGCCTGTGGGGGGAGGAGGAAGGCTGGGCAAGGAGGCAGGTGTAGGTTTTGGGGCTCCCAAGAGATAAATGACCCAGCCTAGAGGCAGGGTCCCCAAAGTCCAGACCATCCAGCTGATGACAGCGCCTGGCTGGGTGGGGACAGAGGGTGCACTGGAGGCTGTCCCTCTGACCTCCAGGTCTAGTGTGGGCACCCTGGGGCCAGCAGAGGCTGCCCCAGGAGCCGGGGGGCTGGGGTGCTCAGGCCTGCTCGGGGAGAGTCTCAGCCAAACAGGGGGGCTGGCAGTCCTGGCCCAGCGGGGGCTGTGTTTTCTGATGGGAGGGTGGATGCCCAGTTCTCCCCTTTTCCTCTTGAGCTCCTTGTCTGTGGGATCCTGCCCAGGCATGGGAGCAAGGACACTCCTCTCAAGGCCTGGAGCTGGAGGGAGCACCTTCCTTTCCCAGGAAGAGGGCTCCGTGGTGGTCAAGTCTTGGTATTGCCCAGAAAGTACCAGACACCCTCAGCTGCCCTTGACCCGGCCAGGCTGAGCCCGACAGACGTGGCCCAGCATGGCCCGACAGAGCTGTGAGTCATCAGGGCTTCTGAAGCCCAGCCCGGCAGGGGACAGCCCCCTACTACCGCCATCTCCCACCCTGAAAGACATAACCAGCCTCTGTGTCCAAGCGTCCTGTGGTCGCCCGCCAGGCAGAGACCCTGGAACCCCGGGGGGTCCTC
The DNA here is from genome assembly GCA_935064755.1 of Tragelaphus eurycerus. NCBI lineage: Eukaryota > Metazoa > Chordata > Mammalia > Artiodactyla > Bovidae > Tragelaphus > Tragelaphus eurycerus. The sequence continues at coordinate 577,819 of CAKXYN010000162.1, read as the reverse complement.
CCCGGGCTTTAGGGGTGCAGGGGCAGGTAGCAGGCGCTGCGCCCCATCCTGGCCTGCCGGTTCGCAATGCGCACAATAGCCAGCAGAGGGCACCAAAGGCCGTCGTCGAGGGTGGGCCTGGTGTGGTCTCCCGCCGGCCAGGCGCCGCGTGTGCGCTCCTGACCCCTGCCTTCAGGGCTGCCCGTCCCTGCACCAGCCCCACCCTAGCGGCTGCCTGCCCCGCCCCGCAGGCCCCATGCCCTCTCTGGGGCCCCTCCCGTGGCTTGGGGCTTACCCTCCGAGTCTAGTTTCTAGTTTCGATCTTGACCCCGTGACTCATGCCCCCTCCCTGCTGGAGGTTTGACAGACCTGCTCCCATTCCTCCCATCCGGCCTTCCGGGCCTCGGGGCAGGGAGAGCCACGGCCCTGCAGTGGGCACACAGCCACAGCTCTCAGGAGTGTCCTCTGGGCCCTCTCGCCCGGGTGTGGAGGGGTGAGCAGCCTCAAGGGAACGTCCCCAGCCCGGCCTGGCCACTGCCTGCCTCTGCCCAGCAATTCTTCCAAACGTGCAATGCCAGGGGGGCTCCAGAACCCACAGCGATCCCAGCGCACCTCCAGGACACAGACACGGGGTTGCTGGGAGACTGAAGTGGTTTAATGGCGTGGATTCTGTGACAGCAGAGTCCAGGGCTCCGAGACTCACCTCCCACCGCACAGCAGGCCAGGCGGAGCAGGCCTAAGACCGGCTCAGAGGAAGCTCTGAGCACCTGAGCTATGCGGAGGGCTGGGGACAGGCGTGGGGCGGGGGGGCCACTGGGGACAGGTGTGGGGCGTTGAGGGGTTCCCAGGGCCAGTCCTCTGGTGAATGGGGTTTAGTCCGTCCTCAATCCTCCAGGCGGTGAAGGAGTGCCACAGGCACGCCCCACTCCTGGGGGGAGCCCCCCAGGCCACCCCAGGAGAGCAGAGCACTGGGAGGGTGCTGAGGCGGTCTAGGCCCGCAAGAGGCACCAGCCTGGCCAGCTCAGAGCCAAGGGCAGCGGGGTGGCTGAGGTCTGCTGCCCTCGGCCCGCAGCCGGCCTTTGGGGGAGGGGGGTGCAGGGGCGAGGCCTGAGGAAAGGTCCCTGACGGCTCTGGGGGTTCCTGCGGCCTCGGGAGCAGGGAGTACGGCGGCGCTCCGGGATCAGGGGGCAGGCGGAGGAGGGGCTGGCACCGCCTGGCGGCAAGTTTGGCTGCGGTGAGTGTGGGGGCGGCCCGGGGGCCTGCGCGGGGGCAGCGCCGAGCCGAGGTCAGGCCCCAGGGGCCCCAGCCAGCGCGACTGTCCATCCGAGTCCTGGGTCCGAAACACGTCCGCGAACAAAAATAACACTCCAGCCGCAGGGCGCGTCCCCAGCCGCAGGCCTAACTGTCCTCCTCTGCGCGCCTCTGGGTCTTGGAATGGAACTTGCTCATGAGCTCCTCCAGCTCCGACCCACCCTGCTGCTTCTGGGGGAGAAGGGACGTCGGTCAGGGTCCCGCCAGCCGCCGTCCCGGCACCGCGGGGCGGGCGGGCTCACCTCCAGGAAGGCCTTCTGCACGGTGAGCTGGCTGTACACGCGGGCGCCCTCCTCCCCGCACACCTTCCGCAGCTCGTCCTTGTTGAGAGAGAAGAGCTGCGGGCCGGTCAGGACGCCCAGGTGCTCCACGACCCTGCGGGGCGAGCGCCAGCGTGAGCGCGGCCGAGGGCGCGGCCCCGCCCCCCGCGCGCCGAAGGCCTGGGCCTCCCTCCGGGCGCGGACCTCGCCCCACCGCTCGCCCCTCCCCCGCTCACCGCGCGCTGAAGGCCTTGGCCTCCAGCCAGGCGCGGACCTCGCGGGGCCCGGACGCGTGGGTGAGCGGCGGGGGCGCCGGCTGGTTGCGCTCCACCCGGAAGGGCCGCGCCGGCTGCGTCCGGATGTTGCTGATCTTCTTCACCAGCTCGTCGTTGACCTCGTCCATGTGCTGCATCAGCTCTGCGGGTGTCAGGCGGCTCAGACCCGCGGCTCAGACCGAGGGCTCCCCTCCCCCGCCGCCTCCCAACGGGGTGCGGGCCGCTGGGCTCCAGGGGCCCCATCCCTCACCGTCTTTGTTTCCGGCGAAGCTGGGGGGCAGCTTGTGGGTTGGGCTGGCAGGACCCCAGTATTTCACTCCCTGCAGGGCGAGGTGGGGGGCAGAGCACGGGGTGGGGGCGCCGTTAGGTCAGCTCGGCATCCCTCCCCAGGCCTCTCCCCCAACTCCCCGTTCCTCCCCCCACCCCCAGGACCTGCTCGGGCCCCCACCTTCCCAGCCTTGGCCCAGACGAGGAGCTCTCATCAGTCCCTGCAGGGAGGGATCCGATCTGGGTCTTTCCCCACCTCGCCCCGCCCTCGCCGACCGATAGCGGGACAGGGCAGACCTCCCCTCACCTGCTCCTGGGGGGCGTCCTCCAGCCGAGTCTCTGCCAGGATGTTGCCGGGCACATAGCCTGCCTGGCCGCTGCGATTCCGAAGCTTCCACCACTGGTGGCCGTCCTCCAGCACCTGCAGGCCCCGCATCCCGCCATCACCCTGGTCCACAGCTCCCCGCCCCACCCTGCCCAAGCAACGGGGACCAGTGTGGGCTTCGGGGACCACCAGGGGGAGCCCCTCTTTACCAACGGGCCAGAGATGGTTCTGCAGTTCCCCCTGTGATGATGACCACATCCCGGCCAGCACCCCCGGCCCCCGGCCTCCCACCCTCTCCCCAGTCCCCCTGGGATGATGACCACATCCCGGCCAGCACCCCTGGCCCCCGGCCTCCCCCTCTCCCCAGTCCCCCCTGGGGTGTCCTGAGCCTCTAGCCTGACTGTGGATACAGATCACTTCCGCCCCTGTGCCGCTCCACTTTTTAGTGGGTGGCCTGGATTCAGGACTGGCACAAAATATGGGAAGTGCCTTGAGGGGGCTCCCGGGTGAATGTGAATGACAAGGCCCTGCTGGGTTGGGGGGATTCCTCACCCAGCACAGGGAGAGTCCTCCTTTTTCCTGAGTCCTGCCCAACTCAGGGGCCCTTGACACCCCTCTGAGATCCCCAAGGGGGATCAGCCAGGCTGTGCTGGGGGTGCAAGGCTGAGGACCCAGAGTGGAGCCCCAGGGCCAGGCAGACGCCTTTTCTGAGACCACCCCCTATAGCCCCCACTCACCTCCAGGACCTCGTCCCTGAGTACCGACAGCTCGTTGGCGTTGCGGGCCGTGAAGTCATAGAGGACCTTGACGTACTTGGCCATGGCTGGCACAGACTCGTAGCCTCTGTGTAGGACAGGAGGGACTGAGGCCCTGCACTGGGCTGGGGTCTCTTCTTGGCCTGGGGCTGGGCCGGGCACAGCTTCCCAGGTGCGTGGCTGCCTCCCGTCTGCAGCACAGAGGCTGCGGCTGTCAGCTGGGCTGGAAACTGTGACAGCCCCGTTGCGTCTGGGGCCCCCTGCGTGGGGGGGCAGCAGAGGCGGGTGGCACGGGGGGGGGCCTGTGGGCACAGCAAGGCCTGCCCCAGCCCAGGCCCCCTCAGGAGTCTCCAGGTCCAGCCCCCAGGGGACCCAGCATCAGCTGACCATCAGGGGCTGGGCAGAAGCTTTCAGAGCCACAACCCCTTTGGCGCTGCAGACAGTACATGGACACGCACCACACGGGGTGTCCCAGCCCCTGGAAGGAGCAGGCCTGTGCCTGTCACCGTGCTGGGCCATCCCTCCTGGCCAGCCTGCTGCTAGGGCACAAGGACGCCGCTCACACAGGTGTGGGCTCAGGACTCGGGCACGTGGAGGGTGGGGCCACGGTGGCTCCTGGGGCCCTGGCTGCGGCTGTGTCAGGATGGGCTCGGGTGGACCAGCCAGAGGCCGGAGATCAAAGGATGAAAATGTTTCTTAAAGGTGACCCTAGGCCAGGGACCAGGGGCATCAGACTGCTGATGTGGGGGCGGAAGGAGGGGCAAACTTGTCTAAAACGTAGATTCCAGCTCCTCCTTTCCTGAGACTGAATCCTGGGGTCTGGGAGGTAAGGTGCTCCCCACACAAGTCCAGACCAGGACTGAGAACAGAGGAGGAGAGGAGGGGAGGAAGGACGGGACTCCCCTAGGCCCTGGGGCTGGGAGATGTGGTCCATGGAAATGCGTATGGAGCAGGGAGGAAGGCTGTCCCAAGGGGACCCTAAGCCTTCTCCCCGGGCCCTGAGGCTGGGTCTAAATCAGCCCCGACTGGGTGACTGGGATTGGTGAGACCACTTAAGTCCAGAGGTTTAGTACGTTTCTACATGTTTCTAAAGCATAAACGTGGAGACACGGAAAAAGGTGACATATCAGGTAGTGGATTTACACGCGCTTTCAGCGTTTTCTCAGCTGCACACAACAGAGTGGAAAGGAAACGCGGTTCCAGTGCGGAAAAGCGCTGGCGGTCGGAACAAGCCTCCGGCCGCCATCTGGTGGCAGTGAAGCCACCGCAGTCGTCCAGCCGCTGTGAACTGCGGCACGCTGGGCTTCCCTGCCCTTCACTATTCCCCCAGTCTGCTCAGACTCATGTCCACTGGGCCGGTGATGCCACCCACAGCAGAGCCCCGGTGACTGGAGGGGTGAGCGGCGACCCCCTTCACTCTGAGAGGAGCTTACCTGTGAGTGTGCTGGGAGCTGACCTGGGGGAGGACGTCTCCTGGAGGCGTGGGCTCTGGTACCAGGCCGTGCTTCGGGGAGTTTCTAAAGGACGGTCGGCTCACTGGAGCCGGCTGTGGGGAAGCGGGTGCCTAGGTTTGGTGTGCGGCAGGGGCTGGGTCAGGAGGGCGGGCAGTAAGCGGCGGGCAGAGGTGGGGTTGGCAGGGGCTGCAGGAGCTCTGACCTCGTCGCCGGGAGCTGCCAGCCCCTCCACCTCCCAGGGGGCCTCCTGCAGCACGTCCAGGGGTGGCTCCCAGCCACTGTGGAACCTGGGCACGTGGGGGGCGCCTGCGGCTCCCGTGGCCACTCAGAGCTGGGGCGGAAGGGCCTGGGGTGAGCTGTGCCCGCTTACCGAGCCAACCCCGCTCAGGACCCCCAGCCCACCCACCGCAGGACCACATCCTGGTGTGCCCCGTGTGGCTGCCCTACCGGGGGCGTGTCCAGGTTTCCCCCAGGGATTCCCACAGTGCCATCTCCTTGGGGACCAAGTGGCCACGCAGGAAGCCCACAGCGTCTCGGGACAGCAGGGGCCTGGACACAGAGCGAGCGATGTTCGGGCCACCGCAAGTGTTGATGATCTGGGGGGCACAGCAGGGGTCAGAGGGGGCTGCTGGCCGGTTCCCCCCTCCCCCACCCCTTACCCCCATCTGCCCACTCCTCTACCCTCATCTCCCAATCCCTCTATCCCCCGCAGCGCGACAGGCTGGCCCACTGTGTCTGCAGCTCTGAGCGTGGATGCCAGCCCCAGTCAACTGCCCAACGTGGGCAGCTGCTTCTCCCAGTCACTGGCAAGTCCCCAGGTCCCCACTTCCCCCAGCCCCAGGCACCAGGTCCAGAGGTCCGAAGAGGAAGTGCACCAGCTCGGCCGCGCTGGGATTCTCGATGTGCTTCTGCAGCTTGGCCTGCGGGAGGGGAGCAGACGCGCGGGTGGGGGAGGGGAGCGCGCACACGGGTGGGGGAGGGGGAGCGCGCACGCGGATGTAGGGGGAGGTGGCACCGCGGACAAGCGGGACCCCACCCCCACGTCAGCTCGGCGGGACGGGGCGGTCCTTGCCCTCACCAGCAGGTTGAAGGCCAGCTTAGTCTTCTGGAAACAGTCCACAAACTCAGCCTCCGAGGGGGGCCGCGCCCGTAGTGTGAGGACGCCCTCTGGACGGGGGCCGGACGTTAGCCTGGCTGGCCCGCTGTCGCTGTGCCCAGCGGGTCTAGCCTCAGCCTGAGGCTGCCCACCAGCTCGGCTGCACCTTCCCTGCTCAGGGGTCACTCTGCCCCCCGCCCCGCCCCCGCCCCGCACCTGCTGGTCCCTTCTTCCCCTTCTTCTTTCCCTTCTTGCGCTGGTTCAGCTGCTTGAAGGCCTCCGCCGCCTTCTGCAGCCGCGCCACGAACCACTCAATGTCGTCCAGGGCGCAGTTGAGGATTTGCTGGGGTCAGATTAGGGCAGCGGTCAGCCTCGGGCGGCCCGACCCGCCGCAGGGACACCCCCCACCTGCTGCCTCTTGGCCCCCGGGCCGGGGAGGGGGCTGGCTGGGGGGTTGGTCGAGGGGTCCGGAGTGCCTGGGGCGCCCCGCGCGAGACCCACCGTCTCCTTCTCGATCCTCTGCGCCAGCGCAGCCCGCGGCTCCTCCTCCAGCGACTCGCGGCGGCGGAGGCCTGCAGGGGGCAGAGCTGCGGCTGACCGGCCCGCCGTCCCCCTCTGCTGCCGCCCCCAGCCCCGCCCCGCGCGGCCCACCTGGCTCTCCCAGCGGCGACAGCAGGCCCACTCGGTTCTTCGTGGAAGGGGAGTCCCCGCCGAAGCGCTGGAAGGGGATGGGGGCCGGGCCCGGGGCCGCGGGCAGGATCGACAGCCGTTGCCGGATCTTCTCCAGGTGGCCCCTGAGGCGGACGAGGGGCGGCTCAGCCCGGTGCAGCCCCCGCCCAGGCCCGCCGCCCCAGCCCCTCCGAGCCCCTACTTGAGGGTCTGCGGCCGCATCTTCTTCCCCAGGCGGCAGTCCGCCAGAGCGCTCTCGATGTCCTCCTGCACGAGCTCCGCCTGCGGGGTGGTGGCGGGGGGCGTCAGGCCGGCTCTGAGGAGGGACGCGTGCCCGCCGAGCCCACGGCCGCCCGCCTCACCTCCACCTCGTCGCAGTGGAAGAAGTGGACGTCGGGCTTGCTCTGGTCCGCGTCCTGGCACACGAGCAGCAGCACGGACGGGTAGCGCAGCTGGTTGAGCACCGTCTGGCTGTGCCGCACGCTGGGCAGAGGGAAGTTCTCCAGCTCCTCCTGGGGGACATGGGGCTGGGACCGGCTCACGGGGGTGGGCTCAGGGAGGGGGCGCCACGGACACGGGCTGACTGGCCTGGCCTGTGGCCTTCACGCCACAGACACGGCACAGAAGGGGCCGGCGCAAAGACTCGGCCGGTACCGGCAAGGTCCACACCGCTTGCCCGCCTCGGTCCAGCCCTGGAGGGCTCTGGCGAGGGGGGCGTGGCCCTGTGGGGCGTGGCTCCCCTGACACCAGCCGGGCCCGGTCCTCATGCCCTCTGCCCTCCGCCTGCAGGTCCCACAGACAGGCCCAGCGCGCCTGGGTCGCTGCTGCCACCCCCCCCCCCTACCCCCCCCCCCCCCCCCCCCCCCCCCCCCCCCCCCCCCCCCGCCACCCCGCGCAGGACCAGCCCGCGCCCTCCTCGCGCGGAGGTACCTGCGACTCCATATCCAGCAGTCGCAGCGACTGGTCGTCGACCTGCAGCAGCATCTCCTGTGTCCAGATCTTCTCCTTGGAGCTCAGCTGCACCAGCTTCCGGATGGCGTCTTCCACAGACGTGATGGCCTCACTCTTGTCCATGATGAACGTAGCCAGGTGCTGGGTGGGCGGGCAGGGTGTCACCCTGGGCGCAGCCCTCCTGGTGTCAAGGGCCAAGGGGCTGTGCTTTGGGGTTTGAGGGGGCCACGCCAACCCTGGGGATCTGAGGGGAACAGCCCTGCCCTGGGGGTCTGAAGAGACAAAGCCCCACCTTGGGGCTGTCTGTGGGGGCCACAGACAGGCTCTGGTGAACCCCTTAGCAGCCCTGCACACGTCCCCCCAGCCTCATCCGCCCGTGGCTTAGCAGCCCCCCTGGTCCCCTGCAGCCAGGCAGGGCCTCCGCCCCTGCTGTCTCTGCCCACCTGGCTGCTCCCAACTCACTCTTCCTTCCAGACGCTCCTGGGGCACTTTCCTCCCAGATTGCCCAGCCACAGCCTCCCTGTCACCACGTCCCTGACCTGTCCTTTTGTTTATCGTTGTCTGATTTACGTAGGGTACCATGCGCTTCTCTGCAGCCTGCTGGCCGTTTCCCATGACAGGGCCAGGCCCACAGCAGGCCCTCGGTGAACATGTAGGGAGAGAGTGAGCAGCCCATGGGGGCCCCCGGCCGGCCAGCCCTGCCCACCCCCTCCTCTCTCTGGAAGCCTGGCTCGGGCGCCCTGGCCTCCCAGGAGCCCCTGAGTGTCTGTGCCAACCTTTGCTGAATTCAGGAAACGGTGCTGGGGCAGCTGGGTGAACACTGACACACACTCTCAAGCAGGCGAGGCTGAGCCACAGAACTGGGTGCGTGGAGAGTGACTTCGCATAACCTCAGGAAGGCTTCTCCCCTGGGGGACTTTGCCAAGCCAGGAAGAAAACCCAGATACTCAGAAGATCAGGACTTCCCTGGGGGTCCTGTGGCTAAGGCTGCCACTGCAGGGGCCACGGGTTCGATCCCTGGTTGGGGAGCTAGGATTCCACATGCCATGCAGCATGGCCACATGGAAAAAAAAAAAAAAAAGGAAATAAAAGGACAAAACCCATAAATCTGACCTAAAAAAACATTCTACTTGCGAAAAAAAATACCAAAGTTTTTAAAAAGTGAGAAAACACAAAATAATAGCTATAATAGATTTGATGCAGACTAATTTTTTTTAAATAGAAAAAGATTGATCTGTATTACAGTGATAGTTCTTACTTTGTTAAGAGCTCTGTTTTGTTTAATAATTAAGGACACCAACAGTCCTTAATAAATAAATATTAATTTAATATTTATTTAAAATAAATAAATAATGAAAGAATACGTAAATAAGTATAAAAGATTAACGGCCCGATTGAAAAATTGACACAAGGCATGAACAGGGAGTCTACAGGGAAATAGACATAGAGGAACCTTTTGGTTAGAAAATTATATGCCGGGGACCCCCTGGCAGGCCACTGGTTAGGACTCTGATCTCTGACTGCCGAGGATCCAGTCCCTGGTCTGGGAACTTAGATCCCACAAGACACATGGTGCGGCCAAGAAACAAAAGAAGAAAGTTTTATGCAGACTCATTCATACCAGAATTGCAGATTGAAGCCTCATGAGACTATTCCTTTAAGAATGAGTTTCCCCCATTTAGTTACTCTCGTGGGTGACGCTGGCTGGTTAAGATGTGGAGAAAGGGGGCCTCGCCTGGCAGCTCTGGGAGGAGTTGGTGACAGGGGGCCGGGCCAGGGGCTTCCCTCTCACGTGTGCACCCAGGCAGCCTGCATACGTGCAGGTGCGAGGCCGCTCCCCATACAACTCAGAGGCCGGGCTACAGGTCCACACGCAGCTTAGAGAGGGAGCAGAAACACGCAGAGACTGTCAGGCAGTGAGTCTGTCTGCAAAGCATACCAAGCATACCGCCCGTGCGTTCTGATCCCCTGAAGACACAGCCTGTGTCCTCTGACACAGTAGGGTTAAATCAGCAATCAATTCCAGACTCAACTGCGAAACCTGCTAACCAGAAATCGAGCAACATCTTTCTAAATTACTCTGGGTCCATATCTGTGGAAACTGAACAACACACTTCCAGACAGCAAGTGAGTAAAAGGGAATCACCAGGAAAATAAAATACCAAGGAGAACAGACACGAAGTGTACCCAAACTTATGGAATGTAGCAAAGGCAGCGCTGGAGGGAACTCACGCCCATAAATGTTTACATTGTTAAATGCTTAAAAAAGAAGAAAAATCTAAACAACCCATGGGTCAAAGAAGTCACAAGGAAAAGTAGAAAATATTCCACGTTGCATCAAGGTGGACAGGGTTAGAGATTATCACAGTCAGTGAAGTAAGTCAGACAAATATCTTATGATGTCACTCATATAGGACTTCCCTGTAGCTCAAGTGGTAAAGAATCTGCCTGTGAAGGAGACCAGGGTTCAGTCTCTGGGCCAGGAAGATCTTCTGGAGAAGGGAATGGCAACACACTCCAGTGTTCTTGCCTGGAGAATTCCATGGACTGAGGGGCCTGGTGGGCTACAGCTCGTGGGGTCTCGAAGAGTCGGATACAACTGAGTGACTAACACACACCACTCGTATGTGGAATCTAATTTTAAAATACGATACAAACGAACTTACTCACAAAGCAGAAACAGACTCACAGGTTTCAGAAATAAGCTTGGTTACCAAAGGCAGTGTTGATGGTCTGAGCATTCTTCTTAACTAGAAAATGACAACCAAATGAAACCCTGTGGGACTTGCCTGGTGGCCCAGTGGCTAAGATTCTGCAGGGGCGGGTGTTCAGTCCCTGGTCAGGGAACCAGATTCAGTGAAGACGGAAGACCCCACGTGCTGTAGCTAAGGCCTCTCACAGCCGCGGAAATAAAAAAAAGAAAACCAGAGCAAGTGGGAAAAAGGGAATCACAGCCGCGGAACTAAATATTAAAAAAGGAGACCAGAGCAAGTGGGAAATTAAGAGCAGAAACCAACAAACTAGTAAAACAAACAGAAAAATCAACAAAGCCCAAGGCTGGTTCTGGAAGGATTGATGAGATTGATAAACGCTTAGCAAGACTGATCAAGACAAAAGTAGAGAAAACACAAATGATCAATAACCAGAAGGAAGGAGGGGCCATAACTAGAGATCGTACAGGCATAAAAGTGAATTCATAATAAACCTTGCCAGAAAGAAAACCGTGTATTCAGGGCCTCACAGGTGAATCCTAACAAATACTTAGAAGAAGTCACAACCTTCCATTAACTGTTTCTGAGGAAGAGAGGAGCAGCAACATCGCTCCAACATAATTCTGACACCAAAACCTACCAAGGGCTTTGCAGGAAGAGAAAACTATAGACCTAAATAAATAACCCTAAAACTAGATTTATTAGAACATTTTCTAATAAATATTAGTGCAAAAAATCCTTAACAAAATATTAGCAAATTAGTCTCGCCAACACATAAAAAGGATAATAAACCATTAATAAATGAAATTTATCCTAGAAATGCAAGGCTGGTTCAACATTTTTAAAAATCAGTGACTCAGGACTTTCCTGGTGGTCTGGTAGCTAAGAACCTGCTTGCCAAAGCAGAGGACACAGGTCCATCCCTGTTCCAGGAAGATCCCACACACCGGGGGCACTAAGCCCATGTGCCCCCACTACTGAACCCGAGTGCCTTAGCCCGTGCTCCGCAACCAGAGAAGGCATCACAATGAGAGGAAGCCCAAGTGCAGCACAGCAGACCCAACGCAGCCAAACCCCCCAAAAAACCCAGCATGATTCATACGTTAACAGGATAGCAAGGACATCTCAATTGAGGAAGCACTTGATAAAATCTGACAACTTTCGTGATAAAAACTCTCAGAAAAAGGGTATCCACAGAAACAGGCAGCTTTTAAAACAGGGCATTCTGAATACTTTCTTCTAGACTGGACACAGGCAAGGGTGCCCACTATCATTATTATGGAGCACTCCTGAGGGTTCTAGCAAGAGCAATAAAGTAAGAAAGACAAAGTGGTTAAAATTAAGAAATTAAGTACTGTAATTTCAGACAAAATGACTCATAAAAAAGCCAATGAATCTACGAGCAGTTCCTGAAACAAATAAATGAATTCAGCGAAGTCTTAGGATACGCGATCACTTTACAAAATTCAATTGTACAAAACAAGTGCTGCAAGACAACTGGAAAATTAAATTTACAAAATGATATAATTTATAACAGTTTATAAAAATCAAACACCTAAGGAGTATTTTAACAAAGAGCTGTGAGACCTCTGCAGTAAAAAATCACAAAAAAGGCCTGAGAAAAATTAGAGAAGACGTAGTAAGTGCAGAGGCGCCATGTTTATGGGTGGGAAAGACTCAGTGTTAAGGCTTCCTAAACTCATCCTTAGACGTGACTCAGTGCAAATCAAATTCCAGCAGGCTTCTGGGGGGAGGGAGTAAAAATGGACAGTTTGATTCTGAAATGTAAATGTAAGCCCAAAGAACTTAGGATAGTCAAGAAAACCTTAAAGAAAAAGAACAAAATTTCCTGATTTCAAGATGGTTAATAAGCTAGGAAGAGGTAAAATTGTACGAAGCACAGAGAATCCAGGAACAGACCCATCCAGACCCAAATGGTCAATCTTTGACAAAGGCACCAAAGTGATTATGAAGGAGAAAAAATAGCTTCCTTGTAACTGCACTTCCTTACAGGGAAGGTTATCCCTGAGTCTCAAACCAAAAAATGAATTTAAAATGGATTATAGCTCTAAAAGGTGGAAGCAGTGACAGAATCCCTCTTCATGGGCTCTAAAATCACTGCAGATGGTGACTGCAGTCATGAAATTAGAAGATGATCACTCCTTGGCAAGAAAGCTATGACAAACCTAGACAGTGTGTTAAAAAGCAAAGACATCATTTTGTCGATGTCTGTATGGTCAAGGCTGTGGTCTTTCTAGTAGTCATGTACAGATGTGAGAGCAGGACCATAAAGAAGGCTGAGCGCCTAAGAATTGATGCTTTCAAACTGTGGTATTGGAGAAGACTCTTGAGAGTCCCTTGGACAGCAAGGAGATCAAACCAGTCAATCGTAAAGGAAATCAACCCTGAATACTCATTGGAAGGACTGACACTGAAGCTGAAGCTCCAATACTTTGGCCACCTGATGTGAAGAACTGACTCAATGGGAAAGACCCTGATGCTGGAAAAGATTGTGGGCAGGAGGAGAAGGGGACAGCAGAGGATGAGATGGTTGGATGGCATCACCAATGCAGTGGATATGAACTTGGGTAAACTCCGGGAGATGGAGAGGGACGGGGAAGCCTGGCATGCTGTGGTCCCTGGGGTCTCGAAGAGTCAGATGGGGCTTGGGGACTGAGCAACAGCAACACAGACCTAAGTGTAACAGCCTCGACTACCAAGTGGGGCTTTCCACGTGGTGCTGGTGGTAAAGAGTCTGCCTGCCAATGCAGGAGACGCAAGAGGCTTGGGTTGGATCCCTGAATCAGGAAGATCTCAGCCCGTGGGGTCACAAAGAGTTGGACATAACTGAAGCGACTTAGCACACACACAAACTACAAAGTATCTAGAAGAAAATGCAAGACATTTTCAGAGCCTTGGGTCAAGCAATGACCGAAGCAAATAAGACTTCTCAAGCTCCCCAAAGCAACCTGACCATTAAAGAAAAAAATGGATGTGACTGGAAGTCATCAAAATTAAACATTTCTACCCACTTCAACACAGTTAATGCGTGTGCGTTGACAAGCCAGACTGGGAGGAGGTATTTCTTATCCATAAACGTTTAGCTGAATGCAAAGGACTCCCACTGTTCAATAAGGAGCCTATACGTGTGATGTGGACACAGGCAGCACCCCACGAAGGGTCTAGGGGCCAGGCGGGGCTTTGGACCTAGAGAATGCTTGCGAACACACAGAATCTTTGAAATAAGTTTACCAAGCAGAAGAGCAAAGATGCTTGTAAACGCTAATGAATTCAGTTTTAGAGGATTCTCAGAAACGCACAACTGCAGGAATGGAGGGCGGAGCAGTGCTGCAATCACAAAGGACAGAGCCGTCCGGTGTCCTGGGCGCGCTGGTGCAGAACCTCAGGCTCCAACTCCCAAGGCCAACCTCACAGTGCGGGGCTGCTGCTGCTGCTGCTGCTAAGTCACTTCAGTCATGTCCAACTCTACGCGACCCAACAGATGGCAGCCCACCAGGCTCCCCCGTCCCTGGGATTCTCCAGGCTCAAGAACACTGGAGTGGGTTGCCATTTCCTTCTCCAATACATGAAAGTAAACAGTGAAAGTGAAGTTGCTCAGTCGTCTCCGACCCTCAGCAACCCCATGGACTGCAGCCCACCAGGCTCCTCCGTCCATGGGATTTTCCAGGCAAGAGGACTGGAGTGGTGTGCCATTGCCTTCTCCGCCTTCACAGGCTAGTTTGGACTAAAATCTAGGAGAAGTACTGGGAGGCCCCAGTGACCAGGTGGCTCCTCACCAGGAGGGCCAAGTCCCTCTGCAGAGGGCTGCCCTGGGTGCTGAGCCAGCAGCAGGCACGAGCTGGCTGAACAGAGGCCTCCTGGGCAGGCTGGCACGAGGGGCTGATCACAGCATGGCCCCGGGCAAGAGCCCCAGGACCCCCTTGGCTCAGTGGACCCGCTCTATAGACAAGAGGGCTGAGGCGCAGAAAGCAGTGACTCCCATGGCTTCTGGGGCATGGAGGGTTCTATGGGGAGGAAAGTATTTACCTTCCTGCTCCAGGGTCTCCCCACCTTCCTGCTCCAGGAACCCCCACCCTCCTGCTCCAGGACCCCTCCACCTTCCTGCTCTGGGGTCCCCCCACCTTCCTGCTTCAGGATCCCCCACCTTCCTGCTTCAGGATCCCCCACCTTCCTGCTCTAGGACCCCACCCTCACCTTCCTGCTCCAGGACCCCACTCTCACCTTCCTGCTCTAGGATCCCCCACCTTCCTGCTCTAGGACCCACCCACCTTCCTGCTCCAGGACCCCCCACCTTCCTGCTCTAGGACCCCACCCTCACCTTCCTGCTCCAGCCCCCACACCTTCCTGCTCCAGGATCCCCCACCTTCCTGCTCCAGGACCCCACTCTCACCTTCCTGCTCCGGGTCCCCCACCTTCCTGCTATGGGGTCCCCCACCTTCCTGCTCCAGGACCCCACTCTCACCTTCCTGCTCCAGGTACCCCCCACCTTCCTGCTCCAGGGTCCCCCCACCTTCCTGCTCCAGGTCCCCCCACCTTCCTTCTCCGGGTCCCCCCATCTTCCTGCTATGGGGTCCCCCACCTTCCTGCTCCAGGAACCCCCACCCTCCTGCTCCAGGACCCCTCCACCTTCCTGCTATGGGGTCCCCCACCTTCCTGCTCCAGGGTCCCCCCACCTTCCTGCTCCAGGTCCCCCCCACCTTCCTGCTCCAGGTCCCCCCCACCTTCCTGCTATGGGGTCCCCCACCTTCCTGCTCCAGGAACCCCCACCCTCCTGCTCCAGGACCCCTCCACCTTCCTGCTATGGGGTCCCCCACCTTCCTGCTCCAGGGTCCCCCCACCTTCCTGCTCCAGGTCCCCCCCACCTTCCTGCTATGGGGTCCCCCACCTTCCTGCTCCGCGTAACCTCCTTTCCTCCCTCCTCATCCTTTCCCAGCCCTCTTGTCCTACAGGTTTGGACAGTGACCAGGAACCAGGAACTTGCCAGCTGCCAGGAACAGGAAGGTCATTTAAAAAACATGTTTCCTGGGTTCTAAGTGTGAATTAAAACTGACCCGGGAGCAAAGGCCTCCTGAGCTGTCAGCTGGTCTAGAGCAAAGGCCTCCTGAGCTGTCAGCTGGTCCAGGGCTGTCAGATGGTACGGTCGCCCATCTTTCCCACCTCCATGGGAGTGGCTGTCAAGGCCCCCAGGAGGAGCTCAGAAGCGAGTCTGACGGCTCCACCCTCCCGCTCCAGCCTCCGCTGTGGGGCCAGGAGGACAGTTGCCTCCCAACTGGGCCCTCCGTCTGAGGGCTGCAGGGGTACCCAGAGCCCATCCTCTCCCTGACGCAGCCCCAGGGCTCCTGCGCCCCTCACACTGGGAGCTCCCCGGACGGGAAGGGGGCTCCCCACTGGCTGGGAGCTCAGAACGTGAGCTGCTGGACCACGCCTCCCTGGGCCTCCATTTCCCTACTGGCCTGGGGACTCGAGAGTACAGAGCAGAGGAGCGCCTATGGGGCGGGGGGCTCACCTGGACGTGGTACTGGGAGGTCTCGTGCATGATGACGTTGGAGTTGGAGTACTTCTTCCTCTGCTCTGAACAGGAGACACCGTCATTCGGCCCCACAGGCAGGACCCGGGCAGGACCGAGCGGAGGCCAGAGCACAGGCTGCCTGTGGGCACCTGACGACCGCCAGGACGGACGCGGGCGTGCGGAATAGGGGGCGGCCTCTCCTGGCAGAACCTGGGGCTCCCTCTGTCCACAGGAGGGACCCCCAGCTCAGCAAGGTGAAGGCACGGCTGTGCCCAGGTCTGCCCTGGAGCAGGTGTAGGAGGCTCAGCCTCTCCCTGTGGAGGCCCCGGGCCCACCTGCCTGGGGAGGGGGTCTGGTCCAAGCCTTGCCCCGATTCCAAGAGCTCCCAGAGACCATCTCTCTGCCCCTCCCGTGGCTCCTTGCTTTCCAGGGCCTGCATGACTGGGGGAAGGTCAGAGCTGGGGAGGGGGCTAGCCAGGCCCTGCCCTCCGGGAGCTGACACCTGGCACTCAGCCCAGCACGAGCCCCGGCACTGCCCGCTCTGGAGGATCGGGTGGCAGAGAGGAGCGCAGAGAATCAATATTGATGCTCCCTGAATTATTCCTAAGGCCTCTCCCCTTACCGGCCCACTGGGGGAGGGGCTGTTTTGTGGCTAGAGTTTGGGGGCGGGGCCTGAGCACATGTTGGTTGGTTTGGGCCCAGGGGCCTCCTCTGGGGGCCCAGGCTGATCTGCCTTCCCCAGTGGGGCCTGGCACAGCCCTGGGAGGGCCGTAGGGGAGACCCTCCCCGCTGAGGTGTCCCCAGCCTCCTGTTCTCACTCCTCACTCACCAAACAGGTCCTTGGCACTCATCTTGGGCACACCGTCAGACCGGCCCAGGCTGCCACTGCAGAGGAGGGGCTGGTGAGGGCGGGGCCACGCCACACCCCTCCCTTGGGACGGCTGGGCAGGTGGGGGTGTTGAGGGGTGAGCGAGTGGGGCGGGGGCTCACTTGGTGGCACCCGGGCAACAGCTCACGGACCCTGATTGGCTCATGGTGTCCTCGACGGCGGCTGGCGGTAAGAGGGCAGACCTCAGTGTGGCCGGAGTCCAGGGCTTGGTGCCCCGCCCACACCTGAGTGGACAGGGGAATCAAGAGACCCCTCAGCTGGACCCGGCTCGGGCCCTGCCACTCCCACGCGGGGCCTGGGTTTCCTCCTCCCCACCCCCAGGCAGGGCCTGGCCAGATTCCCCAGGGTGCCTGGGCAGGTGGTCCTCAGGGAGCAGAGCCCAGCCTTCTGGACACAGCAGGCCCAGTCCTGCTCCACCTCCCGGCTGGTGCTCAGGGGCCCCCAGGGCATGCCAGCAGGGGGCCCCAGCCCCAGAGGCTGTCTGAGGTAGAGTTTTGAGGAAGATGTCCCGGGGCTCTGCAGGGGCCTCAGGGGAAGCAGGCACCTTCCAAGCAGAGGGAATAGCAAATTTAAAGGCCCTGAGGCAGGTCAGAGCCAGACAAGGCAGCAGAGGCTGAGGCGAGAGCCTGGGGAGGGAGGCAGGGGCCTAGGGACACAGAGCCACCCCCTGGGTGCCAAGTACAGCCTGGCGTCCCTGGGCCAGGATGCCGTGCCCTGTGGGATTCTGTGCTCCGTGGGGACACCGGGGCCCACACTTGCGTCCAGCAGATGTCCATCTGTGGCTTTAGTGTTAGGGGCCTGCAGGGTCGGGTCACAAGCCAGGGGTGCTGGCATCCAGGGCAGGGACTGCCTAAGACTTTCTGGCTTGACCAGGCTCTACCTTCAGAGAAGCTCCCAAGAGGGTTGAGGGACTGGGGGCTTCAGGTCACCCCCCCACATCCCCAGGGTCTGGACTTGGCAAGATTCCTCTGTCCATCTGTCTGTGGAGAATGTCCGGAATGCTTCTGACCTCAGTAGGTGAACCGGAGTGTTTGCTTAGTGGGATTCCTGGCAGGCTGAGCTGAGGGTGCTGGGCACGTGTGTCCAATACACACACACACCCCTGGGTGAAACCCAGGCCTGTGGGCGGACACCCGGTTGTTCTCTGACTCCCTGGGGTGGGGTGGGGGGGGCTCAGGGCTGGCCAGGAAGGTGATTCTAGGCGCTGGCATCTGGGTTGGGGAGCAGCTGGGGGAGGGGCTGCCTACAGGGTGGGAGTGGGGAGCACGGGCTTCGGCCGGCTGGGGTGGGGCCGGCACTGGCCCTGAGGGCCGCGGGCTGCACTTCAGTTGCACTGCTGCCATTTTCCGGGTGCACTGGGACGATCGCATAATGTGCCGGTCAGGCCTGGAGGGGAGGAGGCCCCAGCAGGGCAGGGAGGGCGGAGGGACCAGCTCCAAGTTCAAATTCCAGCTCCCAGAAGAGTGACCTTGGGGAGGAGTCAGCTTGAGGCCAGGGAGCCAGGTGGGGCCCTGGGACGGGGGAGCCCCTCCGGCTGGACTGTGCCCAGGTCTGGACGCTGTGGGCACTGCTGGGCGGGGCAGGAGCCACTGCTGCCATGGGCAAGGCTGGAGCCGAGTAGGGGGTCCCGGGTCAGGTGCCCTAGAGGAGGCGGGGGCGGAGGAGTCGCCAGCCAGGTCCTGCCTCCCAGCAGAGCTGGGGCTGACTCCGTGGGAGCAGGGACACAGGTGGGCAGTGGGCACCTCAGAAGCCCGGGAGCCCTGCCCACCGCCTCCCCTGCCATGGCAGACACCTGAGACACAGGGGCTGCCCAGGCCAGGCCAGCGCAACCCAGATTGGAGGCACATGGGCCGCACCGCGGGGCCCCCAGCTCCCCCTGACCTCCACCTCCCACACCCCAGACTTGACTGAGGGCCTGACCCTGGACTGGGGCTCACTCTCCGGCTCCCACGCCCAGGAAGCCGGCCCCAAAGGAGCCCCCAGCCTGCCCGGCATTGGGGTCGGGGGTCGGGGTCCGAGGCCTTTAAGGGGCAGGAGAACCCTCTCAACACCTTCACTGGAGGAGGGGCTTCCTCCTACTGAGCCCAAGGTTGGGAGGGGCTGTCTGACTCAGAAGCCACTGGCTTACAAACACCCCCAGCTCACGGCGCCGCCCCAGGACCAGACGGGGCAGGCCCCGCTCCTGGCCGCCAGCCCAGGAAAAGCCCGCGGGCCCGGCGCGGCCCCTCTCGCCGATGCCCCTCGCGCCCCAGCCCAGCCTGTAGATCCAGGCCGAGCCCCGCGTCGTGCCGCCACCTGGGGAAACCGAGGCCCGGGGACCCGCCGTCCGTCGCTCCAGCGCCGAGCCGGTGCGGGCTCCGAGCGGGGTCGGGGCGCTCACCTGCTCTTCTCGCAGCCCCGCTCCTGGCCGGCCGGCCGTCCGCTGGTCCCTTCGTCCGCGCGTCCGCCTGCCCGTCTGTCGGTGCCTGGCTCGGATGGAGGGAGGGGCGCGCGAAGGGGCCGGGGCGGGGCGCGGGGAGGAACCTGAGCCGCAGGTTAGTCACCTCGCGCGGGCTGGCCCTGGGCAGGGGCGGGGGCACGCGAATGCCCCGCCCCCCGAGGCTCCCGGGACAGTGCTCCCACCACACACACGCCGTCTACCTGAGCAAACCCCACCTGGAGAGCGGGGGGGGGGGGGGGGGGGGGGGGGGGGGGGGGCGTCGGTGGGCTCGCAGGCGGGGCCGCCAGCCCGTCCCTCGCGGGGGTGCGCAGGAGGGCGCACCTTGATGCTTCGAGGTCCTGCTGGCAGGCCGAGCTGCCTGCGGAGCCCCGGGGAGGGCAGACATGCCCCTGCTAGGTGCCCGCAGCCTCAGGGCCCCAGGACTCGGGTCCGAGGCCCGTCCTCTTTGCCTGGTGCCCCTCTGGTCTGGAGGGGGTGCCAGGGCCGGGCTTCAGTCTGTGAGTCTGCAAGGTAGGGCCATTGGCCAGAGACCTTGCAGTCCTGTGCCCTGAGCCGGCCAGGTGGGGGTGGAGAGGCGTCCTCCTAAAGTCTTTCTTCCTGCTGACCAGCCCAGGTGGGCACTCCGTGAGGGGTAGAGTTGTTCCTTGGCGGGGGTTGGGATGCCTGTGGCCCAGGCTGTCCTTGAGTGGCCAGGCAGTCGGGCAGTGGGTGTGAAGGCGCTCCAGGCAGCAACCCCCGGCCTCAGGCCAGGCCCCAAGCTCTGCCCCTAGTTGTCTTTCCTCCTCCTGAGCTGACCCCCCCCCAGGATGCTGCTGCCCACCAAGGGGGTGAAGAGGAAGTGGAGAGGAGGGCAAGCGCCCCCAGGGCTCTCCTACTGCTCCTGGGTGGGGGGAGCAGGAAAGCATGTGTGGGGCACTGGAGTCCCAGGGTCGAGGAGAGCCGGGCAGCTTGCCAGGAAGCCCCAGGGGAGGAGGCACCCTGTCCTGGAATGTCGGTGGCACTGCCCCTTCCCACACTGTGGGGACCTCCCTGCCCACGGCCTGGGGTTCCAGGCGAGCTTGCACAGGGGTGCAGGGAGTGGCTTCATCTTCCGGCCCAGCCCTGGCGAGGCCGGGCTTCCTGAGCCTCCCCATCCGCTGGCAGCCAGAGGGGAAGGCAAGCCTGCCCTCGCCCGCTCTTCCTGGAGGCTGAGCCTGAACAGGCAAAACAGGAGAAGGGAGCCACCACGGTGGGCACCCTCTGCTCTTCAGAGCGGGAGAACTGACCCCCTCAAGGATGCTGCTGGGAGCCTGGCGTCCCGGACTGCCTGTGGCTACCTCCAACATGGAGTGACCTGTGGCCAAAGCGATGGAGGTGTCTAGGGCCTGGCCAGGATCCTCAGGAGGGTAGCGAACTCAGAAGGCATCAGGCATCTTGGCCCAGGGAGCGGCAGTGGCATCCTTGGAGGCTTCCAGAGCCTACGAGGGGTGCAGGGGGTGGGGCTCTGCTGAACACAAGAAGGGCTCGGCAGGAGGGCACCTCTCCTGCCCTTGGGTTACAGGTGCTCACGGGTGCTGAGCCCAAGGAGTCAGGGGGCAGAGAGGTGCTCCTGTGCCCACTCGGCCCTGAGGACAAGACCAGTGGGGTGATAATTCGGCCCCCCTCTCTGAGGCCAGCCCTGAGGAGGCCCAGGCCGGCAGAGTGCTGCTCCAGAGCTGCTGGGCCTGGGCCCTAATGGACCTGGGTGGAGGGAGAAGCCTGGAGGCAGGTGGCTTCAGTCAGGAGCAGTTCAAGGAGGTACAAACATTCCTTTATTTTAAAGATACAATGAAGAGAAAATATCTAGATGTTCAAACACAGTGTTATTCTAAACAGAGAAAATGTGCAACTGAAACAAATGCAGGAAGGTCACTAGAAAACACCAGCTCAGATTTCTCCCGGGAACACTCACCGAGGATCTGTGAATGGCACAAATCCCCAGAGAAGCTGTTGCCAGTTCCCCGCAGGTCTGTAGCATCCAGATCAACTTTCCTCAGAACCCCCAGGGAAAGGGGTATTAGGCAGCCCGCGAGTACCTTCTGTGGGAGGCAGAGCCCGGGACCTCCAAGCTGCCCTGCTGCTGCAAGGGGAGCAGAGAGCTGCAGCCCCTGCCTGGGGTGGGGCGCCTTGGACCCCGGGAGGCTCTGACCTGGCTGCCTGCTTTCCAAAGGGCGTCAACCCCCTCCACACCCCAGGGATCACCAGCCAGAACCGGAACCCTCTCAGGTTCCAAGCCCACCCTGCCCCCCGCCGAGCCTGCCCGGGGCCCCTGCCGCAGCACTCTCTTCTGCCCTGGTGCCCAGCCCCACCTCTGCCTCGCACACCCCACCGCAAACGCGCAGTCTCTCTAACACTGGGGCCGGTGAGCATGAAGATGCCCTTCCTGCTCGAGCTGACAGCCGGGGGACCATCTGCTCTGAGGGCTCCTGTCCAGGGCTGTCCCACGGGGCTGGCCCCGCTCACCTAGCTGACGAAGGCAGCCACGGCCACCACCTGCAGGACGGCCTCCAGGCCATGGAGTGCCAGGAGAGGGACGCCAAGGGCTGAGTCTGCCCACAGTACCAGGGTCTGCCAGAGCAGGAAGTAGGCAGCCAGCAGGGCGCTGCCCACGGTGAGGACCAGGCTGGCGGCCAGCGGCACCTCAGCCTCCATCAGGTTGCCTGTGGTCCCTGGAGAGCAAAACAGATGTGATGGGTGGGCAGGGCCTTCCGGACATGGGCGCCTGGGAGGGCCCTGGCGGCGTGGCTGTGAGACCAGAGCCAGCTTCTGACTG
The DNA here is from genome assembly GCA_935064755.1 of Tragelaphus eurycerus. NCBI lineage: Eukaryota > Metazoa > Chordata > Mammalia > Artiodactyla > Bovidae > Tragelaphus > Tragelaphus eurycerus. The sequence goes on along the minus strand of CAKXYN010000162.1, from coordinate 556,116 downwards.
CCATAGGGCATCTGAGGGTGTCAGGGGGTGACCCCGAGTGACCATCGCAGGGGACGGGAGTGCCTGCACGAGGCCCTCCTGAGTGACCATCATGGGGGACAGGAGTGCCCGTATGAGGCCCTGCTCTGGATGACGATCAGGGGGACGGGAGTGCTCTCACTGAGGCCCTCCTGAGTGACCATCAGGGGGACGGGAGTGCCCGTGTGAGTGACCATCACAGGGGAGGGAAGTGCTCTGAGGCCCAGCTGTGGGTCTCCAGGTCAGCAGTGGTGGGGCAGCAGCAGTCTGGATTTCTGAAAAGTGATCCCAACTGTTTTCTGACAGCTTTTCCTAATTCCACATGGACTGAGAGGATTTTCTTTAAAATTTCCAAAACCGTTTTCCTCTACGCTATCACTCTGGAAGATGTCACACACACTAACAAGAAGACGAAGCGGCTGCATGTCTCATAAACCAGCGGCAGGCATGTAAGACACTCACCTCCAGCCGCCCCAGGTGTGAGGGGCGCACAGAAGATGCCCCAGGGGCCCTGGGGGTGAGGGGTGCCGGGAGACAGGGTGGGGGGCAGAGGCCGTTTCTCACCCACCCCCTCCCGCGTCACATGCTCGGGGCCCCAGCTGTGCCCACTGTTCTCTTCTATCTGCCGCTCTGGCAGCAGAAGGGGAACACACAGCGTGACTTCCTTTAAGAGACGTGCTTGTGTCTGTGTGCCTGCGACTGGGGGTGGGGAGGCCTGGGCGCTGGCGGTGAGCTATGAAGCGGGCAGGGGGACACAGTTCTATCAGGGCTTCCACACTGTGGGGGCCTTAGGGGATGAACTGTGATACAAAGTCAAGAATGTTTAAAGGTTCCGTGTGAAGCTAGCAACGCTGGCGTCTCAAGCACCATATGGTTTTCAGTCAACTCACCGAAGTATAACCGAATCGCTTCCAGAATCCCCATCAGAAACAGCAGAGTCAGGTCGAGGACCAGGCAACTGTGAGGATAAGTGAAAACCTGACCTGGAGACAAACCAGCGACAGAGCAGGGGTCTCGTCACAGGCGCCAGGGCGCCAACACCTTCGTGCTGCCTCTTCCTGCCTGACTCACTTTTATACATGAGCAGCAGGAGCGTAGCTAGGAAATACAGGGCGTAGTACGTCCCACTCAGACAGAGCAGCATCTGCAGCGGGAGTGACGAGAGCTGGACAGCCGTTAAGGACTCTCAGGCCCCGCAGACAGCCCTGCCCGGGCACCCGCCCCAGGGAGGCCAACAGGAGGCTCTGACGTCTGTTCGGAGGCCCTGCAGGCGGGTAAGTTCCACCCAGGCCCCTGTGGGTGGCCATGGAGACCTGACCACCGGCCCCTGCCAGGTTTCCAGTGCTGCCTCGCCTGGCAGGGCCCCTGTGGGATCGGGGGCGGGGCTGGGCTTCCCTCCCGGGACATTGTCGCCTGAGGACCCAGCACACCTGTGGTGACCGCAGGCTGGAAAGCCTCGGCTTCCAGGGCTTTCCCAGGTGCGTCATCCTGACCTGAGTCCCAGTTATAAGACTAAAAGCAGAAAGTGACTTTCCCTCATTTTCTTCAAAGAAAATGTCTTTTTTCGAAGAAAGACATTGTCTTTGTTTGAGGAATGGGGGCGGGGGGGGGGGAACAGTTAAATTTTTTGCCCAGAGCTTTGCTCAGCTCCAAACACTGGTCGTTTCTCTAAGTGTTCCAGGCAAGGGTTTTCAGTTTCCTGTGCCTCCTGGGTGGGAGTCAGGCAGCTGGCAGCGCGGGGCTGAGCAGGAGGCAGCGGTGGAGGAGGTCTGTCAACTCTTTCCACCTGGCAGAGGACGCCCCCCCCAACTCAGGACCCACAAGAGAGGTGGGGGTGGGGCTTAAAGGAGCAAGAAGCAGGAGCCAGGAGCCAACTGCAGGTGCGCGTGTGGAGGCCCGGGTCCTGGGCTGACAGAGGCCAGGGCACCGAGCAGCAGGATACCACCGTGGAGGAAGCTCTCCCTGGAAGAGAAGGAGCCAGTCAGGGAGGCCCCAAGTCTTGGCCTGTTCTGTTGTCCAGCATCACTGGCCCACAGCGAGGCTCCTTTCTGACACCTCTGCACCTGTCATCGCTCCAGGGAGGATCTGACCACCTGCTGTGCTGAACCTGAGGCGGGGAGGCAGGGCGTCCAGACGAGGTGAAGCCCAGACCCACGCTCAACACTAAAGGCCACGACGGGGGGATCTCCTGCTCCATCGCCGGGGAGGAGCCAGACATGCAACTTTCTTGTCTCCTGTGGCTTCTGCACCTGGCCACGCGTGTGCAGATGAAGACCTTTTCTGATTCAGGTCTTTGTCGTTGATAAGAGACATTTGCTTTTCTCTGGAATTTTATTCATAAAATTAAATCTCTCCCCAAATAAGCATTTCCTAAGCCAGCAATCCCAGTTCTTTCCACCCCCGTCCCAGCACACAGCAGGTACACATTCTCCCTGCGCAGTGAGATGAGTGTGGGCCTCAGAACATGCCAGCAGCAGGTGGGACAGTGCTCCGTCCCACGCCACATCCTCCTTAGTCCCAAGCAGGCAAGAGAGAAACCTTTGGCCTGAGTGAGCTCTGGGGGCGCGTCAAAGGGTTAGACCCTGCTTCCTGGGCAGATCCGAGGTCCCCTAGGGAGTCTCACTTGGGTAGAGGTCTTAAGTGTTGGGACGGGACATGAGCGACGGAGACGCAGCAGGTGCTGAGTGCAGGGAGCCAAGGCGGGTGCGAGCCCATCATTAATTAAACCCGCACGGCCATACAGCAGAGCGGGCTCTACGCCGGATGCGCGCTTTTGTAAGCTCGGCTGCCTCACTACCTGTCACCATTTGGGTGGACTTCTCGCTAATCAGGAGTTTCCTCTCTTCCGACCCTTCTCTTGACAGTGCGCTGCAGAACTTCAGATCTGCCGGCCTGATCATTGTTACAGACTGAGATGGTGGGGTCAGGGAAAATACGCTGAAGAAAACCCATCAGCTATTTGGGATTTAAACAATGAACGTCAAGGGTAGCTACAATCAGATACGGTGTTCCAATGATTTTGGATCTACAGAAAGAGGCTCATTCTGACAAGACAGCGGGGCTTTTAGGACCTCACATTTTTGTCAATGATCTACAGCAGTAACAATGCGGCTGTGAACAGGGGTCCATGTTAGTCACTCAGGCGTGTCCGACTTTTTGTGACCCCATAGACTGTGGCCCGCCAGGCTCCTCTGTTCATAGGATTCTCCAGACAAGAGTACTGGAGTGGGTTGCCATTCCCTTCCTCAGGGGATCTTCCCGACCCAGGGATCGAACCCGGGTCGACTGCAGGCGGAGTCTTTACAATCTGAGCCACTTGTCAGAAGTCAGATGCAGAAGCAAACAGAACAAACGTCTTCCCTTTGGTGACACAGGAAGGGTGTGAAGGGACCGCGTCCTGCTGGGACGCGATTTTCACCGCATGAGAACGTGCAAACTTCAGACCGGCGGCCCGGCGCCAGTCCGCGGGCAGCGCCGCCGGCGGGCTCGGCGCTCCAGACCCCCGGGCCCGGACGGCGGTGCGGAAACGGCTCTTCCCTCGGGCCGAGCGCCCCGGCCACCCGGACTGCGCACGGTCCCCCGCGCAGGGCGCCGCCGGGCCAGGCCGAGCCGAACCGGGGAGCCCCCGCCTCCCGGCCTCAGACGAAGCCGTCCCGCTCGCCGCCGGCCGAGAAGCACAGCGGCGCCCGTCTGGGTCGAGGGGCGCCGCGCGTCGCCCGGGGGAGCCGGGACCGCACGGCCGCGGGCCCGGGGCGGGCTCTGCGGGCGGCGGTCTCACCTAGTGAACACGCTGAGTCCACTGGTTAATAACACGCGCGAGGTGTCCCCGCACCGGGAAGAACCGAACCAAGGGTACGGCTCTCCCGGGGCGCCCTCCAGGACCTCCCGCCCCCGCCCCTCAGGCGCCGCCGGCCGCTCACCTCGCCGCGGGGCCGCCATCTTGTCCCCGGGCCCCGCCCCGCTCCTGCCCTCCCCGCCCTCCGAGTCCGCCGCGATCCCGGCAGCCTCTCGGCGCGGGACTCGAACGGACCTCCTTCGGCCATTTTCGCTTCTGCTCCCGAAGGGGCTCGACGGCGCCGCTTTTCGGGACTTGATTCCGAACCGTGGCCGAGGCCCGATTAGCCTGTCCGACAGTGCTCGGGCACTTTCGGCCAGGAGGAGGAGGCGAGCCGAGGATCCCGGCTCGGGGGCGTTCGGCTCCTCTCGGCTCCTCCTCGGGCAGGCTCGGCTCCCCAGGCGGGCGGAGCCGGTGGCGCAAGAGTTTCTAGGCCGGGCCGCTCCGCGTCGGAGGCCGGCAGAGTCGGCCTCACAGTAGGTGCCTTCGCCGGCTGAGGACACGCCGGCGCGGCCTCCTGAGCGCGGAGGAGGGCAGGCGCGGAGTCGCTCGGAAACCCTCGGGCGACCTCGGACCAATTCGGCCTGACTCGGCTCCGCAATTCGGCCCACTTCGGCCCAAGTCGGCCCTCGTCGTTTCTGGACTGCAGGCCTCGGCTTGGCTCGACCGGGCCGCTTCGTGCCGGTTCGGCTTCTGTTCGGGTGGCGCCGGCTCGGCTCTGCAGCCGGCCTCGGGCGGCCTCGGCTCGGCTCGGTTCAGCTCGGCTCGGTTCGGGCCACCCCCCTCTGGAAGGCTCGGCTCGGCTCGTCCCGGCTCGGGCGGCCTCCTCGGGCGGCGCGCTTCGGGCTCCGTCCCGGCCTTCGGGCGGCCCCGGCCGGAGCCTTCGGGCGGGCTCGGCGGAGTCCGGATGGAGGACTCGGACTCGGCCGCCAAGCAGCTGGGCCTGGCCGAGGCGGCGGCGGTGGCGGCCGCGGCCGCTGTGGCGGCGGCGGCCGCGGCCGCGGCGGGAGGCGAGGCGGAGGAGCCGGTGCTCAGCAGGGACGAGGACTCGGAGGAGGACGGAGACTCGGAGTCGGAGCGCGAGACGCGGCGGGTGACGGCCGTAGCGGTGATGGCCGCCGAGCCCGGGCACATGGACATGGGCGCCGAGGCCCTGCCGGGCCCCGACGAGGCCGCCGCGGCCGCCGCCTTCGCAGGCAAGTGCCGGCCGCCCGCGGTTCGCGCCCACCTGCCCGCACCTGCCGCGCGCCCGCCCCGCGCTCTCGTCCCCCGCGCACACCTGCCCTGCCTCCGCCCAACACACCCGCGCACGCACCTCGTGTGCCCCGTGGTCCCTGCACACCTGCCCCGGGGAACGCCCCGGCCCTTTCCTGCGGCACACTTCCTCTCTGAACGCCTTTCCCTCCTTTCAGGATTGCGTTCCTTCTGGAACCTTCTCAGCACCTGCCTCTTGCCCTGCCTGTTCTCCCCTCCTTATGTCCTGGTTGCTGGTAACACGGGGGTCAGACCCAGGTCCTGTCCTGGAGGAGCGTGGGGATGGGCGTGTCTGGTCACCTAGAATCCTGCTGGCTGGGTCCGGATGGGACTCGAGCCCTGGGGAGTGAGGCGTGCTCAGCCAGGGAGAGCCGGCAAGCGGCTCTAGAGGCCAGGACCCTGTTCCTCAGTGCCCCCTCTGGCCTGTCCCCATGCCCCCCACCCCCTCCCGCTCGTTTCCTTGATGAACAGAACATGCTGATTCTCAAGGTTCCTGAGCCACGCCTCAAAGCTCCCTTTAGAGGTTGTGCCTGCCTGGGACACCATCCTGAAGGAGGTAGAGACTTGCCCAAGTGAAGGTCCCTCCCGCATGAGGCTCCCGGTTGACCCACAGAGCCAGGCGCTGGAACCTTTGGGGAGTGTCCTGGGGCTCTTCTTCCAAAGGGAACTTCGTGGGTTTCAGAACTGGACAGCGGCCTCCGCATCCAGGTGCTCCTGCCTTTATCTGGCGCTGGAGGTGCTGAGTGGGGCCAGCTCCCCTACTGCCCGCCTTGCCTCTGGTCTGCCTGTGCTGTGGTCTTTCGGGATTCTCGTAGAAGCATGGGAAGAAGGGTTTGTGGCCCTTAAACAAGGGTTCCACTTTCGTTGCTAAATTGGTTTAACATTCAGATCTTGAACACTTAGGCTTTTCTTCAGGTTTATGTTATTTTTTGCGCACATCTTTCTGAAGGCGGAAAAGAACTGTGATGCTGTTGTAACATCAGAGAACCGTATTGACATCAGGGTTTTTTTTTTAATTTTTGACTTTTGATTTTGCTGGGTCTTTATTGCTGCACGGGCTTTTCTGCTGCTTCACTGCCGCTATTGCTAGTGGAGGCTGCTGTCTAGCGGTGGTGCACAGGTTCCTCATTCCAGCGGTTTCTCTTGTTGCAGAAGTCGGCTTTAGGGTGTGTAGGCTTCAGCAGTTGTACCTCCTGGGCTCTAGAGTGCAGGCTCAGTCGTTGTGCATGGTCTTACTTGCCTTGCTGCATGTGGGATCTTCCCAGACCAGGGATCGAATCCATGTCTCCTGCGTTGGCAGGTGGATTCTTTTGAGCCACCGGGGAAGCCCCAATGTCAGGTGTGTTTTTTTTTTTTTCCTTGCACAGTTTTATAGTTGTGTTTTTTGAGTGTGTTAAAACTTGTTTGTTGTGAGTTACTGAGGTCAGGTGACTCCTGGGTTTCGGTAGCTCAACAGGACACTGTGCTGGGCTGAGGCTGCCTCCTCTGGGCTGCTGGCCAGTGTAGACCTGAGCATGGGCTCAGGCCCCTTAGACCTAGGCTCCCTGGGAAACGGTGGAGAAGACACAAGGGACAGGGATTTTCAGAGCAATTCAGTGAGCACAGGTTGACAGACTGTGCGGGACCCTCTGTCTGAGCACCTCTGCCAGGCACAGACCCAGCTAGGATTGGGACATTCTGGAATGCGGTGCCACCCCTGGAGTGGGGTGAGCATCAAGGGAAGGCTCTCAGGGCAGCCTGTCAGGTGTGGGCTGTGGGGCGGCGGTGCAGGGAGGTGGGTACGCAGGCTGCTGCGAGGGGCCAGGCTTCATGTTGCGGGCGGGGGGCACCGGCAGGTCTGATGGGTTTCAGGAAGAAGAGGTCAGTGGCAGGTCGAGGGTGATGGAGGGGGAAGGAGGGATGGACCTCAGCCAGAACCGTGCTGACCCGTGGGGTCTGGGAGGGTCCCCACAACAAGGGAGGGGACTCTGGGATCTGAGAAGCTCCTTCTGGGTGTTTTTGTTTTTCCCTTAGGAGGGAGCACAAGGCCAGGGCAATTTGGCAGAGCTGTGACGAGCTCAGTGGGTCTTCACTGTGCGTGACAGGCTCTGCGGGGATGGAGAAGTAGCCTCTTATCCTTGGAAGGATCAGGTCGATCAGACTGTGTTCTGGAAATGTTGGTCAGGCATTTCATGCCCAGGGTTAGGCCTCCCTTGGCAGTTCAGGGACCTGCCGTGGCAACTGCCCACCACCCCGTCCCCTGGTGGCCTCTGGCTCCGGCAAGGCGCTGAGTCCAGCTCCCGTGTTGCAGAGGTGACCACCGTGACAGTAGCCAACGTGGGTGCCTCGGCAGACAACGTCTTTACCACTTCTGTGGCGAACGCCGCCTCGCTCTCAGGCCACGTGCTGGTGAGACACTCCCCAGGGACCCTGAGCCCGCCCTCCACTAAGTGCCCAGGGGGGAGCGGGAGCACGCCTGGGGATCTGTACACTTGGAAGCAAAGTTGTCACTGGGACAGCAACTGGCAGGAAGCTCGCTCGCGAGTGTGAGGGGCGGCAGGTCAGTGGAGGCCTGGGTTTAAGAGCGTGGGTTTGTATGCTCTGGTGCCTGGAGACCCCGGCCGGTAGCCAGGCAGCAGCTCCATGCCTCGGGCCGGTATCCGACCCAACAGCGGGCTCTCTGGTCCTAAGGGTCGGGAAGTTAGGGCGCTCGCGTCCACAGACTCTGACGACAGGAAGGCCCGGAATCTGGTGTGACCTTCCTGGACACCGACAGGGAGAGGGTGGCTCGAGTTTCCGCGCGTCCCACCTGCCTAGTTAGAAAGACCCTTTGTGGCTCTCAAACCAGCACAAAACGTTCTGCTTTTCTGCTCCAGAGTCGCACGAGTCCAGCAATTCACACTCACACAGGGCCGACGCCCTGACTGAGGCAGTGACCCCACAGGTCTTTGAGAGCAGGCCGGGTGTGCCTGTGCCTATGGGTGGGGGCCCTCAACCCCACGGTCAACTCCTCATCTCCTCTGGTGTGAAGGCAACATTTTCAGAGAGGAGCAAAGGTCTCTGCCTCAGTGTTTCCCTCTCAGCGTGGTAGCAGGAGCACGTCCCAGACCTTGGTGTGCAGGGTCCCTAGTCCACTGCAGGGCTATCTGGGCGAGGCCGTGAGGTGTGCCTGGGGGCAGTCGGGGTGGGCTCGGCTTCTGCATGGCCAGAGTAGGGCATCTCACTGGCCGGGGGGAAGCAGTTGAGGTCACAGCCGCATACAGGCCCGTGGGGAGGCGTGTGGGCAGTGTGGCTTGGGAGGCCCCTTCTCTGGGTGGGACTTGGGCCTGAGAACAGGTCCCGTACCAACCGGATCTTGGCTCCTGTACCAATGGACTTGGCCTCTTGGAGACCGTCCCTTGAGACCTGTGACCTCGTGAGAGCTTTGCAGGCAGAAGAGAGGGCCTTTTTCTGTGCCGGAAGCATGTTTATCCCTTAATTTGGACAAGCCACATGAGCATTTGCTCGGGGCCACGCAGACCTCGCCTCTGGTTGGCCTTGGCTCAGTGTCTGGAAGAGGCCCCCACGGGGGCAGTGTCATCTGGAACCTGTCTGGGGGACCACAGCCTGGTACAGGGGGTGCCGCGGCTGTCCCTGACAGTGGGTGTTCTGTCCTGCAGTCGGACAGGACAGCCCTCCAGATCGGGGACAGCCTGGTATAGGGGGTGCCTTGGCTGTCCCTGCAGTGGGTGTTCTGTCCTGCAGTCGGGCAGGACAGCCCTCCAGATCAGGGACAGCCTGGTACAGGGGGTGCCGCAGCTGTCCCTGCAGTGGGTGTTCTGTCCTGCAGTCGGGCAGGACAGCCCTTCAGATTGGGGACAGCCTGAACCCCGAGAAGGCCACGCTCATCGTCGTGCACACGGACGGCAGCATCGTGGAGACTGCCGGGCTGAAGGCGCCCGCAGCCCCTCTCACCCCAGGTACCGTCTGCCCGCTCCGGGCCTCCGGGGCCAAGTGCCCCCTGGGCTGCTGTGTATTCCTGGGTGAGCTTCTGTGTTTTGTGGGGAACTTGAATATCGAGTACTGTTTAAGTAGAAAATGTTGCAGGCAGTGAGAGTTGCCCAGGGTTGTGGGGGCAGGGTGCTGGGCTGAGGAGGGCCTGTGACTCGAGCTGTCCCTGTGCTTTGCCGTGGTCCAGGCTGCGCTTAGGGTCTCTCACGGTGCTTTCTTTGCTCAAGGACCTCAGTCTCCTCCCACTCCTCTGGCTCCTGGTCAAGAGAAGGGTGGCACCAAGTACAACTGGGACCCGTCAGTGTACGACAGCGAGCTGCCCGTGCGCTGCCGCAACATCAGCGGCACCTTATACAAGAGCAGGCTTGGCTCAGGTGGGCGGGGGGCGGGCCCAGGAGGATGTGGGCGGGCCCAGGAAGATGTGGGTGGGCCCAGGTGGGCGGGGGCGGGCCCAAGAGGATGTGGGCGGGCCCAGGTGGGCCCAGGTGGGCGGGGGCGGGCCCAGGAGGTGGGTGGGCCCAGGTGGGTGAGGAGTGGACCCAGATAAGTGAGGGGTGGGCCCAGGTGGGTCTGCAGCCTCCACATAAGCTGGAGTCAAGGAAGGCTGTAATGGCATAGACTAGTTAAGCAAACAGGTACTTTGAGGGGGCAGTAGGCCTGGACCATGTTTCCTGAGGCCTTGGGTCCACTTGGTCCGTCGGCAGGAAGCTCTGCAAGTAGGCAGAAGTCATCAGCTCCACAAGGGAGGGGGTCAACGCATGGTGCCCAGGGCATCAGGTGGACGCTTGGCCAGGTGGTCAGATGCAATGCCCGCGGGTGTGGGTTCACGGTGGGGTTCAAGGGGCAGCTGGCCTGGCGTGAGCAGGGACCACAGCAGGTGGCCTGTACTTTCAGGAGGCCGGGGTCGCTGTATCAAGCAGGGGGAGAACTGGTACAGCCCCACCGAGTTTGAAGCCATGGCAGGAAGGGCCAGCAGCAAAGACTGGAAGAGGAGCATCCGCTATGCTGGGCGACCACTGCAGTGCCTCATCCAGGTAACCCAGTGCTCACCTCCCCACCTCCCGCCTCCCAGGGTGTCAGCTACAGGGCTCTGAAGGCCCGCAGGCCGGAGTCAGACAGACAGGGTTTGAGTCCTCCACTTACTTGCTGTGTGACCTGGAGCAAGTTACTTAACCTTTCTGTTTCCCGATGTTTCAAATGGAATGTCGAGGATGTTTGCACGGTATCTTGTGCAAGGATAAGGAATGGATGAGGCAGCACAGCTTCCATTTGAGTGAGCGCACGTGAGTTTATTTATTAACAGGAGAAAATCAAATGGAAGTTTAGTAACGTGTGTGGCGGAGAGACCCAATAAGACTGAGTAACTCTGTCCGTGACTTTTTGAAAGATACCAACCATCTCTCTCGAGCTTATCCAAGGGGAGAGGGCCTGTACTCCTGTTTCCAGATTATCTCCTGGCTTGGCAGATGCGTCACGCCCATACTCCCTTAATGGGAGAGGTGGATGGTGTGTGCAGAGAGGTTCTGGAAACAGTGGGTTCCATCCTCATGGGGGGGTCAGAGTGGAGCTGGTTGGAGCCTGGGCCTGTCGCTTGAGGGCCACCCTCTCATTTGTTGTGGTGTCTCAGATCCTCACCCGTGTCGTGGTGTCTCTGAGACCCTCTCCCATGTCGTGGTGTCTCTCACGCCCCCCCCCCGTGTCGCGGTGTCTCACACCCTCTCCCGTGTCGCGGTGTCTCACACCCTCCCCCGTGTTGCGGTGTCTCTGAGATCCTCTCCCATGTCGCGGTGTCTCACGCCCTCCCCCGTGTCGCGGTGTCTCTGAGATCCTCTCCCGTGTCGTGGTGTCTCTGAGACCCTCCCCCGTGTCTCGGTGTCTCTGAGACCCTCCCCCGTGTCTCGGTGTCTCTGAGACCCTCTCCCATGTCGCGGTGTCTCTGAGATCCTCTTCCGTGTCGTGGTGTCTCACGCCCTCTCCCGTGTCGCGGTGTCTCTCACGCCCGCCCCCCCGTGTCGCGGTGTCTCTGAGACCCTCTCCCGTGTCGCGGTGTCTCTGAGACCCTCTCCCGTGTCGTGGTGTCTCTTACACCACCCCCCGTGTCGCAGTGTCTCTCACGCCCCCCCGTGTCGCGGTGTCTCACGCCCCCCCGTGTCGTGGTGTCTCACGCCCTCTCCCGTGTCGTGGTGTCTCTGAGATCCTCTCCCGTGTCGCGGTGTCTCTCATGCCCTCCCCCGTGTCGCGGTGTCTCTGAGATCCTCTCCCGTGTTGCGGTGTCTCTCACGCCCTCCCCCGTGTCGCGGTGTCTCTGAGACCCTCTCCCGTGTCGCGGTGTCTCTCCACATCCCCCCCGTGTTGCGGTGTCTCTCACGCCCCCCCCCGTGTCGCGGTGTCTCTCACGCCCCGCCGTGTTGTGGTGTCTGGTGTCTCTCCCCCCCCCCGTGGTGTCTCTGAGACCCTCTCCCGTGTCGCGGTGTCTCTCACATCCCCCCCGTGTTGCGGTGTCTCTCACGCCCCCCCCATGTTGCGGTGTCTCTCTCACGCCCTCCCCCGTGTCGTGGTGTCTCTCTCCGGCCCCCCCCCCGTGTCGCGGTGTCTCTCACGCCCCCCCCCCCCCTGTCCCGCCCTCCCCCGTGTCGCGGTGTCTCTCCCCCCCCCCCTCCCCCCCCCCCCCCCCCCCCCCGTGTCGCGGTGTCTCTGAGAGATCCTCTCCCGTGTCGCGGTGTCTCTGAGATCCTCTCCCGTGTCGCAGTGTCTCTGAGACCCTCTCCCGTGTCGCGGTGTCTCTCACACCCCCCCGTGTTGCGGTGTCTCTCACGCCCCCCCCGTGTTGTGGTGTCTGGTGTCTCTCATGGCCCCCCCCCCCCCGTGTCGCGGTGTCTCTGAGACCCTCTCCCGTGTCGCGGTGTCTCTCCACCCCCCCGTGTCGCGGTGTCTCTCACACCCCCCCGTGTTGCGGTGTCTCTCACACCCCCCCCCGTGTTGTGGTGTCTGGTGTCTCTCATGGCCCCCCCCGTGTCGCGGTGTCTCTGAGATCCTCTCCCGTGTCGCAGTGTCTCTGAGACCCTCTCCCGTGTCGCGGTGTCTCTCACACCCCCCCGTGTTGCGGTGTCTCTCACGCCCCCCCCCGTGTTGTGGTGTCTGGTGTCTCTCATGGCCCCCCCCCCCGTGTCGCGGTGTCTCTGAGACCCTCTCCCGTGTCGCGGTGTCTCTCACACCCCCCCGTGTCGCGGTGTCTCTCACACCCCCCCGTGTTGCGGTGTCTCTCACACCCCCCGTGTTGCGGTGTCTCTCACGCCCCCCCCCGTGTTGTGGTGTCTGGTGTCTCTCATGGCCCCCCCCCCCGTGTCGCGGTGTCTCTGAGACCCTCTCCCGTGTCGCGGTGTCTCTCACACCCCCCCGTGTTGCGGTGTCTCTCACACCCCCCCCCGTGTTGCGGTGTCTTTTCCCCCCCCCCCCCCGTGTTGTGGTGTCTGGTGTCTCTCACATGGCCCCCCCCCCCGTGTCGCGGTGTCTCTGAGACCCTCTCCCGTGTCGCGGTGTCTCTCACCCCCCCCCCCGTGTTGCGGTGTCTCCCCCACCCCCGTGTTGCGGTGTCTCTCACGCCCCCCCCCGTGTTGTGGTGTCTGGTGTCTCTCATGGCCCCCCCCGCCGTGTCGCGGTGTCTCTCACGCCCCCCCGTGTTGCGGTGTCTCTCACGCCCCCCCCCCCGTGTTGTGGTGTCTGGTGTCTCTCATGGCCCCCCCCGCCGTGTCGCGGTGTCTCTCACGCCCCCCGTGTTGCGGTGTCTCATGCCCTCCCCCGTGTCGCGGTATCTCTGAGACCCTCCCCCATGTCGCGGTCTCTGAGACCCTCTCCCGTGTCGCGGTGTCTCTCACGCCCCCCTGTGTCGCGGTGTCTCATGCCCTCCCCCATGTCGCGGTGTCTCTGAGACCCTCTCCCGTGTCACGGTGTCTCTCATGCCCCGCCCCGTGTCGCGGTGTCTCACGCCGCCCCCCGTGTTGCGGTGTCTTTTGACCTCCAGGACGGCATCCTGAACCCTCACGCAGCCTCCTGCACCTGTGCTGCCTGCTGTGACGACATGACCCTGGTGAGTGCCCCCGCCCCTTCGGCCCCTGTCCGGCTGCTTCCCCCTTAGTTTCCCCTCAGACTCTGCTCTTCGGCTGTTGCTCGGTGGCTGAGGCCTCACGTGGGCCCCTGGACTGCTCAGAGGACCTGAAGGGGACCTTCCTAGATAAAGTAAACCGCATAACATCCCCGTCCTGCCCCGCCAGGCTTTTCTCACGGTGAGGTCAATGCGCTATTTTACGTTTTGTGTTTTTAACATCATTTTGTAAAAAATACTGCACGGAACTGCTTTGTGTAGAGAATGCTAAAATCTTTTGAAGTCTTTCCTTACCCTGATCCCTAACTGTTAAAGGTGGGTATTGTCCCGACTGACGTTGCTGAGCAGCTTTCAGTGTGAGGCCAGTGTGTAACGTGTGAACCACCAGCTTTATTTCAGGATTGCTTATTGTTGAATATTATTTTTAAATGTCTCAAAATTTAAAAACCTGCTTGATGAGGTTTCCTCTTAAGAATTTTTTTAAAAGTTTTTATTCTCAGCACTTTTAAAACATTTTTTTACTTTCGGTTGCCCTGGGTCTCTGCTGCCTTCTCCAGCTGTGTGGGTGGGGGATGCTCTGCTCGCAGCGTGCGGGCCTCGCTGTGGAGCGCGGGCTCTGGGACACGCAGGCTTCAGCAGTGGTTGTGCCCGGGCTCAGTGGTTGGGGTGTACGGGCTTAGTTGCTCCGCAGCATGTGGAATCTTCCCAGACTAGGGATCGAACCCATGTCCCCTGAATTGGCAGGCAGATTCTCATTCACTGTACCGTGAAGGAAGTCCTCCTTTTAAAGGTCAATTGCTCATCTGGTTAACTGTTAGCAGCTGTGGAAGAAAGCTAACTGGAGAGACGTTCTTGACTGGGAAAACCAAATATTCTGAAACTGTGTAGTTTGTATACAGATCACACGTGATCCTAATAGAACGTTGTTGTTCAGTCACTAAGTCTTGTTCGACTCTCTGTGGCCCCACAGACCGCAGCACACCAGGCTTCCCTGTCCTTTACTATTTCCCAGAGTTTCCTCAAACTCATGTCCAATGAGTCGATGATGCCTTCCAACCATCTCATCCTCTGTTACCCCCTTCTCCTCCTACCCTCAGTCTTTCCCAGCATCAGGATCTTTTCCAGTGAGTCGGCTTTTGGCATCAGGTGGCCGAAGAATTACCCAGCAGGATATTTGTGTGAGAATAAAATACTTTTAAAGTTTGCTTGGGGGGACCGGCAGGTGATGTTCTTGAACACCCTGCAGGGGTCAGAGGAGCAGAGCAGGAGGTCTGCCCCGTCAGGAGGCATGGAACACACAACAGGGCTGTCTGTGGTCTCTGCAAATGCCGAAATCCCAAGGTGTCATCTGCGGGGTGGGGCCTGGTGCTGAAAGCTAGAAGCTGCCAGAAGAGAACTCAGGGACACTATGGACCTGTGGGGTGGGAGCCTCTGTGTGGGGAACGTGTTCTTCTCCCCACACAGGTTTGACATGGCTCCCTTCACAATCCTGGCAGGATTTTAAGGATTCTAAGGTTTCTATGGAAAGGCAGAGGAAATGGAATTGCAGGAGGGCTCTGAGAATGAAGACTAGGGCTGGAGAGGGCACAGCTCGGGGCCCCAGACCTGCCAAGTGGTGTCCTTGGGTGAGAGTGTGTGGTTTTATGGAGGGGGGCCTGTCAATCTAGGGGCAGACCAGCCACCCGCACTTGGACCCAGAAGGCGTGGGGCCAGTCGGACACTGTAGGCGTAGAGTGACCCTTGACCCAGACGTCCTACTTCATATACCAGTGAATTAAAAGTGGATTCTAGAGTCAGATTTGTTGAAAACAAAATTAAAGTTTCTAGAAGAAAATCTTTATGATGTCAAGTTAGATCTGGGATTTCTTAGACATGGAACCAAAGGTCCAGTCCATGAAATAAAATCTCGTACATCTCCTTCATCAAATGGACACGTTTTGGCTTCCGAGTCAGGAACGGTGGTCTGCAGAGCTCCATGGACCAACCCCCAGGGACATAACCCTCATTGGTGAAATAACGGAAAAAACCTGCTTGGGATCTCTGAACGCTGTCCTGGCGGCACATAGCAGAAAATATTTATCCAGGAGAATTTTTGAGTCTGGTGTGTGAGCCAGGGCCTGTTCCCTGCCCGCAGCCCTGCTCAGCTGAGGGGAGGCTCCATTCCAGGGCCCCGGCCCCATCGCCCTGGCCCCGCTCGCCCGTACCCCACGTGGTGGAAGTCCCTGCGGTGGAGGCAGCAATAGGACCATGAGTTAGGCTGAGGGCCGTGAGTACTGCCCAGGCTCCGCTCCAGGGCGGTGTGTGGGCGGATGCCAGCTAAGCGACTGTCTTGGGGCGTTTCCTCTAGATGTGTCCCAGAAGCCCCCAACACAGAGCCCCAGATGCCTGGATTCCACAGTGGAGCAGTTTGCAGAGGGTAGAGCAGTCGGCTGGAAAGAGCGGAGCCAGCAGCTGGTGCGGCAGCTTGACTGCTGCTGCCCAGAGGGGCCGCGGGGGACAGCTCATGCAGGACTCCAGCCGGGAAGCCTGGAGGAGAGCAGCCGTCTGCACGGCAGCTCAGTACAACGCCCAGGATGTCCAGCTTCAACAGAAATCACGAGACGTGGAAAGGAACGGGGGTGTATGGACCCCACAGAAGAACAGCAGCAGGCAGTGGACCCTTCCCATTGTAGCAGCAGCTGACTGGGCTTCCAGGCAGGCTCTGTGTCTGCAGGGCAGAAGCGCCCTCAGCAGGGGTCTCGGTCTCAGTCTGCAGGGCCGGGGCGGGCACCATGGCCTGGGTGCCACTGCCAGGCACCACTCCCAGGGCAGCAGCAGCACACGTGGGCTTTCTCACAGCTGAGAAGGCAGCAGCCCGGGTCCCGGTGCTGATTTGCTGCTGGCAGGGGCTCCTCTTGGCCTGCAGGCTCTCACTTGTGTGGCAGTGAGGGGTGTTTCTGGTGTCTCCTCCCACAGGGACACTGATCCCACCAGGTTAGGGCCCCACCGTCCTCACTCCTAATGCAGCCACACTGCTGGTTGAGAACTCACAGTTCAGCCCAGAAGGTGTGACAACGTCTCATCACGTGGGGAAAATCACAAAAGGGAGGAGCCCAGCGGAGATCCTGGGGTTGAGAAGAAAGTCCATGCTTGGGTCCACGGCACATGTGGAAGGGCAGCAGGGAGGGCCAGATAGCCCATGGGGTCTCCACCACGAGCTGGGAGGCTCCCCAGCCTTCCCCTTGTCCTGTCTTGGTGCTCCATCAAGGGCCTCTGCCCCTGTGCGTCTGGGCCTGTGGGGCGCCCCCTGGCCTTGTGGGCCCCGTTTGTTTTCTGTCTCCTGGGAATTCCTAAAACTCTGATGTGGACGATGCTCACTGTTTGAAGCACTGTCACTCACTCGGTCTCCCTGGAAGCACCTCTTCTGTTACTTCAAGGCGCTGGGGGCTGAAGGGAGCTAAGAGCTGGGCGCATCCCTGCGTGGGTGTGTCCCTGGGCAGGGCAGCCGTCGGGACAGAGTTGGGTGGTTCCCTCACATCTCCCTCTGTCCCCGCACCCCCTAGAGCGGCCCCGTCAGGCTCTTCGTGCCCTACAAGAGGCGCAAGAAGGAGAGCGAGCTGCCGGCCACGCCCGTCAAGAAGGACGCGCCCAAGAACATCACCCTGCTCCCCGCCACCGCCGCCACCACCTGTGAGTGTCCGCGAAGCCCTTGCCACCACGCGTGCTCTTAGTGCGTGCTGCTCACGCGTGTGGCTAAGGGCTTTGGGTCTAAAGTGGCACAGCTCCTGCTCCCAGAGGCTCCTTGGCCTCCTGGGTCCCGGCTTCTCCTCCGCACTGGCTTCATGCCAAGACCGCAGGTCTGGGTCTCGGGCAGCCCCCAGCCGTCAGAGGCTGCGTACGCCCCAGTGGGCAGGCGAGGCTGGTGGGAGTTGAGGGAGGAGCCCTTGCTCCTGAAACCGTGAGACAGTGGGTGGGGGTGGAGGGAAGACCCGGAGGGAGGGAAGGTCTGGGGGCTGATGGGTCCTCAGAGACTGTCCAGGACCCAGTGGGTTCTTCGGGGCCTAGACGACATGGAGCTCTGAGATGCTGGGAGGTGTGGCTGCTGTTTCTCTTCAATTTCAATGAGTGTTTTCCTTAGAGAGGGTACACGCATGTGTGTGTTTAGGATCCAGCAGCCAGAGCCGCCTCGGGGGGCGTGGGCCTTGCCCTCACTGGCGCCGGGCGCCACCCTGTGGAGATGGGCTGGGGGCCCCCGGGTGCTGCTGTGCACCCCACGCCACCCCTGCCCCATTGCTGGGTTTCCAGCTGGCCAAGTGACGGCTGCCCTACCCTTGCAGTCACCGTGACCCCCTCAGGACAGATCACTACCTCCGGCGCGCTGACCTTTGACCGGGCGTCCACCGTGGAGGCCACTGCGGTCATCTCGGAAAGTCCGGCCCAGGGCGACGTCTTTGCAGGAGCCACAGGCAAGTTGTCTCAGCCCTGGTGCCCTGGCTCCGAGAGGCTCCCCCTTTCACTGGCAGGAACCATGGAGACCCCGAAGGAGGGAGTGGGGGCTGGGGGCTTGGCCGGTGGTGGCAGGACCAGGACCTGAAAAGCTGAGGCTGCTGGTGAAATGTAGAGAGAGCCGGCGGGCAGAGGTGCCCTGTGTGTTTGTGAGCTCTGAGGCCACGTTAGGGAGCGAGAGGGAGCAGCGGGCGCCCCGCTTCTGTGCCGTTCCGTCCCCCTCCGGGTCCCCGCGCGTCGTCGGTTCTGGTTCCCTCCGGGCCCCCGCGCGTCGTCGGTTCTGGTTCCCTCCGGGCCCCCGCGCGTCGTCGGTTCTGGTTCCCTCCGGGCCCCCGCGCGTCGTCGGTTCTGGTTCCCTCCGGGCCCCCGCGCGTCGTCGGTTCTGGTTCCCTCCGGGCCCCCGCGCGTCTTTGGTTCTGGTTCCCTCCGGGCCCCCGCGCGTCTTTGGTTCTGGTTCCCTCCGGGCCCCTGCGCGTCGTCGGTTCTGGTTCCCTCCGGGCCCCTGCGCGTCGTCGGTTCTGGTTCCCTCCGGGCCCCTGCGTGTCGTCGGTTCTGGTTCCCTCCGGGTCCCCGCGTGTCGTTGGTTCTGTCCCCCTCCGGGCCTCTGCGTGTCGTTGGTTCTGGTTCCCTCCGGGCCCCTGCGCGTCTTTGGTTCTGGTTCCCTCCGGGCCCCCGTGCATCGTCGGATCTGGTTCCCTCCGGGCCCCTGCGCGTCGTCGGTTCTGGTTCCCTCCGGGTCCCCGCGTGTCGTCGGTTCTGTCCCCCTCCGGGCCCCCGCGCGTCGTCGGTTCTGGTTCCCTCCGGGCCCCCGCGCGTCTTTGGTTCTGGTTCCCTCCGGGCCCCCGTGCATCGTCGGTTCTGGTTCCCTCCGGGCCCCCGTGCATCGTCGGTTCTGGTTCGGTTCTGGTTCCCTCCGGGCCCCTGTGCGTCATCGGTTCTGGTTCCCTCTGGGCCTTCGCTGCGTCGTCGGTTCTGTTTGCTTCTGGGTCCCCGGCCCTGTTGTCTCCACAGTCCACTTCCTCCACTTGTGACCTCGGGGGCTGCCTGGCTGGACGTGCAGCAGCGGAGTCACAGGCGTGGCGCCCCTCTCCGCACAGTGCAGGAAGCGAGCGTGCAGCCTCCGTGCAGGGTCGGCCACCCGGAGCCCCACTACCCTGGTTATCAGGACAGCTGCCAGATCACACCGTTCCCCGAGGCTGCACTGCCGACGTCTCATCCCAAAATAGGTGAGTGAGGAGGAGCCTTGCTCCTGAGGTCTGGGGAGGCAGGGCTGTTTGTAGACTGGAAGCTCCTGCTGGATGCTGGGTGGGGCGAGGCTGCTCACCTAGTGCCCTGTGCCCTGCAGAGCCTAGAATCTGCCGGCTGCACCCAGGACACTGCTCTGGGTCAGCGTCCCTGAGGGCACTTGTCCCCTGGCTTCAGGTGTGAGAGTGTGCGTGTCTGTGATTCACTGGCCTGAAGCTTGCTGGGATGTCCTCGTGCGTGTGTGTGACTGTCACCACCTGCCGCCCCCAACCCACCTCCTAAAGCCTAGCCCAGCCCCAGCAGGGCCCTGGCAGGCCGTGGCCAGCCCCGGGGGTGTCCGCCCCACGTGGCCGCGGCGCTGCTGCCTCCTTGCTCCTTGCTGATCCCAGTGTGGACGCAGGGCCTCCTGTTCCCTTCAGGGCACTGCTGCAGCCTGTTCCTGGGGCAATCGTGTCGGGGTGGGTTCTGGTCCAGCCCGCGGGGCCCCTGAGAGCAGCTGCCGCCCCCTCTGTCTGCCCTGTCCCACTGCCCCTCCCCTTAGGTCCGGCACAGCGAGGGCTGGAGGCTCGTCTCAGGGTCCCGTCTTCCAGACCCCATGCTTCCGCTCCCGGGCGCGGGTTCACAGCCAGGGTCTGGCCGCTCTGTGAGTCTGGCTCCTGAGCGCTGACTGTGCATCTCGTGCAGCTCTTGTCCAGTGCTTCACCTAGGAGCTGAAAACGGGCCTTGGTGGGGCGTTTGCGCCAAGGACTCAGCCGGTGCTCCCTTCAGGGCTCTTCCTCAGAGGAGGCCAACGTACACAGCAAGGCCTGGGTGCGCGTGTCTCCCCAAGGGTGTCTCTGCCCAGGCCCCTCGGGACAGGTGGGCAGGCCTCGTGCGTTCATAGCGTGAGTCTCCATGTCCTGTCCAGAGCCAGCATAGGCCTCATGCGTCGAAAGTGTGAGTCTCCATGTCCTGTCCAGAGCCAGCGTCGCCCCAGGTTCCCTTTCCACCTCTGTGATTTCTTCTGCAGCTGAGAGGACCTGCACCCCGCCAGCCCTGATCTGTGCCCCAGACCCCGTGCCCACAGACGGCCCTGAAGGTTTCTGTGTGAGCAGAAACGAAACCAGGAGGCCTCAGCTCCTGCTTGCAGTTGGCATGCCGTCCGTGGTTGGGCAGCTGTAGCTGCAGCAGGGGTTAGAGGGGGGCCGGGGGGTGAGGGCGTCTCTGCACCTGCAGCATCTTAGGTCCCCTCTAGGCCTGCGCTCTGTGCACCAGCCTGCTCCCCACACTCGGTGGGAGCACGGAGGCCCTGTGGAGCCAAGGGACGTGCTGACCCCTTGCTCTGTTTTGCTTCCCTCGAGCTAGTGCTGACGTCCCTGCCGGCCCTGGCGGCGCCGCCCTCCACCCCCACCAAAGCTGTCTCCCCCACGGTGGTCAGCGGGCTGGAGGTGTCGGAACAGCGGAGCTGGCTGTACCTGGAGGAGATGGTTAACTCCCTGCTCAGCACTGCGCAGCAGCTGAAGACGCTGTTCGAACAGGCCAAGCAGGCCAGCTCCTACCGGGAGGCCGCCGCGGCCCAGGCCAGAGCCCAGGCAGACGCCGAGCGGAAGGAGGTACCGTCTGCGCCGCAGGTTTGCGCCCGCCTTCCCGGGCAGGGGCGCCGGGGGCACACATGCGAGTGAAGCTTCTCTGCTAGCGAGGGCAGGCATCCCCCTCGGGTGTTCGGCTCTCACACACGCTCCAGCACCACCTGTGGCAGATGGCGCTCATCCTGTCAGGCCAGCCTCCCCGGGGATCGTCTCCTGTGACGCAGAGTCACGGGGGCAGCGAGGGGTGTTACCCGTCACAGTCGCTATGGACTGGGGTTTGTAAACGGGCCGCGTTGTTTTTTTTCTCAGCAAATCTATATAAGAAAAACCTTCACCTTATTACTAGTTTTTGTAGACAAGAGAAAAAAAGGTTTTATCGCATTCTTAATTATGCTTTTGTTTTGCTGAGGCTTGCAGAATCTGGCAGGGGGCTGGGGAGGACTGTCACAGCCAGGAGGCAGTGGACTGAAAACCCACCTGCATCTTGTGGAGGCCCCTTTACTCTCTGATCGGTCCCGAGCGGCCGCTTAGCACAGTCGCCTGTCTGCTGTCGGCTGATTCTGACCCTCTGGTCATCTCAGGATCCGCTGTGTGCACTCCTCCCCTTGCACTTGGGGACACCCTGCTCCTGCTGGTTCCAGGCACCTTGATTCCAGGCAGAAGCTCTGAGCTCTGCTGGGTTCTGTGTGCTCACCTGGCAAGCGCTGGACTTGGTCCTTACGAGCAGCTGAGTGGGCTGCTCCCCTGCCCGTCGTGCGGGGGTCTGTCTCGGCTTCCACTGCTGGGCATGGCTGTAGGCCTGGTCTGGGCAGGACGGGCGTGGCCTTGCTGCTGCTCTCATGCGCGGGGCTGTAGGCTCTTCTGGAGGGGTGGGGGCATTGTGGGCACAGCTGTCTCGCCCATTGTTTCTGCTGGCTTGGCCCGTGCTGGCTCCCTGGGGACGGCCAGGGCCTGTAGCCGCCGTGCATGGCGTGCATTTCCTTGGTTTTGGTCATCTGCAGCTCCAGCCTCAGACTTCTGCCCACACCCTTCCCTCCCCTGCCCCAGGTTCAACGTGATCCCCCTGCTCCCCGCCAGTTCCTGCCCCACCTGCCAGGGCCTCCCCCCGGCCAGGCCCCCTCCATTCCTGCCTGCTCTCCTTACTTTCCAGACCTCAGATCGTTGCCTTCTGGCTCCATGGTGACTGTCGGGAGGGTCAGCCTGCAGGCTGCTCTGATGACCCGAATGACAACTGCCCCCTTTTCTCTTTGGCTTGGGAGGTTGTTCGTCTGAGCCACAGTGGTCTCGAGTTGCTCAGAGACTAACTTTTTAATCATTTAATATTTGCGTATTTCACATTTATCATTTATAAACATTCATTTATAAACATTTTACTACTTTTATTTTTTAAACACTTATTTGTATCTGGTTTTATAACCAGTCTCCGTTGTTTTTGTGTGCTCTTGTGTTCACATATTTATGATCTTACACTTTAGAAAAATCCCTAACATGCATGATGAAAGCGTGTTCTTTTTCTCATTGAAACACGGTTCACATGCTATAGGATTCACCCCTTTAAGGTGCACAGTCCAGGAGCTGGCTCACACCCTCATCCAGCCGTCCCCATTGATTCCAGGGCTCTTCACCTCCCAGGGAAGCCCTGGACCCGTGAGCACCACCCCACCCACCCCCAGGTCCCTGCTGCACTCACCTGCTTCCTCTCTGACTCTGCCTGTTCCCGCCCACACTGACCCGGCTACACTCATCCACTTTCTCTGACTCTGCCTGTTCCCACCCACCTCAGACCCCGCTTCACTCACCCGCTTCCTGTCTCTGGCTTTGCCTCTTCTGTGCATTTCTTGGAAATAGGAATCACACAGGATGTGGTCTTTTGTGTCTGGCTCCTTTCCCTGAGCAGAGTGTTTCCATGATGCATCCATACTGTGGCCTGGATTAGCGTTTGACTCCTTTTTATGACTCCACGCCAGTCGCCGCGTCCCAGGCTGCTTTTCACTCCTCTGTCAGTGGACGCTCCCAGTGTCTTTGCCCTCTGACCTCTGTGCACAGCTGTCTGCGTGGATGTGTGTGCTGTCCCTTCTCCAGGGGGTGAGGCTGGGAGCCCAGCCACCGGGCCCGTAGAGGCACCCGGTTCAGTCTCTAAGCATCTGCCAGCCTGTGTGCCCCTGTGGCTGCCTGTCCGGCGTCCACCATCGTGTGTGCCATCCCCCTGCTGAGCCTGGGGGGTGTGGGGGAGACCCTTGTCCTTGTTTAGAGTCCAGGGCCGGGAGTGCAGGTGTGGGGAGACTGCTGTGCACCCCCCAGCTCAGCAGTCAGACCAGCTGGACAGTGGGCAGGCGGCTCGGGCTGCTGACTGCACAGAAACCAGGGCCTCATCCCAGGAGGGAAGTACAAAAGGAAGTGGTTTAGCTTTCAGTTTGACATTTTTCATAGATTTTCTTGGACTTTCTTTCAGAGAATAAAACCAGAAGTAAATTCTGTGAAAATTCTCTGATGACAGATGGGCTGAAAGAGAAAGCACAGGTTGGGAGGCAGCGTGGGGTTCCCGCCTGCTCGGGCTGTGCGGGTGCTTTCAGGGCCCTGTGCTGGGCCAGCTGCCTGCGTTTTGTTTCTCAGATAGGACCAGCCCACAGTCATGGCCGGGCTCATCCACACGAAGGGTCCAGAAGCTGAATTCCTGCCGTGCAGACATCCTGACGTGCTTGTCCGGCGGGTCAGCCAGGAGCGTCTGGCACGGCGGGGTTGCTCAGGTCCCCACCCGTGAAAGGCTGGGCTGTGCATGTTGTTTGTAATTTCATGTATTTCTAGGAAACGAATGCGACATGAGATGCCTTTACACTTAACAGTCCTGTGTGGTGGAACATGCTCAGCCTCTAGTGAGAGGCTCGAGCCTCCTCCTCCACCGGGACATCATCACACGTCCATAGCCTGTGTTCCGACACCGGTGGGGGCGCACAGGCAGGCCCGTCCTCTCTCGGGAGCCGTTGGTGTGACATGTCCTCACATGGCTGTCCTGTAAGCTGGACACACAGCCAGGGGAAGCGGGTGTCCTCTGTTCTGGCGTCACTGGTGGGTGGAGCCGGTGCCCTCGTGTGTGTGTGTGTGTGTGTGTGTGTGTGTGTGTGTGTGTGTATGTGTGTGTGTGCCCACTCTGGTGGCTCCAGGCTCCTCAGGTGACCTGGTTCCATTTCCTGCAGATGTGGGCTGACCACCCTCTGCTCCTAGTGTGTTCATCTTTGTAACTGCTGACGTGTCTGAGCCGTGGTCCCTGCTGGCCACAATGCCTGGACACTGGGTCTTGGGAACCAGACTCCTTGCGGAGCCTTTGCCAGGATCACCTGGGGACTGAGGGGTCATGACTTGACTCATGTGAGAGAGGCACCCAAAATGTGTCCCTGAAGCAGGTGGTGGCAGTGAGAAGTGACCTTCAGGGTCTGGGTGGAAGGAGCCAGAAGGCTGGGGGTGGAGGGGGCACGAGTCTGTCATGGAGGGGCTTCTGGGCACCTGACGATCCCCCCACTCTGGATCACATGGCAAGAGGCAGGCACCCACCCCAGATCGCACAGAGAGAGACCCCCCCACCCCATGGATCGCACAGAGAGACCCCCCCCACCCCACGGATCACACGGAGAGAGGCCCCCGACCCCGGATCACACAGAGAGAGACCCCCCCACCCCATGGATCACACAGAGAGACCCCCCACCCCCACCGCCACAGATCACACAGAGAGAGGCCCCCCACCCCAGATCACACAGAGAGAGACCCCCCACCCCGGATCACACGGAGAGAGTCCCCCCACCCCACGGATCACACAGAGAGGCCCCCCCACCCCGGATCACACGGAGAGAGGCCCCCTACCCCGGATCACACAGAGAGAGACCCCCCTACCCCACGGATCACACAGAGAGGCCCCCCACCCCGGATCACATGGAGAGAGGCCCCCCACCCCGCATCACACGGAGAGAGACCCCCCACCCCACGGATCACACAGAGAGGCCCCCCCACCCCGGATCACACGGAGAGAGGCCCCCCCACCCCGGATCACACGGAGAGAGGCCCCCCCGACCCTGGATCACACGGAGAGAGACCCCCCCACCCCGGATCACACGGAGAGAGGCCCCCCCACCCTGGAGCACACGGAGAGAGGCCCCCCCGACCCCGGATCACATGGAGAGAGGCCCCCCCGACCCCGGATCACACGGGGAGAGGCCCCCCCACACCCCGGATCACACGGAGAGAGGCCCCCTACCCTGGATCACACGGAGAGAGACCCCCCCACCCCGGATCACACGGAGAGAGGCCCCCCCCACCCCGGATCACACGGAGAGAGGCCCCGCACCCCAGATCACACGGAGAGAGGCCCCCCCACCCCGGATCACACGGAGAGAGACCCCTCCACCCCGGATCACACGGAGAGAGGCCCCCCCCACCCCGGATCACACGGAGAGAGGCCCCCCCCACCCCGGATCACACGGAGAGAGGCCCCGCACCCCAGATCACACGGAGAGAGGCCCCCCCACCCCGGATCACACGGAAAGAGGCCCCCCCGACCCCGGATCACACGGGGAGAGGCCCCCTACCCCGGATCACACGGAGAGAGACCCCCCCACCCCGGATCACACGGAGAGAGGCCCCCCGCGACCCTGGATCACACGGAGAGAGGCCCCCTCGACCCCGGATCACACTGAGAGAGACCCCCCCCCACCCCGGATCACATGGAGAGAGGCCCCCCCACCCCGGATCACATGGAGAGAGGCGGCCCCAGAGGAGCTGTTGCTGTAGAGCCTATTGGGAGGCATCCGCAGCGTGCTTCTCAGCTCTGAGGTCGTGTGTGGTGGGGAGCAGAGAGTGAGGCCACACAGTCCGTGGAGGGGCTCCACGTGAGACCCAGGTGCTTGCCTCCGAGGGAGGGAACCAGGGTTGCCTTCTTGGATGTTTCATGTGGAATTTCTTAGAAAATCAAATTTTAGCCCAACGGAACTAGCAAAGAGGTTTAGTCAGTTTTACCCATGGGGCATTTGTGTTGTGTGTGTATAATTAGCTCAGCAGAGATTAAACAGGGCAGAAGACCAGACGCCCTTCCCACCAAGGACGCCACGTCCAGCAGAAACCAGCCATGTGGCTGCAGGGCGCTGGGCCTGTACTGTGGCCCGTGTCTGTGTCCCTGGCTCCTTCTCGGGCCTACACTGGTCATGGGACTTCCCGTCAAGAGGGAAGTGTGGTCAGAAGAGCCGCTGTGCCGAGGGCTCCGCCCAGTGCCACGGGGACACAGCAGACGCTGCTCTCGGCGCTGGCCGAAGCCCAGTGCCTGTGGGTCAGCGGTGCTGCCTCTTTCGGCTGCAGGTGTGTTTCCTGTGGTTGCTAGGGGGAAGGCTCTCGCGTGTCTCTCTTCTCAGGGCCTTATCTCACCCCAGGGTCTAGCTTGGCACGTGGGCCACGTTGGAGGTTCCAGCTGTGAAGTGCAGCAGTCCCCCTTTTCCTCGCTGGGCATGCTGCTGGGGGCTCCTGGACAGGGCTGGTGTGGAGTGTTTCCAGAACCCTCCCCTACAGATTGTCTCTAGTCCCTTTGTGTCTGAATGGACCCAGAGCGTCCGTGTTGTGCACTTCACTCAGCTTGTAGCATCTTAGGCAGCTGGAACTCTCTCAATGTCTCCCAAGCCCCTTACCTGGCCCTCTGAACTCCTTCCTCCTCCCTAGGACTAGAAGGCCCCCCAGGCCCAAACTGGGGGCTCCCTGCCCCAGCCCTGATGTGGTTCAGTCAGTGAGTCATGTCTGACTCTGTGACCCTGAGGACTTCAGCACTCCAGGTTCCTCTGTCCTTCACTATCTCTGGGAGTTCTTTGAATTGGTGATGCCATCCAGCTCCAGGCCTGGAATCAGCCGTGGAGAACGAATGGTCTTAGGAACCAAGATCTGGGCCTTGCTGGCCGGCAGTGCGGAGCCGTGTGGGTCTTGGCAGGCATGTGCAGACCCTGCCCCCGGTACTCTCTGCCGTCCGCCTCCCCCTGCATGTTTGCTGATGTATCTGACTCGGATCCCGGGCTTCTGGTTATTTGGGGTTAAGAAATATTTTTCCCAAGGGGATACGTTGGGAAGGCCCAAGGGATTGGAAATACTTTCTGCACACAAGCGGCGCCTGCCCCCTGAGGTTCATCACGATGCAGGCCTTTGCTTCAGGTGAGAGGCGTTTACTTAGTGCCTGCTCTTGTCCAAGGACACCCTTGGTGCTGGGAGCACAGCCAGGGTGGGCTCGGGTGCTAGTGGGGGTCGGGGTGCAGCACGAGGGCTCCCAGACAAGAGGCAGGAGGGTCCTTGGGGCCCCAGACCTCGCGGGCGGCTGCCGGTTGCTCCACGCCCGGTGCCAAGGGCTCTGCAGGACCTCTGCTCTCCCCGGAGACTCTCTTTGTCCTGGAAAGGAGAGGCAGGGACAAGCCAGCTTACTGCCTCGGAGGCCCTCTGATGCTGGAGTTTCCTGAAGAAGGGGGCGGCTGGCAGGTTATAGGTGGGAAGCATTGGTCAGCATTGTGGTCAGCAGAGAAGGAACCAAGACACAGCGTGCTGTTTTTGCCCACACAGTCCTGCAGCGTCCGGGGTCCTGGCTGCCTGCCACCATGGGCAACAGCTGCACGCACTGGCCCGGCCCCGTCACCTCCTTGCACTGCCCCCTACCACCTCTCCCCGCTCTAGAAGGAGCAGCGTCACGCTTTGTGGGAAAAGCACATAGAAGGCCCAGTTCACGGAGCCCAGCTGGTAGGCTGGGGGCACCTGGGTTGCAGGACAAGGGGCACCCAGGCTGTTAGTGGGGGTCCAGCCGGGGGCCTCCAGGGCCTGGCCACTCAGGGGCTGGTACTGAATGCCCGAGAATTCTGGTCCTCCCAGGCTCGCTTTCTGCATACTGGGTGGAGAGGAAATCCCTGCAGTTTGGAGCGAGGTTGGCCTGTATGTGATCCAGCCCCTGCCTCCTGCTCAGAGTCTGCAAGGCAAGGGCAGGAGATGCGGGTCGGTCTGGTCCCGGTCACCAACTCCTCTTCTGTGTCTCTGGGCAGCGTGCCCACCACTGACACCCTGTCCTCTTGCAGCAGTCCTGTGTGAACTGTGGCCGCGAGGCCCTGAGCGAGTGCACCGGCTGCCACAAGGTCAACTACTGCTCCACCTTCTGCCAGCGCAAGGTAGGCGCTGCCCCACCCCCTTCCCCTCGGTGTCCCCAGGCCCCAGCAGGGCCCCCAGGCAGCCTCCTGTGCCGTGGGCTGTGGCCGTAGAAGCCGCTGCTCACCGCGGCCCGGGCCTCATCGCGGTCACCATCCCCAGCCTGGCCACCTGGTCACAGGTCCTGGCTGTGTGCACGGTTACACGCTGTGCTTCTGCTTCCATCTCTTGGCCTTTGACCCTAAGGACACTGGAGAGAGTAGCAGTTGCTGGCTTTCTGGCCCTTACTCAGAGTGCGAGGCCTAGCAGTGGGGTGGGGGCCTGTGGGGTTCGCCTCTCCTGGAAATTTTCCACAGTGAGAAACAGTAACGTGATGGGTGGACAAGCAGTGACACATGTCCTTTGCGTTGCCCGGGACCTGGAGCCGAGTGTGTGGATATAGCCTCTGCGGTGCCCACAACTCCCGTCCTTAGATGCCCTCCATCGAGAGGTGGGCAGGGATGACCCCCACAACCAGGGTGTGTGAGACCTTCCTCCTCTGCATCTTAGGGCTGCATGGGGTGCTGAGGAGGTCAGCACAGCGTGGAAAGCATGTCCATGGCTCCCAGCTTGCTCCCGGGCCCTGCCTGTGTGTTGGGCTGGACGCTTTGGGGAAGAGACCCACGTGTTTGCTTCTCCCTGGTCTCACCAGCGGGCTGGGCACTGAGGACAGGGTGCCTGCTTGCCTGCTGTGCCTGGGGCGCTGTGGGGAGCTTGGCCTGCCAGGAGGAGCCAGCTTGTGATCCCAGAGGGCAGGTGACTGCTGGTGTCCCTGACTTTGAACCATCCCAGGAAGGTTCATGGGTTTATTTCTTGACGCAGTCATTTTAGCTGGATGCCGTCTTGACTAAAAGCAGCTGCACTCTTATTGAATTGGGCACGTAAGTTTTGGGCATAACCTTGTCGATGAAGACTCCATTTCTTCCGTTGACTGTGGTAGATTTGTCCTCTTTCGACTCGCTGCCCTGATAAAGGCATGGCTTTGGCTTTGTTTACAAAAATCGAAGTACAGTGAATTCAGAAACGCTGATTCTCACGTGCAATCCAAAATGAACACTCAGTAGGACCCGCAGCTCCTTGTGATAAACACTGGTGCTGGCGGTGAGGCTTCCGGCCCGCACTCCCAAGACCCAGGGGCGCTCGGTGCTGCCTCCCCTCCTACGAGAGGGACCGGCCATGAGCTGGGCTGCTCTCACGCGCAGACTCCATGTCTTTTCCAAATCCCGTTTTGGGGGGTGGGTGTGTGTGTTTTTGCCTTCGCTGAGGGAGGCAGGATTCACAGACCGTAAACTCCACCAAGTTTAAGCGCACAGTTCAACGATTCACAGTAAGTCTGCCGTTGTGAAAGCATCACAGCTCAGTTCTAGGACCTCCCATCACCCCTAGAAGCCCCCTCAGGCCAGTGCCTCCGGGCACAGGTGACCAGGAGCCTCTTCCTCCGTCGCTCGCCCACTCTGCACACTGGCCACAGCAGACTCATGCCGCGTGTGAGCTCCTGCATCCGGCTCCCCCGAGCAGCTTTCAGGTCCACCCCGTGGGCCCGGGTAGTGTGCCCGGTGGGGCTGGACCTCGCCTGTTCTCCAGCCGTCAGCCGACGGACATCTGGACAGCCCCCACTGGGTGAGTGTCGGTGGACACTCAGGAGGGGCTCGCTGGAGGGCAGGTGCTTGTCTCAGCTGCATTCGCATGTACGTTTTAGGTAGACTTGTGTGTGACTCTGTTAGGAAATGCAGCTCGGCCGGCAGAGCCCGCCCCGCCCGCGGCGCTCACTCCTGCCCTCTGGTTGTAGCCCTGCCGTGGCAGGCCAGTGGATTTAGTTTGCGTCTCCCTGACGACCGATGATGTTGAGCAGCTTTTTGTGTGCTTACTGGGTAGTTGACTATCCTTTGGCCAGAAATGTCTATTCGAATCTTTGGCTGATTTTTAAATGGGATTATGGCAACCCACTCCAGTGTTCTTGCCTGGAGAATCCCAGGGACAGGGGAGCCTGGTGAGCTTCCGTCTATGGGGTCGCACAGAGTCGGACACGACTGAAGCGACTTAGCAGCAGCATTCCTCCCTTATCAACGTCTATGTACAGTCTGGATACAAATTTGAAGCCTAGCTTTTAAACATTTTTTATTTTGTATTCTTTATTTTTGGCCATGCCGTGCAGCTTATGGGATCTTAGTTCCCCAACCAGGGATTGAACCCGTGTCCCCGGCAGTGGAAGTGTGGAGTCCTAAACACTGAATGGCCAGGGAAGTCCCAAGAAGCCCCATTTGTTAAAAATGTTTTTAATGGAGATCATGCTGTTGGTGTAGTATCTCAGAAAGTTTGCCTGACTCAAGGTCAAGGAAATTATTTTTTCCTAAAACATTTATAATTTTAAGTCTTTTGAATTTTTATTTTCTTTAATTTACTATTATTTTGGGGACTGCACCACACATGCAGCTTGCTGCATCTCAGTCCCCCGACCAGGCGCTGAACCCTGGCCAGATCCTAACCTCTGCACCATCAGGAGCTCCCTGTTTTTAGATCTATGATCCATCTTGAGTTAATTTTTATGTATGGTGTGAAACATTGTGGGCCCATGCCTGTGGGGCCACCCAAGACGGGCGGGTCGTGGTGGAGAGGTCTGACAGAATGTGGTCCACTGAAGAAGGGAATGGCAAACCACTTCAGTATTCTTGCCTTGAGAACCCCATGAACAGTATGAAAAGGCAAAATGATAGGATACTAAAATAGGAACTCCCCAGGTCAGTAGGTGCCCAATATGCTACTGGAGATCAGTGGAGAAATAACTCCAGAAAGAATGAAGGGATGGAGCCAAAGCAAAAACAATACCCAGTTGTGGATGTGACTGGTGATAGAAGCAAGGTCCGATGCTGTAAAGAGCAATATTGCATAGGAACCTGGAATGTCAGGTCCATGAATCGAGGCAAATTGGAAGTGGTCAG
Organism: Tragelaphus eurycerus; assembly: GCA_935064755.1. Taxonomy (NCBI): domain Eukaryota; kingdom Metazoa; phylum Chordata; class Mammalia; order Artiodactyla; family Bovidae; genus Tragelaphus; species Tragelaphus eurycerus. The sequence continues at coordinate 525,519 of CAKXYN010000162.1, read as the reverse complement.
ACAGGAGATGGCAAGAGTGAATGTCAACATTCTAGGAATCAACGAACTAAAATGGACTGGAATGGGTGAATTTCACTCAGATGACCATTATATCTACTACTGCGGGCAGGAACGGGGAAGGCAATGGCACCCCACCCCAGTACTTTTGCCTGGAAAATCCCATGGACAGAGGAGCCTGGTAGGCTCCAGTCCGTGGGGTCGCTAAGAGTCAGACACGACTGAGCGACTTCACTTTGACTTTTCACTTTCATACATTGGAGAAGGAAATGGCAACCCACTCCAGTGTTCTTGCCTGGAGAATCCCAGGGACAGGGGAGCCTGGTGAGCTTCCGTCTATGGGGTCGCACAGAGTCGGACACGACTGAAGCGACTTAGCAGCAGTAGCAGCGGGCAGGAATCCCTCAGAAGAAATGGAGTAGCCGTCATGGTCAACAAAAGAGTTCGAAATACAGTACTTGGATGCAATCTCAAAAAAGACAGAATGATCTCTGTTCGTTTCCAAGGCAAACCATTCGGTGTCACAGTAATCCAAGTCTATGCCCCAACCAGTAATGCTGAAGAAGCTGAAGTTGAACGGTTCTATGAAGACCTGCAAGACCTTTTAGAACTAACACCCAAAAAAGGTGTCCTTTTCATTACAGGGGACTGGAATGCAAAAGTAGGGAGTCATGGTGGAGGTCCTGGTTTGGCGGCTCCCACGTCCGCGCCAGCTCTGGGGGCCCACAGAGTCCCGGCGGGGCTGCGGGTATGGCATTAAAAAAAAAAAAAAAAAGTAGGAAGTAAAGAAACACCTGAAGTAACAGGCAAATTTGGCCTTGGAATACGGAATGAAGCAGGACAAAGACTAATAGAGTTTTGCCAAGAAAATGGTCATAACAAACACCCTCTTCCAACAACACAAGAGAAGACTCTACACATGGACATCACCAGATGGTCAACACCGAAATCAGATCAATTATATTCTTTGAGCCAAAGATGGAGAAGCTCTATACAGTCAACAAAAACAAGACCAGGAGCTGACTGTGGCTCAAACCATGAACTCCTTATTGCCAAATTCAGACTTAAATTGAAGAAAGTAGGGAAAACCACTAGACCATTCAGGTATGACCTAAATCAAATCCCTTATGATTATACAGTGGAAGTGAGAAATAGATTTAAGGGACTAGATCTGATAGAGTGCCTGATGAACTAGGAATGAGGTTTGTGACACTGTACAGGAGACAGGGATCAAGACCATCCCCATGGAAAAGAAATGCAAAAAAGCAAAATGGCTGTCTGGGGAGGCCTTACAAATAGCTGTGAAAAGAAGAGAAGCGAAAAGCAAAGGAGAAAAGGAAAGATACAAGCATCTGAATGCAGAGTTCCAAAGAATAGCAAGGAGAGATAAGAAAGCCTTCTTCAGCGATCAATGCAAAGAAATAGAGGAAAACAACAGAATGGGAAAGACTAGAGATCTCTTCAAGAAAATCAGAGATACCAAAGGAACATTTCATGCAAAGATGGGCTCGAAAAAGGACAGAAATGGTATAAACCTAACAGAAGCAGAAGATATTAAGAAGAGATGGCAAGAATAGACAGAAGAACTGTACTAAAAAGATCTTCATGACCCAGATAATCACAATGGTGTGATCACTGACCTAGATAGAGCCAGACATCCTGGAATGTGAAGTCAAGTGGGCCTTTGGAAGCATCACTATGAACAAAGCTAGTGGAGGTGATGGAATTCCAGTTGAGCTATTCCAAATCCTGAAAGATGATGCTGTGAAAGTGCTGCACTCAATATGCCAGCAAATTTGGAAAACTCAGCAGTGGCCACAGGACTGGAAAAGGTCAGTTTTCATTCCAATCCCAAAGAAAGGCAATGCCAAAGAATGCTCAAACTACTGCACAATTGCACTCATCTCACATACTAGTAAAGTAATGCTCAAAATTCTCCAAGCCAGGCTTCAGCAGTACATGAACCGTGAACTTCCTGATGTTCAGGCTGGTTTTAGAAAAGGCAGAGGAACCAGAGACCAAATTGCCAACATCTGCTGGATCATCGAAAAAGTAAGAGAGTTCTAGAAAAACATCTATTTCTGCTTTATTGACTATGCCAAAGCCTTTGACTGTGTGGATCACAATAAACTGTGGAAAGTTCTGAAAGAGATAGAAATACCAGACCACCTGACTTGCCCCTTGAGAAATTTGTATGCAGGTCAGGAAGCAACAGTTAGAACTGGACATGGAACAACAGACTGATTCCAAATAGGAAAAGGACTACGTCAAGGCTATATATTGTCACTCTGCTTATTTAACTTCTATGCAGAGTACATCATGAGAAACGCTGGACTGGAAGAAATACAAGCTGGAATCAAGATTGCCGGGAGAAATATCAACCTCAGATATGCAGATGACACCACCCTTATGGCAGAAAGTGAAGAGGAACGAAAGAGCCTCTTGATGAAGGTGATGAAGGAGAGCGAAAAAGTTGGCTTAAAGCTCAATATTCAGAAAACAAAGATCATGGCATCTGGTCCCATCACTTCAAGGGAAATAGATGGGGAAACAGTGGAAACAGTGTCAGACTTTATTTTTCTGGGCTCCAAAATCACTGCAGATGGTGACTGCAGCCATCAAATTAAAAGACGCTTACTCCTTGGAAGGAAAGTTATGACCAACCTAGATAGCATATTCAAAAGCAGAGAAATTACTTTGCCAACAGAGGTGCATCTAAGTCAAGGCTATGGTTTTTCCTGTGGTCATGTATGGATGTGAGAGTTGGACTGTGAAGAAAGCTGAGCGCCAAAGAATTGATGCTTTTGAAGCTGTGGTGCTGGAGAAGACTCTTGAGAGTCCCTTGGACTGCAAGGAGATCCAACCAGTCCATTCTGAAGGAGATCAGCCCTGGGATTTCTTTGGAAGGAATGATGCTGAAGCTGAAACTCCAGTACTTTGGCCACCTCATGTGGAGAGTTGACTCATTGGAGAAGACTCTGATGCTGGGAGGGATTGGGGGCAGGAGGAGAAGGGGACGACAGAGGATGAGATGGCTGGATGGCATCACTGACTCGATGGACGTGAGTTTGAGTGAACTCCGGGAGTTGGTGATGGACAGGGAGGCCTGGCGTGCTGTGATTCATGGGGTCGCGAAGAGTCGGACACGACTGAGCGAGTGAACTGAACTGAAACGTGGACGTGAGCCCAACACACGTTAAGTTTTACGTACTATATGGATTTACGTAGTCTGGTAATTTTCAAATTAAAAATTTATTCGCGTCTGAAAAACAGCAAATGCTGAAGAAGATGTGGAGAAAATGGAACCCTCCTGCACTGTTGGTGGGAATGTAAATTGGTCTAGCCACAGTGGAAAACAGTATGAGGTTTCCTTAATTTAATAAAATTAGAGTTACTGTATGACCCAGCAATCCTGGACATGTATCCAGACAAAATTCTAATTTGAAAAGATAAATGTGCCCCAGTGTTCACAGCACCAGTGTCTACAGTAGCCAATATATGGAAGCAGCCTAAGTGTCCATCAGCAGAGAAACGGATGAAGTCATGGTGCGTGTGCACAGTGGGATATCACTCAGTCATTAAAAGGGGATGGTGCCACTTGCAGTCAGATGGGCGAATCTAGAGCTTGTCATACTAAGTGACGTAAGTCAGAAAAAGACGAACATCATATCACTCATGTGGAATCTAAAAGATGATACAGATGAACTTATTTACAGAAGAGAAAAAGGCTCACAGACACCAGGACAGACTGTGGTCGCCAAGGAGGGCGGGGCAAGGGGGGTACTGGGAGCTTGGAATTAGCGAAGCAAGCATGGAGGAAGAAACAGGCCCTGCTGTGCGTCTCGGGGACTGCATTCAGTGTCCTGTGATAGACCTTGATGGAGAAGAATATGCAAAAAAATGTGTTTAACAATCACTGCTGTACAGCAGAAATTAACATTGTAAATCAACTATACTTCACAAAATTTCGTCTATTCTTTTGATACACAGGCAGATCTTATTTTTCTGCACTTCTCAGATAACTGTTTTTACAAATGAAGGGTCTGTGGCCTCCATGCACTGACAGGACATGGTTAGCGTTTTTAGGAGTAGAGAGTCTTTTGAATTAGGTCCATGAACACTGACCAGACCATAGTGCAGCGTAAACGTAGCTCGAACACTCCTGGGATGGCTGAGCCCAGGTGGCTGGCTCTGTTGTGACATTTGCTTTACTCTGGAGATGAACCTGTGCTGTCTCCCAGGTATGCCGGTAATGATTCGAAATTTCACCTTTTTATTGTAAAAATAAGGCACACTTATTGTAGACAATACGGAAGCAGAAGACAGCACAGAGACAGGCAAGCAGAGCCTGCTCCCGGGGTTGCCCTGGCCTCTGCCCCTCCGTCACACGTGTGTATGATGCTCGTTCATGTCTTGTGTTTCACTGAATCCTAGCCTCTCGTGTGTTCCGGGTCCACATCTCCACTAACCACACCCCATCAGGCTCCCGGAGCCTGTGAGCGGCGGCAGCATCTCCTATCCTGACGGCAGGTGTGGGCCATCTTCCCCGACCTCCTGGGGGGCCGCGGTCCCCCAGCCCCTCTGTGGATACGCTTAGTGTTCTCACTTAGGCGATTATGAATAACACGGTGGGCAGCGACGTCAGATACAAGTATTTCTCTGCAGATGTGATTGTGTTTGCTTGATCCCAGGGAGGAAGCCACCAGATCAGAGTGTGGACATGTTTCCAGGTTCGTCCAGGCTGTCTGCCTCTGAGTGCGTTCCTTAAATAGGGTGGTTGAGGCTGGCGCCCCTGCCCAGGAAGGCTGGCTGCTCAGCACGTGCAGGACCGCGGCCCCGGCTGGGCGACCACTCCTGGAACCGTGACTCGGTCTGTCCTTCCTTGCAGGACTGGAAGGACCACCAGCACATGTGTGGTCAGTCTGCAGCTGTCACTGTCCAGGGGGACGACGTCCACGTCGGCGAGGGCGTGATCGAGAAGGTCACCGTGTGAGGGCCCATGGGGCCTCTGTGGCCAGGAAGGGCCCTGGAGGACAGGGGACTCTGAGGACAAGGAGGAACTTGCTGGCCAAGTTACAAGTGGACGTCGAGCGACCAGTGCCCTCGGCAGCGTGCTCCCGCTGCCGAACTCGGGGGCGGGCACTGGCCTCTCCGTGGCTGCTGGTGGACACGGCCTGGGCCCCGATGCTCGTGGTGCTTTTTTTAATCCCTTGGATCATGAGCGTCCAGTCTTCCCTACGGGTGTGTCGTGTTCTGTAACACGCGTGTACATATATGTGTCTTGTCAATAAAGTCAACACCCCTGTCCCACCAGGACAGGTGACTCCAGTCCTGACCTCCCCAGGGGGCTGTTCTTGGTGCATCTCAGAAGCCTTGAATGGAAGGGGCCTTGCCCAGCGGGGGTCCCAGAGCCACCAACTGGGAAGGCCAAGCCCCACTGTCCAGACTCGGGGGAGACGAGGTGCCCTGGCCTGCCACCCTCCTCTGCAAGGGTGCACCAGGCCACTGGGCACCTGCTCAGCACGGCTTCTGCCCGAGCCCAACAGTCCCACCCAGCATGGCAGCAGCCTGGGGACTGGTCCCGACTTCCCGAGCCCACCTGTGCCCAGCACAAGTTCTGGGGGAGCCCTGGGTCTGTGGCGCGCCCTCTTCTCTGCACTGAGGAGGTAGGGGCTCTGCCCCAGTCACAGACTCTGACCCCGGTGCTTGCCCCCTGGTTGATTCTGCCACGCTCATCTCCCAGCTCCTGTTTCCAGCAGTCCATAGCACATGGACTTTGGGGATGCCCCTGGCTCCGGGTGAGCCCAGGGGGTGGCTGGAGGCCCGAGGGAGGGGGCTGTGAGCGCAGGAGCCCCAGGGCCCATCCCCACGCCCAGCCTGGCTGCAGGTGATGGAGGGCCCTGCCCCCAGAAGCCTCTGCCGGCGCTCTGCTTGGCCTCCACAGACTAAGTGGGTTTATTCGGGTTTTATTTAGCTGGTCTTCACTCCTCTCCACTGCCTCAGGGAAGGCCAGCCCGACCTCCTGGAGTCTGGAGAGCTAAGAGGGCTGGGGATGCATGTCAGCCTTGGCAGGAGGAGCTGGGGATGGCTGCACCCCTGGAAGGAGTCCCCGCAAACATGAAAAGGCTAAAGCGGCGACAGGCGGGCATGAAGCCCACAGGCAAAGGGTGCCAGGCCCTTCCCTGGTGTCCAGCTCTGGCCAGGGGCCCCCCTGCAAGCAGTGCAGCGGTCTCTGGACCAGGCCCTACAGGGAGGCCGTCCTGGGAAAGGGTTTTCTGGGATAGGGGCAGCTTCTCCTCAGGACGGAAGCCTCGCCATGTGTTTTGGGGGCACTTTCCAAAATGTATGGTTTCTGAGCCTGTGAAGCTGTCTCTGGGTCGTGCTGGACATCAGGAGGTTTCCAGAAACTCCCCGACACCACGCGTGGGTCGCACCCTCACTTCCGTGTCAGCACTTCTGACGGCATCGCCTTCTGACCGCGCCTCCTGCCCAACGCAGCCCTCAGGGACAGGGCAGCCTCGGCGTCTGTCAGCTCAGCACAGCACTGGTCACCACCATCAGGATGCTGGTCCTCTGCTGAGGCGCGGAGATGCGTGGCATCAGTGGGCCTGCCCAGTGCTGGGACCCTCGAGGCACCTGCTGGGGCCCCAGGTCAGCCAGGCTCCGGCATCTGCACCCGAGCCCACCGTGCCCCTCCCTTGGCCAGCTTGTCCCCCCCTCCGCCCACCATGTTGCCCCCGCCCACCCGTCCTCCGTCCACCATGCCCCTCCCCTGCCCAGCTTGCCCTCCATTTCCAGCTTGTCCCTCTCTTGGAGTCTGTGCACAGGGCCAGCAGAGACGGCCCAGGGACAGCAGCAGGCTCCCGCGCCTCCGCGTCCCACCCCCATGGGAGGTGCACTTACTGGCCTGGCCTGTTAGGGACGCAGTCACCCTGTCCCCAGTACAGATGAGAAGGGTGCAGAGATGGGGACGTGGCCTCTCTCCACGCAGACCCTGGGGGGTGGGCAGAGCAGCTGGTGTCCACACTGGGTGTGGCTGCTGCCAGCGGAGACCCTCTTGGCAACAGCAGAAATTAGCTCTGACCACCGGAAGTGACCACAGAAGGCCCAACAGGTACATGGCAGAGATGGGCTTCAGGGCACGGGTGTGGTATGTTGACCTGCGGGACGTGGAGCCAGGCGGCAGGGCCAGCAGCCACAGTCAGGGCCCCTGCTCCAGTCCTGACCCTGACTCTGACCCTGACCCTTCCGTCAGCCCAGTGGGTCCCTCCCTGGTCTTCACTTCAAGTCTGAGGTTCTCAGAGGGATCATCAGCCCAGCTCTGGAGCAGGCATCCTGCCCAGGCTCGGTTGTACCATCTGGGGCCCTCCCTGGGCACTGGGGCTCCTCCTGGGTTTGGAGGACCTTCCCTGGGCACTGGGGCTCCTCCTGGGTTTGGAGGACCTTCCCTGGGCACTGGGGCTCCTCCTGGGTTTGGAGGACCTTCCCTGGGCACTGGGGCTCCTCCTGGGTTTGGAGGACCTTCCCTGGGCACTGGGGCTCCCCCTGGGTTTGGAGGACCTTCCCTGGGCACTGGGGCTCCCCCTGGGCTTGGAGGACCTTCCCTGGGCACTGGGGCTCCCCCTGGGCTTGGAGGACCTTCCCTGGGCACTGGGGCTCCTCCTGGGTTTGGAGGACCTTCCCTGGGCACTGGGGCTCCTCCTGGGTTTGGAGGACCTTCCCTGGGCACTGGGGCTCCTCCTGGGTTTGGAGGACCTTCCCTGGGCACTGGGGCTCCCCCTGGGCTTGGAGGACCTTCCCTGGGCACTGGGGCTCCCCCTGGGCTTGGGGGACCTTCCCTGGGCACTGGGGCTCCCCCTGGAAGAGACCCAGGGTACGTGCTATGGCCATCCTCTTGTTTCAAAGGGGCACAGGTGCTGGAGGCTGGAGCAGCTCCAGGGTCAGGGTCCCGCCCAGGGCCCCTCTCCCTCTGTGTCAGCCTCTGTGGTGCAGGCACACAGCATCCTGCATGGGCCCCCCCGTTCCTCAGTGCTGGACTCCCTGAGGGCAAGTCTGTCCCAGGGTGATATGGACAGGCTGGTTCTGCAGGTGGTCAGGGGAGGCTTCTTGGAGGAGGTGGCAGCTGAGCCCTTGAGAGGGAAAGTGCTCACCCACAGAGGGGAGCCCTCCCTGGGCACCGGGGCTCCCCCTGGGTTTGGCAGCCCCTCTTTTCATGGAATAGTTTAACATCCTGAGGTTGGGCCTGATGCTGTCACCTCACAGCCCAGAGGAGCTCCTTCCAGAGGACTTGGCACCCAGTTGTGGCCAGCTCAGTGGTCAGTGTCCCTGACCAGAGCGCTCAGCACAGCACTGGGGAGCAACGTGGTGCCCACAACAGAGGACTGAGTGGACCCAGGTGAAGTCCAGGAGGGGCTGCCTCAGGTTACGGGGGTCACGCTGTGGCAGGGGGCAGGCGGGTAGGTAGCTGCTCTGGCCCTTGTCCTGGCCACGTGGCAGAGGATGGCTGAGCGCCCTGCAGGTGTGTGCTTGGCCCTCCCTGAGCCCACCCAGCCCCCCCCCCCCCCCCGCCCCCTCCTGGGTTTCGGGCATCCGGTGGCAGGCTGGGAGCTGCGTTCTGACCTTGAGGGGGCTGCCAAAGTGGGGGCAGGGCTGGTGCCACTGGCCGGGGGAGCGGAGTCGGGTGGAGAGTGTGGGGGAGGGTGTGAGCCCAGGCAGCCTTCCAAGGTCACGGGCGCCCCTGTTCCCGGGCATGCACCTCCCTGACGCCCCACTGCTCAGCCCAGGGCTCAGCCAGGACCTTCCTCGAAGGAAGCAAAGGGTTAACTGACCAGATGGGGCCATGGGGATGCCACCTCCTCGCCCCCCCACCAAAGCCTTCCCAGCAGGTGACTCGGGATCTGTTTACTCCTACAAAGCCCCGAGCGAGGCGGGTCCCCGCCAGGGGAGGCGGCGCCGGCGCTCCGTCAGCAGCAGAGGCGCAGAGCCTTGCGAAAGACAGTGCGGAACTCGGCGTTGAAGATGGTGTAGATGACGGGGTTGAGGGCGCTGTTGACGTATCCCAGCCAGGTGACCGCGCTGACCAGCCGCGGGGACACGGCGCACGCGGGACACAGCGCCCGCGTGATGTGCACCACGAAGAACGGCGTCCAGCAGAGCAGGAAGGCCCCTGGGGGCGGGGCGGGTCAGCGCCACGACCCCCGGGCACCGCCCCCCTCCGCCGCGCCCCGGGGCCGGCACCCACCGACCACCACCGGCAGCACCCTCATAGCTTTGCGCTCCCGGCCTGTGATCTTGGCACGTCTCCTCCTGCGGGCCTGAGGTGGGGGTTCGGCCGCAATGGCGTCCGGGGGCGCGACGGCGTCCGGGACGGGGTCGGCGTCGGGGGTCGGGTCGGAATCGGGGGCGGGGGCGGCGTCGGTGGCCGGGCTGGCGTCCGGCGCGGGCGGGCCGGGGCCGCTGGGCCGGCGGGGCGCACGGCCGTGCAGCTTGGCGCGGCGGGCTGCCTCCCAGCGCCGCAGGCCGCGGAACGTGGCCCAGTAGAGCATCAGCATGAGCGGGCAGGGCAGGAAGAAGGAACACACGGACGAGTAGACCACGTAGTCGCGGTCCTCCAGGCGGCAAACGGAGGGGTCGCGGCCGCGCGCGTCGTTGAGGCCGCACAGCACGGGCGCCGCCACCGCCGCCGACAGCAGCCACGTGGCGCCGATGAGCAGCAGCTGCCGGCCGCCGCGGCTCTGACGGTTGTAGCGCAGGGGCACGGCCACGGCCACAAACCTGAGGGGAGAGCGGTGAGGGCGGCGGGGCGGGGCGGCCCGACGGGGCGCGCCCACGGCCACGAACCCGCGGGGAGCGTGGTGAGGGCGGCGGGGCGGCTTACCTGTCCACGCTGATGGCGCACAGGTTGAATATGGAGGCCGTGCACAGCATGACGTCCATGGCCATGAGCGCGTCGCAGAGGCCCGGGCTCAGCAGCCACACGCCGCCCTGCACCTGAGCACGGGGAGGACCCACAGCAACAGTAGTCGCGGGAAGCTGACCTTCCCCCTCCCCGCCCCCGAGATGTCTTCCTGACCCCCGCCGTGGCGGGCAGCGAGGGGGCTGAATAACAGAGTAGCCGCTCCGCGGGAAGCAGGGCGGTCCTCCCCTCCCTTCAGGCCGGGCGCCGAGAGACCGCCCATCCTTCCTGTTAGAACTGGGAAACGCCTTCGGATTGGAGGGGTGGTTTGGGGGCGTAGGCAACGGCGGGCTGTGATCCCTGATGCTCAGGGTCCGTGGGGACCTTGCTGCCCTAGAGCGTGAGCCCAGCATCCGCCCCCGTGTCCAGCAGACCGCGCAATTGGCCTGTCTGCTGAAACTTTGTCTCTGGGACTCTGGACAGGTCATCCCACTCTCGTCCCCGCACGCCTGAAGAGGACAACGGTAGCATGCACATCATTGTTACAAAGTGGCAGCCTCGGCCCTCTGCCCAGCGCCCCCACCAAGGGCAAAGGAGCAGACAGCCGCCCCTTCTAAATCTCCTCTTGCTGATTTGGGACGATTAGGAGCTTAAGAGCCGTCACTGTGACGTCTGTCTACAGCTCGGGTGGGGGGGCAGTAGGTCATGCCCGTCCCTGTTCTGCTGGCCTCTCTGCCCAGCCCTGCCTGGACTCACCCTCCACCTTAGAAAACCATGCCTCCCCTCCCCCCACAGCCCGGGACACCGTGTCCCCAACTCCACCTAAGCAGCTTTTCTCTGCCCAAACTGCAGAGTGGACATGGCTGGCACCAAGGGGGACCCACCCGAGGGCCAGACCTGACCTGGGTGTGGTGGTTCCCGGACCCAGGTTCTGGCAAAGGCCCTTCCCCAGCCCGGGTGGGCGTCCCCTTCCTTCAGCAGGCTCCCTGCCCTGCACCTCCCAGAAGCTGAGGGTCCCTCCTGCTGTGAGCCACGTCAGCGCAGGAGTGAGGGTGCTCTGCCCCGGTCGTGCTCACGTGTGCACGCGTGGCTCTGTGTGGCTGTGGCCTCGTGGGGTGACCTCTGTGTCTCTGCCCCAGGGGAGCCGGTGTGGGGTAAGCCTGCCTCTGCCAGTCCATCCAGCTGGCTCCCCCTGGGGGGACGGGAACCCAGCGGAGGGGGCTGGGTGGGGGCCTGGACTGCCAAAGCCGCCTGTTACTGGGGTCTGTGCTTGAAGAACAGAAGCATCTCTTGGGTAACAGACAGAGAAGGCGAAGCGGAGAGAGGGACAGAGCGAGACGGCGGACGGATCGCGGAGCGGACAGACAGACCGCGGGATGGGGGAGGGGAGCGAGGTTCAGAGGGAACCCGGCCCCGGTCGTCCTGGGAGCTGCACAGCGCCCAGCTCCAGGATCCTGAGAAGCAAGCGGCGGGGTCGGGCTCCGTCCTCCGTGTGGCCGGGACAGGGGACCCGGAGGGGGCGAGGGTGCGCGTGCGGGGACGACGCGGGCTCACCTCGGAGTAGACGAAGAGAGGCAGCACCAGCAGGGCGAGGAGCAGGTCGGCGGCCGCCAGACTCACGATGAAGTAGTTGGTGGGCGTCTGCAGGGACCGCTCGGCCGCCACGCTCATGCACACGAGCGAGTTCCCCGCGAGCACCGCGCCAATGAGCAGCACGCCCCCCACCAGCGCCGCCGCCGCCCCGGGGCCCCCGGCGCCGACGCCCGTGCCGGGCGCGCGCTGCTCCAGCAACCCGTCCGCGTCTGCGGCGCTGCGGTTCCCCATGGCGCCCGGCCCTCGCGTCCCGCCGGGCGCTCAGCACCACGGACAGTCCCGGCCGCGCGCCGGAGCCCCGCCCCTAGGCCCGCCCAGCCCGGCCTTAGTCCCGCCCCGGCCGCCCGGCTCCGCCGACCCCAGGGCGCTCTAAGCTGTACCCAGTTTGGGCCCATCTTGGACTTCGACCCTAGGGCCAGGCAGATGTGATTGGCCGGGGCGGGTCCAGCATCGCTCTCTGCCACTCAGGGTTGCGGGACGACGCGAGGGTCAGCGCCCAGAGAAACCCACAGGATGAAAGGGCGGCCCAACCATCCCTCGAGACTTGCAGGCACTCACGCCAGCGCCACCAGGTCCAGCCTCAGAGACCCCCCGCGACCCTGCATGGGCCCATCTCTGGAGCATCCCCCTCCAGAGATGCTTCTGCAGACCCCCGAGGCAGAGATGGAGCCGCGTGGGGGGCATCCTTTCCAGGCTGCTTCCAACAGACGCCTGCACCCCCCAGCCCAGGCTCCCCCTCCGTCCCTCCAAGCGCACTCCTCTCTCTACACCCCCACCCGACCCGGCCTCTCTGCCCCCTTCATTTCCCCCTGCAATGATTGCAGACCCCAACCTGGGTCCCTACCAGCCTGAACCACACTCAGTCACTCTCCAAGCCACAGCCACTGCCTGACCCTTCATCCTCCCCGAGCAGTTGAGTGGGCAACCCTGATCCTGGCTCCATCACCCTGAGCAAGCTGTGTGCCCCTCTGAGCCTGGAAAATGAGCTCACCCCACAAAGCCTGGAGGCTGTAACAGGAGCCAAGGCCACGAGAAGGCCACTGGGAGCTTAGCAGTCGCCAAAGTTCTTCGCACTCATTAGACGCATCTTACCTGTCTCGTCCTTCTCACGAAGAAGGCCCAAAGGAGAACCCTCTCAACCTGCACGCCCTACACACGAGCTCCCTGTGTGTGTTAAAGAGAAGACAAAGACCCTGAAGAGACATACCGTGATGATACTCACAAGGGGCAAAATCACAGGAGACCTGATAAAGGTCTGAAGACCAGGAGGGAGACTCAATGCTTATCAGAGGCTGGGGTGGCCTCAGCGTTGAGTCTCCCTCCTGGTCCTCAGACATCTGCCACCATTAAGGGTGAAAAGGCAGCCCAGGGATTTCCCTTGGTGGTCCAGGGGTTAAGAATCTGGCTTCCAGTGCAGGGAGGCAGGTTTGATCCTTGGTCAGGGAACTAGATCCCATATGCCTTGAGGCAACGAAGCCCATGAGCCACAAGCCCCAACGAAGACCTGTCACAGCCAAATAAAGAAATAAAAACAGGCATGTGATGCTAAGAAAATGGAAATCTGCATATAAAGAAAATATATTTTGTTTAAAAAGAGTGAAAAGGTAGCCCAGATTGGGGAAAGAATATGACATAGCAGCAGTATGCCGTGTGTGTGGGCTCAGCCACAGTCCTGCCCGACTCTTTGTGGCCACGTGGACTGTAGCCTGCAGGCTCCTCTGTCCATGGGATTTCCTAGGCAAGAATAGTGGAGTGCAGCACAGCAAAAACAAACAAACAATCACAACGACATGTCCTGCAGACAAAAATGGGGAGAAATGTCAGATGTGTAATTTGAAAATATTTCCTCCCAGACTGTAGAGGAATATTGTCTCTTCATTCTCCTAGCAGTGTATTTGAGTTTTTTTTAATCTATAAGGTATGAGCTGATGTGATTAACTGATTAATTTTTCTTGCCTGTGGATGTCTAGTTATCCCAGCAGCACTTGTTGAAAAGACTTTTCTCTCCATGGAATTGCCTTTGAACTTTTGTCCATGAGCGCTTGATCACATTTCTGTGGGGCTATTTCTTAACTCCCAGTTTCATTGTCCACATGTCTTTCAACAACAGTACAGTCTTGATTATTGTGACTTTATGGTAAGTCATGAAATCATGCAGTGTGGGTCCTCTAAATTTTATCCTTCACATAATTGTCTTGACTATTCTAGTTCCTTTGTCTGTATGTGTGAATTTTATTTTTAAAATATTCATTTATTTACTTGGATGTACATGGTCTTAACTGTGGCGTATGGGACCTAGCTCCCTAACCAAGGATGGAACACAGGCCCCCTGCATGGGAGTTCGGAGTCTTAGCCAGTAGACCACCAGGGATGTCCCTGTGTATATGAATTTTAGAATCAGCTTGTCCATATCTGCAAAAAAGTCCTGCTGGGAATTTGATTGGGGGGAAATTGACATCTTAACAATACTGTCTTCCAACTCATGAATATAGTACATCTCTCCATTTATTGACAAAGTCTTTGATTTCTTTCATCAGTAACTCTATGACACTGTGCCTTTGAATAGCACTTCCCTGAAGGCCTGGGGCATCTTTCGTGTGCCTCTTGGGCATCTGTGCAACTTCTTTGGAAACCATTGCGAATCCAAGGCCATGAAGATTTGCCCCTGTATTTCCTCCTAAGAGTTTTATTTTATTTTTTTGTAAGACCTTTTTTTTTTTTCTGCTCTTTTTTGTCATGTGTGTGGCTTGTGGGATCTTATTTCCCCAATTAAGACTGGACCTGGGACCTTGGCAGTGAGAGCACGGAGTCCTGATCACTGGACCACCAGGGAATTTCCAGTTTTATAATTTTAGATTAAATAATTTAGATTTTGACTCATTTTGAGTTAATTTTTGTATATGGTATGAGGTAAGGGTTCAGCTTCATGGGTTTGCATGTGGATATTCGGTTACTCCAATGCCAATGAAGAAACTCTTCTTTCCCCATTAAATAGTCCTGACATCTTCACTGAAAATCAATTGATGGGACTTCTCCAGTCGTACAGTGGATAAGACTGCATACGACGCACAAGGCAGGGAGCCTGGGTTTGATCCCCATTCAGGGAACGAAAACCCCACAAGCCCCAGCTAAGAGCTCCAGTGCTGCAGCTGAAGATCCCGTGTGCCACAGCCAAGGCCTGGCACGGGCAAGTGCTGTTTTTATTTAAAATAAATTGATAGCAGATGTATGGGTTTATATCTGAACTGTCGTTTCTATCCCACTGATCTTTATGTCTGGCCTTAACACCAGGACCATACTGTGTTGATTTCTGTAGCTTTGTAGTAAGTTTTGGAATTAGCCACTGTGTCAACTTTGTTTTTCTTTTTCAAGAATGCTTTGGTTATTTGGATTTCCTTGCAATTCCATACAAATTTTAGAGTTGGATTTTCCATTTATTAAAAAAAATGTCATTGGGGTTTCAGTAAGGAGCATATTGAATCTGAAGGTCATTGCTGAGCAAAGGCATCTTAACAATATTAGGTCTTCCAACCCATGAACATTCAGTTCAGTTCAGTTCAGTTGCTCAGTTGTGTCCAACTCTTTGCGACCCCATGAATCACAGCACGCCAGGCCTCCCTGTCCATCACCAACTCCCAGAGTTCACTCAAACTCACGTCCATTGAGTCAGTGATGCCATCCAGCCATCTCAACCTCTGTCGTCCCCTTCTCTTCTTGCCCCCAATTCCTCCCAGCATCAGAGTCTTTTCCAATGAGTCAACTCTTCACATAAGGTGGCCAAAGTACTGGAATTTCAGCCTTAGCATCATTCCTTCCAAAGAAATCCCAGGACTGATCTCCTTTAGAATGGACTGATCTCCTTGCAGTCCAAGGGACTCTCAAAAGCCTTCTCCAACACCACAGTTCAAAAGCATCAATTCTTTGGCGCTCAGCTTTCTTCACAGTCCAACTCTGACATCCATACATGACCACAGGAAAAACCATAGCCTTGACTGGACGGACCTTTGTTGGCAAAGTAATGTCTCTGCTTTTGAATAATGGCAACCCACTCCAGTGTTCTTGCCTGGAGAATCCCAGGGATGGGGGAGCCTGATGGGCTGCCGTCTATGGGGTCGCACAGAGTCGGACATGACTGAAGCGACTTAGCAGCAGCAGGTTAGTCATAATCCTCTTCCCAAGGAGTAAGCGTCTTTTAATTTCATGGCTGCAGTGATTTTGGAGCCCAAAAAATAAAGTCTGACACTGTTTCCACTGTTTCCCCATCTATTTCCCATGGAGTGATTGGATTGACGTATTATGCTTTCTTTAATCTCTTCCAGCAATGTTTTTTGCTTTTCAGCATACGAGTCTTTTACCTTCTTGGTTAAAATTTATTAGTAAGAATTTTATTCTTTTTGATGCTGTTGCAAATGAATTTCTTAAACTTTTTTTACTTCTCTCTTTATGGCTGCACTGGGTCTCTGCTGCTGCATGAGGGTGTCCAGTCCCCACAAGCAGTGGCTGCTCGCTGCAGGGGCTGCTTGCTGTTGCAGAGCACGGGCTCCAGGTTGTGCATGAGCCTCAGCAGTTGCAGCACTCGGGCGTAGCTGCCCTGAGGTGCGTGGAATCCTCCTGGACCAGGAGACTGAACCCATGTCGCCTGCATCGACAGGCAGATTCTTAACCACTGGACCACCAGGCTTGTCCCATGAATTATTGCCTTAATTTCACTTTTGAATTGCTCACTGATACTGTGTTGAAGTATAACTCATTCTTATATTTCAATATTATATCCTGAAACTTTGCTGAATTTATTAGTTCTAACAGGTTTGGGGGGTTCTGTTTCTTCCCCCAGTGTTCTCTGTGTATAAGATCATGGTATTTGCAAATAGAAATAGTTTCACTTTTTTTTTTTTTTTTTAAGTTTGGCTGTGCCAGGCCAAAGGCAATGCCAAAGAATGGTCAAACTACTGCACAATTGCACTCATCTCACACACTAGTAAAGTAATGCTCAAAATTCTCCAAGCCAGGCTTCAGCAATATGCAAACTGTGAACCTCGTGATGTTCAAGCTGGTTTTAGAAAAGGCAGAGGAACCAGAGATCAAATGGCCAACATCCGCTGGATCATGGAAAAAGCAAGAGAGTTCCAGAAAAACATCTATTTCTGCTTTATTGACTATGCCAAAGCCTTTGACTGTGTGGATCACAATAAACTGTGGAAAATTCTGAAAGAGATGGGAATACCAGACCACCTGATCTGCCTCTTGAGAAATGTGTATGCAGGTCAGGAAGCAACACTTAGAACTGGACATGAAACAACAGACTGGTTCCAAATAGGAAAAGGAGTACGTCAAGGCTGTATATTGTCACCCTGTTTATTTAACTTATATGCAGAGTACATCATGAGAAATGCTGGACTGGAAGAAACACAAGCTGGAATCAAGATTGCCAGGAGAAATATCAATAACCTCAGATATGCAGATGACACCACCCTTATGGCAGAAAGTGAAGAGGAACTAAAAAGCCTCTTGATGAAAGTGAAAGTGGAGAGTGAAAAAGTTGGCTTAAAGCTCAACATTCAGAAAACGAAGATCATGGCATCCGGTCCCATCACTTCATGGGAAATAGATGGGGAAACAGTGTCAGACTTTATTTTTGGGGGCTCCAAAATCACTGCAGAGGGTGACTGCAGCCATGAAATTAAAAGACGCTTACTCCTTGGAAGGAAAGTTATGACCAACCTAGATAGCATATTCAAAAGCAGAGACATTACTTTGCCAACAAAGGTCTGTCTAGTCAAGGCTATGGTCTTTCCTGTGGTCATGTATGGATGTGAGAGCTGGACTGTGAAGAAGGCTGAGCGCAGAAGAATTGATGCTTTTGAACTGTGGTGTTGGAGAAGACTCTTGAGAGTCCCTTGAACTGCAAGGAGATCCAACCAGTCCATTCTGAAGGAGATCAGCCCTGGGATTTCTTTGGAAGAAATAATGCTAAGGCTGAAACTCCATTACTTTGGCCTCCTCAAGTGGAGAGTTGACTCACTGGAAAAGACTCTGATGCTGGGAGGGATTTGGGGCAGGAGGAGAAGGGGACGACAGAGGATGAGATGGCTGGATGGCATCACTGACTCGATGGACGTGAGTTTGAGTGAACTCCGGGAGTTGGTGATGGACAGGGAGGCCTGGCGTGCTGTGATTCATGGGGTCGCGAAGAGTCGGACACGACTGAGTGACTGATCTGATCTGATCTGATCTGTGCCAGGCCTTAGTTGTGGCACACGGAATCTTTAGTTGCAGCGCCCGAGCTCTCAGTCAGGGCTCGTGGGATCCAGCTTTCCTGCCAGAAGCTGAACCTGCGGCCGCTGCGTGGGAGCTTGGTGGTCCCCGGACCACCAGGGATGTCCTCCTTTCCAATTTTGGAAGCCTTTTCTTTCTTTTTCTTGCCTAATTGCTCTGGCTAGAACTTCCAGGAAATGTTGAATAGAAGCGACAAAGGGGGCACCCTTGTCTTTCTCCTGAGCTCGAGGGAAAGTCTTCAGCCTCCTCGTTGTGTGTGATATCAGGCGTGTTTTTCATATAAGGCCTTAATTGTGTGAAGGAAATAGCTTTCTGTTCCTGGTTTATTAAGCCTTTTTATCATGAAAGTGTGTTGATTTAATCAAATGCATTTTTGTGCATCCATTCAGATGATTAAATGTATTTCTCCATTCTATTAATGTGATGTACTACACTGATTGAGTTTTGTCTGTTGACTCACCCTTGCATTCCTGGGATAAATCTCCATTTGGTCCTAGTGTATAATCCTTTAAAAAGTGCTGCTGGATTTGTTTTGATCATATTTTGTGGGAGAGTTTTGTAATTCTAAAATTGATCCAACAATTTGATGCAGTTTTCATTAATCTCCTAATAGTCTTTTTGTAAACCTTGACAAGTCGATCTTGGAATTTATATGGAAATTCAGAAGGTCAAAGCGCCAAAGAATTGATACTTTTGAACTATGGTGTTGGAGAAGACTCTTGAGAGTCCCTTGGACTGAAAGGAGACCAAACAAGTCAAACCTGAAGGAAATCAATTCTGAATAGTCATTGGAAGGACTGGTGTTGAAGCTGAAGCTCCAATACTTTGGCCACCTAACTCGAAGAACTGACTCATTGGAAAAGACCCTGATGCTGGGAAAGATTGAAGGCAGGAGGAGAATGGGATGACAGAGGATGAGATGGTTGGATGGCATCACCAACTCAATGGACATGAGTTTGAGCAAGCTCTGGGAGTTGGTGATGGACCCGGAGGCCCAGAGTGCTGCAGTTCACGCGGTCTCCTATCCAAGTACTAACCAGGCCTGACCCTGCTTAGCTTCCGAGATCAGGTGCGTTCAGGGTGGTATGGCCCTAGACAGTTCATGCAGTCTCAAAGAGTCGAGCATGACTGAGTGACTGAACTGATTGCAGAAGGTCAAAAATAGCTAAGACACTCTTGAAGAAAAGCAAGGTGAATGAATTTGATCTGTTAGATATGAAGACTGATAAAAGATGATGGTGAATTAACGGGGGTGTTGTAGCTAAGACAGGAGGAGGGGTAACAATCGGGCGGATGGCACACGCGGAGAGTGTGGCCGTGGATCTAAGTGCATGGAGACGGTCGGTCCACAGGGGCAGCAACACTGGAAGACAGCGGAGAGCCGCATGGAAAAAGGCAAAGCTCCGTCACTGCCTAACACCACACGCAGCACAGACCTCAGGTCTGTGTCCGAAGTGTAAAATAACGATGCTTTGGGAGGTAATATATGGGGGCATCTCCCATATATTATGTTGTTAATTACTCAGGAGACAAGAAATAGGAAAACGTTCTAAGTTTCCTCACATTAGCGTGAAGAGCGTTGTCCCCCGTGCTCACCAGTCCTAAACTGTTCATAACATTTTCTCAGTCCCTATCAGTTTCCTGCCTTAAAAGACCCTCTTACAGCAACTGCACCCTGCGACAACCTCCCCCGACACCCCTTGGACTGTTCCCAGCCCCTGCCCTTCCTGGCTCAGGTTGGATAACTCAGATAACTCAGCTTGGTTGATCAGCCAGACTCCCTGACGATCTCTGTTGGGTAGCTGACAATCCACAGTCACTACCTTTTTGAGATACATATTGAAATCCTCATAGGTGAGCTGATACAAGCTCTGAGATCTGCTCCAAAATTAAGTTGAAAAAATAGAGAAAGTCATAGGGGTAGGTAAGAGTGGTTGTAAATTGTTGAAGCTGAGTAATGGTACCTGGGAGTTTGTCTACTTTTGTATGTCTTTAATTCTCTGTAAGGAGTAAAGCGATTTTTCTTTTTCTGCTCTGTAAAAGGGGACGTTCATTAAAGCCACAGAAAGGTTACAGTCTGTTACACAACGTAGCGACTGAACAGCAAGTTTGGTCCCCAAGTTCATATCCTGAAGCGCTCAGCCGAAGGTAGCCTGAGGTGCACTGCTGCTGCAGCTCGGTGAAAGACGAGGCCGAAGACCTGGAAGAATACGTTCTCCCCAGGCCCTCCTGTGACAGCCCTAACGCAGAGCTCAGAGCAGACGCCATAAACTCGCCGTTTACATCTCAGCAGCAGCAGTCTTAGACGCTCAGTCGTGTCTGACTCTTCACGACCCCGTGGACTGAAGCCTGCCAGGCTCCTCGGTCTATGAAATTCTCCAGGCAAGAATACTGGAGTGAGTTGCCATTTCCTTCTCCAGAGGATCTTCTCGACCCAGGGATCGACCCCGGATCTCCCAGACTGTAGGCAGATTCTGTACTGTTTGAGTCACCAGGGAAGCCTATTTAAATCTTAGTTCAAATCAGATCAGTCGCTCAGTCGTGTCCGACTCTTTGCGACCCCATGAACTGCAGCACGCCAGGCCTTCCTGTCCATCACCAACTCCCAGAGGTCACTCAGACTCACATCCATCAAGTCAGTGATGCCATCCAGCCATCTCATCCTCTGTCGTCCCCTTCTCCTCCTCCCCCAATCCCTCCCAGCATCAGAGTCTTCAATGAGTTAACTCTTCGCACGAGGTGGCCAAAATCTTAGTTAAAACCCCCCCAAAAAGAATATTTTTGGTGATTTAGTATTCAGAGAATAAAACTGTGTCACAGTGAGATACATTCTTAGGCGTTGAATATGTTCCCTCCTATGTTTTACTGTGAAAAAATAAAGCTGCTTTTTCTTCCTCACAATCTTGGACCCTGGGAATTCCCTGGTGGACCAGCGCAAAGGACTCTGTTCTCACTGTTGACGGCCTGGGCTTGATCCCTGGTCAGGGAACTAAGATCCAAGAAAAGAATCCTGGACCCTAAAACTGGCCATTATTAAGATCCCACACACAGAATGATGTCTGATCCGAGGCTTTGAATAGCTATTCACGTACCTTGACTGCTTTCTGTGCGCCTGTAACGAGGGTCCAGCCAGGCGTGGCATCCCAGGAAACCCTGGGGCTCTCCTTGGAATCTGGGGGTCCACGTGGAGTTCTGACATGTAGCTTCTGTTGCAAAGTAGGGTCCAAACCAGGCCAGGCCTGAGCCACCCGATGCTTGCTTCTCCAGTTCCCAGTAGACGCCAGTTCACATTATCTGCTGCCTTTCAGCGTGAAATGCTGAGCCGGCTACATGTGGGTGTGGAGGACACCGGCCAGGAGCCGTCTGGAGAGAGTGCCAGCAGCAGGCGCAGCGGGGGCCGGCTGTTCAGATGCGATGGGGGCAGCTGGTTACAAACTCCGCTATGACTGGCAGCCGCGGGGCTGCCTGCCCCTCCTTGCCTCAGCCCCGCCCGGCTCTGCCACTCAGGCCTGGCTTCACCCTGTCGGTCCTTCTGCACTAATGACCGCTTGGGATCTGGAGCCACTGTGATCAGAGTAGAGTAGGACAGCGGGCACGCCCCAAGCTGCTGCCCACTAAGCCACTGCCGCTCAGTCGGTAGGTCGTATAACAGAGTGGACCCTTTCTGTGGGCAGCAGGAGGCAGTTCTTTGGGGCGATGGGCTTGTTCTGTATCCTGATTATGGTGGCAGTCACTTGATCCAGACATAAGTCATAATTCATCTTTTACTGTATGTTAATTTTTTAGAAGTCAATGTGCCTGTGTGCTGATTTTTTTTTTTTTTTTAGATAGGAAGATCCTTCCTATGAAGATCTGCCTGGTCACTTAAGTGTTTGAGGTGCTAAAAAATCTGAATGAGTGCTCAGGGTTTTGAGTATTCTCATGAATGTGATTAATTGGTCAATGCTGCTCAAGTTTAGGGGTTGTAATCTGCCACATTTGTGCAAGAAGAGGCCACAGCAGCTGTTTAAAAATACAAATACAGAAAACAATGAGATACCATGCCCCACGCCCCAGTGGAAATGCGAAGCTGGTGCAGCCACTTTGGAAGACCATTTGGTGGCTTTCTGAAAAGCCAAACATACTCTTACCATACAATCTGGCAATCACCGTCCTTGATGTTCACCCAAAGGAGCTGAAAACTTACATCCACAGAGGAACCTGCACGTGGATGCTTATGGCAGTTTTGCTCATAATTGCCAAAGTCTGAAAGCAACCAAAGCAACTCAAGGTGTCCTTTAGCAGGTGAGTGTATAAATAAACTGTGGTGTATCAGACAACGGAATATTGCTCAGCACTGAAAAAGAAATGAGCTGTCAGCCCATGAAAAGACATGGAGGAACCTTAAATTTGTGTAAGTGAAAGAAGCCAACGAGAAACGGCCACACACTGCATGACTCCAACCACGTGACATTCCTGAAAAGGTAAAAAGACTCCTGAGAGTCCCCTGGACGCAAGGAGGTCCAACCAGTTCATCCTAAAGGAGATCAGTCTTGGGTGTTCATTGGAAGGACTGATGCTGAAGCTGAAACTCCAGTACTTTGGCCACCTCATGCAAAGAGTTGACTCATTGGAGAAGACTCTGATGCTAGGAGGGATTGGGGGCAGGAGGAGAAGGGGACGACAGAGGATGAGATGGCTGGATGGCATCAGTGACTCGATGGATGTGAGTCTGAGTGAAGTCCGGGAGTTGGTGATGGACAGGGAGGCCTGGCGTGCTGCGATTCATGGGGTCGCGAAGAGTTGGACACAACTGCGCGACTGAACTGAACTAAACAGAGACAGTAAAAAGGTGAGGTGCTGGGGACAGTGGGATGAACAGGCAGGTGGCATGAAGGGATTTTTAGGGCAGGAAAGCTCTGTGAGATAGTGTCCACACTAGCGGATTCGTGTGATTATACATTTGTCAAAGCCCATAGAACATGTAACACCAAAATGGTTAGTAACGGCAAATCCCGGCTGTAGTTGACAATAAGGTACAATACTGGTTCACCATTTGTAACAAATGTCCTAAATGAATGCCCCGTGCTGGCGAGCCTGGGTGTGTGTGTGTTTGCCTGTGTGTGTGAATTCATACTTTCAGCTCGATTTTTCTGTAAACCTAAAACTGTTCTAAAAAACAAAGTCTGCGAACTACTTTTAAAATGCACACAAGAGCTGCTGGCTTATAACTCCACTGACTCGATTTGCAGTTTCTGTGTCAGGATTTCAGAGGTGCTGGTTGTAGAAAGCCCGACCGAGGTAGTATCAGATCTCCCGCCTGCAGAAACGCACACGAAAGCCCAGGCGCTCCAGGCCTTGGTCTCGCGCGGCCGCAGGCCCCCACTCCAAACCTGCCCGCAGCTCTCCGCGCCGTGCCGCGTCCGAAGACTGGGGAAAGGTCACTCGGTCCGCGGCTTTGTGGCCTCGGCCTGAGTCCCCTCCAGGCCCTCTGGACCGCCTCAACGGGCCTCCGCTGGCGCCTCTAAGCTTCGCACAGGCCGTTCCCCTGCAGGTTCCGCCCGCTGCCCCCACCGGGGTCCCCTGGTCTCCGGGCGCCCGACCCCCGCCGGCCTGCCTAGGGGCGCCACCGCGGCGCTAGGGCGGACGGGCTGCCGGGGCGACAGCTGGGGGGGCGGCCCTGACCTTCCCGCGCGATCGATGGGGCGCGGCTCTGGCGGCGCGGAGCCGGGGCGGCGCTGACCCCCGCCCGCCTGCCCGCCCGGCTCCCGCTCAGGGCGCCGCTATAAAGGGGCCTGGGCCTCGCGGCTGCTCAGCCCGAACCGGCGCGCCGCACCATGGCTACGTTGGCTCTGCTGCTGCTGCTGCCGCCGCTGCTGCTCGGGGGCTGCGCCGCGCGCCCCGCGCCCCCCAGGTGAGCCTGAGGCCCCGGGGCCTGGGCCAACTCCCCCCAACCCATCCTGCCCCCGCCCGGCCCTGACCACCCGCGGCCGCCCTCCCGTCCTCTCCGCAGGGCCGCGCGACACTCGGATGGGACGTTCACGAGCGAGCTCAGCCGCCTAAGGGACAGCGCGCGGCTGCAGCGGCTGCTGCAGGGCCTGGTGGGGAAGCGCAGGTGAGAGGCGGGGCCTGGTCGGGAGTGGGGGGGAAAGGCAGGTGAGGGGCGGGGCCTGGAGGAGAAACGTTGGTGAGAAGCGGGCCCTGAAGAGGAAAGACGGGCGAGGGGCGGGGCCCGGAGGGAAGTGCCTGTGAGGGGCGGGGCCTGGAGGGGGAAAGGTGGACAGGGGGCGTGGCCTGGAGGGGAAAGGCGGGCAGGGGGCGTGGCCTGGTGGGGAGCACCGGTGTGGGGCGGGGCCTGGAGGGGAAAGGCGGGCGAGGGGCGGGGCCCGGAGGGAAGTGCCTGTGAGGGGCGGGGCCTGGAGGGGGAAAGGTGGGCGAGGGGCGGGGCCTGGAGGGGGAAAGGCGGGTAGGGGGCGTGGCCTGGTGGGGAGCACCGATGAGGGGCGGGGCCTGGTGGAGACCGCCGGTGAGGGGCTGGAGGGGGACAAGCGACGCGGTGGGGAAGCCCCCCGACTCCATACTAATCCTGACTTGGGGTGGGGGTCAGCGAGCAGGACACAGAGAACAGCACAGCCTGGACCAAGTCTGCGGAGGGCCCGCTATGCCTCCTGTGGTCGGACGCGCCCGCCCTTCAGGCTTGGTGAGCAGCAGCCCTCCCCCATCCCTCCTCCAGCGCCTCCCTCCCTGAGGCACTCTGGGTCTTGGGCACAACTGGACATAACCACGGTCCAGGAGCCTGGGAAAGGGAAACTGCGGGCGCTGGTGACTAGAGAGGCCTGCTGTCCCCAGGTGGGCGTGGTCTCCCGCGCCAAGACCCCAACCCTTAACTCGGCTGTCTCTGCAGGGCGCCCCTGAGGCCCCCCGAGGATCAAGCCTGGTCTTCCCAGCTGCCTCTTGCACTGAAGGCAGGGGTCATGGTGTCCAAGCCGGCCGTCCCAACTGCTGAGGGGACCCGATGAGGTTCTGAGGAAGAAGGACCCTCCAGAGGAGGGCCTGGACAGAGGACGGGGTGGGAGGAGCGGGATGGGTTGCATCTGCACCAATAAAGGAGGAATTCAGACGCTAACCCCGCGAACTCTCTCTGTGCACTGCCGTCTGGTACCCTCAAAGCACCTGTGGGGCGAGGCTGTCCAGGGAAGGAGGGTCCTGTCCTCCGGAGTCTAAGACCGTGGCCACGCCCAGCTGCCCTTTAAACCTGGGAAGCCAGCGGGGAGCTTCATCTGCCCACTTCCTTATCTGCTGCCCATCCCCTGGACTCCCTGGGAGCTGG
Organism: Tragelaphus eurycerus; assembly: GCA_935064755.1. NCBI lineage: Eukaryota > Metazoa > Chordata > Mammalia > Artiodactyla > Bovidae > Tragelaphus > Tragelaphus eurycerus. The sequence goes on along the minus strand of CAKXYN010000162.1, from coordinate 500,449 downwards.
CTGCACCCCTGTCATCCACACAGCAAACATTCAGAGACTGTGGGGGGGCTCACACGTCGCCCAGCTCCCTTCCCAGGGAGGCAGTGGTGAGGGGGCAAGGTTGTTCTTCAGTCACTCAGTCGTGTCTGACTCTTTGCTATCCCATGGACTGTAGCACACCAGGCTTTCCTGTCCTTCACCATCTCCCAGAGTTTGCTCAAACTCATGTCCACTGAGACAGTGATGCCATCCAACCATCTGTCATCCCCTTCTCCTCCTGTCTTCAATCTTTCCCAGCATCAGAGTCTTTTCCAGTGAGTCAGTTCTTTGCATCAGGTGGCCAAAGGATTGGAGCTTCAGCTTCAGCATCAGTCCTTCAATGAATATTCAGGATTGATTTCCTTTAGGATTGACTGGTTTGATCTTGCAGTCCAAGGGACTCTCAAGAGTCTTCAACATTACAGTTCAAAGGCACCAATTCTTCGGCACTCAGCCTTTTTTATTGTCCAGCTCTCAGATCTGTACGTAAAAAACCATAGCTTTGACTATATGGACCATTGTAGGTAAAGTGATGTCTCTGTTTTTCAATATGCTGTCTAGGTTTGTCATAGCTTTTCTTCCAAGGAGCAAGCGTCTTTTAATTTCATGGCCGCAGTCATTGTCCAGAGTGATTTTCAAGCCCAGGAAAATAAAGTCTCTCATTCTTTCCAGTGTTTCCCCGTCTATTTGCCATGAAGTGATGGGACCAAATAAGCAGGGTAACAATATACAACCTTGATGTACTCCTTTCCCAATTTTGAACCAGTCCATTGTCCCATGTCTGGTTCTAACTTGCTCTTTGACCCGCATACAGGTTTGGCAGGAGGCAGGTAAAGTGGTCTGGTATTCCCATCTCTTTAAGATCACAGTCCGCTGTGATCTGCACAGTCAAAGGCTTTGGCGTAGTCAATAACACAGAAGTAGATGTTTTTCTGGAATTCTCTTGCTTTTTCTATGATCCAATGGATGTTGGCAATTTGATCTTTGGTTCTTCTGCCTTTTCTAAATCCAGCTTGGACATCTGGAAGTTCTTGGTTCACGTACTCTTGAAGTCCAGCAAGGGGCAAGGATGGGGCAGGGAGGCTCAGCCAAGCAGGAAGAGGTGACAGGCAGGAGATGTCCCTCAGGAGGCCAGTCCCCAGTGGCGGGAACTGAGCATGACTCTCGGCCCTGTGTCCCGGCCCGCCGTCTGGCCGAGCGCCTGGACCACCCAGCGCCTGTGGGGCAGGGCTGGTGATGACAGCCCAAGACGTGCTGGGGTCGCAGGAGGCCTTGGAGGACCAGGGGTGCAGACAGGGCTGCTCCAGGAAGGTGCTTCAGGCCAGGAGGCGGGGAAGACTCCACCCCACAGCCCGTCACAGCAGGCCCTTCTCCACTTCTGGACTGCGCCCACTGCTGTCTCCCACTATGGAGCTCAGCTAGCCAAGGAAATGGAGGCAGGATGCTTGGGGGCCTGGGCTAAGGTTCCTCACCAGGATGCCCCTCTGTTGGCACCCAGGGTGCCTCCCCCAGAGCTGCCAGCTGCCCCTGGAACACTCCATCTCTGTCACTGTGGGCTCACCCAGCCTTGCCTGGAGGAAGCCAGCTTGTTTCCGGGACAGGCAGGGGAGTCCCTGGGACACAAATAACCTCTCCCTTCCCTAGAGGGTTGAGTACAGAGAGGAGGTGGGCCTGGACCTTACAGGGCTGACTCCTGGCACTGCGCCTGTGATCATTCTGGCAGAGGAGCCCAGCAGAGGGGGGTGGGGGAATACAGCGAGCACAGAGGCCAGTCCCCTGACCCCCAGTCCAAGCCCCGGTTCCCGCTCCGCCTGCCCAGCTGTGAGCTCCTCTGTCTCGGGGTCTGTGGGGTGAGCCCCGTCAGGCCCTGCACGCAGCCTGGATCTGCTCTCCCCCTCCTTGCGGTCAGAGGGGCCTGGCCGGCAGCCGACGGGGGCCCCCTTGGTGGAGGCCAGGCTTGCGGCTGGCGGTTGTAAAGGACCATAAAGTGGGGCGGCGCCTGGCGGAGCGAAGGTCACCCGAGAGGAGAATGCGCCAGGCAGCACCCCGGTGGCTCAGCGGGTCCTGGACACCAGACGGGCTCGGACCCTCCACGGGCCGCCCGCCGCCATCGCCCAGATGGGGACTTGGGTCCTGCTGCTCCCGCTGCTGTTCGTGGCCGAGGCTCAGGCCCAGGGTACAGGTGTGGAGGGGACGGGAGCTGGGCGGGGCGTGGGGGGGCTGGCCAGCGGGCAGGGGGCTGGGCGGGGTGCAGGCAGGGGGCTGGCCAGCGGGCAGGGGGCTGGGCGAGGCGTGGGCCGGGGGCTGAGTGCGGGCAGGGGGCTGGCAGCACCGACCCTTCCTCCCCAACATCCAGTCTGCTCCGTGAACAAGACCTCCCTCACCGTCAAGGAGAACACGAACCCTGGGGAGCCCCTCCTGGACATCTACGTCCCCCAGGGCCAGCAAGTGACCCTTGGACCCTCGTCCACCCTTTTTGCGTTTCGGATCCAGGAAAATCAGCTGTTTCTCAACGTGACCCCGGACTATGAGGTGCGGACAGCGGACCCAGGCTGGCTGTGCCCGTGGGGGCGGCAGGGACCCCTCGTGGGACCCACCTGGGCACTGATACTCCTCCCCAGAGAGGGGCTCTCTGGGTCTCAGTTTGCCCAGGGGGCCTCTTGGGCCCCCAGGCTTGGCTGAGGGCCTGGTCTCGAGGGTGGGCCCCTCAGGGAGTCAAGCTGCCAGGCCCTGACGCCCGCTGGACGCAGAGCGGGGGACACGGACCCTGAGCCCGCACCTGCTGCGCTCCGTCTCCTCAGCTGGGAGATGGGGACAGTTGGCGGGGCCAGCGGGTCAGGTGAGTCCCATGCCCACCCCCTCGCAGGCCAACATGGTGCTGCAGGCTCACCTGGAGTGCAGGAGCGGTGACTCTGTGGTGAGTGCGCCCCCAGACCCCTCCCACCACTCCCAGCCCACCCCCCTGACGTCAGAGTGCCCTGGCCTGGACCTCTGTGCTCCGCCCTGCCTGGCCGCGGTCACTCCCTGCTGACCCCGCCTGGTGGCGTGTTCAGGCGTCACCTCTGTGCCACAAGGCCACACTGCCTCCAGAAGACTGTGCCTTGAGCTCCCAACCCCAGCCCAGTGGGTCCCCCAAGCCGACCCGAGAGGCACCCCCGCCTGCCAGCTCCGTCCTCCCCTTCCCGTCCCTCCCCGGGAATCTGCTGCCTCTGCCTCAGGCCAGGTCCTGCCCACCCCGGGCGTCCACCTGCGGCCTGGTCAGCAGCATCTTCCAGCCGGTCCTTGACTCCCCCCGTGGCCCTGCCTAGCCCAGGGCAGGGCAGGAGAAAGACTCTCTCCAGTAAAGGGAGACTCTCTCCACCGGGGTCCCCGCCTCCCAAATGAGGTTAAACAAGGCAGAGCCCCGCCCCCAGCCCGCTCCCTGGATAGACAAGTCCTCCGAGAGGCGCCCACCCTCGCGCCCCCTCCCGCGCGCCAGTTGGCTCTTCGGTTTTCCTTGAGTCCCGTAGGTGCCCCCAGCTGACATCACAGCGCATCACGGAGATTACAGGATGAGCCTCTAAAAGATAAGGCTGCTTCTTAACGGCTCCGCTCCCGCGGTGATGCCGTCACACCGGGGAAGGCAGGGAGCCCTGAGTAGTGCGACGCCCCACGTCCCCACCCCCCGGGGCCAGAGGCGTCTGTGACAGGGTCTTGCCTGAGTCAGGCCCCCAGCGAGGTCCACCTGGAGCAGCTGGCTGAGGTCTCTCTCACCTCCCTTTGAATCTACGGGTTTCTTGATTTCTCCCGAGTTTTATGTTTGAAGAAACTGGATTGCTTTGCTGTTTTCCTCACTGTGGGGCTTTGCTGGCTGCACCCCACAGGGCCTGTGTTATTTTCTCCGGGTCATCCACACCTCTGTCTATACTTCTTGGTTTTCATCTTTATTTTTATTTATTTGCCTGCACCAGGTCCTGGTTGTGGCACACGGGGTCTTTAGCTGCCGTGTGTGGGATCTATTAACAGTTCCCTGAAAAACAAGAAAGTGAAAATTGTGTCTGACTCTCTGTGACCTCATGGACTATACAGTCCATGGAATTCTCCAGACCAGAATACTGGAGTGGGTAGCCTTTCCCTTCTCCGGGGGATCTTTCCAACACAGGGATCGAACCCAGGTCTCCTGCATTGCGGACGGATTCTTTACCAGCTGAGCCACAAGGGACTGGGGATCAAACCCGGGCCCTCTGTGTTGGGAGCTCAGAGTCTCAGTCACTGGATCACCGGGGAAGTCCCACACTTCTGTGCTTTTAAAATCACTTTCTGTTCCCTGTCTGTAACGCCTGGAGCAGGAGCCCCAGGCAGAGAGCTGTCTGGGGTGCACCCCAGCATCCGGAATGAGCTCACCCGGCCTGGCCGGGGACCTTCTCCCTCCCTCAGGTGGCTCAGCTGAGGGTGTTTGTGACCGTGCTGGATGTCAACGACAACCCACCCAGGTTCCCCTATGAGACCAAGCTCTGGGAAGTGCCTGAGGTGAGCGAGAGGGGGCAGCGGCCGGTACCATCTGGGGCATGTGGAGGCCGGAGTCTAGGCCTAGGGGTCAGGGTCACAGCCAGACCAGCCCCTCTGTCCCCCAGGACACTCGGGTGAACACCATCGTCATCTCAGAGACAGAACTGGAGGCCCAGGACCAGGACAAAGACGATGTCCTTTTCTACACCCTCCAAGAGGTCACCCTGGTCAGTGCTCCCAGCTCCTTGCTCTGGGCACCCCTCCCCTGTGCGTCCTCTCGGGCTGAGTCCCCTACCTCCCCAGGGTGCCAGCAGCTTCTTCTCCTTGGTGGGTGCAAACCGACCAGCGCTGCGGCTGGACCAATCACTGGACTTGGAGAAGTGGCCAAACATGACCTTCTGGCTGCTGGCCCGGGTGAGCAGGCCACTCCCACTCACGGCCCCGTGCGCGGCCTCGGCCCCCAGCACCCAGGCCTGACTGCAGGGTGGGCTGTTGCAGGACACACAAGAGGAGACCACAGAGCCCAGCCACACAGCCACAGCCACCTTGGTCCTGGAGGTGCAGCCCGTCGACCTGCGGCCCCCGTGGTTCCTGCCCTGCAGCTACTCGGATGGTTTTGTCTGCATCCATGCCCAGTACCGTGGGGCTGTGCCCACCGGCCACAGACTGGTACTGGGGACCCCAAGGAGCAGGGTGGCAGGGGCGTGGGGCCTGCCAGGGGGGCCAGAGTGGTTGTAATTTTCAAAGAAAAGTGAAACTTCTTTCGTAAACCAATCTTGCCCCACGCCGTGGTGGCCAGGGCCTCTGAAATGCCAGTGAGGGAACTGGGTCCAGCTGTCCTCAGGGCACAGCCAGACAGCTCCCTGGGACCCAGCGAGTGGGCAGTGAGCTGGGTGAGGATGCTGGGGAGGCTTGGGGGCCTGGCACGGCCCCCAGGTGTGCCCTCCCATCCTTGAGTGCTGCCTCTTGAGACAGACGTGCATGTTCAGATTGAGCCAATGTCTCTGGGCAAACTGACTCATTAGCCCCAGATCCAAGGAGCTGCGGTGGAGAGTCGTGCTGGACGACTGGGCTGTGTCCTTGGCTGCCCACTGGTAGCGACCCCGGCCTCCTGGAGGGGCGCAGGAATGCCAGGCAGCGGCCACAGCACCAGCCCCACGGGGTCCTCGCCCCTCCTTGTTCCCACAGCCAGGCCCCCTCATCCTGCATCCTGGGCCCATCTACGCCGTGGATGGGGACCAGGGCATCAACCAGCCCGTCAAGTACAGCATCATCAGTGGTGAGTGGGCAGCAGCTCCCAACCTCCCTGTCCAGGGAACACCTTGAGCCCATCCCTACGTGGGCAGACCTCAGGCCTCCAAAGGGGACCCCGCCCAAACACTCTCTCCGTCCTCTCAGGAAACGAGGACAGCACATTCTCCATTGGTGTCGACTCGGGCAACCTCACCATGACCAAGAGCATCCCCAACGCCAAGACCTTCCTTCTGGTGGTCAAGGTTGGTGCCTGCACAAGGCCCTGCTCGGGCCCACGGTTACAGGACATGCAGTTCAAGGACCAGCCGGTCACTGTTGTCTCCCAAACCCCCAGGGCGAGCAGGCTGATAGTGCCCAATACTCCGTGACCCAGGTCACGGTGGAGGCCCGGAACGCCAGCGGGAGCATGCCCCACTTCACCCAGAGCCTGTATCGTGGCACTGCAGGGCTTGGCTCTGGGGTGGGCGTGGCGATCAAGGACGCAGCTGATCCTTCCCAGCCGCTGCGGATCCGGGCCCAGGACCCTGAATTCCCAGTAGGCACCGCTGGTCCTTTGGCCTGCCTGGCCTCCTGGTGGGGGGGTGGGGGGGCCGGGGGTGGAGCGGTTTGCAGAGCAGCCTGAGCTCCAGACTAACTGGGGCCACATCTAGGACCTGAACTCAGCCATCACGTATCGAATCACCAACAACTCCCACTTCCGAATGGACGGAGAAGCAGTCCTGACTGCTACCGCGCTGGAGCATTCCGGGGTCTTCTACGCAGAGGTGAGAGGTGGGCGGTGGTCTCCGAGGGCCAGGGGTCCAGCCGGAGCCCAGGAGGGACAAACCCCCTTCCTGCCCAGGTCGAGGCCAACAATACAGTGACTTCAGGCACTGCGACCACAGTTGTGGAGATTCAGGTCTCAGAACAGGAGCCCTCCCCCACAGGTGAGCCTCCCAAGGACCCCAGGTTGGCAGGGGGAGGGCTCCTTGCTGGGGACAGTGGCGAGTCCAAGCCCTGTCACTGGCCCCAGGCCCCCCAGATGCCCCCACGTCCCCAGAGATGGCAGGAACTACCAGACCCTCGAGCGGCACCACTTCGGAAGTCCCCCGGCCCCCTGAGCCCTCTCAGGGGTCCTCCACGACCAGCTCTGGAGGAGACACAGGCCTGCAGCCTTCCCCAGGCACCACTCTGAGGTCACCAGCCTCCTCCACTATGCCTTCGGGGCCCCCCAGTGTGGGATCCAGCCCCTCCCCCCAGCAGCCTCACCCAGCGGGGGCTCAGCAACCAGACCCTCGAGCAGCCCCACTTCGGAAGCCCCCCAGCCCCCTGAGCCCTCTCAGGGGTCCTCCACGACCAGCTCTGGGGGGGACACTGGCCCACACCCCTCCTCAGGCACCACTCTGAGGCCCTCCTCCACGCCTACGCCTGCGGGGCCCCCTAGTGTGGGAACCAGCCCCTCCTCCACAACAGCCTCACCCAGCGGGGGCTCAGCACAGACCTCGACGCCAATGTCCCCTGGGTCCAGCAGGAACACCTGGACGCCAGGTAGCACCCCCATTACCCTTGAGTCACCCTCACGCTCCCTGACTCATGACTGGGTCATCACCGTGGGGCACGGTTGACCCCAGGTCAGCCCAGCATGACCACAAAACCCCAAGGGAGGTCTGTTCCGGTCTGGGGGAGAGACAGGCCCTAAGGGTGCCAGGAGTTAAACTGGGGAAGGTGTGGGGGTTGGGGCAGAGCCCAGATTTGGGCTTCAGTGACCCCCCAGTTCCCAGTGTCATTCAGTCCACAGGCCCCATGCTGCCCGCATCTCCTTGCTGGAATAGCGGCCCCCTTGGCCTCGCACTTGGAACTGGTGGGCACTGACACCCCCTCCCCGCTCTCTCCAGCAGCCCAGCCTATTGGGCTCCCTGTGGGGGATCAGTGTATCCACCCCTGGGAACCGCGGCCCTTGGTGCCAGGCCTGGCCTGCTCTCAGGTGTCCTGAGCTTCCCACAGTTCAGCCTGGGAGTGCTTGGGGTGTGAGAGTAAGTGGGCAGCAGTCACATTGCCTGCAGGGATACCGGAAACAGCCCGAACAGAAGGCAGGCCAGACGGAGGCCAGGCTGGGGACCGGCGCTTCTCAGAGGCAGAGATGGGGATACTGGGTGGGGTGCTGGGCGCACTGCTCCTCCTGGCTCTGATCGCCCTCACGGTCCTGGTCTACAAGAACTACAGCCACCGACTCAAGTGCGGCTCTGACCAAGCGCTGGTGAGGCTTGGCATGGGGGCAGGGGCTGCCCGCTGGAGGGCCAGGAGAGGGGGTTGCAGAGTCGGACTGGAGACTGGACAGAGCAGCTGGAGACGGCGGGGCGGCGGAGAGGGGGCAGGACGGAGATCTGGGCAGCGTGAGGCAGCAGGCAGCACGGGAAATGGAGGGAGGCCAGTGGTCAGCATGGGAGATGGGGTGCAGAGGCGAGGAGAGCAGGGTGGGGGTGGGGACGCCACTAAGACTGGGGAGCAGGGCGGAGGGGCAGAGCGCCCGGCCCCCCAGTGTTGGGGGGCAGGGTGGCCGAGCCCAGCTGGCCACTGGCTGACCGCAGGCTCCTGCCCGCCCCCAGGAGCCCCAGCCTCAAGGGTTTGACAACCAGGCTTTCCTCAATGACTCGGACGATGCTAACTGGGCGCCGGCGCCTAGCCCTTCACCCAACCATGCCCTGCCGGCGCCCCGGGAGCCCAAGCCCCCGGAGCCCGCGCCGTCCAGCCCCGAGACCCCGCGTCGGCTCCCAGAGGACCCTGCCAAGGCCACGGACGGGGCCAGCCCAGCGGCCGTGAGGTCCATCCTGACCAAGGAGCGGCGGCCTGAGGGTGGCTACAAGGCCGTGTGGTTCGGAGAGGACATCGGCGCCGAGGCCGACGTGGTGGTTCTCAACACGCCCGCCTCAGAAGCCGGTGGCGCTGGCGACTCTGGCAGCGAGGGCAGCGGCGACGAGGCTGCAGATGCCCAGGACGTGCCTGGTACCGCCTCTATCCACTTCTAACGCCGCCTTCCCCCAGAGTCTGGACCCCGAGAGTCGGCTTGGTGGCTGTCCCCACACTGCACGGCGCAAAATAAAATAACATTTTTGGTTCTGCGGGGACGTCTGCTGGCCGCCAGGGGTGCTGTGGGAGCCGCGAGGGGCGGGCGGTCTGGGCACTGCTTTGAGTTCTCGGCGTCGTTCCCGGAAACCACCCGCTGCGCAGAGGGGCTTCCCAGGCTTGGTGCCAGCTGGTGGCCAGGAAGTTCCTCTCCTGGTCTGACCGCGGCCGACTCGACATGGAGATTCTTGGTCTGAGGGAGGCTGAGGAGCCACTTGGCCAGAAGCCCCCCTCAAGGACTTGTGTGGGAGGGCGTGGGCCCCCGGACCGTCCCGAGGGTCACACTGCTGCACCTGTGGGCCACAGTGAGGGCAGTAAACGCTCTGGGGCGCTCGCGGAGGCACCTGGTCCAGGCGGCTGGACTGAATGGCCGTGGGGGGTGCGGCCCAGAACGACAGTGGCCACGAGCCTAGGGCGGCACGTGGGGCTACTGGGTGCACAGAACAGAGGCTACGGACGGACGGAACCCAGAGTCACGGAGTTGGGGCCTGCACCCCCTCCACCGGCTTCCTCGGGGCGGCCCTCAGGCAAGACTTCCGCCACCCCCACCACTACCGTTCCTTCCGGGTGGCGGGTGTTTTTCCATCCCTTCCAAGTATTTTAATTTCGACAGTATTTGAATATTATTGCCCGAGGAACTGTCACGGGTTAAGAATCCAAAGAGCGCCCATCGCCTCTTAAGCTCCGCGATGCGCCAGGTTTTGTTTCTGGAACCCCCGGCTTATCCCACGGCCTCTCCCGGGACGCTGGTTGCTGGCCTCAGGCCCCGCTGCGCTGGGTGAGCGAGGGGAGCAGCTGGGCTGCATCGGGGCTGGGTCCAGGGTCTCCAGGACCCTCGTGCCGCCTCCCGCCGCGGCCCAAGGGCCGGTCCTGCGCACCTGCTCTCGGCCCCGCTCCAGGCGCACGTGACTTCCTTCCCGGCACCTGGAGCTCCGCCCCTGCCCGGCCCCGCCCCGCCCCGCCCCCGCCCCCGCCCCCGCCACCATAAAAGTGCTTGCTCGTGAGCCCCAGGGGAGCAATCTGCCCACGGGTGACTCCGCGTCCTGAGGCTGAACGCGGCCCGAATCTGCGCCAGGTACTGGGGAGACCGAACCCGGGAAGAACCCGAGTGAAGGCCTCGTCGGACTCCGGGGTCGATCCTCGGAGCAGTGACCACGGAGGTCGGCGGAAGGCACGGGTCCGGGACGCGCTTCGCAGAGCAGTGACCAGGAGGGGGCGGGCTGCACGGATGTCGGCGCGGGGCCCGGGTCCGGAACTCGGGGACCTGGACGGGGAGGTGGCGGTGACGCGCGGGGCGTGGCAGGTTAGGTTTCGTTTTTCCGCAACGCCGGGTTTCGTTTTCCTGCGGCCGTTCCCGTCGCGCCCCCGTAGGGCCCAGCCCGGACGCCGGCTCAAAACCTGTGAGGCTTCGTGCGCGCGCCGGCCACATCTGTAGTCACATCCAGCGCCGTCTTGGCCAGGGCTCACCTCCGCAACGCCGTGACGGGAAGCCCGCGTCCGTGACCCCCAACACCCGGGACTACCTGTGGAGACTCACAAACAGCCCTCCTCTCTCTCCTGCGCCAACCCCCGACCGCGCCGCGACCCCAGCCCTCTGCGCGGAGGGCTTGCCGCTCTCTCCAGGCCCAGCCTTTGCGGAGGGACCAATGGCCGAGGCTCCAGAACGGTGAGCCCGCCTCCCTGCCAGGTGCCGGCCCTACATCTCCAGCGGCCCCCTTGCGCCCTGACACCTGGCTGCTCCGCCCGCAGGGGAACCCCGCGCGTGCTCTTCGGAGACTGGCTTCTGGGCGAGGTCAGCAGCGGCCGCTATGAGGGGCTACGGTGGCTGGACGCGGCCCGAACGCGCTTCCGCGTACCGTGGAAGCATTTCGCGCGCAAGGACCTGGGTGAGGCCGATTCGCGCATCTTTAAGGTGAGACCCTAGCTCTGCCCGGCCGGGGGAGGGCCGGCTCAGGCCTGCAAGTCCAGGCCACATGCTCCACACTCGGTCTTTCTCAGGCCTGGGCAGTGGCCCGCGGCAGGTGGCCGCTCCGCAGCGGTGGAGGTGCCCCGCCGATCCCTGAGAGTGCGCTGCGGGCCTCCTGGAAAACCAACTTCCGCTGCGCTCTGCGCAGCACGCAGCGCTTCGTGATGTTGGAAGACAACTCGGGGGATCCTACCGACCCTCATAAGGTGTACAAAATCAGCTCCGAGCCGGGGTGCGGAGGTGAGGAAGGCCGGGGGCGGGGGGAGGGGCGCTGCCGGCAGGGGGGACTGTGCTGTGTCCTGGGAGTAGCTGCCAAGTCAGATTTTAGGTTTTAGAAACTGGCGCGGGAGAAGCTGGCGCCAGTTAACCGGGTGGCAGCACTGGAGTGAGGGGGCCGCTGGGGCTCGAAGGGGCAGTGCAGCCCAGCTTCTAGGACCAAGGGGTCGTTGACATCCCTCACTTCAGCGTTTCCCCAACCCTAATTCTCCCTCAGAAGGCCTAGGCTTTGACCAGGGGGAGGACGAGGCCCTACAAGATGCCCCACCTGCAAGGGTAAGGCCCCTCTGCACTCTTGCATCCTGAGTTGAGGCTGCTCCCTCCCTGGGCCTGGGGGCAGCTCATTTATGCTGGCGCTGTCCTCTTCGGCAGGGTGGCCTCCTGGGGCCATGCCTGGCAGCAGATCCTGGTGAAAGCCTAGGGCACCGGCTGAACCCTGAGCCCTGCCCCCCAAGCCTAGCTGGAGATGCCGGGGACCTCTTGATCCAGGCGCTGCAGCAGAGCTGCTTGGACCATCTGCTGGATCTGATCCCCGCAGAGGCTCCTGGTGAGGCCCTCTTGCAGGGGGTGGGGGGTGCTCCACCCTGCAGGGACAGGCAAGACAGCAGAGTGCCTGGAGAGAGAGAGAGGGTGGCCCGGGGGAGGGGGTGCTTAGCAGGGATGGTGCTGGTCACAGCAGAGCCAGTATAGCTGGGCCTCTGCAGGGCCAGAGCCCTCTGCTTGGGAGCTGTACTTGCCACAGAGAAGGTGGTGCCTCCAGCCTCAGGCCACAGCCCCAGGAGCCAGGGAACATGTGGGAAAGGGAGGACCTGGGGGCCCAGGTGTCACCTCAGGCCTCTCTTCCTTTCCAGATGCAGGCCCACCCCCAGAGCCCTGGCAGCCCCCAGAGGCAGAGCCCCACATGGGAGCCTCTGCCAGTGCCTGCACGCCGATGGCAGGGGAGCCGCCCCTGGCTGGCCCTGGCTGCTCACAGCTTGGTTTGCAGCCAGAGCCCAGCCTAGGGGCCCTGGACTTGACCATCCTGTATAAAGGCCGAACAGTGCTGCAGGAGGTGGTGGGGCGTCCAAGCTGTGTGCTCCTGTACGGCCCTCCCGGTGTAGCTGGAGAGGCTTCAGGGCCGCAGCAGGTAGCCTTCCCCAGCCCTGCCGAGCTGCCCGACCAGAAGCAGCTCCACTACACAGAGAAGCTGCTGCAGCACGTGGCCCCTGGCCTGCAGCTGGAGCTCCGCGGGCCGTGGCTGTGGGCCCGGCGCCTGGGCAAGTGCAAAGTCTACTGGGAGGTGGGGGGACCCCTGGGCTCAGCCAGCACCTCCAGCCCCGCTCGCCTGCTGCCCCGGGACTGTGACACGCCCATCTTTGACTTCGGAACCTTCTTTCAAGGTCAGTGACGCACCTGCCTTGGGGCTCTGGGCCCTCTGTGCCCTGCCCCCTCACCAGAGTCCTGTTCCATAGAATTGGTGGAGTTCCGGGCCCAGCAGCGCCGCGGCTCCCCGCATTACACCATCTACTTGGGCTTTGGGCAGGACCTATCAGTGGGGAGGCCCAAGGAGAAGAGCCTGGTCCTGGTGAAGGTGAGGGGCCAGGTCCCAGGGAGGGGGAGGCTGCACACGGCCCCCACCTGGCCTGACCGCACCCTCCCCGCAGCTGGAGCCGTGGCTGTGCCGGGCATACCTGGAGGCTGTGCAACGTGAAGGTGTGTCCTCCCTGGACAGTGGCAGCCTCAGCCTCTGCCTCTCCAGCTCTAACAGCCTCTACGAAGACCTGGAGCACTTCCTGGAGCATTTCATGATGGAGGTGGAACAGGCTGCCTAAGCCAGACCCCCAACCCCTCCCAATTCAATAAAAAGATCTAAGGGGGCTTCGCTGGCCGTCCAGTGGTCAAGACTCCATACTCCAGTGCGGGGGACACAGGCTCCGCCCCTGGTTGGGGAACTAAGACCCTACACGTCACACGGCTTGGCTAAGAGAAAAGGAAAAAGCTTCTAAGAACCATGCCAGTGTCCACTGGGGCTAGGCTTGAAGCTCGGGCTCTGGAGGGGCATCGTGGATTCAGCGGATCACACTGTGGGCCCTGCCCCCCACAGGCCCCTGTGCATACCCCTTCCCTCTTCTACTTCACAGTGAAAGCTCTGGCCACGCTTTAGAGCCAATAAACTGCTCCAAGTGCACAGACGTCCCCCCGTGCCAGAGAGGCAGCCCCTGGGCCCCTCTGCTGTGAACAGGGGCTCCGTCTGCTGTGCCCAAGGCCTGTTTCTGGCCCGTGGGAACTGCCAACAGGGTGCCACCTGGGAAGTAGGGGAGCCAAGTATAAACTTGAGCAACTATCTGTGAAACACAAGGGAGCAGAAAGCTCACTAGGGGTGAAGTGCCCTGCCCGGGCCCACTCTTTCTCACCACCTTTCAAGTACTGAGCCAATCAGACATTTCTAAAGAGAATCCATTTTTGATAAATTAGAACACAATGGGAACAGTGTGTATCTATAATATACATATAAAAAAGTCCAGTTTTAAACCATGAGCCAAACAGGTGCACAGACCACGTGTGATCACAGGAACCCTGAAAACGGGAGGGTGGGCTGTGTCCCTGTTCTGCTCCAGCTGCTCCTCAGCCCTCGGCGCTCTGGGCGGGCGGCTCCTCGCCGGCCTCGGCCCGCCGGTGTCTGCGCATGTGCCTGTACTTGTCCACGTAGGCCTTCACCAGGTTGCCCACCTTCACGGGGTTGATCTCCCCGCTCTTGCTGTGGCAAATCTGGGGGAGGGGGGAAACAGTGACCCAGACATCCCTTCCCTCCCCACATGGTCATGGATCATGGGGACCAGGCCCTGGGGACCCTGGGAGGGGCGGCGGTTAGGCTGACGTGCGTCTACCTGCTCTGCCCACCACAGGGTGGCTGACAGCCCTCCTGAAGCAATCTGACATATCTGCCTCTAGGGGTCTCATTTTCCTAGCCGTGAGTGGAGTTAAAGTAGTGTTGCTCAACCTGTTTAACAACCGCTCACAAACAGCAACCTTTACACCCCAAGCCGGCTACAGTGAGGGGCTGTGGCCACGCAGCCCAGGGCTCACAGGCCCCGCCCACCCCCAGCCCAGGGCTCACAGGCCCCGCCCACCCCCAGCCCAGGGCTCACAGGCCCCGCCTACCTTCTGCACTGCCTTGCGCAGGATGTCCTTGTACTCCTCCTTGGTCACCTCCCTCTTCTGGTAGAAGGGCTTGATGGCCAGCTTCACCTCCTCCACGGCCCGCTCCTGCACGTGCAGCTTCTTCATGTACTGGGGGCAAGGACACCGGTGAGGGCACCGGGCTACTGGCCCATTGCCTGCCCCTGGAGGAGGAACAGGGGTCTCACCTCCTCATTCTTGGCCTTCTCTGGGGCTGGCCTAGGGGGAGCCGTCCTCTCCTCAGAGTTGTTGGCAGCAATGGTGGTGGCAGCGTGGCCAGCTGGCTCTGAGGCTGCAGTCGGGATGGTGGACACTGGGGCCAGGCTCTGGGCCGCCCCGCAGCCCGGGAGGGGCAGGCTCCCCTGGAGAAGGAACTGGACTGCGGGCTGGCTGACAGGTGCATACGGCGGGATGCCCGATGGCAGGGCTGGGCCGGGAGGCAGGCTGGGGCTCTGTACCTGGGCAAGAACACAGCCTGCTCAGCCTCTGCATACTCACCACCTCGTGTCCCCCAGCCCCACTTCTGAACCCAGAGCCCAGGCAGCAAGGGCTGGTGCGTGCGGCCCTCAGCCCCAACCCAGCCCAGCCCACACAGCCTGGGTGCAAGGCCACATCCCTCCAGCCCAGGGGCCCACCTGAGAGGGGTCAGTTGGGGGGAAGCCAGGCTCTGGAAGCGCATAAACAGGGGCAGGTGGCTCAGAGAAGGGTGCCTGCTGGAACCCAGGCATGGGGCCCACGTCGTCCGATTCCCAGACTCCTTCCTGGGGCTTCTGTGGCCTGTGAAGTGGTGTCCCTGGGGGCCAACATACGGGGGTGGGTGTTCTGGGGCCCTCCAGGCCACAAAACTGCCTCCTGGCTAGAAAATTCCAGAAAAGTGTCCTGGACCAAGGACCCCAGGGCAGGCGCCGCCATCCCACCCGCAACGACCACTCCCTGCCCCCTCAAAGTGCCTACTCACACAGGCCTCTGTCATTGGCCGGGGCCCCGCACTCCGCCTCTTGGAGGTTCCAGGTGACCCTCTTCACCAGCGCCTTAGCCCGTAGCAGGGGGTTCTGAGAAGGGCCTTCCTCCTTCCCCACAGGCGTCCCACCCAGGGCCTGGGCTCCCAGGGCACAGGGCACTATGGTGGCTTCGTCTGCGTCCTGCTGGAGCAAGTGCTTCTCCTGGGGGCCCTCGGTCCCAGGCGAGGGCTGTGCCACATCTTCACCGTGGATCCGAGACACCTCCCTCCGGATGACGGCCATGGCCAGGCTGGTGTCGTGCTGGGGGCCAGCTGGGGGAAGAGTGGTCTTGGGAAGGAGGTCACGCTCTGGGGAGGAGTCCGTGCTCTCCGGGGAGGGCGGGGAACTCATATCATCAAGCTGCATGAAGATGGTGTCATTGGAAAAGTCCTCAAAGAGGTGCCCCGCCTCCACAGAGTCGCCATAGTCCACGTCCTCCACTGGACACTCGGCCGGCACCTCTGGGATTGGGGCAGTCTTATCGACTTCAGGCTCTTCTGGCAAGCCGTCTGCTCCCGCTGAGGATGGGGGCCTAGCAGGGGACCTGGCTAGGGGCTCCCTCTCTGGCCTGGGCTCCCCCTGGGGAGTGGGTGTTGCAGAAGTCTCTTTCGGGGCCAACTTCCGCTCAGGGGAGTGGGGGCGGGGTCGCGAGCGCTTCTCCCGGGACCGAGGCCGCCGGTGCGCCCGGGGCCGGTGTTCCGAGCTGGGGGACCTGGACCTTCGCCGCCGCCTCTCACGGGAGCCACGCCGGTCTCGGGGCCGCCCCCTCCTCTCCCTGGGGTGCCTGGGGGGCGAGCACTCCCTCCCCCGAGACCTGGACCCTGACCGCCGCCTCTTCTTCCTGCGGC
This sequence comes from Tragelaphus eurycerus, assembly GCA_935064755.1. NCBI lineage: Eukaryota > Metazoa > Chordata > Mammalia > Artiodactyla > Bovidae > Tragelaphus > Tragelaphus eurycerus. The sequence continues at coordinate 484,337 of CAKXYN010000162.1, read as the reverse complement.
CCTCACGGTGCTCGTGGGATGAGCTCCCAGGGCTCCCAGAGCGGGAGCGGGACCTCCGACGGCCGCGGCCCCAGGAGCCTCTGCCCCGCTCCCTGCTCTTGTCCTTTGCCTTCTTCCGCTTGGCGCGCTCGCGACTGCTGGAGCGCTCGCTGGAGGACCTGCGGCCCCGGGCCTTGGGCCGGTGTCTCTTGGGCTGGTCCTCACCTGCTGGTGGCGAGGCAGACCTGGAACTCCGGTCTCCTGAGCGGGACGAGCGGGAGCCTGAGCGGCCAGCACGGTGCTCCCTGGAGGCCGTCCTTGGCTGCGGGCCTTTCTTCCGGCTGCGGGAGCTGGAGCGGGAGCGCGAGCGGGAGAGGGAACGCAGCTCCACGACCCTGTGGGTGGTTGCAGGCGGGGCGTCTGGGCTGGGTGGCGTGTCGGGCTCCACCACAGTCACGCAGGTCACTGTCCGGCCCTCAGAGCCGAAGAAGGAGCTGTGGGGAGGCAGCTCCTCATCGCCCCAGGGCTCCGGGGGGGACGGCCGCTGAGCCTGTGCGCAGGGCTCCTCGTCTTGGAGCTCAGGCAGACTGGAGGGCCCCTGGGGGGCTCCAGCTCCCTCTCCGCCCCTGTCTGCACCGTGTAGGAGGTGACACAGCGCACGGGGGGCAGCACCGGGGCCTTGGGGCTGTCAACAGAGATGGTCCGCGTGATCTCCGAGGGCAGGAGGCCCAGACGCTCAGGGCTGCTGTTGGCGGAGCTGGAGTCGGAACCCGTGGGGTTGAAGGGGTCATAGATCTCGCTCTTGAGCTGCTTCGTCTTCCTGACAGAGAAGAGGGGCGAGGGGCTCGCTCTCCTCTGCACCTTGCTGTCCACGGGCCGGAACGTGTTACAGAAGCCGGGGCTGAGCAGTCTGCCAGAATGGGCTGTGTTCCCAGGAATGTTGATCCTGAAACTCTCAAAGGTGGAGCCAACAGCCTTCCCCCGGGCGGGCCCCAGTGGGCCGGGGGGCTGGGCACCCCCACCAGAGTGCGTGCTGGGCTCCTGTGTGCCCCGGTTGCTGGGCTCACCCTCCACCCGGGCCCCGCAGCCAGGCTGTCCGGGGCCCTCCCTGCCTGTCAGCCGGCTGATGCAGGAGCTGGGGAGCTCGACGCCCTGCCTGCTGGCGGGGCCCTCATCCCCCCGGCTGCTGTCTCTCCTGATCTTTGGTATCCTGGGGAGCTCGGAGATGTCTGTCCGCCTGGGAGCTGGTCTTGGGGCCTGGCCCGGCACTGTCCTCTTGGAGGGCGAGTCAGAGCTGCTGTGTGAGGCCTTCAACGCCACAGGCCCAAGAGGCAGAGAGTGCTTGCTGTCACCGTTACACCGGCCATCCTCACTCTGCTTTATACCAGGTCTGCTCTCGCTGGACAAGGTCTGAGACTGGCCCAACCGAGGGGTCACCGAGGAGTCTGGCTTCGCTGCTACCCCCGATGCGAGTGCAGGGACACGGGTGGGGGTGGGGGCGGCCCTGCCCGGACAGCTGGGCCCCGAGCTCTGCTGCCCACTTCCTGACTGACGCCCCCCGGCGCCTTCTGGCGCTCTGGATGGACCAGCTGAGTTCTGCTGAAAAGAGACTGGCACTGAAAGACAGAAAGGCCGAGCCGTCGGTCCCGCTGGCCCCGCAAGGGGCTCCACCTCCCCCAGGACGCCCTCCTAGTGTGGTGCGGTCTCCATTCCTGCTTGCTCAACACTGCGGCCTGCGGGGCGGGGGCCCCAGGCCCTCTGTGCTGCGGTCTATGCCCACTTCTGTTTCCTGCACTATCTTTATGCTATTTGTGGATCAGAAAGGGGCCTAGGCTCTGATAGACCCTTGAAAGGGGAGCAGCACTCTAGGTTACCACTGACTGCAGCTCTGAGGCCTGGCCTGCCCTCTATGGCCAGATCCACCCCAGCCCTGAGACCCGCCAGGGCCCCAATCTGTGGAGAGGGCCCTGCGCGGGTCCCTGGGGCTGTGAGAGCAGACAAGCAGCTGTGCCGCAGCAAGAAGGGCCTGTGGGCCGCCTGGAAACCCCACCACCAACTGCGCTATCAGCAAGCGACGGAAAGACATCTTTAGCCTTCAGCACCCTCACCCATTGCTTTCGAGTAAACTCTAGGGCCGCTGGGTCGGCCACACACAGACCGCCTCCAGGACGTGTGGCCCTAACCCTGGGCATGCGGAGGGCGGCAGGAGGCCCGGGCACAGCTGCTCACCTGCCCTCTTGGCACTGAGGGAGCCGTCGCGGTGGATGACGATGTCGGCACCATTCATCATCAGGAGGCTCTGGCCAGACAGGATGCTCCCTAGCAGGTCAGGGCTGGGCTCTGTGTCCACTTCCGGCTGGGGGTCCATGGCAGGAGCACCGCTCCTGCTAGCAAGACCAGGCACGCCCTGCTGTCTGAGCCCCTCCAGCCCTGGTGCCCCACGTGCAAGCAGGGACCCGGAGAGAAGGAACGAGACCCACCCCCCAGCAGTTTCCACTAACGGATGGCAGGGCGAGGGGGGTGGACGCGTGCCAGGCCCTTCGCCCCAGCTCCACCGACAGGCTGAGCGCACGAGCAACGCTGCCCGGCTGGGCTGACTGTCAGCCGGGAGAGAAGGCTGGCTCCTTGCCGAGCCCCGCCCTGTCCCTGCGCCCCCTCCTTGTCCCCGCGCCCCGTGCCCCTGGCTTGGGACTGGCTGCAGCTCTTCCTCACCCATGAGCTGGGGAGAGACCACAAGAGGCCTCAGGGTGCCGGGTGGCAGAGCGCCCACCGGCAGTGGGGTCCACTGTTCTTGCAGGCCTGAGACCCACCTGCACCCCATCCCATCCTGCCCCCCCAGGACACACCTGGAGAGCCCCATGGAGATGGGTCTGGCTACAGGCTGGTGGGAGCGCAGGGCTGACCGGGACAGAACCCTTCTCTTGGCGCTCAGAGGGGAAGCAGGGCTTGCAGACGCCTCTTCACTGCTGGGGAGGAACACAGGCCAAAGGGCAGGTGGACCTGCGTGTCCAGGCCCAGGAATTCCCTCCCGCCCTCCACAGCGAGTGCCCTCGGCAGGCCCCGTGACTCAGCACCGAGCCGGGGACTGTGCAGGGACCTCGTGTCAGCAGCTGCCCCGGCCTCTGAGTCAGGAGGGACGGGGGGCAGACACACCAGGGGAGCACGGAGCTCTTTTCATGCACCACCTAATGGGGTCTGAGAGCTGCTCAGAGCAAGGAACTTCACAACACAAACCCCGAGAGTGAGCCAAGCCCCAGCAGAAGTGGCGTGTCCACTGGCCTGAGAGCGAGCCAAGCCCCTCTGCACCCACCTGTCAAAGGGGTCCAATTCATAGGGGTCTCCAAACAGGGAGAGGGAGGCTGCCCCGATGTCGGCACGCATCAGCCCCAGAGACGGGTCTGCAGGCTTGTACACGGAGGGGGTGCAGGCTCCACAGGCCGGCCTGCAGAGGCCCAGCGTCCGTGCAATGCGCGAACGAGCCGTGGCTTCACTCTGAACCCAGGGTCAGAGGGAGAAACGACAGGGCTGAGATCCACCGTCTCCGGAAATGCCAGTTCAACTAGGAACCCAAGGCACCAAGGAACCCAAGGAACACGGGGCAGAGGGCTGGCTGCCCCAGAGCCTGAGGGGCGCACGTACTCATCACACAAGGACCCCGCCCAGGCTTCACTCCACCCGCCTCACACCAGGTGCCTGCTACCCTGGGCACAAGCACCCAACAGGTGGGGGCCTGTCCCCGCGGGGCCCTGTGGTTCCAAAAGCCCCTCTGCGGTGCTCTGAACACACCTCGCTTCAGGCCCGTCTGCAGTCCATGCTGCAGAAATGTGCGTCTCTATTGGTGAGTCTCCAAGTAATTACAGAGAGGCTTCTTCCGTGCCTCCCACTGTCCCCCCACCGCACACAGGCCCGAGAACCCGCCTAGGGAGACCCCGTTGCGGGCTACCTTTATCTTCTGCGCTTTCCTCTTCTTTACACGACCAGGGCGTTTCTTCAACCTTGCCCCTGAGCCCCTGCTCTTTGCAGACGATCTGGACGGGACTTTCTTTCTTCCTGACGCTTTCTTCCGTCTTCCTGCCAAGAGCACGTTGACAGCACTCGCTTTGCTGTGTGCCCCACCCCGCTGTTCCCCCAAGACTTGGCTGACCAGCAACTGTCCACCCCGCCTGGGGGCACTGCTCCCTTACTTCTCGTTACGGGGTGTCTACACGCTTCCCCATGGGGGGCCGGGGGGGCAGCCCACAGCGAGGACGGGGCAAGTCTGAACCTACACCGACCTCCAGACCTGATCACTAGAGCCAGCAGGGAGGCGGTTTATACCACACTGAACATTAGACCAGAGGACGCGAGCCGCTCAGCAGTCTCACCCTGAGGAGTGCTCCCAGCGGCTGGGGAACAGAGGACTTCACGGTACGTTTCCAGCAAACATATCCCAAGAACGACCCTGCACAGCCAGCAGCAACCTGGGTGCTCTGGGTGACAGCAGGAGCCCCGGCAGCCACAGGGGGCCCCGAGGCCGCACTGCTCCTGCAGCCCTGGAGCACTCAGGAACCTCAGCCCAGAAGTGCATTCCAAGGAAGACAGAGATTCACTCTTGTGACTGTGCGGTAGAAGCATGTACACCGAGTCTGGGTCCCTGAGCCCATGACGAAGCCGAGAGCCCTACGCGATCTCCGCTGGAGGACGCCACCACAGCTCAGGACAGAAACTAGTCAACACAGGAGCAGGCCGAGCGCCAGTGAACCCGAACCGGCTGTGGAAACCACGCTCCGCGACGAAGCCTGTCAGGAGGGAGCCACTCCGGCATCTCCTCAGTGACTCAGACTTGACCCTGACAGAACTCCACCCATAGCTGAACCAGCCTCGGGCCTCCAGCCACCCAGGTGGCGAGATCTGCCCACCAAGAGACCTGCTCTCTCCACCCCGTCAAGAGGACAGAGGTACGCGACAGGCAGCCCCAGCGCAGCACAGAGCTTTGCTCCAGCTCCACGTAAACTGCTTTAAAATTCCATCACGTCTGACACAATTAGAACTTCCGATGCCGACAGGCTACATCATGAGGCTATGGGATTACTACTCATCTCCTCAGCTGTAACAACGGTCTTGGGGGTTAAGTCAGAGAAAACACTCCCTCTCTTCCAGAAATGTGCTGCGAAACACGCACAGGTAAGACGAGGACGTGCTTCAAAGTAACTCGGGGGGTGGGGGGCACGGCCACACTGGCCGGGAGCGCCCAGGCCCCAGGGAGGAGGTGACGGGGCCTGTGCCTGTGCCCCTCAGCCCCCACAGCTGTGACCACACCTGCAGAGATGTGACAGTCGAAAATGGGGAGGGACACAGCAGAGGCGAGCCCGCCTCTCCAGGTGCTGCAGACGAAGGGTGAGCTGCTGGGACTGAAATGTGAGGTCCTGGATGTGAGCGGGGAGAGTCCGGAGGAAGACAGGTGCAGCGGAACTGCCCACCTGAGCCTGCAGCTCAGGATCAGCGTGACCGCTGGGTGCAGAGAGCCGTGACCGACCCGCCGGCAGCCCTCAGGTCTCATCTCCACACCCAGCCTGTCCTCTGGGGAGGCCTGGGAGCGCAGGAAGATGGGAGGAGCTGGGCAAGAACGCAGCACCGCTGCAGGCGCATACTGCCGTTGGAAGTGGGGTGGGCGCCTCTGACACGGCCCCTCCTGTGCCAACCGGTCTCCTGCTCTCTGCTGAGCCAGAGCAGCGGATACGCCCACCCACGGGAAAGGATCTGCACAGCAGCTTCACCGCAGAACAAGCCAGACGCCCGGCAGAGGCAGAGGGACAAGCCCTGGCACGCCCCTCACCAGGAAACAGAAGTGAACCTACACCCCCGGCACGTGGAGCCCCAGGTCACTGCCGGTGACAGACCAGAGCACACACTCGAGACCTCCCGAGCGGGAACCAAGGACGCAGACAGCACCAACGGCAGGACAGCAGGCGCCCAGAAGGGCTGCTGGGGGTGGGGCCCGGCCGGAAGGCTCGCCGGCCTCACTAGACCACGTGCCCGGCGCGGACACCCACGTCACGGCAAATGCGGCTCAATAACAGACCACAGGGTGAGACCCACTCAATGAAACAGGAGTCCATGTCTTCTGATTCACACAAGTAGTCAAGCAGGAGGGCCAGCTCCTCTATGGAGCAGAATTCTGACCAGCAAAGACAGAGCACGGAGCAGGAACCGCCAAGGATGCTGACCTTTGGTGAAAGCTTCTCCCTGGGAGAGATAAACCGAACTTCCTGGGACAAAGTTCCCAAGACTAACACAGAAAAGGCCCAGAAAACGTGAGCAGCACGACAGCTGCACAGATGCTGAATTACTTCAACGACCCCCACCCAGGAAAGCCAGGCACAGGGCTGCACCAGGGGCTGCCCGAGCCAAAGAAAACAGCACGAATGTCCACAAGGCCCCTGCGGACTCTTCCCAACCTACATGGGGAGGCTGTGTCACTCTGATGCACGTTCGGGGTGCTGCCACACCAACAGCCGCCCAACAGGGCATTCAGAGGGACTAACCAGACCCAAACCCCAGGCCTGCAGGGCCTCAGATGCACTGGTCTGGCCGCCACAGAGACCAGGCCGCACCACAGCAGGGAATGCGGGCAGCGGGAGCCAGGAACACCTACCTCCTTTCCTCCTTCGGCGGGTGGGGGCACGCGGCCCGGGGCGCTGGTACACGGCCGTGCTGAGCCCGGCAGCCACGGCTTCAATGGTCTCATCCAGCAGAGAAGACATGAGGTACCTAGGGACACGCTGCAGAGCACAGGATGGCATGGTCAGGGGCGGAGCCACCTCAGACATCTCGAGGGAGCCCGGGGACCCCGAGCCCCAGAAGCTGCAGCGACAGACAGCAGGCAGGCTGCGGGGGCTCCCAAGTGCCCATGGGGAGCGGAGTCTGGGGAGGCCTCCCGAGGGGCAGTCGGGCACGAAGGCAGGAGGAGGAGCGCTTCTGGGCCTTGAGGAGACCGGACTGCAGGCCTCGACGGTGGGGTCCTGGGCCCAAGTCCGCCACGAAGTCCCTCAGCCCTCCGGGTTAGCACTACGGCCCCTGTGAGTAACAGCGCTGCCCAACACCCCCAGGGCCAGCTCTCCACTGCTGCTGCCACCTCAAGCCCCCTCAGCATCGCTCCCTGCACGCAGCCAGCGTGGAGGGCCACAGGAACCCACCTGGAACCTCCTGGCCGTGGAGATCCGGTTCCGGTTCACTGTCGCTCGCACCCTCTCACTCTGCCGCGTCCTGGCGATGGCCCGTGTCCTCCCCGTGCGGGGCCGAAGCCGGCTGGTGGTGGGCACCACGTCAGCCAAGAGCAGGGAGACCTCTTCCTCGCTCACGGGACCCGCATCTTGGAAGAAAACACCCATGGCTGACGCGCTCCGTCACGCCCTGGGCCTGGCAGGGGGACTTGGGAATGGAAGGCAGGGGGCACCTGCCTGGTGCCTGGGCCCTCAGAACCCCCCACTGACCAACTGCATGCCCAACGTGCCCTCCCGCCCTCGCACTGGAGTCCAACTGAAAGCCACCCCTGCCAGATAGCCTGATGCCATCTCCCTGGGCCAAGGTGCCCGCCCCCACAGAAAGGGTCTGGGTTGCCTGACAACAGACAGCACGTTACCAGCGGCAGAAGCGGCCCCAGGGGCAGCACATTCCGGACAGAACCACTCATCCACTGGAACCTCCTGGAGAGGGGGGTCCAAGCACTCCATGTGGTACCTGGGGGACAAGAGGATGTCTAAGCCTCATGATGGTGCCCGCCACGTGGTGCTGTGCTCTTGTACCCCCCATCCACGCTGAAGCCCTAACCCTGCAACGCCAACTGCATCTGGAGATGGACCTGCAGAGGTGGTGAAGTTAAGTGAGGTCACCAGGGCGCACTCCAGACCCCGGGACGGGCATCTGAAAACAGAGAGGAGACATGGCACCCACCCCCACTGACAGCTGCACTGGGCCCCGCCTGGGCTGCCTTGCAGGCCCCTCCTGAGGACACGGGGCAGGTGACTTCCCCCAGGCACTCTGGCCGGACCTCCTCCATAAGCCTCGGGGCATCTCGGCCCTATGGAAGGGCCCCAATAGCCGCTCAACTCTCCGCGGGGAGCGTACTATCTGGAGCCAAAAGACTGGCAGCTGGAAGCTGGCAGCTGTACGGGTGGTGCCCACCATTCCTGGGAGGTGGTCTCCAAGGACATGTCATTAGGAGGTCCTTTCCTGCCCACCACTGCGGAGGTGGCCCCGCGCCCCCCAGCCCTGAGGAGCAGCTACATCAGCACCAGTTCTGCCTGGCGACACCTGCCCCACAGCGCTGCCTCACGTGTCCTCAGAGGAGCAGTCAGGGAGGAGCCACCAGTGCCAGCACCCTAGAGACTCCAGACAGTACCAAGGCAGGCGGAAACCAGCGCCAACCCCACGCTGCACACCCGAGCCCGGGCTGGACTCTGCTGCAAAGCCTCCTGCCACTCCCAGCCCTGCCCTGTCTGAGGTTGCAGGGAGGCAGATCCTGCCCTGATCCCCAGGCTGGACCTCACCCGAGCACCCAGTGGACAGATGCCACAGGCCGACCCCAAGCACTGGGGAGCACCCAGAACCCAAATCAGATTTCAGCCTGAGAAATCCCCCTGATGCAGTCAGTCTCAAGAATACCCCCCAATACCGAGTGGCAGTGTCTCATGGAAACATCTCCAGAACTGAGCGCGGTTCAACCGTGTTCTCGCCACCATAGCCCAGGATCTCGGAGCAGAGGCTGGCGGGCTGATGTGGGCCCCTCCTGCCCAGTCTGCACCCACAAATCCCTCCACGGAGAATATGAGCTGCAGGCTCAAGCCCGGGAGGCCCCCGTGGCCACTCCTCAACGAGACCTGCAGTGCTCACACGTCTACAGGAACGACCCCCTCCCACGGCAACGGGACAGCCCTGACATGGAGAGATCCCCACTCACAAATACCGTTAAGTCAAACACAAATAGGGGGAATCCCTGGTGGTTCAGTGACCACTTCACTCCCAGGGCCTGGGTTCAATCCCTAGTTGAGTAACTAAGGTTCCACAAACCCCACGGTGCAGCCCCTACTCCCCCAGAGGTAAAAGCTTAAGGGAAAATTGAAGCTTGGCAAATGAACACCACACTCGGGGCTCCCCAGTGCCCCAGCATCCGCGAGACCGCCAGAAAACGCACAGGCTGGTTTCAGGCTCAGGGAAGCCAGAGGCAAGGCTGGTAACCGCGGCTACGCCAGGAACAGCCTCTCCTTCCCCTGCGTGTGGCCTCCCAGGCAGCGTCCCGCAGTCCCAGCCCCTTCCTGCACAGCCATCCACACTGGAGACGAGGATGCAGCCTGCCCTGTGTCCCATGGTCACAGTATGTGACGGCAAGATCCGTGGGCGGGACACCAGGGCCCCACTTCTGCCCTCCAGATCCAGAGCGACAACAGGCTAAACGTGACTCCCCCAGACACGGCCGAGCTCCGGGACTGCCGTGGGGCAGGCACAGTGCAGTCAGACCTCTGGGGCTGTCACAGGACACGGATGCGGCTGACAGCTGTGAGGAAGGAGCGAGGTCCGTGTTCTCAGCGGTGTGAGCCCCGAGGGGGGACTGAGAGGCAGGTGGAGGTGAGGCCAGGCCCTGAGAGAGGGCCCTGCTGCTGGGGGACAGGGAGACAACAGGAAGGGGCCATGGCGGGTGGCCCAGGCAGTCTGCACCGCCCCATGGGCACCGGTCCTCCAAGGCCCACGCTGCTCCAGGGCGAGGAGCGCGCCTGATGGGAAGCAGGAGCCCCCACCGTGTGGACGGACGACACCACAGGCTACCTCGGATACAGGACAGCTGGCAGCCCTGCTGGAAGCCCACCCTGCCCACCTGCCCTGCCGGGGAGGCTCCCACGGCCTGGCCTTGCACGGCAGGTGGGTCCCGCCCACGTCTGCCCTGGCCCGGCCGGCCCACACCCCCACTTCCCGCGTCTGCCCTCCGCCCTGAGATGTAAGGTGCACCTCTGCGAGCAGCCTCAGGAGACGGCTGGGAACGGGGAGGCTGCAAACGGCAACGAGAGAAGCAGCTGCAGGGAGGGCAGAGGGGGCGGAGTATGTGAGCTGAGGCCCGGCCGGCAGGCGCAGTGGCAGGCACTGGGGTTCAGGTGACCTGTGGGGGCTCATGGCGCCGAGCACAGCCGGGCGGGCCTGTGGGAGCGTGTGAGCTGAGGCCCGGCAGGCGCAGCGGCAGACGCTGGGGTTCAGGTGACCTGTGGGGGCTCATGGCGCCGAGCACAGCCGGGCGGGCCTGTGGGGGTGGCGTGCGGAGCAGCGGCCCACAGGCTCCCCTCTAGTACATCGGGGGTCCCAACTTGGAGCCAGGCCCGAAGGGACGGGGAGGGGCTCACCCAGCGTCGCAGCCGTCACAGAGCAGCAGCCGGTCCTCCCGGTCACTCCGGCCACACACCTCACAGAAGGTCGGGTCTTCATCCTCATCCCCCCCAAGCTGGGCACTCTCCACTGGAATCTGGGGACAAGAGTGCGCTGAGCACACAGCAAGCAGGATCCAAGCCCCAGAGCCATTTGTATCGTTCTAAATTGATCCAGAGCAGATTCGCTCGCACAGCTTCCGTGGGCCCAGGGGCTCTGAAGTAACACATACATGGTTTTAACATTTTCTAACCACTTCAGGACAGCGAGCCCCAAGAAAGAAACGACTCAACGGAGAACAAGGTGTGTGCTGCAGAAGGACCCCAAGGCAGAGGAACAACGAGCCAGCCAAGCCCACGGGCGGCGCTGCAGAGCAGGGAGGCGGTGGGCAGACACGAACCCGGCCTGGAGCAGGTGCTGCCCCTCGACGGCCACTTCTGCTCCCCATGGTGCCGCCAACAGGCACCATCTTTGGGGGCGGGCCACCTCGGTCTCCTGCCCCGAGTTCCACCCGAGGAGCAGCGTCTGCTCCTCCCTCCCGCCGTGCTCCCCAGCTTCGCTCCCACGCCAGGCAGGCACTCAGGGCCTCCCTGCACTTCCAGGCTCTCTGCCGGATCTGGACCTGCTGGTGTGAGAGGCCTTGCACCACCCCACAGAGGACGGCTCAGGGCCCGCCCTCACTCGCAGCTACTCAAGCAGAGCTGGCCTGCAAGGAAACTGCCCGCGTTCCCACGGCCTCTGGGCAGAACAGCAGAGTGCGGGCGGGCACAGGAGGGTGTCCCTGGCAGGATGGGGCTGCGTCGCCCACACAGATTCAGGGAAGTCTGCATCCCCAGAGCGGAGTCCCCGCTGCCTCTGGCTCCACAGTAAAAAAAGAGATCTCTGACTACAACCAGCCCACTGAGAAGATGTGCAGCCAGTCTGTATGCACCATCCTCCCCCGCAGCACCCCGAGGCTTGCGAGGACCTCCCTGACCAGGGCTGAACCAAGGCCAGACCGTGTAGGCAGGGAGTCTCAGCCACCAGGCCACCAGGGAACGCCTTCTCTGAGACTCTCTAACTCTGCTGCTCAACAAAAGGAGGCCTGCAGAGGCCCCAGCAGCGAGGAAGACGCCCGCCCTCAGCTCTCCTGGCCCTGCCCTGTGCCTTCAGAAGTCTGGTCCCGAGAGCAGGCCGCTTCTCCCAAGTCTCGGGTCCACCCCGGCCTCCCCCACGGGGCTGCTGTGGCTCAGGAACGAAGCAGCTGGAGAAGCAGAAGAGGCACGGGGAGGGGAGGGGAGGGGGCGGGGACGGCCCTGACGCAGAGCCCACACCAGCCAGGCACACGGCACCACCGCCAGCCCGGGCTGCAAGCCCACGGCTGCAAATGGCATTTCAGCAGATTTCTAAAGCGCACGCAACCAATACTTCAGGAGAGCAAATCCCCTTTTGAAGGAAGGTTATCCCATGAGATGGGGACAAATGTAATACACATAAGGGGGCACCTACTCTTACCTTCTTCAAGATTTTACCACCAAATTGAGCTCGAATACAAATACATTTAAATATAGTTCGATCAACTGGACAGGAATTGGCATTCTGTAAAAAAAAAAAAAAAAAAAAAAACTGTATTATAACTTTGAACAATCACCATCACTGTTAACCACCGCCTCAAAACCATTCCTCTTAGAAGCTGAGAGCTCCTTCCACAAAAATCCCAGTGGTTGACTCAGTGCCCGCGTGCACCGGGGCCCACGCGAGGGCCGAGAGCACAACCCTGCAGGAGAGAGAAGCCAGGCTCCCGCGGTGCGGGGCAGCTCTCCTGGGGAGCCGACACATGAACCATTGGTGCCCAGGAGACAGGAGGGCGTGGGGTGGCAGGCGCACTGGGGGCCGGGCGGGCAGCCGGGCACGGACGAGGTGGCTCGGCATTTGAGTCGCTGCCGCCACCGCCACCGCCACCCTCGCTGCGGAAGGGCGGGTGCAGTGCGGCCAGACCTGACCCCACTCCAGGGCCCACGGCCACGACAGAGGGAAGGGGGAGCCGCAGGCGAGGCTGGTGTCCTGAAGCACAGCATGGCCGGAGCTGCGGCCACCTGCCCTTGGGCTCACGCTTCTTGGGGCGGGCAGTGCTTCCGAGCTCACCCTGCAGCACCCACGACCCCCACGTGCACTATCGCTGCGCTCACGAGTCAGGCTCTGTGTCTGTGAGCTGACCCCTCAGCACATGCCTACCAGCCAGCTCAGCCGGCCGGCTGCCCTGGGCCACCCGGGGTTTCTGGCCCATAAACCCCTCTCCTCGTTCTGTGCTCCCCAGAGTGAGTGTCACCAGCCACCCAAGGGTCCAGAGCATGGACAAAGCAGAGACCAGGCTCGGACACCACCCGGGGCTCCAACCCCTGCCATCAAGCAGAGACCCAGACCCACGAGAGGCCAGCCAGGGGCTGGTCACCCACACGGAGCCCAGCCCCAAGAAACGCCACGCACCTTGGACCACTCCACGATGCAATCGAGGCAGAAGTAGTGGGCGCAGTTCTCGGGCGTCCCCACAGCCTGCTCCCTGAAAGCATTGAGACAGATCGGGCAGCTCTCGGAGTCGTCATCGGAATTGAACGCACCGCTGCCTTCCATCGTTCCCTGAGAATCCGCTGCCGCTGCTAACGCGTCCAGGTCGTCACCATCATCCTCAGAGTCCTCGGAACCTTAAGAGGCAAAGTTACAAGTCTGTGAACTGGCGCGCAGGAGGCACAAGGCCCCAGCTGCACTTGGAGCCAAACTGGAACCCCCGTAGGAGGCAGGCGGCCCCCAGGGGCCAGCGCGCCTCTGGGTGCAGCGCAGCGGCCTCTGGAGGACACCTCACTCCAGCAGCACCTTCTCAAAGCTGTCAGGGAGCTGCCACCTTCAGGGAAGGCCTCTCCTTTTTCTTTCCTCTGGACCAGAGACCACAAATGCCTAACCAGGCAAGCTGCACACCACAGCCCTGATCAACCCCTGAGAGTTTCCGAGGCCATTCAGCTCACACAGCAGTCAGTATGTGCTTCAGTTTTCTCTCCCCACTGAACTCCAGCGATAAAGATCCAAATCACATCGAGACGCAGACGAGAGGCGTGGTGGGCAGGGTCCTCACATGCCCGAGACCCTGCCGTTATGTGACATAACCACAGGAGCTCTGGAAGAGCAGCTTCCTCTGGCCGCTTGTACAACCCAAGAGAACAAGAGGCTGATGCACCCTGTCCACCGAGGGGTGGCCTCCAGGACCTGAGTGAGGAGGAGAGGGGGTCCCACCCGGGCAGAGACAGGATGAGAGCCCCACACTGAGGGACCTGAAACCCGGCAACAAGCCAGACCTTGGGGGAGGACCCTGAGCCTAGATAGGAGCGGTGCCTCTGCGACCCCTTGACAAGACCTGTGCAGAGGACTGGCCACTGGTCCCTGGACTGCAGACCACACTGAGACACCGAGTGTGCCACTCTTGGCTGCTGTGTTTGTGACGATCTGTCACAAAGCAAGAGAACTAAGCCGGGCTCCACAAAATTCTGGAGAGTGCTTTGGCTCAGATACGTGCCTGGCTGAGGCCAAGGGTGCAGCAGCAGGTGGAGCATGGGAACCGGGTGCTCTGGTTCTTCCTCCAGCATCCCAGAAGACCAGGAGCTGAGGGGCAGGCAGAGAGCTGGCCCCCGGAGGCTGCCCGAGTCCCTGAGGGGCAGCAGCCACCAGCAGTGAGGCACCGAGGCTGAGCCAGCTGCCTGCCCACCTCATCCCGGGAGCTGCACGACCAGGTCCCAGACAGAAAAGGGCCCAGGAGGAGGAAGGTGCAGACACGGGTACCAGCCCAGAGTGGCAGCTGCTGGCACACCTGCGAACCTGGGCAGGGTGAGGGCAAAGGCCCCGTGAGCAGGGCAGGACCACACAGGGAAGAGCTGAGAGCAACCTGTGGGGAGGGACCACTCGGGGAGGGGCGCACAGAGCAGACCAGGAGGGTGCGTGCACACCACCTGGACAGCTGGTGAGGCAGCAGGTCAGAGTCCTAAGTTCTCCTCTTTCATCGTAAGACTTGAACAGACGTTTCTACAGCTAAAACCTGAGCAAACAGCGACACAAGCAAGCGACTTTCAGGAATCAACGCCATGACAAGAAAAGCAACAAGAGGGGTAGAAAGAGCTGCACGCAAGGGGGCTAGGCCGACACGAGGCTGTGAGGATGCAGGCTGCTTCTCGGAAGGCAGGCCCCCCTAGCGTCTAGGTTCTCACCAGCCGGAGATCCCCTCCTGCCCCGCCTGTTTCATAGACTGGCGCTGGAGAACACGGGGTGTACAGGGGCGGGTCAGTGCCCCTCAGCTACAGCTGTGGCCTCCAGGTGCCTGCCCTCCACCGGCACCTCATCGCCCACAGGACTCGGCTCTGTGCCAGCTGTCCTGCCAGCACTCTCCCTGCCCCACGTGCACCACTGCCCGGTGAGCTCTCCTGCCCTCCAGATCACACCTGAGACCTGTCCTTCTGGAAGCTTCTCATCAACCCAGCACCAAAGAGCTCAAGCCCACCCCCTTCTCCTGATGTCTCCTAAACAACACCCTTGGCATCTGTCCCCCCTGAGCTAACCGCTTCTTTACGCGCTGTCTCTGCCCCTGGATGGTGAGCTCCTGCCCGTCTTCCAGCCCCCTGCACCCAGCCCCTGTCCACTGGCATCCACAGGCCCTCTGGCCTCTGCTCCAGGGCTGAACCTACAAGGACCTCACGTCCTCTGCCACCAAGCCCCAAGTCTATCCGCAGAAACGAGTGGAACAGCCCCATCGTGACCTGCAGACTCAGCCTAGAGCCGCCTGTGCCTGCAGAGAGGTCACAGTCTAACTCTGGGATAATGTGTCACCCATGTACGCAGGGTTGCAAACTCACGCTGCTCCTTCATAGGCACTGCCCCAAACATGAGGGGTTACCTCTCTGGAACATTCTAACGCTCATATCCACAGAGCTCCAAGGACTGTGATAGACCAGGCGGATGCCTCAACATCCACGCAGGTCCCAACAGCGGTGTGGGAAGGGAAGCAGTGGTGAGCCAAGCTCCTGAGGCCCAGCGCCACACGGGGAGGGGCTAGGTGGGACAGTCTGGGGAGCCCACAGGCCACGTGCCAGCCAGGGTGGCCAGGAAGGCCAGGGAAGGTGGTGCAGCGGGTACGCGGCACTCGGGGCAGGACATGCGCACAGCAAAGCTCCCGCACCTAAGTTCGGAGGCGCAGACTGAGAGTCCTGTAGCAGTCGTTCCACGCCTCTGCCGGCTGTCTCAGGAGACTGGGAACCAGGGCTCAGGCTACCCTTGCTCTTTAACAGGCTCCGGGTCCACCCTGCCCACAGGTCCGTCCAGCTGCACGCTCCCTGCAAACGCCCTTCACGCTGCTCCCTGTTCTCAGGCCCTTTACCCTCCTGCTGCCATCAGACAAGAGACCTTCCCATTGTGTCGTCAGCCCAACCACATCAACATGAGCCAGCTGCCCAGCTGAAGACAAAACCCACTGCAGAGGACTTCCAGAGGAGGCCACCGTGTTAGGCAATATCACCCTGACAGCTCACAGCCTCCGCTGGCGAGTATGCTGAAAGCAGCAAGCTCACCAAGGCTGTTTTCTGAATAGCAACTCCCGTCACAGTGCGAGGAGACCCGGGGCCCCGAGGACGCCCGTGTTCTCACCAGATCCGTCCTCCAGGTCCCCGTCCACGTCCTCTTCATCACTGTGCTCGCTGCCAGAATCATCTTCGGAGGCATCACTGTGGGCATCACTGCTTCCTTCTAGAGCGACAGGGAAAAACACAGGCCCGAGGAGCAGTGTCACAGCCGAGGCAGCAGAGAGCAGGGCTGGGGAGAAGGTGCACAGGGTGCTCAGAGCACACGTGCCAACAGGGCTCCTGGCAACACCCGGCCCCCAGGCCAGGGCGGCGAGGGCAAGGTGTGTAAGTGGAGGCTCTCGCTGGATTTAAGAGCACGTTTGTATTGACTACGTTAACAATAAAGACCAGACAATGTGCTACTTGTGCACTTTAAGGGCAAAGCGTAAAGCCTCACTCCCCGCTCTCGGCGGAGGGGCAGGGGTGGCTCACCAGCATCGCTGGCCAGGGTGGCAGGACGGAGTCTGGGGCCATTGGGCCCTGGGCTTCGGTCCACAAGCTCATCCAGGCTGTCGTCATCCATCGCTGGACATGGGCGTTCAGCTCTGAAAGAAGTGAGGATCGAGTAAGTCCCCTCTGTCCCAGGCTTTGCATTAAGCTTCCCCCGAGAGAGTGACAACCGCTACATCACATTCCTGCCGACACGTGTCCCCCCGCAGCACAGGAGATAGAACTGGCCCGGAACTGTGCAGGCACACACAGAAGACCGGCTCCTGTCCACAGAGCCACGTTCACAGCCAGATGCCAACTTACAACAAGCCCAATGTAGCCTCAGACCAGCCGTGTTCTTGTTCAGCCACCTGCCACACCTCAACACTCCCTGGGTACCAAAGGCCAGGCTTGAGGGAAACGGCGTATCACAGGCTGAGGCAAAGCGGGGCTTTCAGCAGGGGGGTGGGTGCCAGAAGGTCCAGGTGGCAAGCTGGCCCTCTGCCCACACTCCCGTGGCACATCTCCCTCAGCCACAGCTGGCCAGCCCAGCTCCGCACACCTGCCTCCCACAAGAGGCCACGGGCACCAGCTGGGGCGCCTCTGACCTGGCTTCGGCCCCTCCAGGAACACGGCCAAGTCACCTGCCTACCCAGGAGCAGCACGGGGCCGTGGGGAGCAGGGGCCGGGCTGCCATGTCCACCTGCTCCTGGGCTCCTGGTCACCACCTGGGGGTGCCGAGCCTGCCTGCTTCTGCCAGGGTAACGGCGAAGACCGAGACCAGTGACCTCACAGACGTAAAGGGACACGAGCACCTTCCTGCACCAGGGCCTCTGACTTTGGTCTCAAAACAAGGGTTCCTTTCCCATCAGGGCTACTCACTTCCCTGGTGACCCTGAGAGGAGACCCCTCCGCCGCGGCACAGTGCGTTTCTGAGTCCAGTCTGCACATCTAAAGAGCAAGACCAGAGGGATGGAAGCAAAGCAAGAACCGGACAGGAGGTGAGGCGGACAGCAGCGAGCCAAGAACGCAGGAGCCTCTCACTCCAGGACCCCACGTGCAGGCTTCTCTCCCGTGGGCCACACGCCATGTGCTCTCACTCCAGGGTCCCACATGCAGGCTTCTCTCCCGTGGGCCACACGCCATGTGCTCCACACATCAGCCAGCACCCAGGGCAGGCGCTATTGCCACCACCACTGCACAGATGCTCCCAAAGAGTGGTCCCTGATGGGGCTGAGGCCGAGGTCACAAACAATCCCAGACAAAGCCCCAGGCTCTGGAACGATGTCTTCTAAACAGTGAAGGCATGTTAATTTCACTAAATCGCCACCTGCCAAATGATGTGCCTACCTGCAAACAGTCAACTGAAATTATGAACCCCCTGAAGTCACCACCTTTTTTCTACCTAGTTCCCTAAGGTTGAGAAAGTCAGTCAGTCCTGCTCAACCAGGGTCTGCACGCCCCTGCGCGGTGAGTCAGCAGCACGCCAGGGACCTCTGCTGTCTTCCACCCGAGCCCCGACCACTGCTGGAGACACACCGGCTGTCAGACAAGATGGTGCCACTGCCCATCCAGGAGCACGGCACCCTCCTGTGTGCGTGGCAGTGGCAGGGCCACTGCAGGTGGCCAACCTGTAAGCCTCAGGCTACACCTGTGACCAGATTCCACGGCGCCACCCTACGACACCACCCTACGACACCCACCTACCGTACCTACCCTGCCCAACTGCGTGCAGCATGAGTCCTGTGCCGGGGACGCTCAGCCTATGGGGGGGTCAGTGTTCACACCCAGGAAAGTACCAGGGCAACTTCAGAAAACGTAACCCTCCAAGGAGACCACAGAGCACCCTCAGGGACGGTTCACTTGCACAAGGTCAAAAGTACAAGTAACCCCTGGCTTCTCCCTCAGTAACTGAGACCGAGGCCTGCCTCAGAGAGCTGTCAGAAGAGGTCAGTGTGGCCACGATAGGGTCAGGCCCACGGGGACTTGCCAGGGACACCAGCTCTGGAGCGAGGCTGACTCCCTGTGTCCCTGCACATGTGGGGTTCAGTCCCTCAAGCTGTGCTTCGCCATCACAGCCGGGGAGGAGACTTTCCAAGGGCCGCCCAACACCCCTCCCCTCCCTACACGGTCACACACAGTACCTTCTGGCAGCACCCAGGGAGAAGAGCCCAGAGTCTCTGGTACTTCCCAGACCAAGCAGCTTGCAATCACTAAATAAGAGACCAACATTAGGGGCCCCTGGCACCCCGTTTCTCCGTGAGGAACGCTACACTCAAAACACTGCGGGAATGTGACCCCAGCTCAGGACCTACTGGCCCCAGTGGCAGCCCCAGCTCAGATGTGCCTGCCCAGATCCACTATCCCCACCTCCGCTCGCACGTTCCAGACCAATGCCTGGGAAGCCCTTTCTGCAGGAGGCGTACAGCCCCTCCTGGCTGCTGGCTGCCTCTGACAGTGCAGGCAATGCTCTATGGCTTTCCTGCTCAGTCTCCAAACTTGGGGGAGCCGGGGGAAAATTTAAACAAAAGTAGTATTTCCCTCTATTTTCAAATTCAAGGACTGAAAGCACCTTTTATCCCAACTAAGGAACCAAAAGGCTTTCCGGTGTGGTCACTGGCAGCTGTGCCATGACCAGAACCTGGGTGCCCGTCCCCAGGCCCTGAGCAAGGGTGTTAGGTCCAACGGGCTCAAATCTCATTTTTCATTCATCGTCTGCCAGAGCAGCTACAAGACCTTGAAACTGTAAGCTGCAATACAAGTCAAAAAGCGAGAGCCCAACCTCCCACCATCAAAAAAAACAACTAGAGTGCAGTAAGGTCTCGCAGGGTTGAGGGAGAGACCAAGAGGGCATTACAGGGGGCTGCTGGGAGAACCAAAGCCAGGCTGCCTCTGTCAGGGCCCTACCACCAGCCTGGTGCAAAAGAAGAACCAGCTATTGTCATTCTGACTCAACATTCTTTCCCTAAGGAAAAACACCAATGGTTCAGGGAGAGGGCAGGCGTGCTAAAGCCCAAGTCAGACCGCACTTCAGTCTCAGGTTCTGTCCAAGTGACTGATGGCCAAACCGTGGCCACCAGGTGACTACTGTTCTGTTGTTACAGAAGCAAGAAGAGTATACAAACGCCACAAAGTTGACAACGATGTAACACAATCCTTGTTACAAAGAAAAAAAAAAAAAAAAACGGGCCAGGAATCAGAATCAGGGCTTAGGTTAACAACCGGCCCTGGCTCGGCACTCAGCAGCTGTGTGACGTTGGCAAGTTACTTAACACCTCTGGACTCCAATCTACTTATCTGTAAAAACAAAAAGGCCAATACCTACTCCCGAGAGACTGCTATGAAGACTACGTGAGTTAAGGAACGGGAGACCATCCCAACAACCACACGGGCCTGTCGACACACAGGCGAAGCCAATAAAAGCAAAGAAGACGCGTGGAGACGAGTTAGCAAAGGGTCATACTCCGCTCTCGGAGCGGGGAGAGCGACAGCACAGGGGGCGGGTGCCACAGGACGAGGCGGAGGGCTCCTCGCCTCCCGGGAACCCGCCTGCAGGCGGGCCGCTCGGCCTCCAGCGCCCGCAGGAGGCCGCCGCCGCCCGTCAGCCCGGGGCCTGAGCAGCGCAGGCCTCGGACCGCCGGGCAGGCCTCAGACAAAGCGTGCGGCGCCCGGAGCGGCCCTCCGGCCGGGGCGCTACTGAAACCCGGGCGCCGCGGCCCGCACATACCCGGAACCGTGCGCCCCGCCGGCCGCTGCTGCAGCCGCCGCCACACCAAGAGACACAACTAGGCCCGGCCGCCACCGCCACCGCCGCCGTCGCCTCCGCCGCGCGCTCCTTGACCCGGAAGTACATGGAGCCGGCTTCCGGGGCTTTCCCGCCCCGCCTGTTGGTGGGTACCATTGGGACGAGGGAGGGGAGGAAACGTCTGAGGTAGGGGAGGGCGCCGCTACCTGAGTTCAGGCATCTCGAAGCCTTGGCGACACCGTTGAATACGTTGTTGTTGTCCAGAAGGACCAGTTTATTGGAAGATCTTGAAGAGTCTAAGCCCCCGCCTGTGGGCTGTTCCGAGAGGTACGCCCCCGTCTGGAATGTGGTACAGTCCAATCCTAGCTCACCGCCCAGGGCGAATGGGAGCGGTTGCCCGGCACACCTAGGGCCCCGCCCCCAGCCCGGGCCCCGCCTCTCGCGGTGGCTCCGCCCCCACGCTGTCACTCGACCGGATCCCCATTTCTCAGACCCGGAGAGCGCGAGCCGGGGAGAGCTCGCCCGGGTCAGCCTGGCTGCGTCCCCGACCCAACAGCTTTGCGTCTTCCGTTCACGCCACCGAACACTGGCGGACCCTGTGCGCGGGCTCCGCCAGGTGCTGGGCAAGAACGAGCCCCCAGCCCAGAGTCCCGCCGGGGCCGCACACAGTAAACAGTGAACCAAGTGGATGGTGCGCCGCTCGGTGTGTGAGAAACGGATTCGTGCTCTGATAGAAGAGCCGAGTCCCGGACTCGGGAGCCAGGAGGACTCGCCGGCGGTAGTTAGTGGGTGAGGAGGGACCTGGCTGAGAGGTGCTGGCGGAAGGGGCAGCGCGGGGGAGAGCGCGGGAAGCTGCCAGGACCCCAGAAGCGGGGAGCCCCACCGGCTGGATGGGGGACAAACGCTGGCTTCTAAGAGCCCCGGGCGGCGGCTGCGGCGGCGGGTGAATTCAGTGGACCGGCCCGGGTGGGCCGCGGACCAGTAAGAAGGCCACTTCAGTAATCCTGCAACCCTCAGGGACCACAAAGATGTAGGCTCCGTTGGCGGAAGCGAAGTGCAGGAAGCGATCCCCTTCTGGTAGGTTATGAAGACAGAACCTAGGGGATAAAAGATGCTCAACATCGTTCCTTGTTAGGAGAAATGCACATCAAAACTACAAAGGAAAAAAAAAACCTACAAAGGAGTGTCACCACACTGGCCAGAATGGCTATCATCAGAAAATCTACAAACAGTAAATGCTGGAAAGGGTGTGGAAAAAAGGGAGCCCTCTTGCACTGCTGCTGGGAAGGTAAATTGACACTGCCACTATGGAGAAGTATGGAGATTCCTTTAAAAACTAGAACAAAACTACCATATGATGCAACAACCCCACTGCTGGGCATATACCCTGAAGAAACCATAACTGAAAAAGACACATGTACCCCAGTGTTCATTCCAACGCTATTTAGGAGGCTAGGACATGGAAGCAACCTAGATATCCATTTACAGATGACTGGGTAAAAAAGTGGTCCATACGTATATAGTGGAATATTACTCAGCCTTAAAAAGAATGCATCTGAGTCAGTACTAATGAGGTGGATGAACCTAGAGCCTATTATGCAGAAGGAAGTAAGCCAGAAAGAGAAAGAACATATATTAATGCGTATACATGGACTATATAGAAAGATGGTGCTGATGGTACTGAAGCTATCTTCAGGGCAGCAAAGGAGACACAGACGTAACAGACTTGTGGACACGGGTGGGGGAAGGACAGGGTGGGACTAACTTACATGTTTGAAACATGCATTACTGAATGTGAAATAGATAGCCTGTGGGTATTTGCTGTGTGATACACAGAGCTCAGATCCAATATTCTGTGGCAACCTAGAGAGGTGGGTGTGGGATGGGATGGGGGTGGGAGGAGAAAGGTTCAAGAGGGAAGGGGCATATGTATACCTATGCCTGATTCATGTTGATGTATGGTAGAAACCAACACAATATTGTAAAGTAATTACTTTCCAACTACCGCACAATTGCACTCATCTCACATGCTAGTAAAGTAATGCTCAAAATTCTCCAAGCTAGGCTTCAGCAATATGTGAACCGTGAACTTCCTGATGTTCAAGCTGGTGTTAGAAAAGGCAGAGGAACCAGAGATCAAATGGCCAACATCCGCTGGATCATGGAAAAAGCAAGAGAGTTCCAGAAAAACATCTATTTCTGCTTTATTGACTATGCCAAAGCCTTTGACTGTGTGGATCACAATAAACTCTGGAAAATTCTGCAAGAGATGGAAATACCAGACCACCTGATCTGCCTCTTGAGAAATTTGTATGCAGGTCAGGAAGCAACACTTAGAACTGGACATGGAACAACAGACTGGTTCCAAATAGGAAAAGGAGTTCATCAAGGCTGTATATTGTCACCCTGTTTATTTAACTTATATGCAGAGTACATCATGAGAAATGCTGGACTGGAAGAAACACAAGCTGGAATCAAGATTGCTGGGAGAAATATCAATAACCTCAGATATGCAGATGACACCACCCTTATGGCAGAAAGTGAAGAGGAACTAAAAAGCCTCTTGATGAAAGTGAAAGTGGAGAGTGAAAAAGTTGGCTTAAAGCTCAACATTCAGAAAACGAAGATCATGGCATCCGGTCCCATCACTTCATGGGAAATAGATGGGGAAACAGTGGAAACAGTGTCAGACTTTGTTTTTCTGGGCTCCAAAATCACTACAGATGGTGACTGCAGCCATGAAATTAAAAGACGCTTACTTCTTGGAAGGAAAGTTATGACCAACCTAGATAGCATATTCAAAAGCAGAGACATTACTTTGCCAACAAAGGTTCGCCTAGTCAAGGCTATGGTTTTTCCTGTGGTCACGTATGGATGTGAGAGCTGGACTGTGAAGAAGGCTGAGCACCGAAGAATTGATGCTTTTGAACTGTGGTGTTGGAGAAGACTCTTGAGAGTCCCTTGGACTGCAAGGAGATCCATCCAGTCCATCCTGAAGGAGATCAGCCCTGGGATTTCTTTGGAAGGAATGATGCTAAAGCTGAAACTCCAGTACTTGGCCACCTCATGCAAAGAGTTGACTCATTGGAGAAGACTCTGATGCTGGGAGGGATTGGGGGCAGGAGGAGAAGGGGATGACAGAGGATGAGATGGCTGGATGGCATCACTGACTCTATGGATGTGAGTCTCAGTGAGCTCTGGGAGTTGGTGATGGACAGGGAGGCCTGGCGTGCTGCGATTCATGGGGTCGCAAAGAGTTGGACACGACTGAGCGACTGATCTGATCTGATCTGAACTAAAAATTAACTTTTTTAATGACAAAAAAAGCTGAGGTTGGGTTAGCTGAGGGGTTGGATGTGAGATGGCAGGTAAAAAGGGAGACCAAGGCGGGTTCTTGGACACGTGGGGGGCGGGGGGGCAGCACGTCAAGTAGGACACCTGGGTGGAGCGAGGTGGAAGTCACCAGGGACCCAGAGGATACCAGTGCTGGGGGCATCTGGAGGGCTTCAAAGAGAAGCCAAGCTGACTGATCATTGCCAGGGAGCACCAATCAGGGAAATGAAAGTGGAGGCAGCAGAGAAGGAGCCCACTGAGAGAGGGTTGTTTTGTTTTTCTGTTTATGGGGAAAATAACCCGTGTGTTCACAGGCTCTGGAAAGGACTCTGCAGAGAGGAAGAATGAATGGTGCCAGAAGGGTGAGGGCCTCTGGAGCGACTCTGTGGGCGTGTGTGTGTGTGTGTGTGTGTGTGTGTGTGTGTGTGTGTGTGTGTGTGTGCGTGCGTGTGTGTGTGTGTGTGTGTGTGGCTGGCACAGCATAGCACCTCTTGGGTGTCACCCCAGCCATGTACCCAAACGCAGGATACTTCTTAAAAGTTATTTGTTTATGCTCGTGCAGGGTCCTTGCTGCTGCACGCGGGCTTCTCCAGTTGCGGTGTGTGGGGCTACTCTTTGTGGTGTGCAGGCTTTTCATTGCAGTGGCTTGTCTTGGAGAGCACAGACTCTGGAGCATTCAGCAGCGTCGTGGCTCCTGGACTCTAGCGCACAGACTTAGTACTGGGTGCACAAACCTAGTTGGTCCTCAGCACATGGGATCTTCCCAGGCTAGGAATTGAACCCGTGACCTCTGCATTGTCAGGTGGCTGCTTTACCACTGAGCCACCAGGGAAGCCCAGGATACTTTGGCTCTCTGCTTAAGTATGATGGCATGACCTTGGGAGAGTTTCTCAAGCTCTCTGTGCCTCTTTGCCTATAAAATAGAGATGTTGAAGGCCGGATGGGTAAGTACAGGAACAGAACTTTGGATCGGGGCCAGCAAAATAAATGCCCTGCATCGGACACCTCCGCCTCCTCCTTAGCTTACTCTTGGCAAGTGTGGGCCCTTCTACACACACCTACCTGCCAAAGACCACCACCCACCAGAGGGTCCCAAATGGGGGTGGGAACATGCCACTAAAGCTCCAGGGAAGGAGTTGGAGAAGCAGCTGTGGCCATCTTAGAGCCCCCTTGGAGTGGGACCAGCCCCTCCACCTTCATCCCCATCTGCTGTTGGAGGCTGCTGGAAAATTGTCATCCGTAATAAACACACGCACCCGTGATGAGATGTGAACAGGTCCTCAGCAGGCATCTTTGGATAGCGTACAACCCACCCAGCCATGCCAGCCTTTGCTCACACTTGAGATGTGTTCCAATGAAACCGCCCAGAGCCAGTGGTCTGGTCCCAAACTGGGCCAAGGTGAGAGCAGAGGCACACGCCTGTGCCTCCACCTGCTGATGTACCTTCTCCCACGCCGACACGCATACCTCACACTCCTGCACGCCGTCAGCGTTGTCCCTGTGTCCTTTGGGAGCCCTGTGCCCTCCAGCCCTCAGTGGTTCCTTGGTGTTCGCTGGCACACCCTGCTCCTGCTCCTCCAAGGCCCAGGCAGGCCCAGACACGGGGTCCACGCTGCTCTCCTCATGCCTGCAGGAGGGCGGGGCTGGACAAGCCTTGGTTCTGTCCAGCCCGGGCCAGCCCTTGCCCCTGCCATCAAGCCTGCATGAGCACACAGGGCCAGCGCTGGGGGGAGGAGACAGGCAGGGCTACGATCCCTGACAGGAAGGCAGGGGTATCAGTGTCCTAGGGCACAAATTTTTTCTCTCTCAGCCCCAAGCGCCAGAAGTCCAAAATCTAGGTTGACACCTGCGCTTTCTCTGAAATCTGTTGAGAGAAGCCTTTCCTGCAGCTTCTGGGTGTTGGTGCTTCAGGCCTTCTCGGCTAATGGCAGCGTCTGCCTCAGTCTGTGTCGCCTTCCTCCCCGTGTGTCTGTGCCTTCCTGTCTCTTCAAAGCGCACTTGGCGTTGGATTTAAGGGCCACTCGGATAACCTGGGATGACTTCATCAAGCCTTCAGTGAAGCCCCTTTTTCCAAGCAGGGTGACAATGCCCAGGTCTAGGCATTTGGGTTAGGGTATCTTTTTTTGAGGGAGCACCATTCAGCCTACTGCAGAGGTAGTAAGGGTGCATTTGGAGCTAGCAGGACTGGAGGGGACCGGGCTGGGGGTCAGACCAGCAGGGTGAGGCAGGAACTCAGAGTCACCCTGACTTCCGGCCTGCCCCTGTCCTGGAACCCCAGGCTTCTCCCCTCCAAGCCTCTGCCCGTCTGCCCGTCCCCAGTCATGCCCTGTCCCAAAGCCATGGGCCTCCTTAGGGGTCCCACAGGTTCCTAAAGGTTCCTTCCAGATCCACACAGTCCAGGCCTTGCTGACCCCCAACAGAACCAATCAGGCTCCTCACTCCTTCCCCATCCACAGGGGGCCACCCCCCACTACACCCTGCTCTTGAATTCCGATACTCAGGCTTCATACCCCTGAGGTCCCAGGCAGAGTCAGACACCTCCTGGAGCCCCACACTTAGCCACCTGGGCAACAGATTTGAAGGAAGAAGTGAAATGGCCGGGGTGATGGGAAGGGGGAGGAGGGGCCCATGCCGGTTTGTCCCCGCTGGTGGGTCCAGCCCAGGCCTCTGTGAACTCCAGAGGGCGAGGGGTGGGGCGGTGAGCTGAGGGCAGGAGGGCTGCAGGAGGCAGCCAGGGTGGCTGAGGCTGCGGAGATATCAGGGAGCTCTTGCTCTGGAGGGGAACCCCAGCCGTAACTCTCCAGACTGGACGGTGGAGAACAAAAGGGGACCGGGCACCTCTCTGCCTAACTAGGGATCCCAATGACCCATGATTCTGCCTCTGAGCGGCTGAGAAGGGAGTGTAAAGAGCCCGGCCCATGACCATGCTTCCCCCGGCTCTCTCCTTGAGGCTCCACCAGGAGGGATTGACCCCAGGGCTGAAACGGACGTTTCCTTTGGTTTCTACCTTTCCAATGCCCGGACAGAACGGGGCAGAGGACGGGGCCAAGTCGCCCAGGGCCCTGAGCTCTGTGCAGTGGGCCCTCACGACGAGAGAGTGGCCAGGAGTTCACAAGCCAGGCAGAGACGGAGCCCCCTCCCCGCCAGGCAGACCGCCCCGGAGTGGGTGCAGGAGGCTCGTGCACTAGGTGGTGGCGAGCGCACCGCCCGTGCTACGCGTGCCGGAGCCGGGCGATCCAAGGAGGCGCCCAGCTCGCGGGGGACTGGGGGCGGGGGATGCCCAGGCGCCCGGGCCGTTCCACCTTGGGCCGGCGAGGGAGCGCCTCGGGTCGTACCACCCGCCGGCGGGGGAGCCGCCCAGCGCCTGGCAGCCTCCCGGCGCCTCAAGCCCCGCCCGGCAGGTGGCGGCCCCGCCCCGAGGCCGACGTGCGGAAAGGAACGCGCCGGCCTCGCCCGCGAGGGGCCGCTCGGCGGTGGGCGCGGCGTCCCGTCTCCGGCTCGCGTCCACTGGCTGCGGCCCGGCAGGGCGGGCCCGGCTCGGCCGACCATTGGTCGCGAGACCTGGGCATTTGTATACGGGCCGGGCGCGGGGTTCCGGGCTGGCGGGGGCGCGAGGGGCTGCTGCCGCTGCCGCCGCCGAAGTTGGGCCGAGAGCCGGCGACGGCCCCGCGCAGGGTCGCAGGTGACGCGCGAGGGGTCCTAGGCTCGCGGGCGGGAACTTGGGCCGGGCAGGGGCGGCGGGCTTGGACCTCCAAGTTGGACGGGAGGGAAAGCGGGGGTCGTGGGTGGGGGACGACTCCTCCGCCCGCACGGCGGTCCCTCCAGGCGCAGGGCAGCCACTGCCCACCGCACACTGCGCTGCTCCGGACCCACTGTGCGTGTGACAGCGGCTGATCTGTCCCTGGGCAGCGCGACCGCCCCGCCCCCTCTGTGACCCTGTGGGGCAGGGGACGGCCACGTCGGGTCAGAGGGAGCGTGCCAAGGCGGGTGGGTAGGCGAGGGCGCTGCACGGACTAGGTGGGCCTGTCTGCGCCCGGCAGTGGGCCGGGTGCGGAAAATGAGGGACATTCCGAGGCCTTTGCTGCCCTTCGCATGCGGGGCCTCAGGCGGGAGCAGATGCCCTCTTAGAGGGAACTCTCTTCTCCCTGTGTGTCTCAGGATGCCAAGGAGTGCAGGGCTCCTGGGACAGTCTTCCTGATGTCGCCAAGCTGAAGGCAGCCCTGGGCAGACACCAGTGTCATTGTCTGACCCTTGGACATCAGGACAGGACCTCCTGAACTAGCCTCTTGAGGGCCACCTCCAGGAACTTTCTTGAGGAAGGTAGTGGCAGATTTGGCTTTCCTGTGCCCTCTGCCATGTCAGCAAGGCCACTAAGAGAGTCAGGACTGTGAAGACACATTTGCAGTGCCCACAGACACGCCCTCCCAGGGGTGTGGGTTCCTGGAGGCCTGTCTTCCCTGTTGGGTGTTCCTAAGTTCACTGTGAAAGTCTTAAGGTTGTGGAGCAGGCCCAGAGTAGGCTCTGGGCCTGCAGATGCCACAGCGGCAGGTTCTATCCCCTCTCCCAAGCAGTCTGGAGGGGAGGCCCAATTAGTTGGGCCCTTGTGTGGACTTGGACACCCTTCAGGAGGGACCCTACCCTAGTTAGCGGTTGATGTGGTGTGGGAAGTGTCACACCCAGCAGGCTTGGCAGGCCAGGCTCTGCAGGTGGCAGGGAGGCTGTCAGCAGCTTTGGGGTTGAGAACCAACGGTGTGGATTCGCTGCCACTGGCCCACGACCCTCTGTGAACCAGCCCCTGGAGGATCAAGTAGGAATCTGAGGCCAGGCAGGGCACCGGTGCCTTCCCCCGAAACACAGTCTGGCCTCAGAGCAACCCTGAGGAGGGCTGCCCTGTACTCACACTGGGCAGTGTCCTGCCCTGCCTTCCCCTGGCTTGAGGGGAGCTAAAGAAGAGGGCAACGGAGGATAAGATGGTTGGATGGCATCAGCGACTCAATGGACATGAGTTTGAGCAAGCCCCAGGAGACAGTGAAGGACAGAGGAGCCTGGCGTGCTGTGGTCCATGGGGTCGCAGAGATTCAGACACGACTGAGCGACTGAACGACCACTGGCCTTTCCTCCCCATAGCACACCTCACAGTGTTGTTTTCAAAGTACAGTTTAAAACTCAAAAGTAAACCTTTCAGCAACTCAAGGATTTGCTTAGTGATCTGAAGCACTTTGGGCAACTTGGGGGTGGGGAGTGGGGTTTTGTTCACTTGGAGAAGGTTCTGCCCCTTTCCCACCCCACAATGTGTGGGTTGCCTAAGGACCCCCTTTAAGCCGGAGAAGACCGCTCTCAGTGTCCCCAGAGGCAACCTTGGACCAGGGGCACGTCCCTGGCAGTGACTTCAGAAGGAATGGGTGTTCCCTGAAAACAGACACAGGCCAGGGGGCAAAAGCCCACCCAGGTCTGTGCCTGCTGTTCCCTAGGGAGTGGGGACGCGTGGGACACTGGGCAGGGCATAGACTGGTCCTCCCCTCGCCCCCGTGTGTGTAGGGGAGTCCCTGGGTGGCACCTGGCCTTGTGCCCTGCTGGCCTGTGTGCTCAGCTTGGGAGGTGAAAGGGCGCTAAGGCTCAGGGCTTGTGCCCAGAGGTCCATCCAACCCTGTGGACGCAGGTGGGGGATCCAGGTGAAGGGAGCAGGCCCCTCGACACCCCCCAGTCCTCCCACCCAGCACAGGGCCTGACCAGCCCATGTGTTCAGGGCTGCACCTTGTATGGCCTATGCTTGACCCTAAGGAGAGTCACAGGTCAGGCAGGAGTGTGGACAGGCATGGGAATGGGCTGGGGGCTCCAAAGAGGAAACTGGGGCCTGAGCCTTTTCGCCCCCCAGGCCTGTACAGCCACTCCTGACCCTCCTCCAGCTCAGGTAGGAAGGGCTTGCTCCTGGTTCCTCCCACAAGCCAGGCGCTTGGTGGTCTCCTTGCACTCAGTACTTCACGTCCCCTACAGTCTGCCCCAAGGAAGCAGGGAACACCAAGCCCGGCTCAGGGGCCACCCCAGGAGAAGGGTGAGTCTTCCCCAAAGTTGCTCACCCCCACACTAAGCAGGAAGACCCCTGTGATCTAGGCTGTCCCGTCCTCTGTTCCTTAATGCGTGTGGCTGCACCCAGGTCTTGGAGCCCCCCAGGTTCTGGCTGGTGCAGAGCTCGCCTCTCCCAACTGCAACTCTCGGAGCTGGGAGCTGGTGGCCCACCCCAGAGCCAGGGCTATGGTTCAGACCTCACCTTGCCCCAATTTCAAGGCTGCAGGCATGCGGCTAAAGCTTCATGCCCGGCTGGGGAGAGGAGATGGGGTGTTGGAAGGCAGGGCGGCACACCCTCCAGGGGCCAGCAAAGCTCCTGGGGCCTGGCAGACCCAGGAGTCCGGGGCCTGCCCCCGCAAGCTCTCAGGCTCAGGAAACCTGATGGACGGGTCTGGTGTGTCCTTGAATCCTCATATCCAGGAGCCACCCCAGAGGGCGCAGTGCTTCTTGCTGCTGGTGGGGAGCAGACCAGACAGGGAAGTCAGGGGAGGGAGGGGTCTGGACAGAAACCCAGGTCAGTGTTGAGGCTACTTCAGGCCCCCATACCATCCAACCCCAGGCTGCCAAGGAGAAAAGCTACCCTGCCCCCAACAAGGAGAGGCCACTCCCCAGGGGTGGGTGGATACAGTTCGTTTTGGATTAAATAACCACTGGTCCCTGGGAAACCTCCGTTTCAGGACCCTTAACTGTGGCTAGCCCCGGACAGCTCAGGGGACTACTCAGAGACCCTGCAGACCCTGCCCAGTGCAGTCTCAAGACACGCTTAAGCCATGGGAGTCAGTTTATTGAGGTTTTAATGGCTGGGTAGGGAGCCAGTGTATACACGGATGTGGGCAAGGATACCTCCCGCATGCAAGCACATACCCATAGGTTGAACACAGGGTCTGTGCACCTCCTGTCCCCAACAAAGAGCTGTGGCCTTTGGGGGCTATGATCTCAGGGCTGGCGATGCCCCTAACTTCTCCAGGGTCTTGGCAGATTCGACAAGGACTAGGGCAAGAGTCTTCAGCCTTCCCGTGCCCCCTGCAGCAGTAATCCTAAGGCTCCAAGGTGTCCCGTCTCAGGCTCTGGGTTCCAGGGCTCCCCACTGCATGGTGGAAGGAGTCCTCTGTGACCACGGGCTGGCCTCTGTCATCCAGGCTAGGCTAACCTTGGCTGCGGACATCCACTCTGAGGTGAGAGCTGCTACCTCAAGGAGTTCTGCCTCATGGGGGCAACTGTGGGGAGGACACAGACTTGAGAGGGCTGAGGGGGGTCACTGGAGGACCTCACCCCATCCAGAGGGGGAGACAGACATACTCTCTGGGCTCAGGCTGGACACAAGGGCCGGACTCCGGGGGCCTCCCGTGAGGGGCTCTTCTCTGGCTGGAGGCAGAAGATCCTATGGGAAGACCAAGTCAGCTTGGGGCTGGGCGGGCCCCTCACCGACCTGGCCTCCCTCCAGAACTGCTCTGACCTGAGTGCCAGCGGGGTCCCCGTCTGGCCGTGGGGGCGGGGGCAGCGCAGCGCCCGTCTGCTGGATGAACTGTTGCAGGTTGCACTGACGCAGCTCCCGGTTCAGCTCCTCTAGCTCCTGGGCCTGGGCCTAGGGCATACAGGACCCTCAGGCTCTGCTTCTGAGACCGACACCCACTCCCCCCCAACCCCGAGCTGGGGGTACGGGCTGGGGTGCAGGTCCTGCGGGCTCACCTGCAGGGCGTGCTCGGCAGCCTCCAGAGCCCGGCCCAGCAGGGTGAGACTGCCCTGCACCTCCACGCTTTGCCGCTCCTGGGTGGCCAGGTCCTGGCGCAGGCGTTCAGCCACAGACGCTGTGGGCGAGAAGGGCCTAGGGGCCTCTGCAGCCAGGTGTAACTCGGCCTCCAGGGCACGGGCCTGGGCATCCAAGGCCTGCAGTCTAGCCGCGTGCTCAGCCGTAGCTGCGCTCAGCGCCTGCAGACGGGCCTGTGCCTCTCGCTCCCGGGCCTGCTCCCGCCGCAGCTCCTGCTCCCAGAAGGCCTCCTGGCCCAGCTCCACTGCGTTCCTGCGCACCCTTCGCTCCAGGCCCTGCAGGTCTGCGCAGCAGCCCGGCACCGGCACTACGGGAGCCAGAGGCTCGGGTGGCACAGGGCCAGGGGCCTGCCCAGAGCACCCCAGGCTGAAGGTCAGTGCTTTGCAAGACTCACGGTCCAGTGCTGGTCGAGGCTTTGGGGGAAGGCTGGCTCGGATGGGGCAGCGCTCAGGGGGAGGGCAGCTGTCTGAGGAGGGCCTCCCAGCGAGGCTGGGTCCTGTCCGCCTCAGGACAAACTGGACATCACTGGCAAACTGTCCGCAGGTCGCTTGGGCACCCACAGGACATTCCTGGGGTAGGAGCTGCCGTTCCTTCTCTCTGAGACGCTGCACGAGCACAAAGCGGCCTGTCTGGCCTGGAGCCGGGGAGAGGGGTCAGTCAGGCCACATCCCTTACCTTTAGTCCATCTGGCTTGAGCAGCCGGGGGAAGGCAAGAGGGACCAGCAACAGCCCCACCCTCCTGGGGGCCAGATGGGGCCCGGAGGCCAGGCGCCACTGCAAGCGCACCTGCTGGGTCCGTCTGTGCTTCAGGGAACTCACCTATGGCTTGGGCTAGTGCAATGACCACTTCTTGACAGGTGGTCTGCTCTGAAACCCCACACACCACGCGCTGGATGCCGTCCACCCACACCTTCAGCTCCATGGCCGCCAGTCCTGAGAGCATGCCTGTCCTGCAGAGAGGGCGAGGGCCACGGGGTCAGGCCCCGCCTGGCCCCAACTCAGCTTGGCCGGCTCTTCCTCCTCAGGCCTGCCCCGCACCCCGGAACTGGCTCGGGACTGCTGCCCCTCGGTATCTGGTCCGCAGCCCCACACGGAGGCCGCACATTCCTGGGGGTGGGGCAGCAAAGGCCAGGGCCCCCCCAGAGAGGGAACCACAGGGCCCTCCCGCAGCGCTCGGAGGCTGCCCCACTTCCCAGCCTGCACTCGGCGGGCCCCACTCCCGGAACCAAGCAAATCATTAACCAGACCGGGCCACCCGGCTTGAAGGGCACAGCCCCTCCCGCGGGGCGTCCGTGCGCAGCCTTCGGCACCGCAGACCCGCCGCACCCGGCGCGGGCAGCCCCTCCCTGCTACCGCGCGGCCCCGCGCTCGCAGCGAGGCCGCGGTCCCCGCTCGCGGCGGGTGCAGGTGCGGCGCGGCCCCTTCGCCGGCCTGGCTCGCGCCCCTCCGTCGGAGTCGCAGCCCAGGGCCGCGCCCTGCGCCTCGAAGGCCCCGGAATTCGGCGCGGCTCACCTGGACGCTCACCGGCCTCCGGAATCCGGACGCGGACTTGCTCCTGCCAGGATGCGGACGCCGCCGCAACCTGCCGCCTCCAGCGCCGCGGGAGCGCCCCGGCCCGCCGCCCATTGGCTCGCCGCCCGCGCGCCCCGCCCCTCTCGCCCCCATTGGCTGCACCGCGCGCCCCGCCCACTCCGCGCCTACACCCATTAGCCACCTACGCAGAGCCTCTCCCCTGGGCCTCCCCATTGGCTCCCCGCCCGCCCCGCCCCCGGCGGCGCCCAGGTGTGGGCGGGGCTCGGCGGCGCCGGGGGCCGAGAGCTCCCGGGTCCACGCGCGCCCCGAACCCGCTCACCGCGCGGAAGAGCGCTGCCTTCCGCGGCGCAGGCGGCGCGTGGGGCAGGTGCCTGGCCGCGTTTCCTGGCTGACTTTCGCAGAAGCCGTCCCGTCTGATGAGTCTTCCGCCTAAGGGACGGGGCGCCGGCCTGGAACCCCGCGAGCCTGGCTTGCACCCAGGAGGGCAACCGGGCTGACATCGCCCCTCCCCTCGCCTGGGACGTGATGGGACGCGCGGGAGTCGGGGGGCTCAAGGCGGGAGGGAGTGGAGCTGGTTGGCCGCTGGTCCTCTCCGGCTGCTGCCAGGCTGACAATCCTGATGGGGGAGGGGGCCGCCAAGAGGTTGCCTGGGACAAAGGCCTTGGGCTCTTTGTCTGAGGCTCAGTGGGGCCCAAGGCTGGCCCGAGCTGTAAACACACTCCTCCGCCAGGCGAGTCCCGCTATTCTGCCCGGAGACCCCAGGCCGGCGAGGCAGCCGGAGTCCCTCATAGTCTCAGTGCTGTCTGTGTGGGTCAGCAGCAAGGACGTCTAGAACCTTCACTGCCCAAGTCAGACTGGGCCAGAGCGGGGGTTTCTCCCTCCTGCCCACCACAAGCCCTGCAGGAGCAAAAGTTGAAAGTCTGAATGAATGCGTGGTGGGGGAATGATCAGATCAGATCAGTCGCTCAGTCGTGTCCGACTCTTTGCGACCCCATGAACTGCAGCACGCCAGGCCTCCCTATCCATCACCAGCTCTCGGAGGTCACTCAGACTCACATTCATCGAGTCAGTGATGCCATCCAGCCATCTCATCCTCTGTCGTCCCCTTCTCCTGCCCTCAATCCCTCCCAGCATCAGAGTCTTCTCCAATGAGTCAACTCTTCGCATGAGGTGGCCAAAATACTGGAGTTTCAGCTTGAGCATCATTCCCTCCAAAGAAATTCCAGGTCTGATCTCCTTCAGAATGGACCGGTTGGATCTCCTTGCAGCCCAAGGGACTCTCAAGAGTCTTCTCCAACACCACAGTTCAAAAGCATCTATTCTTCGGCGCTCAGCTTTCTTCACAGTCCAGCTCTCACATCCATACATGACCACAGGAAAGACCATAGCCTTGACTAGGCGAACCTTTGTTGGCAAAGTGATGTCTCTGCTTTTGAATATGCTATCTAGGTTGGTCATAACCTTCCTTCCAAGGAGTAAGCGTCTTTTAATTTCATGGCTGCAGTCACCATCTGTAGTGATTTTGGAGCCCAGAAAAATAAAGTCTGACACTGTTTCCACTGTTTCTCCATCTATTTCCCATGTAGTGATGGGACCAGATGTCATGATCTTCGTTTTCTGAATGTTGAGCTTTAAGCCAACTTTTTCACTCTCCACTTTCACTTTCATCAAGAGGGAATGAAGGTGGGGCAAAAAATTAGAGGTCATGGTCTTACGGGTCAGGTCTGGGGTTCGCTTTTGCCCAAGTCCAGGGGCAAGGGAACTATTTGTTATTGTTCAGCCCCTAAGTCGTATCTGACTCTTTGTGACCCCATAGACTGTAGTATGCCAGGCTCCTCTGTCCTCCACTATTCCCCCAACTTTGTTCAAATTCATGTCCATAGAGTTGGTGATGCCATCCAACCACCTCATCCTCTGCCACCCCCTTCTCCTTTTGCTTTCAATTTGTCCCAGAACCAGGGCCTTTTCCAATGAGTTGGCTCTTCGCATCAGGTGGCCAAAGTATTGGAACTTCAGCTTGAGCATCAGTCTTTCCAGGGAATATTCAGGATTAATATACTTTCTTCTGTAGCACAAAAATTTGAAAGCATCAATTCTTCTGCTCAGCTGAAGGCTCTCAGCATTCTTCATGGTCCAACTCTCATATCCACACATAACTACTGGAAAAGCCATCAGTTCAGTTCAGTTCAGTCGCTCTGTCCTGTTCGACTCTTTGCAACCCCATGGACTGTAGCACACCAGGCTTCCCTGTCCCTCACCAACTCATGGAGCTTACTCAAATTCATGTCTGTTGAGTCGGTGATGCCATCCTACCATCTCATCCTCTGTCGTCCCCTTCTCCTGCCCTCAATCTTTCCCAGCATCAGGTTCTTTCCAATGAGTCAACTCTTCACATCAGGTGGCCATAAGTATTGGAGCTTCAGCTTCAGCATCAGTCCTTCCAATGAACATTCAGGACTGATTTCCTTTAGGATTGACTGGTTGGATCTCCTTGCAGTCCAAGGAACTCTCAAGTCTTCTCCAACACCACAGTTCAAAAGCATCAATTCTCCAGCGTTCAGCTTTCTTTATAGTCCAGCTCTCACATCCATACATGACTATTGGAAAAACCATAACTGACTACAAGGACGTTTGTTGGCAAAGTAATGTCTCTGCTTTTTAATATACTGTCTAGGTTGGTCATAGCTTTTCTTCCAGAGAGCAAGTGTCTTTTACTTTCATGGCTGCAGTCACCATTTGCAGTGATTTTGGAGCCTAAGAAAATAAAGTCTCTCATTGTTTCCCCATCTATTTGCCATGAAGTGATAGGACTGGATGCCATGGTCTTAGTTTTTTTAATGTTGAGTTTTAAGCCAGCTTTTTCACTCTCCTCTTACACTTTCATCAAGAGGCTCTTTAGTTCTTCTTCGACTTCGGCCATAAGAGTACTGTTATCTGCATATCTGAGGTTATTGATATTTCTCCTGACAATCTTGATTCCAGCTTGTGCTTTCTCCAGTCCAGCATTTCACATGATGTACTCTGCATATAAGTTAAATAAGCAGGGTGACAATATACAGCCTTGAAGTACTCCCTTGCCAATTTGAAACCACTCCGTTCCATGTCTGGTTCTAACTGTTGCTTCTTGACCTACATACAGATTTCTCAGGAGGAAGTAAGGTGGACTGGTATTCCCATCTCTTGAAGAATTTTCCACAGTTTGTTGTGATCCACACAACCATATGGTTGTATATGGAAAACCATATGAAAACAACATAGCTCTCACTATATGGACTTTTTTGAGCAATGTGATGTCTCTGCTTTTTTTTTTTAATACGCTAAGTTTGTCATAGCTTTTCTTCCAAGGAGCAAGTGTCTTTTACTTTCATGGCTACTGTTACCATCCACAGTGATTTTGGAGCCCAAGAAAATAAAGTCTGTCACTGCTTCTACATTTTCCCCCTTCTATTTGCCATGAAGTGATGGACTGGATGCCATGATCTTAGTTTTTTTGAGTGTTGAGTTTCAAAGCTCAAACTTCAAAGTTTGGTATTTCCATCTCTTGAAGAATTTTCCACAGTTTTTTGTGATCCACACAGTCAAATGCTTTAGCATAGTCAATGAAGCAGAAGTAAATGTTTTTCTGGAATTCTCTTGCTTTTACTATGATCCAGTGGATATTGGTAATTTGATCCCTGGTTCCTCTGCTTTTTCTAAATTCAGCTTGAACATCAGTTCTCAATTCTTCTAGCTTGAAGAGTTTTGAGTATGACCTTGCTAGCATGTGAAAAGAGTGCAATTGTGTGGTAGTTTGAAGATTTTTTGGCATTGCCCTTCTTTGGGATTGGAATGAAAACTGACCTTTTCTAGTCCTATGGCCACTGCTGAGTTTTCCAAATTTGCTAGCATATTGAGTACACCACTTTAACAGCATCATCTTTTAAAATTTTTAAATAGCTCAGCTGGAATTCCATCAACTCCACCAGCTTTGTTCGTAGTGATGCTTGCTAAGGCCCACTTGACTTCACACTCTAGGATGTCTGGCTCTAGGTGAGTGATCACACCATCGTGGGTATCCAGGTCATTAAGATCTTTTTTTGTATAGTAGTTCTGTGTTTTCTTGCCACCTCTTCTTAATGTCTTCTGCTTCTGTTAGGTCCTTACTGTTTCTGTCATTTATCACGAACATCTTCACATGAAATGTTCCCCTGGTATCTCCAATTTTCTTGAAGAGATATGTGATCTTTCCCATTCTATTATTTTCCACTATTTCTTTGCAGGGTTCATTTAAGAAGCTCTTCTTGCCTCTCCTGGCTGAGCTCTGCGCTCAGTTAGATGCTACTGTTGTCATTATATGAGTTCCAAGGCTCCTCACAGCGGCTCTAGTGCTGTGGGTGGGTGCCGGGAGGGAGGCATCTGTACTGGGGGTGAGGTAAAGGCACAGCCAGCCGTCAGTATGGCAAGGGGGCGGGGGAAGGCCTGGAAGGGGCCCCCTGCTGGCCCGAGTTCAGCAAGCCACTCTCCCAGGTCCTCAGGGCTCGCCCCTCCCTCTCTTCCCTTTGCCCAGACAGCTGGGCCCCAGTGAGGTCACATGCTTAGCACCGCCATCCTTCTGCCCTCTGGACACACTCACAGAGCAGCAGTGCCCCCAACACCCACCGACTGCCGTGGTCAGCCAGGGAGGGCCCACGGGAGCCTCCCCAGGGTTGGTTGGGGCTGTTGAGCTGAGTGGGTGATGGTGGCAGGCCCTGGGGACCA
This sequence comes from Tragelaphus eurycerus, assembly GCA_935064755.1. Classification (NCBI taxonomy): domain Eukaryota; kingdom Metazoa; phylum Chordata; class Mammalia; order Artiodactyla; family Bovidae; genus Tragelaphus; species Tragelaphus eurycerus. The sequence goes on along the minus strand of CAKXYN010000162.1, from coordinate 446,725 downwards.
CTCTGTGTCCCCTGGGTCTGCTGGGCTTAGCTGGGTTGTTGGTTAGCCCCTCACAGCTTCTCCTTCAGGCTGGACCAGGACGGAGCCAGGGTTCACTTGGGGCCCTGGTCTGGGTCTCCCTGGAGGCTCCTGGTAACAAACAGCCCCTCCCCTCTGGCTGCTGGTATCCATGGCAACCCTGTAGAGCCTTTCTTCCCCCCAGGCTTGCTTGGACCTCAGGCCTCAGGTGAGTGCTGGGGAGGACCCTGGCTCTGAGGGGACAGAGACCGCACCAGTGAAGGACTAGCAGCTTTGGGGCCCGGTGCTCTGGGCTGGGGGACAGGTGCTCAGGTCCTGGAGGCAAGAGTGGCAGGAAAGAGATGACAGGGAATGGCTGAGTGCCGAAGGACATCATGCTGGCGGGGGGAGGGGGCTGCTGCCCTGGCCTGCTCAGAAACGCACAGGTGTAGACACTCAGGTGACTGGTAGTGTGCCATTCAGTGGGGCAGACACACACGCACACACACACATGCGCGCGCACCCCTTCTTGGAGAGCGACATCCCGTGAACCAGCAGTGCCGTCTGGGGGCATCATACACAAGGTTGGCTGTGTACGGAGAGCCCTGTAGGGTGCACACACCAGACCCGGTGCAGCCCCACCACCCCTCCTCCCTGCGCCCCCAGCAACATCAAGAATGGCCCCCAAGTCTTGTCAGGAGGCTGAAGACGCTGAGGAAGAGGCTCTCGCATCCCTGGTGGACCGAGAACCAGTGAGTGGCCACGTGGGGCCTCCAGCGGGCACCGCTGCCGACCCTGGGGCTCCCACACACTCTCAGAACGCCAAGCCCAGCTCCACCAGGATGGTCTCCTCCATCAGCCTGCAGTAAGGAGGGATGGGGTGTGGTCAGCTGCTCGGGTCAGGCCAGCCAGACAGTAGGGCCTGACCAAGCAGCGAGGAGGACTGGTGTTTCAGGTCGGCCTTGGAGTCCCTGGACCCCCGCACCCTGCGGCTGCTCTGGGGGCAGAGGGAGTTGGAGATCCAGGCCCTGCGGTGGGCCATCCAGAATCAGCGTGAAGCCCGACACTGCCGTATCCTACAGGAGGTGGCTGGGCTTCCAGCCGAGAGGTCAGTGGTGTGCACTGGTCCCCCACCCACTTAGTCCCCGGCCCGGCCCTAACCTGGGGTTTATGTCTGATTCCAACGTCAACCACCAAGCCTGACCCCAGCTCTGACCCTGACCTATGCCTCTAGCCCCAGTCCTTACCTGGCTCTGATCCCCTGCCCTAACTCTGCTGCTGCTGCTGCTGCTAAGCCACTTCAGTCGTGCCTGACTCTTAGCGACCCCATGGACTGCAGCCTACCAGGCTCCTCTGTCCATGGGATTTTCCAGGCAAAAGTACTGGAGCGGGGTGCCATTGCCTTCTCTGCCCTAACCCTAAAGAAGTTAATACACTGTAAACCACCCAGACCCTAGCCCCCAAGCATGTTGATGGGTGTTGAACCCAGCCTAGACCCAGCCTCCGACCCAGAACTCTTCAGGGCCTGACCTGCCTGCCTGGCCTGGGCACCCTAATGAGTGAAGAGGCTGAGGACCCAGAAGTGGAGCTGCTGAGACTACCCCTTCCCCAGGAGCTCAAGAAGTAAGGATAAGTTCCTGCAAAACCAGGTCCAAAAGCTGACGCTGGAGTTGAAAGCACAGAAGGAAAAGGCCCAACTGGTGAAGGGCAAGAGGGATCAGGGACGGGGATGGGGTGGGGGGGTGAGGCCCAAGCCAGGGTAGGGCGGGCCATGGTAGGGGTCGGTGGAAGGCCCTGCCCACTGCTGACCCACCCGAGCAGGAGAAGAAGAGCCTGGAGGAGCGGCTGCAGCAGACCGGGGATGCGCTGCAGCAGCTGGAGGCCGAGCTGCAGGCCTTCCAGAAGTCCTGCCTCCTGCAGCTGGCCCGCTCCTCCTGGGTGGGCCGCGTGCTGCGGTCTTCCACGGGCAGCGTGGAGGTGAGCCTGGCTATGGGCGGCCACCCAGCCCACCCTCCTTGGTCAGCTGGCTGTCCCCTTCAGACTGGTGCTTCCACTCATGGAGGCCTGCCTCCTGGACCAGGGATGAGCAACCAAGCCTGTGGTCCCTCCCACCTGGCTCTTAGCAAGTGTGTGCCTCAGGTGCTGGGGAGGCTGGAGGGCAGAGTGGCCTTGGGCAGAAGACTGTGCTCCCCGCCTCAGCCCCTGCCTGCTGGCCTCCTGTCCCCTTTGCAGGTGGTGACAGCAGAGACTCTGATGGACTTCAGTGACTTCTCTGAGAACGATCAGGCCCCCACTGCTGGGGAGGTAAATGAGGCCCTCCAGGTATGTTCTTGGATCTGTAGTCCTGCAGGAGGGTCAGGTCACCTGCCTGTTGTTCCCTGGCCAGGGTTTCCGGCTGGAGGATGTGGACTGGAACAGCATTGCCCACCGGTACCCCAACCTCTTCACCAACCTCGAGTCCAACTCAGATCAAAAGTAACTGCACTGGATGGGGACTCCCCAGGGGGAGGTAGAAGAGGGAGGGCCTGCCTTGGCTGGGATGAACCAAAGTCCAGGTTCCATCCTTTAGTGTCTGGGGACAGGTCATTTAAACTTTCCAAGCATCAGTTCTCTGACCTGCAGCTTGTAGTCAGGGATGAAGGGAAATCATTCTGGGGCCATCTCTGTCTACCCATGAGCCCTTTGCTCAGGTGGGGTCCTAGGTACTGGGGCCACAACTTGGTGGGCCCTGCCCCCTTCTGATGGAGGCCAGATGGGAGCAGAGCTGGTGTCCAGTAGCCAGAGGTCTGGACAGCAATTTGGTCATGACTGGCAGGCACCCCCGGACCTCGCAGCTCCCAACAGCCTCACCGCCTGACCAGTGGAGCTCAGAGCTGTGCTGTAGGCACCAAGAGCACAATCTCAAGAGTGTCGAGTGGAGCTCCCTGCCCTTGGCAGGCACCAGCAGCTCCGGGGGTGCCGACTCCGAGTCCAGCAACAGCCAGCTGGCGGCGCATAATCGCGTGCATAAAGTAACAGGGGACCGTCCCCCAGAGCCTAGCCACACTGCCAAGCAGGTGGAGGCGCAGGCACAGAGCCTCCGCAGGGACAGTCAAGCAACATCTGAAGGTGGAGCGGGGCGGGTCTCCCCTGGTTTCTTCCCCTTCCCATACCTACAGGACTGTGATCTCTGCCCCAAGCCCCGAAGGACATCCCGCTAACCTCCTGGCTTTCACAATTGCCCAGTGCGAGGCAGTGGGGGCCTCTCCAACCCTGTCCCTAGGGTTAGGGTGGGCTTGGAGGACTCCTGCCGCTGCCTTTGTGCTCTGGTTTGAATCCACTTGCCGCCCCACCCCCACCAAGTACTGCACAGTATTTCTCTGCTTCTCCCAGGTGCCGGGGCCCACTATCCCTCCTCCTCAGGTGTGATCCCTAGTGCTGCTCCTCTCCCACATGAATCTTCAGGGCACTGCGGGCCAGGTCCAGCCTCACAGGAGATGTCCTTGGTGGACCCTGGACCCTCCAAATTGGGATTTCCCTCCCGGGCAGTCCGCCTCTCCGTGCATCTCCAGAAAACCCACTCAGACGAACAGGGCAAGAATGGCCAGGAGCCTGAGTCTGGGGTGGATTCCCATCTCTGGCATTCCAGGCGCTGTCCAAGGTGAGGAGGGGACCCAGCTGGGACTGCAGGGTCAGGTCTCCTAGAGGGACTGTGGCGGGAGGGACCCCACTGACTTGGCACAGAGCCCCTGCCTGCGCTCCAGCCCCAGCCCTATGGGCTCCTGCCTGAAGATCATGGCGGTTAGCCGCCGCCAGAGGTTCGTGCGCATCCTCAACCAGTCGCTGGAGGAGACGGTGGACCTGGGCGGCTTCGTGCTGCAGCAGCTGGTGCTAGACTTCCCCGTGTGCATGTACCGCTTCCCACCCAGCACCCTGCTGGCTCCGCGGCACCACATCACGGTGCGCCCCGCTCCCCGCGCCCTTCGAGGCCCAGCCCTCCAGCGGCCAGCCCTTCACCCGGTGCCCCCCGCCCCCTGGCTCTTCCCAGGTGTGGGGTGAGGGGCCCTGCAGTACCAGGCGGCAGCAGCCCTCCTCCTTGGGCCAGGAGCCCGTCCACTTCTACTCCAGCCGAAGCTGCGTGACCCTCCTCCTGAACCCCCAAGGCGAGGTCAGAGCAGGTACCAGCGCGGGTGGGGGGACGGGCCGGCTTTGTGGAGTAGGGGTGACTTCCGTGTTTCCCACGGCCTCGTAGGTCCTCAGCGAGCACCAATCCCCACAATGCGTGACCCCAGTGTCCAGGATCTTCGCAGACAACACCGACTTGTCCATCGACTGTTTCCCACTCTCAGAGGCCCGGCTCGGAGCTGACCTTGCGGAGCATCAGCCCCAGCCTCGACCCCTGCTCAAGGGTCGGGTGCGGGAGGCCCGGGCTGGGCGCCGGAGGCCGGGGTGGGGACCGCGGGTCCTTCAGTGCCTGCTTCCTCCCCAGGGTTAGGGTTAGCCGCCCAGGACTTGGCAAAGACCCCAGACTCCCTGCTAGGACTGCCCCCCACCTCCCCAGGTCCCACCCTTCCGCCTGTTCTGGACTCCCCTAAGGTCTTCCACTTCCCCAGGCTGCGTCTGCCCCGGGACCACCCCTTCCCGCTGGCCAGGCGGTCTCTCACGACCCCTCCCTCGCCAGGCCAAGGGTCCAGTTGCCCCGCTTGAGTACCATCAAGCTCCTCCGCCAGCAGGAGGCGCCAGTATGGCCCGAGGACGTGGCCCAGACCCACCCAGAGCTCTTGCCCGCCATCCCCATCCCCGGTGAGTGCTGAGTGCGCAGCTGGGAGGAACGTGGAGGAGGGGCGGCCGGCAAGGAGGGGGCGCCCGGACGACCCCACCCATCCTCTTCCCAGCAGAGGTCGGGGTGGGCCTCCAGGACTGCCAGGGTAGGAAGGACCACAAAATCCGGGTGAGTGCCCCGCCCCGCCCCGCCCTCAGACCACGCCCACATACCCCGCCCCTCCACCAGGCTCCGCCCTCAGGCCCCTCCACCAGGACCCCCCGCCCTTAGGCCCCTCCCTGCCCTCAGACCCCGCCTCTCTACCTGGCCCCCACCCCGCCCTCAGGCCCCGCCCCTCCACCAGGCACCGCCCACCATCAGACCCCGCCCGTCACTAGGCCACACCCTCCATCAGGCCCCGCCCCCTCCGTCCAGCGGCCTCTCGGGCTCCGCCCCCCAGGTGTGCCGGAAGAGGGTGGACCGCGGCTGTCCTATGGTGGCGCTGTCGGTGCAGAGCACGGCTGAGAGCAGATTCGGCTTCCGCTTCCTCAGCTCCCCGCCCATCACCGTGGACACTCGCTGGCCGCTGTAGGGCCGGGCTTGGCGGCGGTACCAGCACCTGCGCCCCTAAGTCTCCACGACTGTGGCGCTGGGGCAGGAAGAAAGCACAGGAGGCAGACGGTGCCGGCTGCATAATTTATTGAACGCCGCCTACCAAGTAAACCGCATTTCTGTACACCTGAGAGTCGAAAATGATTCCTTTGGTTTCCGGGAGGAGGGAGCTGGTCGTCCCATCCCCACGCAGGGAACCCCACCGGTCCACCAGGGTTGGCCGACAGCAAGTGCTTCTACTTGGGATTGCAGCAGCCCAGGTGTGGCTTAGAGCCCTGGGTGGCTGGAGGGCTGGCCAAGGACTGGCCAGGGCCCAACCTGCTTTCTCTCAGGCCTGCTCCTCAGGAAAGGCCAGGCCTCACGGAATAGGTGGGCGGCTGGGCCAGTGGTGGGGACTTGTGCATTCTCTCCTGGGCTCTACCTCGTCCCCCCTTGGTGGTCCCCGCTCCTGACTTCCCTCCACCAAGAGGGTCCTCTCCTGTACCAGGCCCACTTCTCCTCGCCCAGCATGCTCGCCCAGGTGCTCTGGATTTTATGAGGCCGGAGTGCAGCTGGGCCTTCCACGATCGCCCTGGGGCCCTTGGCCACCCACCAGGCCAGCCTGGCAGTGGGTAGGGGTGTACATGAGGGTGGGGTCGGGCTGGGGTGGTTAGTGTCAGGTGCGGCATGCACCAGAGGCGGGGGGTCTGGCTGCTGAGTCTGGGGCTGGCTTTGGGCCTGGACATCCCTCTGCTTGAGGACTGGGGCCCAAGGTCACTTCTTGGGCTCTCAGAGCAGTCACTGGAGCCGGCCCTGGCCCAGGCCAGGCCCCAAACTACCCAGGGTTCTGAGCCTACGCCCCCGGAACTGCAGATCTGTGGACCCCCAGGAGTTGCGGCCTCGGTCTGGCATGAAGGACTTGGGGGGACAGGGGATCAGGTTGTACCCCGAGGTCCTGGAAGACTCTGGGAAAGGAAGAAAGACAGCAGGTCAGACAGGGCCACTGGGGTCACCAGGGCCCGGCCGCACAGCAGGGCCGCAGCGTCTGCTCACAGGCAGGTGGCCCGGGGTTGTTCCCAAACCTCCCCCAGGCAGTGAAGCCCTGGCACAGCCCTGAGGGCAGGCTGGGTGGGTGTGTTCGCGGTCACCCGTCACCCACCTGGACCCTGACTGGAGCAGAAGGTCCTAGCGCCTCTCTGTCCCCCATTGGCTGGCGCTCGTCCAGCCACTCCTGCAGGCTGCCTGCCCGAGCTCCCGAGCTCTCTCCTCTCCTCTGGCCTCAACCAGGTGGTGAGGTCCCTGGCTGTCTCAGGCCCGCCTTCCCCAGCCCCTCCCTCAGGCACAGCAGCAGCACAGCCAGTGCAGAGCTTCGGCCCTGCCCCTGCTCCGTCCTGGCTTCTTTGGTGCCCCGCCACCACACCTCCCGCTCTTCAGGGTCATTCAGCCTTGCAGCCCCTGCTTACAAATGCCCGGGTTTGCCTGCCCAGCTGTTCTGCTGCTGCTGCTAAGTCACTTCAGTCGTGTCCGACTCTGTGTGACCCCATAGATGGAAGCTCACCAGGCTCCCCCGCCCCTGGGATTCTCCAGGCAAGAACACTGGAGTGGGTTGCCATTTCCTTCTCCAATGCATGAAAGTGAAAAGTGAAAGTGAAAGTGAAGTCGCTCAGTCGTGTCCGACTCTTAGCGACCCCATGGACTGGAGCCTACCAGGCTCCTTCATCCATGGGATTTTCTAGGCAAAAGTACTGGGGTGGGGTGCCATTGCCTTCCCCGCAGCTGTTCTGCAAGTCGGTTCAAACCTTTCCTCCAGGAAGCCCCCCTCGCCCCTTCTCTCTGCTTCACAGCCCCCGCGTTGGCTCTGCTCAGCCATGGTCACTCGAGCCAGTGTCCCTGAGGGAGGGTCTTGCCTGGCTTAGTTCTGCCCCAGCCCAGGATGGGCCCTGTCTGCAGAGGAAAGGCAGTAGCCGCCACCTGCCACCCCTCGCCGTGGTCTCCTGCCCACCACCTGGGGGCCTTGTTCCCTTCGCTGGGCTTGCGCTGTGTGGGAACCTCCGCTGGTCTGCCCCGTGTGTTGGCCCTGGCCCCTCCCCGGGCGCTCACTCTCATTCAGGGCCCCTCTGGCTACGCATGCACCACTCTTGTCCCGAGGGCCTGCCCTCTCCCTCTTTCAGCCAGCTGACCCGGCTGCCTGGCCCCTGGGCTCAGGGGAGGGGAACTTGAGCCCCCACCCCCAGGAGAGGCCCTCCCTGCCCCTCCCGCCTCAGCCCGGAGCTGCTCTGCGGTGCTGGCTCTGTCAGGCAGGCTACCTGGGGCCAGGCATGGGGGCCTGCGGTGAGGCTTGGGCCCAGCCTTGTCCTCTTGCTCTTCAGGGCCCCGCTGTGGGCCCCAGGGGGCTGCGGCCCCCTCCTCCCAGGATTCTGGGCACCTTCTGGGAAGGGGGCTGGGGTGTGGACGGGGGAGGTTGCAGCCTGCTCCTCCTTTGGAGCAGATCCCAGAGGAGTGTGACTTGGGGCAGCCTTGGGCTCCCGTGACCCGATTCTCCAGCCACCCGGGGACCAGCAACCACTCAGCCAAGGCAGGTCCCAGCCACAAGCCCCCCCCCCCCACCCTGATCGGAGCACATAGGGTGGCAGGGCTGGGGTGTGGGGCAGGGGGCACCCACCGCAGGCGCAGCTCCCTCAAAGCCTGAAGCCCGGCCCAGGCCAGGAGGTCGTGATCATCGGCAGGGTCAGGCCCTGATGTGGAGGCCCTGGGTACCAGTTCTTCCGGCCTGGGAGAGGGCAGCTTCTCTGGGTGCACCCCAGCCTGGGAAGGGAAAGAGCTGGCTCAGGGCATGGCCTGATGGGGCTGGGGACTGGGTGCCATCCGCTGTGGGGGCAGGCTGTACCTGGCACTGGTGCCGACGCTCCCGCAGGCCTTTGGTGGGGTTCCCACAGAGGACCCGGCAGGCGCCTGGAGAAGAGGGTGTGGCTGGGCCTGGTTTGGGGCTTCAGGGCTTCAGGGCCAGCTGTACACTGAGGCAGGTCACCTACCGTGGGTGAGGTTGCTGGCGTCATCCACTGGGGCTGGGCCCTTGGGAAGAAGGCCTTCAGGCAGGGGCACCCCGGGAACCAGCAGGGAGAGAGGCCCGCACCTGGGGGCCTGGGGCTGGGTCTCAGATAGGCACAGCTCAGGGCTCAGTCTCCACATGGGGGAGCCGTGGGTTTGATCTGCCCAAGGGTCAAAATCAGAGGTCACTAAGGTACACGCCAGTTGGTCAGCCAGGAGTCCCCCCAGCTGAACCCCATCCATGGAGCCCACCGCCCCGCATCAGTGTGCCTGAGGCCCCGAGTCACGGGGTGGCAGGTTTCTCCCTTCCCTCTGTGGATGGTGGGGGAGGCCTGCACCAAGGCTGCTCCCAGGGAGGGTGTCCTGGCCTGGGATTTTGTGTGTGCAGGACTCTGGGGACAAGGGGTCAGGTCTGAGAAGGGACACAGGAGGCGGCCTGCAGGCGGGACCGGGGTGCAGCCCCCCCGGGGCTCTCGGGTGAGGTTCGCAGGCGGGTCGGGGTACGCCCAGCCCGAGGCTCCTGGACGTGGCTGCATGTACCCGGCCCGGGCAGCAGGCTGTCTAGGATGCAGCCCTCCTTGATGGCCTCCTTCACCAGGAGCCAGTCCTGGTCCAGCTTCCGAGAGGCCGGCAGGCCCGTGTGCGCGGCAGGCAGCTCGTCCAGGACCTGCAGCTGGGGGATGAGCTTCCTGACCTCTGCCCTGTAGTTGTAGCCCTGGGGCACCTGTGGGTGGGGGCAGGCCTGAGTCCAGGGGACCCGTCAGGCCAGCCTGGGCCTGAGCTGCTCCCCCAGCCCCGCCATGGGCAGGGCAGGGGAGCCGGGATTTGCTGGAACCAGGCCTGCCTGGGTGACTCTGGAACCTGGGGGACTGCTGGGACCCTGGACTATTGCCCACGCATGATCACACTCTCCGGGCTCACTGCCAGGGTCCAGGGCTGCCCTCTGGCCTGCAGGGCTGCTCTGAGTTCGGAGCTTAGCCCCGTGGGTGGCGGAAGCAGCCGGGCAGGCGGAGGGAGCTCTGGCCGAGGTGGAGCGGCCCCCAGCATAGAGGCATCTCTGAACGGGGCCTGCAGGGTGTGCGCACACGACTCCACATGGAGACTGCGCTCTGCATGGCGTGTGCACAGACCTCTCTCGGGAGTACGTGAGGCAGGGCCTGGCCCGGGTATGTGTGGCCCCTTGGACCAGGGGGACGTGGAGGCGGCCACCGGGCCCCCAGCAATATGAGAAGGAGCTCCTGGTGAGGAGGCCCCGACGTGGCCTGGGCGGGTCCCCCGGGATCTGCTGCGATCTGGCCTGTTCAGGCGGGCAAAGCAGTCCCCTGGCCGGCCGCGGGGCTGGCACCACAGATTGCCTCCCGCCTGGTGGTGTGCACCTGGTGGGTTGGGCCGGAGCCTGGCCGCTGGCAGAGTGGGTTGCCCTCCAGGGTGAGTGTGGCCAGCCGCGGGCACAGCTGCAGGTAACGCAGCTGCCCCGGGTCCTCCACGCAGTTGCCTTCCAGGTCCAGCACCTCCAGCTGCTCCAGCAGGCACAGCGGGCTCAGATCCCAGATGTTGTTGTAGGAGAGGTAGAGTTCCTGGGTGCACAGCAGGGGAGGGGGTGCTCATCAGGGCCACCCACACCTCCCGCCCCCTGTCCGTCCCCCCACCCCTGACAGGGCAGGGCAGGCCCACCTTCAGGGCCGGAAAGGCGCTGATGCCATCCAGGTCGGCCAGGCCGCAGCGCGCCAGCCAGAGCACGTGCAGGCGGCCCAGGGAGGTGCCCAGGTCCCTGCAGAGGGCAGGGCACCGGTCAGTGCTGGGCGCCAGTCAGTGCAGGCGCCGGTCAGTGCTGGGCGCCGGTCAGTGCTGGCCCGGGGGGGGGGGCTGTGTCGGCGACCGCGCAGGCCCTGTACCCTGCCTTGTGCCCGCTGCCACCCACATCTGCTGTCTCCAGACGCGGGGGCCGCTGGGACCGGCTTGTGTGGCCTCCAGGCCAAGGAGGAGCTCCAGAGCGCCCGGCCGCCTGCCTTCCTTCCTGGCTGTAGCCGCTGGAGGGCCCAGGCCTGGCTGCGGGTCGCCCTGGTGCTAGACGGCAGCTGCCCACTGCGGTGGACCTGGCCTCCCTAGCGGGGCCAGCGGGGGCCCTCCCTCCCACTCTCTCCAGGCCTTTCTTGCAGGTGATTTCCGCCCTGCAGCCCCTCCCCAGCCTGTGCAGGAAAACCCCTCCCCCGCCGGGACTGGTCTGTGCCACCTCCCTTGTGGTGGCTGCTGCCCTGCGGGTGGGCAGACCAGGGCACTCCATCGGCTCCTAGGATGCACTCGTCTGCTTTCTCTCCTAATGTCTTCTGCTCTCACATCTGGAGCTTGGCCTTGCCCGTGTGGCCTCGTCGTCAGCCCTTCTCTCTCCCATTTCCAAACCTGCACCTTTGCTCTGCTTTCTGGGAGGTCTCCTTGTCTTCTCACGTTGCTGTTAACATCACACATTTAATTCCTAAGTGCCCTTAGCTGTTCTCTCATATGTAGAATGCTGTTTTTGTTTTGAGGGTACAAAGAGGCCACGTGTTCCTCTGTGTCTCTCAGAATGTTCCCTGAAGGCTCCTGGACAGCTTACTCCCCCTTGGCACTGTCCGCAACCGCTGAGCCTGCGGCCTGCGTGCCGCACCTCCCAAAGCCCACGTGCCCAGGAGCCTGTGCTGGCATCAAGAAGCCATTGCAGTGAGAAGGCCTGCGCACCTAGAGAGTAGCTCCTGCTCGTGCCAACTAGAGAAAGCCTGCACACAGCCAGGAAGACCCAGGGCAGCCATATTGTTAAAGATATCAGAATAATACTAGTAATAACCAGAAAAATCAGAGAAGATAAACAGAGCCCAATGCTGACTCTTTAAAAACTTACAGACAACCCTTTGGCAAGACTGATCAAGGATAACAGAGGGACCATGCAAATTAATGTATAGGACTTAAAAAGAGGAATAATTATGGTTTTGGCAGCAGTTTAAAATAGAAAAAGACAATTAAGAACCACCTATACACCATTATTCTTGAAAACCCAGAGAGCTGGCATCGAAAGACAAAAAACTAGGGCATTCCCTGGCAGTCCTGTGGTTAGGAATCCGCCTTGCAGTGCAGGAGACATGGGTTCAACCCCTGCGCCAGAAACTCAGGTCCCACCTGCTTCACATAAACTGAGGCCACACACCACCAGTACTGAGCCCACACACCCCAACTAGAGAACTGACACGCTGCAGCGAAAAACCCACATGAGGCAACAAAGATCCCACGTGCCACCCGATGCAGCCAAATAAATAAATACTTTTTTTAAAAAAAAAGGAAAGAAAAGTAGATTAATAGATACTAAAGAAATTAAATTGTCACTGACACCCCTCCTTCCTCTCTGCCCCTGCCAAGTCTCTAGATTTGGATCAGTTTTAAAGTACATTCTATTATTGAGTAGTCAATATCTTCTACAATAATGTCTTATACAGAAGTTTTTCTAAAGAAAAATTAGGCAATTGAAAAGAACAGTAAAAGCGTGGGTCTGAGTCAGTCCTCGATACCAGGACCAGGAAAGTACAGATTGGACCATCAACAGGCTATTACTGACAAAGACAGATGTGAAAATTGTGAAGCAAATATTTTAATGTTACAGATTTTAAAATAGCTCATCAAGTAGTGTTGCTGCAGGAATGTAAGGATGAATTATAAAATCTGTCAATGGAATCCGGTACACAAGCAGACTAAAGGAGAAACATCACTTTATGGTCATGTCAACAGATGCAGAAGCACCCAGACACATATCCGTTAAGATCAGGAATAAACCAAGGACCCCTGCTACTGTTATTGCCACTGTTTAAATCATGTTGGCTAGTAGGTCCTGGCCAAAGCAATAAGACAAGAAAGAGAAGCAGGAAGATTAGAGTGAAAGACCGTGCTTGCAACTTGCTGATAATGTGACCATCAATATAGAAACCAACTGAATTAACAAATTATTTGAGCTAACAGGAGAGTTTGGCAATAATGTATAAATACAAAACAAAGGTACAGTATTGCCAGAGGTAATAGACCCTTTTATGAAAATCAATTGTTTTATTGATTAGAAAAATCTATCCCAAATCAGCACAGTGTTTTTCTAAATTTGCAATGACCAAAGAGAATACCACAGAGACAGGGCCTCATCCCTGAGTTTATCAAAACACTGTGACTATGTGGGAAGTAATTCAGTTCTGGTGTCAGGGAGCCCGGCCTTCAGAGGAGGCTGGTGTCCTGCCCTGTCCCAGGTGGCAGTGGGGTGCACAGGCGGGGGTCCTGGGTAACCCACTGCAGTCACAGTTCCATCCCCTTGAGTGGTTAGTGTAAGAGAGTGCACACACCGCACAATTCTGGCCAAAGAAACACAGGAAGAATGCTGGGAACCTTCTCGTTCTTACCAGCTGATGGCACAGAGGGGCACATTTCCTGTTGTGGAATGAACTGCGTCCCTGCAAATCCCTGTGTTGAATCCTGACCCTCAGGACCTCAGAAGGCGCCTGATGTGGAAGCTGGGTCTCTGCAGACGCATCAGTAGAGATGTGTGCACACATGCTCAGTCGCTTCAGTAGGGTCCAGCTCTTTGCAACTCCATGGACTGTGGCCAGGCGGCTCCTCTGTCTATGGATTCTCCAGGCAAGAACACTGAGTTGGGGTGCCATGCCCTCCTCTGGGGGGTCTTCCTGACCAAGGGATGAAACCTGCGTCTCTAACGTCTCCTGAATGGTGGGTGGGTCCTTACCCCCAGCTCCACCTGGAAGCCCCAGCGGAGATGAGGTGGGCCTGGATCCAGCGTGACTGGTGTCCCTGTAAAAAGGGGAAGTTTGGATCCTGACACTAGGAGAAGGCTGTACACTACGAGGTGACACTAAGGCTGACACCAAGAGGTGAAGGCAGGGACTGGGGTGAGGAAGCCAGAGATGGCCAGCAAGCCCCCAGGAGCAAGGAGCAAGCCAGATTCTCCTTCTGCCCCAGGAGACACATCTTGATCTTGACTCGTGACTCCCAGACCTGAGTCAATTTCTGCTGTTCAAGTTGCCTAGTTTGTGGTGTTCTGAGGAGGCAGAAATAGCCTTTAAACATCTTTAAAGGTTATCAGTTGGAATCAGCTGCAAGTTACAGAAACCTGTGTCCAGTTGGCCTCAGATCAGATCAGATCAGTCGCTCAGTCGTGTCCGACTCTTTGCGACCCCATGAATCGCAGCACGCCAGGCCTCTCTGTCCATCACCAACTCCGGGAGGTCACTCAGACTCACATCCATCGAGTCAGTGATGCCATCCAGCCATCTCATCCTCTGTCGTCCCCTTCTCTTCCTGCCCCCAATCCCTCCCAGCATCAGAGTCTTCTCCAATGAGTCAACTCTTCGCATGAGGTGGCCAAAGTACTGGAGTTTCAGCTTTAGCATCATTCCCTCCAAAGAAATCCCAGGGCTGATCTCCTTCAGAATGGACCGGTTGGATCTCCTTGCAGTCCAAGGGACTCTCATAAGCAGTGAGAAACCATTTATCCCTTCAGTGGGCAACTCAAAAGGGAGGTGGTACGTGCATACAGGGGCTTCCCTGGTGGTCCGGTGGCAAAGACGCTGCCTGCAACGCAGGGGCTGCACGCAGGAGACACAGGTTTTATCCTGGGTCAGGAAGTTTCCCCTGGAGGAGGGCATGGCACCCGCTCCAGTGTTCTTGCCTGGAGAATCTCATGGACAGAGAGGCCTGCTGGGCTATGGTCCATGGGAACACAAAGAGCTAGACACGACTGAGGCGACTTAGCATGCACGCATGTGTATACAAAAAAATGATTCACGTTGTTGTACAGCAGAAACTAACATAACAGTGTAAAGCAGTTATACTCCAATTAAAAAAAATAGTCTATTAAAAACACAAACGCGCACATGAGTGGAGAGCTATACCATATTCATGGATGTATGCAACTTAAAAATCAACTGAACATATTACTTTTAAAAATTCTCCCCTCCCCCCAAAAAAAAATCCAGAAGGATTAGGATGTGTGAAACTCAACAAACTGATTGTAAAACTCAAAGGCAAGAATAAGTGTCCAGGAACAGCTAGGTCAGCTTGAAGAAAGGAAAACTCAGATGAGGGTCACATGTCGCACAGAAGCACAGAGCCACACCATGAAGACAGAGCTCTCACCTCCCCAGTGTGCCCATGTGGCCTGGGGAACACGGACCCATCAGGCGCTGCAGAGTGGGACTGGGTCCCCATCTTACAGCAGCAGTGGGGGCAAATGGGAGATAAGAAGGATTAAATACCCAAAAGTAAAAAATGAGACCACAAATGAACAGAATAGAAGACTGTCTCCAAGACCTTAGAGGGGAAGAGGTGGACGAACCTCCTGACAAACTCCCCTAGCACCAGCCAGAACTGATGGGTAGAAAGTCAGAATGAAGGGTTTCTGCTTGAGTTGGTAGGGGAGGCAGGGTGGAGAGTCGCAAAGTCTCCAGTGCACCCAGGCTACACAAACAGCCCACAGAAATAGACAAGGAGAGGGCAGAACTCACCTGAACAGTCAGCATAAGGGGACACACCCATGGTCAAGGGGTAGTGAAGACCGTCCCTTTGGTCACTGCAGTAGTCCCCAAGTTAGTTCTGTTACTGGGGTTCCCCACCCAGCAGTCCTGGCAAAGGAAGGACGTGCCGGATGCTGGCTGGCCCAGAAGTCGGCCCCACCAGTCCTCATGTCAGGACACCTGCAGGGGCTGAATTCTCCCTTAGCTTTGGACGAAGTGACCGTCATCACACAAAAGTCATTTCCCAGCCTCGTAGCATCACTGAGGTGTTAAAGTCTTGGCCATCCCTGTGGCAGCTAAGCTGTAATACCGCTCCCTTGGACCGTCACGTTGAATCAGGTCCCTTTCACAGATACTACTTTTTGGCCAAGTTTCAGGATTTGACAACAAAGATTTCTTCCATTTTGTACTATTGTTATTAAGGAACAGAACGCATTTTTACATAAAATTTATGATGCAATTTTTCCTGGAATTGATTTTTCTTGTGTTTTTTTTTTTTTTTTTTTGCTTGAAATCAAATATTTTGTTTCATTACAAATGGTACATTGTATTTAATTTCATATCTTCCACTTCTCTTTATAGTTTCCATTCTTCATATATTTTCTATATATTTTTATTGTTCTTTGAGCTAATGTGTAAGCCTTAATGACGGAGAAAGTATGATTTTTTTTGTCTCTGTTAACTTACAGGATTGATGTCTTTGTCATACTGTGGCTGAAGGTGAAGTGAGAGTGAAAGTCACTGAGTCGTGCCCGACTCTTTGCATGGACTCAGTACAGTCTGTGGAATTCTCCAGGCCAGAATACTGGAGTGGGTAGCCCTTCCCTTCTCCAGAGGATTGACCCAACCCAGGGATGGAACCCAGGTCTCCTGTATTGCAGGCAGATTCTTTACCAGCTGAGCCAGAGGGGAGCCTTATATGAAAACCAGCAGTATAAATAGGCGGTTGCTCATGAGTTACTTCATCTTCTCCCCTGAAAATAACTGGACGCTCACAGCCCATTTAAAACATTGGGAGAATTTTCTAGACTTGCAGCTGGCCTCCTGCTGCCTCAGGACAGCTGTCTAGCTGCATAAAACACTCTGTTTGCTCAAAAACGCAAATAAACTGATATTACTTCAGCATCGTCCTTTCCAGTCTGATGAAGTAAGTAAAAATCTTACTATGTCCTTCATTTTGCACTTTGCTTTTAAACTAGTTATCAAGGCGTTCCTGTGTTTCACGTGGGGCCCGAGGCCCGGCTGGTGGTGAGGGGTATGGGAGTGCCCCAAATCCCGAAGCCAGATGGTGACACACCGTCCAGCCTCATGGGTGGGGGTTTCTTTGCCAAAGGTCGGTGGGCTCTTCTGAGGACCACACAACCTGCGGTGACCAGCCCAAGCCAGCCCGCAGGCTCCAGGCAGAGTGCGTCAGCCTCAGCGGGACCAGGGGTGGGCATTAGAGCCAGAGACAGCGGGATGCCCGGGGGCCCACAGGCCGAGACCACCGGGGCACTCACCTCAGGGAGCCCAGGCAGCTGCCGTTCAGCTTCAGCTGGCTGAGGTTGGGCAGGTGCAGCCCTGTGGGACACAGGGGAAGAGGTCAGTGCTGGCCCTGCCACACTGGCACCCTTTAGCGGCACCAGTGCCCCGGTCCCTGGTGCCGCTAGCTGCTGAGGCCTAGGGTGGCCTTGGGGCCACATGCTGATGCCTGAGGCCCTGCTCAAACGAGGCAGGCCAGGGTGTACAGGGCACCTTGAGTGGGCAGGGCCACACAGGAGGCCATGGAAACACTGGACTCTGGCGGGAGGGGTCCCAGCTGGCGTCCATGCACCGAGCGTGGGTCTTGCCCCCAGGCCACTCCCGCGACTGGCACCTGGACCCTGCAGGCATAGCCAGGCCAGAACCTCCATCGGCTCACACCCTGGGCTCTAGAGCAGGGGACCCTAGGGCCCTGGGAGGAGGCTCTGAGTCAGGACTGCCTCGGAGAACAGGACGCCGGCAGTCTCCCTGTCCTCAGTCCCCAGAGAGAGGTGTGTGGGGCGGGCCGTGCAGAGGGCGCATCCACCGACCAGGGCAGGGTCCGAGCAGGCAAACCCTCCAAGTGCAGCCTGGCCGGGATGGTGGTGGGTGTGTGTGGGGAGGGGCTCTCACCGAAGCTCCCCAGGCTGTTCTGACGGGTGTTGACACACATCTCCAGCACGCTCACCAGTCGGAGGTCATCGACCTGGGCCAGGGCCTGCTGCAGGGGTCAGGGGTGTCAGCCCTAGAACCTAGACCATAGTCACACGCCCTCCACCCCACACTCCCAGTGAAACTCCTGCTTTTGGCCACAAGGCTGGAGCAGGTGCGGGCATTTCCCTGCCTCACCCACGTCAACTCCAGCCACACTCAGCTCTGGCTGGCCCATAAGTGTGACGTAACAAGAGTGGAGACCATGACCCTGCGTGGCTGGTGGGGCCATTGCCAGAGAAGGGCCTGCCCCGGTGGGGGGGGGGGGGGGCGGCTTCATCCTAATGAGACCCATGGAACAGCCCCAGTGCAGCTTGGGGCCTGAACCCGGCCCCACTGAGCACGGCCGAGCTCTAGCCTCCCTCACACCTGAGGACAGTACACTTATTCTGTAAGCTGTTGAGTTTGGGAATTGTTTGTTACACAGCATCACTATAGCAATAGCTGACTCATACAAAACTTGAGACCTAGATGAAGCTCCAATAGCTGCCATAACAAAAACGAAACGACGTGGACTGGGCACTGGTGGCAGGGCTGGGGGCGAGGGATTACTAACACGA
This sequence comes from Tragelaphus eurycerus, assembly GCA_935064755.1. Lineage (NCBI taxonomy): Eukaryota > Metazoa > Chordata > Mammalia > Artiodactyla > Bovidae > Tragelaphus > Tragelaphus eurycerus. The sequence continues at coordinate 429,044 of CAKXYN010000162.1, read as the reverse complement.
GTGTTACATGAGTAACATGTTTAGTAACATGAGTGTTACTAACACTGGAGAGATGGAGACACAGATCATGTGATAATGCAATTTTTTGGTAAAAAGTTTCCAGTAGAAACCTGGCTGGCAGAAGGTGCACAGAGTGAACTTGTGGCAGTGGGCAGAGAGGTGCCCAGCAAGATGTGGGCAGAGTGAAGCAGCCACAGCTCACTTCGTTTGATGAGGCCCTACAGGAGGCAAACTTCAGCTGGAATGGGGAGAGCCCAGGTGTTCTGAGACCTGTGGCTCGAAAAATACAACGGCTTCTCAACTCAAATCAGTGACAAGAAAAATGAAGAAAGGCGTGGAGTTAGAAAGACCCCGTGAGATTCGGCCTCAGGGAGAAACCGGTTGCCAGGCACTTGCTGCCCTTGGGTGGCACTAGGAGGACCGAGGCCTGGGACCCCCGGTTCCAGTGATTGAGTCTGCAGAGACAGAAATGCTGCAGCAGCCGCCTGTGGAGTGGCTTTGCGTGGTGGGCGCTGGATACAAGTGTGCTAGGAAGCACGTCCACCGAGGGCCACGGCCTGGACTGAGGTTGACAGTGGCCATCAGAGACCAGGAGTCCGGGCTTCTCTCATACAGGCAGTGAGTCTCCCCAGCCAGAAGCTGGGTGGAGGACGGGCAGGTTCCAGGGTAGGCGGGGTGGCCCTGGTCAAGGCCCCCGCCCAGCTCAGGGGCTGGTATGGCAGCCGGCCTGACATGACGGGTCCATGCTGGACCCAGACCTTGGGCACTGCTGTGCTGCAGGCCCGGCTGGAGGGCAGGCACACGGGGGCCACGGGGGGTGGGGAGGGGCCCGAGGGAGTGTCCCGTCCACCAGCAGCGACCAGACAGTGTGAGCCCTTCAAGTTGGTCGGAGAGGTGGGTGGGGTCCTGGGGCACCCAGGCTTCCTTCTGCGGACTCTTGGTGGTTGTGTCACCCCGGGGTCGCCAAGGGTCCCCTCCCGTGTGCCTCTCACATGGGTGCAGGCGTGTGTAGGGGTGGAGGGGCACTGGACTACACCAAGACCTCAGCATGGCCAATGGTGGGTGGGTGACGGGTGTGGCCAGGAAGGGAAGGGGCCCCATTGCCAGGGATGCAGGGCTGCACCTTGGGGTCTCCAGACGGGAACCTGCAGTCAGAGGGTCTGCAGAACCTGCATGACCTCAGGGTCGGGGGGCGTAAGCATAAGCACTGCCATAAGCACCCCAGGTTTGGAAGAAAGGCTTCCGGCTGGATCAGTGGGGCCCGGCCCCCCACCGCAGAGCCCCCAGATGCCTGCTGCCGCCTCTGCTCGCAGCTCATGAAGTCTGCGTGCTGCGTGCTCTGGGGGCCTGTCACCCTGTTTTCCACAAGGACGAGGGCCCTTCTATCTGGTTCAGGGGCCCTGGAGCCCCATGCACAACAAATCTGTGGAAGGGCCTGGCTTGGGCCCTTCTGGCCTGAATGCCGAGGGACTTCTGTGTCCCCAGGCACCTGGGGTTGGCACCCGGGGGGAGCAGGGGCCTGGGGGGCCGAGGGCATCTGGCAGCCAGCCGAGCCCAGCCCTGCACTCACCAGCCTGGCAGGCGACAGGCACTCCTCCACCAGCTGCTTGCTGTGGCCGTGCCCATGGCGGCCTGGGGCCTTGCTCTGAGGCTGGGGGTTGTGCAGGCCCTGTGAGCTCAGCTCCCGCACTTGGACGCTGGCTGTGCTCGGCCGAGACCCGCGGGCTCCGTCCCAGGCCTTGTCCATTCACACCCAACCTGCTGGGTGCAGGCAGAGAGCAAAGCCGGTCAGCCTCTGCTTCTCCTCTGATCCACAGCCCAGCTGAGACCCTGCAGAGCCACTGACAGGTCTGCGCGCACAGCAAGCCCCCCAAGCCCTTCTCTGGCCCAGAGGAGGCCCAACAATGAAGCCAGAGCCTGCCTGGGCCCTTACGGTCCCTCCCTTAGCCTGGACTCGCACTGCAGCCTGGGCAGGCCACCCTCCCGGGGCCTCTGCCCATCCTTCAGGGTCTGGGGGGTGCCAGCGCCAGCCTGCCCCTCTGGAACCCTATGGAGGCTGCAGCCTGGGGCGCTGCCTCCATGTCCCATTTGCTCCTTGGCCACTGGTACCAGCAGCCAGCTCTGCCTTGGGCCTCGTGTTGTCCTCCACTGATGGTCTCTGAGCCTGGGGCCTTCAGGACCCGGGTCTCGGGCACGCCCCCCCACCCCTGTGACCACCGAACCCCCTCACCAGGAGGCAGCTGCCTTTTCCCACTGTGGGTCAAACATCTGGGCACGAGGGTGGCATGTGGCCCCAGGCGGCGCCTGCGAGAGAGTCAAGTCGGCCTCCTGGTCAGGTCACTGTGCCCGAGGGACCTGGGACAGGCTGGGCCAAGGCCACAGGGTTCAGAGTGAGCAGGCGCAGAGGCGGTGGAGCTGTCAGCCTGGACCCTGGCCCTTAGGTCCTTTCAGCCATCCTGGCCCAGCTGATGGGGGAAGACAGCCATGTGGGTGACCGACACTGGGGTCCCTCTGGGTCCCTCCAGTGCAAATGCTTGGTCTTCATTCAAATCCCCACTTCCCTCCATCCTCAACTCCACTGTCTCCAAAAGGGGTGCCCGGCCTGTTGCTCTGGATCGTCCCTTGTGGGCTGGTCTCCCTAGGACCCTGCCCATCTTTGGTGTTACCCCCCAGGCCGCAGAGGAGGGAGCCCACCTGCACCAGCTTCAGCTGGCATTGCCCCTTCAAGACCCAGGTGCCTGTACCTGGCCCCAGACCTTAGAATCATCTCTGTGAGTAGAGCCAGAAGGCTGTGTGGGCCATCTTGGCTACTTCTGTCCACCTCGGGTCAAGGCGTCATTGGCCCCCCGCCTGTGCTCCCTTCCCCTTCCTGGACTTATTCCCTAAGACCAAGGTCTTCCTGCAGCCCTAGGTGTTTTACGACTCATTCAGTTGAGTGAGCGCCTTGCCTGAGACAGTGTGGGTTCTTGTGCGGGCAGAACCTGGCTCACCTGCCAGGTCCAGTGTGCAGAGCAAGGGCTCTGGAACGTTCCCCCCACATCAGTCAACACGGCAGGTGCAGCTTCCGGCCACTGCTTTTGTCTATCAGCCCCTGTGGGTGGTCACGATTCATCCTCCACACTGCATCTGGAACCACCCACCCCGGCCGGGGCAGTTAGGGGTGTCACCGTTTGTCAAAGAGGGTGGCAGGGACTGGTGGGCCTTGCGAGAAGTTTCCTGGGCTACCAGATGTCCGTGTGTGAAGAGTGATCACACACTGAGGACCCAAGGAGGTGAAGCGATGCAGAGGAGCCTCAGGGAAGAGATTCATGAAATTTCTGGCCAGGATTTCTTTCCAAAAGTTCTTCTGCTGCCCACTTTTCTCCAGCTGGTGAAAGTCCTCGAGCCTCAAAGGACAACCCCAGCACCAGGCCCCCTGGGAAGATGCTGCCCCCCCAACCCGGGATGCCAGCTTGGGGCTCTGGGAAAGGTCTGGGCTGGCCAGGCTACAGCTTGGGAAGCCAGTGGGCCACCCTCTTCCCTCTGTGCCTGAGAGCAGCTGACCTGAGGTCCTGACCACGACCTGGCCCAGGGTATGGTCCCGTTTAGCCAGAGGTCCTGTGGTCCAAGGAGCAGGGCCTGGGTAGGAGGCTGAGGCTCTCAAGACACTGTCCCCTCACGTCCACTGACTGGCCTCGACCTGTCCACTCTGTTCATGGCCTTGATCCCCTCCTGCCCTGCCATTCCCTGAGGCCCCAAGACAGAAACCTGGGGTCCTTTCTTCCTCTATGGCACAGGCGAATGTCAGCTTCTGGCCGGACTCACTGCTTCTCTTGGTCCCCTCCACCTGCCATCCCTCTGAGGTCAGGGCTTGAGGTTCCTCCTATCCTGGTGACCTCAAGACCCTCAGCAGGGCCAGGGATTGTGAGATGGGCCCCAGGGAAGCAGATCTGACATCACAAGGACCCCCCCTGTCATGGTCGCTCCATCCTCGGCCTCCGTTCTCCCCCTGGCACAGGGAAAACTGTGGCCCTGCGGTCCCAGAACCAAAGGTGCGCTCGGCTCTCACCTGAGGGGGTCGGCCCCCGTGCCCCGGCCGAGGCCCGGGCGCCCTCCTCCGCCGGCTCCTTTCGACTCAGTAGTTCTTGCGACCGCGGGGTTGAGGGGCCTGGGCGCCAAGGCAACGGGGGCGGGGCCTCAGCTGAATCTGCAAATATTCATGAGCCACGGGACTTCTTAGGCTCAGCGTGGTCGAGCCACGCCCCTTAGCGACGGTTGCTGGGGCGCGGGGGGCCCACCCGGTTGCGGGGTTCGCGCTGGTATTGCCCCGCGCGCGCGGCAGGGCCACGCCCACAAGGAGGGACGCTGGAGAGGGGAGACGCTGACTAGCCCGCGGGGCGCAGACGAGCCCAAGGTCTGCACCCACAAAGGTGGCGTGGGGTGGAGACTCGCGCCCACCTTTCTCAGGTGGGAGGCGCCCCTGTCGGGCGGTCCCTGAGACCAGGGCCCTATAGGGTTTACCTCCGCCTACTTGTGTGGCCCATGCCACGACGAAAAGACCCTCTGAAGACGAGGGAACTGCAGACCTGGACACCTGGAGGGGAGTCCAGAGTGTCCGCGCCGGCCAGGGGGCGCGGCCACCCGATGTCACTTATACGCCTTTACTGCGCGACTACGGGCGTTAACCGGACGCGTGGGGTTGGCGCCGAGCTGGAGAGGGCAGCGGCCCCCAGGGGCCCGCAGGGGTCGAGGCCGGCAGCAGGATGAGCTCCCGGGAACTGCGCGGAGCCGGGGCGGGAAGGGGCCGAGAGGCGCGGAGGGTGGGGTTGCCAGCTAATGCCGGAGGGGCAAAGGTCTGGGCTCACGTGAGACGCACCGTTCTTTCCTGTAAATACGGAGGATGCTTTTATGCGTTACAGTGAAAAGTTTTTTAATGTTAAAAACATGCATTTCTGAGCGTCTTTAAAGGAGATACAGTGTGCACATTTACGCTTGGGGTGCGGTAGACTTCAGTTTAGCTCCCCATAGCAACTTCGGGGTGGATTTGCTGGGTATGGGTTGTTAGCTAAGATTCCGCAGGGCTGGGACCTGGGGCTTCGGGGAAGCTCCGTGGGCAGGCAGTCTGCAGGGGCTGCCCATGTTTTGGGAGGATAGCGGTGATGCTCGGCGGAGCCCGCGGCGGGGCTGCGCGCTACGTAAGCGAGAAGCAAGGCTCTGGGCACTGGCTGGAAACACTGGGCCGGACTCGCCGTTCCGCGGGCACAGACGTCCCCGCCCAGGCGAGGCGCCCGTACGCCGCCTGGCCCAGGGTGCAAGGCCGAGCCGCTCCCAGGACCCCGCGGAAGCTGCCAGGCGCCCCTCCCGGAGCCACCTGCGCCTGACCCTCGTCTGGGCAGCCCCTCCGCCCTTCTCCGGCCTCAGGTCCCCGGCATCCGCGGGGCTGAAGATGCGGGCTCTTGCCTCCCTGAGGCTTAGCCCTCAGGCTGTCGCCTCCTTTCTGGGCCCTGCGGGGGACGGCGCGGACCTGGGCCGGGGGCGGCGTAGACGTAGCGGTGCCCGGCGGGGGTGCCCGGGGTCCGGCGCGGGGCTCTGGTAGCAGCGCCCCGCCCCAGTCCACACCCGGCCGCGGACTCGCTTAGCCACGGGGTCTATCTCCCCGCGAGGCCCGCCTGCTCCCAGGAGAGCCCGGACCTCCCTCGGGGACGCTGCCCCCCGGGGCCCTACACTGCGCAGCCAGCCCCGCAGGCCGCGGCCCGCGCCGGCCGCTGGGGCGGGCACCGCCCTCGGCAAGGCTCCCGGAAGCCCCGCCCGGCCCGGGCTCTGACGGGCGGGCCTCTCGGCCAACCGGGGCTGGGGGAGGCGGGGCCCGGCGCGCTCGGCCAATCGCAGGCCGCGCAGGGCTGACGGACGGTCGTGGGGCGGGGCGCGCGCGGCCGGGTCGAGTGTGCGCCGCCCGCCGCCGGAGCCGCACCCGCCGCGGACGGAGCCCATGCGTCGGGCGAGCCCTGCGCCCCGGCCCCGGCCCCTGCCGCCGCCCCCGCCCCGGCCCCGGCCCGGGGGGCAGTCGCGCCAGTGAGCGGTGAGTGCGGCGGGAGCGGTGGGTCGGGAGGGGGGCCTGCTGTCTGCGCTCGGCGCGCGGGGGCGCAGGTGAGCCGCGGGCGGCGGCGGGCGGGGCGCTGCGGCGGGGGCTGCGGGAGGCGGCGGGTTCGCTCCGCCTTGCCCAGGCCAGCACCTCCGGCTCCGTGTCCCGGGCCCGGCCTTACGGGTTCCGCAAGTGACCTGCGTGTGCGCGAGCAGAGGCGCTAGGCGGGGTCTTCCACCCGCCGGAGCCCCACGGGCCCCTGCGGAGAGCTCGGGCGTCCGGCGGCCATCACACACGCCCTGCGACCCGGGGGTTTAGAAAGTTACTGTCTGCGGTCCCCGCAAGGGCGCTCCTTCTTTAAGCATCACAAACCGGTGACATCCCAGATGCGGGTCTAGGGCCCAGGCCCTCTCCCTTCCTCACCTGTCCCCTTGCGCCGACACCTCTTTTGGGTCTTTTCCTGTGATTTGCTTTCTGGAGCCCCGGCCTCCTGTCCACCTCCACACCTGCTTTGTATTCTCCAAAGTTCTGGCAGTGGGACCCGTGGGTTTATGTGGACCTTTCCCTTGGAGTGTAGCCCAAACCTTCCAGGGCAGGGGTTCTTTCTGTCACCGTGTGCCTGGAGCAGCACCTGGGATGCAGTAGGTGCTTGCTGAATACTTGTCAAATGCACCAGCATGCCCTGGGGGGAGGGCTGGAGCAGATTGTTGGTTGCTCCCAGCCTGTCTGGGCACGTTGCTGTGCCCGCCACTGTGGCAAGACCTGTTCTCGTGGGGGTGCTGGTAACCTCAGCCCACGGTGCCTCCAGTTTCGGCTTTTTGCCTACCCAGCAGGTTCTAATTCGGGTACATGCTTGGGAGACGCTCCCAGCTGCCAGCCTTGCCTCTGAGGGGTCGGCTCCTTGCTTCTTGTTTTTCTTATACAGTCATTGTTAAATGCAGCTGGAGGCAAGACCCCCTCTCATCTCTGGGCTGGAGGTGTCACAGGTGAGCGACTGGACCACCAGTCTGGCTGCTGCCCCTGTCATCTGGATGTATAGGCCCAGGGGGCAGGCTGGAGCTGGGCAGGCTGGTCCATGCCTGCTGTGCATGGTCTGGCCGTGCTGAGTGCAGCCCCCTCTGCAGGTGGGACCAGCGACCACTGCAGTGCCTCGTGCTGCGGTCTCTTGAGGAGCGATGACGGAGTATAAGCTCGTGGTGGTGGGCGCCGGCGGCGTGGGGAAGAGCGCCCTGACTATCCAGCTCATTCAGAATCACTTCGTGGATGAGTATGACCCCACCATCGAGGTGAGCTCACCTGGCTCCTGTCCATTGCTCAGCTCCTGATGTGGGCTTGACTCGCACCTCCTCTAAGGAGAGGTCACTGTGTCACAGGCCCCCCGGGTGGGGGGCAAGAGAGGAGCGAGGGAGGTCCCCTCCTCCCCGAGAGGGCCAGCTGTCTCTGAACAGTGTTGTCCCCAGGACTCCTACCGGAAGCAAGTGGTCATCGACGGGGAGACATGCCTTCTGGACATCCTGGACACGGCGGGCCAGGAGGAGTACAGCGCCATGCGGGACCAGTACATGCGCACCGGGGAGGGCTTCCTCTGCGTGTTTGCCATCAACCATGTCAAGTCCTTCGAGGACATCCACCAGTACCGGTGAGCTGCCTGCAGGCCCTCAGGGGCCCCTGGCCCTCTCTGTGCCCTGGGTGCAGCCAAGCCCGCGGGCCACCTGCCGGCTCAGCCCTTCCTCCTTGCAGGGAGCAGATCAAGCGGGTGAAGGACTCGGATGACGTGCCCATGGTGTTGGTCGGGAACAAGTGCGACCTGGCCGCACGCACCGTGGAGTCTCGGCAGGCCCAGGACCTTGCCCGCAGCTATGGCATCCCGTACATCGAGACCTCAGCCAAGACCCGCCAGGTGAGCCCGGCCCCTGCCCCGCAGCCAGCCAGGGCCCCGCCCCGCCCGCCCGGGACAGGGCTCACCGCCCCCTCTCCCTCGACGCAGGGCAGCCGCTCTGGCTCTGGCTCCAGCTCCGGGACCCCCGAGACCCCCGTGACCCAGCCGCCCCTGTCGCTGTAAGTCTCCCCCGGATGGCAGGGCAGCGAGGGAGGCCAGGGCCCGGGTCTGGGCTGAAACAGCTCCCGGGGGAGGTGGGGGTGCCCGGAGAGAGCTGCCCTGAGCCAGACCGGAGCGGTGACCCTGGGGCCCCAGCCCCCGTGCCCCCAGAGCGCCCCGCGGGTCCCAGCGTGCCCCGGAGACTCAGTGGGCTGGCGGTTGAGGACAGGCCTCCCGACAAGGCGGGCCTGGGGCCTGAGGCAGGCAGGGCCCGGCTCCCTGTCTGTGGGGTGGGGAAAGGGCTGGGGTCCTGCTCCCCGCGGAGGCGGTGGTCCCGCCCTGACCCGGGCCCTCCTCCTAGGGCGTGGAGGACGCTTTCTACACCCTGGTGCGTGAGATCCGGCAGCACAAGGTGCGCAAGCTGAGCCCCCCGGACGAGGGCGGCCCCGGCTGCCTGAGCTGCAGGTGCCTGCTCTCCTGACGGCAGCGTGGGCGCGGAGCGCTGGTGCCATGCAGGAGGTGGCGCAGCGGGGATGGAGGGAGGTCCCACCAGAGCCCGGCCCCCCAGGCCAGTGGACAGACTGCCCGCGGGCCTCCCAGGACGCTTCGCACAGACACTGGTGAACTGACGCTGCTGGCCCCCAGCCTCGCTCTCCTCCAGCCCTGTTCTGGCCCAGCGGGCACAGGCTGAGTCGCAGTAAATTATTTCATGGTCTTGACCTGGCGTTTGCCTGAGGCCAGGAGGCCACGGTGCGTGTGGCCTCCTAGGAGGCAGGGAACCGCAGCTTCGTCAGGGCGGCAGCCGCCCCGCCTCCGGGGGCCCCTGGCACATCCATCGGAGTTCTCTGGGTGCGGCCAGAACCGGCCACCTGACACACGAGAGTTTGTCAACCTTTAATCAGCAACAGGGGGATACTGAGGCCAGAGACGGTCTGCGGAGGTCGGGGAGGAGTGGGCCACTGGGGCGGCTTTCGGGGCACTGCCTGACTCTGCTGGGGCCCGTGCTGGTCCTGGCACCATGAGAGGCGCTGGCTGCAAGCGCCCCAGGGCAGGGGGCCCTCTGAGCCCGGCGCCGCATCTCCAACAGCCTGGGTGGAGCTGGTGGCTGGGGGTGGCCCAGGCAGGAGCTGAAGGGGAAGGGCCGCGTTCTGCCTCAGCGCAGGCAGCCCTTCGCCTGTGGCCTTTGGGTTCACCGGCAGGTCTGGGGGGTCCCCTCGCTGGGGCCACTGTCCCGAGGGCGGTCCTGGGCTGGGGGCCGGCGAGCCAGACACGGAGCCCGGGCCCCCAGAGGGAGGCCTGTGGCCGTGGCCCACGTCATGCTGCTGCTCGGCCTTTGGGCCGGCCTGGCGGGGCAGGGGGGCCAGGGAGGGCCGTCCTGTCCTCTCTGGGCAGTGTCTTGATACTGGGAGGGGTGGGGGTCCTGGGGGACGGATCCAGCTGCTCACTGGGAATGGATGGACCGGGTCAGCTTCCCACCAGGCCAGGTGACCTGTACAGGGTGGGCCTGTGAGGCCCGCGTGGCCACCCTGGCCCAACACTGGGAACCGCCCTCCAGCCCGCTGGCCTCTGGGGTCTGCAGGGGCTGATGCTGCCCAGCCCTGGCTGGGTCAGCTGAGTCTCAGAGCAGAGGAGCAGGTGGATGGGGTGAGGAGGAAGCCCTGGGACCCCCGTCCCTCATTGCCCCAGGGTGACTCGGGACCACTGCTGAGCCTGCCTGGGCGCGGGGAGGTTGCCTTTCATCCCGTGCAGCTCAGCCACCAAGAGGCCTGCAGGGCCCAGCCTGGGGACAGCGTGTCCTGCAGGAGTTCCTGCAGGTCTTCCAGGGGCAGCTGTTGGGGGGAGGATGCCATTAGTCCAGCGAGGGCCCCCCAGGAAGGCCCGGCCCCCCACCCTGGAGCACCCGCTGTGGGAGTGGCGTGCTCCACTAGGTGCCACGCCTGGGGCTCCAGACCTGCCCGGGGTGGGGCGGGGTCAGAGGGTGCGCTCCGGGCCGGTGGGCTGGCCGGCTCTCCACTGCCTGCTCCACACGGCCACTGGCTTTATGCACCTGAGGAGTTGTGGCCGTAAGCACGCGCTCACCCTCCAGGATGTAGGTGTCTCCAGGCTTCGTGGTGATGACAAGGGGGTCTGTGTGGATAGCAGGCCCGGCAGGGTCAGCTTGAGCAGGGCATGGTGGGGATCCCAGCACAGGGTACAAACCCTCCAGTGGTCTCTGGCCCCTGCAGTTCCCCCAGGCTGTAGCAGACCAGCTCCTGTGGGTCCTCATCTGGGGGGCTTGTCCTGGTGGTCTTGGCTCCTGGACTCATGGCTCCTGGACTCGGGCTCCCGAGAGAGTGGCCAGCACTTGGGATTGAGGAACAGTTCTGCAGGTCATCCCACCCCCAAAGGGCAGCAGGCTGGCTCGCCCGCTCCCAGCTGACCCAGCTTTCCTGATGGGAGCCCCCATGCCTGCAGGGGGCCTCTGGGCTTCCCTCGGACACCCCCTGGTGGGGCTGGGGCCTGGCGTGTCAGGAGTGGAGCTGGGCCCCCACCCTGGCATCTGGAGGGGACAGGAGCACTGGGGGACCCACCTCCTGGCAGCCTCGCCCAGTTGAGGACACCCTGTAGTGACCACTCGGTGCTGTGGGTCCCTGTGGATGGCTGCTCCTCATGACGGGCAGCGTGGGGGGCAGGCCTGCCTTGGGGCCGGAAGCAGCCCTGTCTCAGGGCCCAGGGCCCCCAGGGCTGGGGGGACGTGCTGCCGCGGGCCTGCCCCAGCCCCCAGCCTCCAGCCCCGCGGGAAGAACGAAGCCTGCAGTTGGCCCGGCCACCAGGGTGGCAGGGGGACGACCTCTGGGGGCCGCGTCTGCGTGCTGCTGCTTTGGCTTGGGGGGCCCCTGCTGAGAGTGAGCTGGTGATGGGCCTGAGATGATGGCGGTTTCAGGAAACCCACATGAAGAAGCCTGAGGATTCCCCAGACGCCACAGGTCAGGGCTGCCCCCATCGAGGGTCAAGCGCTGCCCTGAACCCGCCCCTCGGGGCCTCTCAGTGCTGGCTGGACATACTCTTCCCAGGCAGGACACCCTTCCTGTGGGACTGGGGCTGGGGCAATGCCTGTTGGCCCAGCTGTGCTGCTGTCCTGGGCTGAGGGTGGGCTGGGGGCTGGCCCTGGCATGTGTCCCAACCACAGCAGGGGTTCCGGAACTGAGGGGCGGGGTGTGTGGCCCATGGGGTGGCTGATGGGGCTTGCTTGATCATCTCCTGGGCCTTGGAGTCAGGCTGGGCGCGTGGGGGTGTCACCACCTGGGCTCCATCTAGCTGTGGCCTGAGAGGGCACTGGACACCTGGCGGGTGTGAGGCAGGGATGAGGGTGCTGTCTGGGTGAGGCCAGGCTTGGGGCCCAGAGGTCAGCATGGGAAGCCAGTTCCCTTCATTGATAGGAAGATAGGCTTGGCAGTGTCCCACCAGCCCCACTGTTAGGGGAGCTCTCCAGGGGAGACCTCTGGCTCTGGGGTGCACCCAGCAGTCCAGGGCAGGCCTGCTTCTCAGTCAACGAGCTGGACCAGCGCCAGAAGCCGTTCTGGCCCAGGAGCACAGCAGGATGGCCATAACCTGCTTCACGCCAGGCTCTTGCAAGAGCCAGACCCACAGAGAGGGCCACCCAGAGGCCTCCTCGGCTCCTGGACGGGCTCCCGGCCGGCGGAGCTTAGTGCCCTGGAGGGGCCGCCTGACATGCCCTCGGGACTGGTGCAGGGGCCAGCCCGCCGCCTGGGTCCCCTCTGAGATGAAGTGAGTGGGGCAGTGGGAACCTTCTGCTGTGAGGGCAGGCTGGAGGCTTCACCTGGGAGGGCACATGGCCAGAGGCTGGCCCAAGACCCCACGGTGGGCAGCTCCTGGGGCCCTCTCAGCTGGTGTTCCTTGAGGGAACGTTCTGGGAAGAGCCAGGCAGAGGGGGAGCTGTGCCTCGGGGGCTCTACAGGTGCCTGAGTTCCTGGGAACCTTTGTTCCTGCCAAGCTGCTGATGAATGACACGGCATTTTCAGGATCAAAAGTCCTGTTTCACAACAGTGGTGCTTCTTTGGCCCTGAGTTCACTTGTGGTGGAACGTTTCCCCTGGCAGCCCTGCCAAGCATGGGGTCATTCCAGCCAGGAGTCGGGTGCCTTTCTGTCCTGAAAAGCGGAGTCTGCACCCAGTGTTTCTGCCTCAGCCTGAGACTGGGGGCCCCCTGCACAACCTATGACCGTGTGCGCCTGAGTCCTGACCAGCTCGGAGATGCCCCTGGGCAGGATGGGGCCTGGGCACGGGTACTGCCGGGTTGTGCCCGCAGCAGGCTTCCAGCCCGTGGATCAGGGCCTGCTGTCTGGGGAAGGGACACGGGGTGTGTTTTTCACGCTGATCTTCACTTCATACTGTCTGACAAACCTTCACGACAAAATAGGTGTGTTTCAGAAATAAGCCAAAAAAGCAGTGAAGTCACGCTTCAGTGTTAAACGTTTTCGGGGGTAAAGTCTACATGCAATGACACAAACACCCCCGGGTGTGCAGTCTGACGAGGCTTTATTGTTTCAGCTTGCACACGTCACGGCTCAGTCTCTGGGGTGGCAGCCCCGTGGGTTTTTGCACACGTCACGGCTCGGTCTCTGGGTGGCAGCCCCGTGGGTTTTTGCACACGTCACGGCTCGGTCTCTGGGGTGGCAGCCCCGTGGGTTTTTGCACACGTCACGGCTCGGTCTCTGGGTGGCAGCCCCGTGGGTTTTTGCACACGTCACGGCTCGGTCTCTGGGGTGGCAGCCCCGTGGGTTTTTGCACACGTCACGGCTCGGTCTCTGGGTGGCAGCCCCGTGGGTTTTTGCACACGTCACGGCTCGGTCTCTGGGGTGGCAGCCCCGTGGGTTTTTGCACCGCGCTCGGTCTCCTGGGGTGGCAGCCCCGTGGGTTTTGCACACGTCACGGCTCGGTCTCTGGGTGGCAGCCCCGTGGGTTTTTGCACACGTCACGGCTCGGTCTCTGGGTGGCAGCCCCGTGGGTTTTTGCACACGTCACGGCTCGGTCTCTGGGGTGGCAGCCCCGTGGGTTTTTGCACACGTCACGGCTCGGTCTCTGGGGTGGCAGCCCCGTGGGTTTTTGCTCACTGAGGGGCGGGCACATCCACACTCTGACCTAAGCTCCCCGCCCATGAGCCCTAGCAGCTGCTGATACTTGTCCTCCTGGGGCTATACCTTTTCCAGAAGGTCCTAGAGTGGATTCACAGGTGGGGCTGGATTCCTTTTAAGATGCACAGGTTGCATTGAGTGACCAACATCCTGTTCCACTTGATGGAACCCCATGCTGCGTCCATCCCCTTGTGGAAGATCGTCTTGGTTGCTTTCAGTTCTTAATGATCATGGATAGAGCAGTGAATGTTGTGTGCAGGTTTTGTGTGGATGTGAGGTTTTAGCTCGTCTGCGTGGATAGTGAGGAGCGTGACGCTGGTCACGCGGCGAGAGCGAGTGCGCTTGGTGGGAAGCCGCCCGGCCGTCTCCAGGGCGCCTGCGTGTCCGCACCCGCCCCAGCTGCGTGCTGTCCTCGAGCATGCTGGTTCCCACTCCGCATGAGTCCTGTATTGGATTTACGATTGGCAGACGTTTCCCCCCACCCTGGAGCTTTCTGCGCCAGCCTAAGTCTGGTGTGGAATCGATCTTACATGCAGATCTGTCTCTGATAGGTGCCCTCTCTCCCCTGACCGGCCTCTCCCCAAGTGCCCATGGCCTCGCCCTGTCCTGACATTCTGGCTTCTAATGCCACATGTGAAGCCCCTGGGGAAGGGACGCGGTGAGCTTGTTTCATGCTGATCTTCATCGCAAAGAAGCCAGAGGTTTAAGATGGAGCCAGCACTTGGCACAAGCCACGCCCACTGTGTCTCCAGCAGGGTGCGTCCTTGGACAGCAGGGGCCAGGCCCTCGGTCGAGGATACCAGCCGGCCCACTCCAGGAGACCTCGTTCTGTGGCCAGGTCTGCGGGCTGGCAGGGGTGGCGGAGACGGTGGGGCCCACCAGGCTCAGCCTCACACCTGGCTCCTGTCCCCACGAGGCCTGAGCCTGGTGGCCCCGCGGGGCTGGATGTTGCCTGGGCTGGTCGCGGCTGACTTCCCTGGACCTGGCGTCAGAGGTGAGCAGCATCACAGCCACTCTTTCTGGACGAAGGCAGTTGTGGGGCTACCTGGCTTCAGGGCTGAGGACCCCCCTCTGTAGAGCACCTCATCGTGAGATGAGCCAGGTGACCACTCCGCACCTGCCTCGCCGCCACGGTGCCGCCTGGGCCAGACCCCTCTTCTCTCCAGGGTCCCGGCTCTGAAAGCACCTCTTGGTCCAGAGTGAGCGTGATCTTGTGGCTATGCATGTGTGCCCCGCTTCTGTCATGGCAGAACCTGCCCTCCCAGCCACCCACACGGCCTCCCCCGGCTGTCAGGATCTTAGCCCTACACCCACGTACCTGGACTGGAACAGGCTATTCCGAAAGCAGTGAGGCACTGGGAGACCCGACATTAGGGGATTACGGTAAAAGCTTCAGGTGTAGCAACCGGATCAAGGCCAAACATAAGGAAAGAATGCCTGGGTGTTTTCGACTGCATCACAGGGCTTGAGGAATCTTAGTGCCCCGACCGAGGGTGGAACCCTGGCTCTCTGCAGTGAAGGTGCCAAGGCTTAACCACTGGACCACCAGGGAGTTCCCAAGAATCCCTTTGTTTAAAACTCACGCTGAGCGCCTACGGACAGGGTGAGGCTCGACACTTGGGGTTCACTGTAAAACACCTGTGCTGGTCCAATGTGTGGTGCGTGTGGACATGGGACAGGACAGTGTTGCTGGGGTTGGACCTGACTGATGAAATTTGGGAAGGTTGCCACACTTTAAAAATGAAAGACAGTGACCCCATGGATTGCAGCCCACTAGGCTTCTCTCTCTGTGGGATTCTGCATGCAAGAATAGTGGAGTGGGTTGCCATGCCTTCCTCCAGGGGATCTTCCCAACCCAGGGATCAAACCTGGGTCTCCCGCATTACAGGTGGATTCTTTGCTGAGCCACCAGGGAAGGCGCTAGTGGTACAGAACCTCCTCCCAACGCAGGAGGCAGGAGACGTCAGTTTGATCCCTGGGTTGGGAAGATCTGCAGGAGAGCATGGCAGCCCACTCCAGTATTCTTGCCTGGAGAATCCCATGGACAGAGGAGCCTGGCGGGCTACAGTCCTTAGGGTCATGAAGAGTCAGACATGACCGAAGTGACTTAGCGTGAACATGCACACACACTTTAAAAATAATAAATGACGGAAATTGTCTAAAGAAAGCAGAAATGTATAACTAACATCAGGATGGGCATCATTTTGACCCCTCCCCCCTGGCATTCAGTCCATCTGGGCACGGGTCCAGTCTGGTCTCTGATGCCTGGTGCCTGTCCCGCCCGCAGGGCCCTCTGGGGCCTCCTGAACCATCCCACCTGGCCTCGCTCTCCCCTGCCCACTGCGCCGCGGCCCCTGCTCCTCATGTGCCCACTCTCACCCCCTTGACGCTCTCCCACACAGCCAGGAGGGAGAGGCACCTCGCTGCCCAGCCCCAGGGACCCACTTGATGGAACACGATGCGGTTTTAGAAAGTGTGGTTCACGGTCCGTCATCTGCTTTGTGTCTGGGGAGTGGAGTCAGGCCCGCGTCTTCCTTCTCAGTGGGCGCCACTAGCATCAGGCCTAACCCAGACCCACCGCCCTATGTTGCGTGACAGCGGAACAGGAGCTGTTTCTGCAGAAACCTCTGGCCTCTTTCTGAAGTCAAGGCGGGTCCCCAGGGACGCCCGCGTACAAAGCTCAGACCCCTGCCCATTAGGGAGGCGCCTTCCAGGCCAGTTGGACCCCACCTCCGTCACCCGAAGGGGTCCTTCTAGGATGACCACGCCTGGGGGGCTGCACCTCTGTCCTCTGACCCCTCCCGCAGGAGTCACACTTCCAACAGGAAGGGACGGGCGGGGACGAGGGGCGGGGCTGGGACAGGTCTGGGACAGGGACAGGAGGGGCGGGGTGGGGAGGGGCGGTGCTGGGCCGCGCGGGGCGGGGCCGGGCGGGGCGGGGCGGGGCCGCGCGGGGCGGGCCTGGCCGGCGGGTGGGCCTTGGCAGCAGCTCGCTTCCTTCCCCTCTGATCATCTCCCGTTCCTCGCGTCCCCCAGCAAGCACCCAGCTCGGGATCCGTGAGGACTGGACGGCTGCTGAGGGCTCAGGCTCCCATCACCCTGACCTAAAACAGCCCAGGAGGAGTGCAGAGCCCCACGGTCCTGACATCTCCTCGTCAGACCCTGGTTAGGATGCAAAAATTTTGGGGCTCCCCATGCGCTGCGGGGAAGGCAATGGCACCCCACCCCAGTACTTTTGCCTGGAGAATCCCATGGACGGAGAATCTCAGTCCATAGGGTCGCTGAGAGTCGGACACGACTGAGCGACTTCACTTTCACTTTTCACTTTCATACATTGGAGAAGGAAATGGCAACCCACTCCAGTGTTCTTGCCTGGAGAATCCCAGGGACAGGGGAGCCTGGTGAGCTTCCGTCTATGGGGTCGCACAGAGTCGGACACGACTGAAGCGACTTAGCAGCAGCAGCAGCAGCATGGGCCTAACAGACATGCATGTTTCCTGTTTCAGAGCTTTCTTTTGTTCATATAGTGAAAAACTCTTGACCTCCGCATATTATCCTGATTTCTGCATATACCTGCCTGGTTTGGGGGCCCTTTCAGGAGCATGATGCTGGCTGTGGCCCCACAGTGACCAGTGGGGCCACCTCACTAGCCTCCTAGGTTCCCTCCTCCGGCTGCAGTTCCCCCTCTGGTCCTACTCGGTCTGGGTGCACAGGGCGCCCTCCCCGTGTGACCTGGGGAGCCCTCGTGGAGAGAGGGGTTGAGCAGTGGGAACGGACCACATGTAGGGACCTCACTTAGGAAGGCTTTCTTATCTTTCTGAGCCAATCTTTGGAACTCTGCATTCAGATGGATAAATCTGTCCTTTTCTCCTTTGCCTTTCGCTTCTCTTCTTTTCTCAGCTATTTGTAAGGCCTCCTCAGACAGATATTTTGCCTTTTTGGATTTCTCCTTGGGGATGGTTTTGATCGTGGCCTCCTGTACAATGTTATGAACAGGAGTTCAGAATCGTCCATAGTTTTTCAGGCACTCTATCAGATCTAATCCCTTGAGTCTATTTGTCACTTCCATTGTATAATTGTAAGGGATTTGATTTAGGTCATACCTGAATGGTCTAGTGGTTTTCCCTACTTTCTTCAATTTAAGTCTGAATTTTGCAATAGAATGGAAAAGACTAGAGATCTCTTCAAGAAAGTTAGAGATACCAAGGAAACACTTCATGCAAAGATGGGCTCAATAAAGAACAGAAACGGTATAGACCTAACAGAAGCAGAAGGTGTTAAGAAGAGGTGGCAAGAATACACAGAACTGTACAAAGATTTTAAGGACCCAGATAACCATGATGATGTGATCAGTCATCTAGAGCCAGACATTCTGGAATGTGAAGTCAAGGGGGCCTTAGGAAGTGGGCCTTAGGAAGCATCACTACGAGCAAAGCTAGTGGAGGTGATGGAATTCCAGCTGAGCTATTTGAAATTCTAAAAGATGATGTTAAAGTACTGTACTCACTATGCCAGCAAATTTGGAAAACTCAGCAGTGGCCACAGGACTGGAAAAGGTCAGTTTTCATTCCAGTCCCAAAGAAGGGCAATGCCAAAGCTGTTCAAACTACCAGACAATTGTACTCATGTCACACACTAGCAAAGTAATGCTCAAAATTCTCCAAACTAGGCTTCAACAGTATGTGACCTGAGAACTTCCAAATGTTCATGCTGGATTTAGAAAAGGCAGAGGAACCAGAGATCAAAATGCCAATATCCGTAGGATCATAGAAAAAGCAAGAGAATTTCAGAAAAATATCTACTTCTGCTTCATTGACTATGCTAAAGACTTTGACTGTATGCTAAGTCACTTCGGTCGTGTCCAACTCTGTGCGACCCCATAGACGGAAGCTCACCAGGCTCCCCAGTCCCTGGGATTCTCCAGGCAAGAACACTGGAGTGGGTTGCCATTTCCTTCTCCAATGCATGAAAGTGAAAAGTATGGATCACAATAAACTGTGGAAAATTCTTAAAGAGATGGTAATACCAGACCACCTTACTTGCCTCCTGAGAAATCTCTATGTGGGTCAAGAAGCAACAGTTAGAAC
Organism: Tragelaphus eurycerus; assembly: GCA_935064755.1. Taxonomy (NCBI): domain Eukaryota; kingdom Metazoa; phylum Chordata; class Mammalia; order Artiodactyla; family Bovidae; genus Tragelaphus; species Tragelaphus eurycerus. Next base: position 410,725 of record CAKXYN010000162.1, on the reverse strand, counting down.
TGGACATGGAACAACAGGCTGGTTCCAAATACGAAAAGGAGTACGTCAAGGCTGTATATTGTCACCTTGCTTATTTAACTTATATGCAGAGTATATCATGCGAAATGCTGGACTGGATGAAGCACAAGCTGGACTCAAGATGTCTGGGAGAAATAAATAACCTCAGATATGCAAATGACACCACCCTTATGGCAGAAAGCGAAGAAGAACTAAAGAGCCTCTTGGTGAAAGAGGAGAGTGGAAAAGCTGGCTTAAAACTCAACATTCAGAAAACGAAGATCATGGCATCTGGTCCCATCACTTCATGGCAAATAGATGGGGAAACAGTGGAAACTGTGACAGACTTGATTTTCATGGGCTCCAAAATCACTGCAGATGGTGACTGCAGCCATGAAGTTAAAAGAAAAGGTATGATCAGCCTAGACAGCATATTAAAAAGCAGAGACATTACTTTGCCAACAAACAGCCATCTAGTCAAGGCTATGTTTTTTCCAGTAGTCATGTATGGATGCAAGAGTTGGACTACAAAGAAAGCTGAGTGCCGAAGGATTGATGCTTTTGAACTGTGGTGTTGGAGGACTCTTGAGAGTCCCTCAGACAGCAAGGATAGCAAACCAGTCAATCTTAAAGGAAATCAGTCCTGAATATTCACTGGAATGACTGATGGTGAAGCTCCAATACTTTGGCCACTTGATGTGAAGAACGGACTCATTGGCTTAGTTTGATCCCAGGTGGCATCTGTCCATCTCTGGACCGAGTGTCTACAGCAGGCCAAGCAGGATGGGCAGTGGGGCAGGGGTGTATGGGGCCCTCCTGGCAGGCAGGCTGGGGCCGTGGGTCTGGGAGGTGCCAGGAGAGTGCTGGGGGGTGGGTGAAGGGCCCTGGAGGCAGCCTGGCCTGTGGGCGCTGCCCCACACGGGGAGAGCCTGGTCCTGCTCTCTGTTCTCTGTCTTCACCCACTCCAGGTCCAGCAGCAGAGGCCACACCTGCCCTGGCACCAGTGGCGGTTCCTCCGCAGACCCGTTGGCGTGTTAGGGAGAGAAGCCTGCCCTGAGACCGGCACGCGTAGGGGACGCCCAGGAGGAGACAGAGGCAGAGGCTCTCCCTCAGCTAAGACAGGCTGTGGCCCTGCTGCTCTCGCCCTGCGAGGCCCCAGGCTGGGCTGGCTGTGGTCCTGGTATCAGATTCTCCCAAAGCCTTGTGAGGCGCCCAGGCCAGTGCCCTTCAGGTTAGGATGCTCTGTGGCGGCCCCGGCATTTACTCCAATTCTTCAGCATCTTCACTCACTCATTGGCTCACCCGATCTCCAGGGCCTTTTGCTGGAAAATGGGGTGTGGTGTTGGCCCAGCTACCAGCTTCCTAGGGAGGCCCTGAGAGGGGTGAACTCGACGGGGCTGGGAAAGGCGCAGACCCCTCCCAACCTGAGGATGCCTCACAGGTCTGGGGCTAGGGCGGCAGGGAACTGCAGCTGTGCCTGGGAGCTCTCCACCCTCCTGCCGCTGCAGCAAGGACCGGCTCTCACCTTTGCCGAGTGGATGCTGCAGCCTTGGATGCTGAGGTCCTGAGTGCTGAAGCTGGGCAGCTCCTCCTGACCAGAAGACAACAGAAACAGGATGAGGACCTGCGCCCGGCTGAGTGCAGGGAAGTGCCCTGCCCCCACGGACCCCCAGGTCTCAGCCCAGGAGACTCTGGACAGGAGGAATGACCCCAGGAGGGTGCTGGCTCGGGCTGGGCTGCATCCCCACAGCAGCCCAGGAGGTGCCTCTCCTCCTGCCAGTGCCCATCCCCCACTCTGCCCCAAGCTGCGGCCTGGTCAGGTGAGTCGTTGCCCAGGCTCTCACCCAGTCCAGGCCACCCTCCTCCAGCAGCCCAGCACCCTCAGCCCCACCTTGGGAGCTCCATCCCTGCACACGCACACCTCTTTCTCCTCCTGCTCTGGGGCCTGGCCTGCTCTTCCACCCCCAGACCAAGGGGTCTATCCTCCAGAGAGGTCTTTGAGTACCTGTAAATGCACCCCAGATGGGAAGGAGGGGCATCCTGATGATTCACAGCAGAAGTGTGGTGACTTCGTGCAGCGAGAAGTCAGCATCTTTCCTGGGTTCCACTGGAGCCCCTGACTGGCCCTGAAACCCAGAGGGGCCAGGGGTGAAGACATTGTGGGGCAGGAGGCCTCCCTTGCCCTGCATCCCAGGGGCCCAGCACAGACCTGCCTGCACACCCAGCTAGGATCCTGCCTGGGCCACCTGGTCCCACGTGCTGGTGCTCCTACCTGGGCCATCCCTGTGCTTCCTGATGAGGGTGTCCACCTGGACCCTGCCTGTTTAGTCTGGATGTGACCCTGCCTAGAGCACAGCCTGGAGCATAGCTGCTCCTGCTGCTGAGGGCCCTGCCTGGAGCACAGCCGCTCCTGCTGTGAGCCCTGCCTGGATCACAGCCCCTCCTGCTGCTGTGAGCCCGCCTGGAGCACAGCCCCTCCTGCTGCTGTGAGCCCGCCTGGAGCACAGCCTGGAGCACAGCTGCTCCTGTTGCTGAGGGCCCCGCCTGGAGCACAGCTGCTCCTGCTGTGAGCCCTGCCTGGAGCACAGCCTGGAGCACAGATGCTCCTGCCATGAGCCCCACCTGGAGCACAGCTGCTCCTGCTGCTGTGAGTCCCGCCTGGAGCACAGCTGCTCCTGCCGCTGACGGCCCCGCCTGGAGCACAGCTGCTCCTGCTGCTGACGGCCCCGCCTGGAGCACAGCTGCTCCTGCCCTGAGCTGCCCACCTGGAGCACAGCTGCTCCTGCCGCCGTGACGGCCCTGCCTGGAGCACAGCCGCTCCTGCTGCTGAGGGCCCCGCCTGGGGCACACCTGCTCCTGCTGCTGAGGGCCCTGCCTGGAGCACAGCCGCTCCTGCTGCTGAGGGCCCCGCCTGGGGCACACCTGCTCCTGCTGCTGAGGGCCCCGCCTGGGCGCCCCTGTTGTTCCTCAGCTCTGATCCTTGCTGGGACGTCCCTGCTCCTGGAGTCTGTGCAGGTGGGAGGTCAGTCCCCGCCTGGCCGCACACGCACTGACGCCTCTGATCCCAGTCTGGGTGCCCCTGCTCCTCTGCTCTGATCCCCACCAGGGGCATCCCTGCTGCTCCTTGGCTCTGATCCCCACTGGGATGTCCCTGCTCCTGGGGGCTGTGATTGTCTCTGCTGCTGTGATTTCTGCCCGGGGGTGCACCTGCCCTGACTGGGTCCCTGACTCTGAAGAGACACGTTCAAGCCTCACCTGATTCACCTAAGATCCCCTCCAGGACTCACCTGCCTGTCCTGGGCTCTGACCTCTGCCAGGCCTCTTATTTCTGCTCATATTTGGCTGTTATTCCAGGGCCAGCAGGGTCTCCAGCTTCTCCATTGTCCAATACTGCAAGAGAAAAAACCCAGACACCCCAGGGCACCAAAGAGCCTCGGAGAACAAATGAGTGAAGCTGGCTCCCTGTTTTAAGTGCTCTGGTCTGTCTGATCAGCAGGGGAGAAGACCTCTCCGCCCGGGTGGGTGGCACCCCAGGTTGGCGCGTCATAGCTTGCACGCACACTCCTAACACTTCCACTTCCCAACTCCCCTCCCAGCCACCTGAGAGATCCTGTTAAAATGAGATGATGAGGAACAGGAAGGGAGCCAGAAGGCCCAGCAGGAGTGCCGAGCCGCAGTGCAGTGCACCGTGCGCCTGGCCCTGAGTGTGAGGAAAGGAGAGGTCAGACTCGGGCTGGGCAGGGACTCCTGAGGCTTCTGGGAACACGCCCTGCTTAAGCGGATGCCTGAGCGACAGGGCACTTCCCCGTGGCCCGGGGTTAGGACAGCATGCTTCCCCTGCAGGGGGCACAGGTTCCATCCCTGGTCGGGGAGCTAAGACCCTACATGCTGCACAGCGTGACCAAGGGGAAAAGAGCGTGAGCGACAGAAAGGAGTGGGCAGAGTGGACTTCATCAGAGTGAAAAGTGTGCTTCAAATGACCCCATCAAGAAAAGGAAAAGACAACATACACAATTAATAAAAAATATTTGTGAATCACCTGATAAGGGGCCTACCATACAGAATACATATATATAAATTTATATACAGAATATATGATAATTCCTAGCTCAACAGTAAAAAGTAGCAGCTCAATTAGAAAATGGACAGGATGTGGACAGACTTTTGTCCAAAATCTACCCAGCTCTAGAGGACAAGGCCAAGGACACGTGCAAACCCAGATCACACGGAATGGCTCCTCCCAGCAACGCAAGCCTGGGGAGAGACGGCAGCCCTTCTGGACTGACAGGAAACGCTGATCTGGGCTACACCATGGGTGTCCATGCTGCTCAGTGGAGGAAATCGGATGCAAGAGACCACAGACTCCGTGATCCCACTGATCCAAAGTGTCCCGCGTCGCCGGATCCACAGACAGAAACTGGGTTAGTGGTGTCCAGGGCTGGGGGAGGGGCAAGGGGCAAATCTGCTGATGAATAAGGGACTCTTTGAGGAGGTAGTGAAATGTGGACACGGTGGTGGTGGCTGCATAACTCCGTGAATACGCTAAAACCACGGAATGGGATACTTTAACACCCGTGTTTGGCATGTGAGAGCTGAAGGAAAGCTCTCTGAGCCAGATTCCCACCGTCTCAGCCCCAGGATCCCTGCCCCCAGGAAGGCCCCACTCGGGAGGCAGAGCGGGGACAGGGGACCAGGGGGCTCTAGCACGAGGTGCTCACACCTCCATTCGACTCACCTTGCACCCGGTTCTTGCTAGTGATCTGCCCAGGGGACACGCTGGCCAACCCCAAGGGGTCGGGGGATGGACACGCGCAACTTCAGGGGCCTGCATGGCTGAGGGTCTCTCGTCCACAGTTCTGAACACAGCACAGGGAAAAGGCTGCATCGTCCCGTTCACACCAAGGGTCTACTCACTCCTGGAGACGCATTGGAGGCCCGGCCTGTTGGGAAACGGCTTGGGTGTGTGAGACTCATGGAGAGGACCGGGGACAGGGCGCTGCAAGAGTCGAGGGCTGAGGCCCTGCATCCCCACCTTGGCCCCCAGGGCAGGCATACTCGTGCGACCCGTGTCCCTGACCTGGGGCAGAAGGAAAGACACACGGGGCCCCGGAGCGGCTGAAGCTCTGCTTGCCACACGCCTCTGCCTCCCAACTCCTCTGCCCTTTGCGCTTCACCCTCTTCCCCCCATCCTTCTTCCTTCCACAGCTATGACACTGCCCCCGCCAGCCCCTCACCCCCTCCCTTTCTCCTGCCTTCTCCCCATTTCCTGATCCAGAGCACCATCCATCCTCCTCAGGCTCACTCCGTCCTCCCCACTCCCTCCCCCCCAGCACTCCTACTTCCTGCCACCCCCCCACCCCCACCCCCGTCACCCTGCATCACCCTGCACCCCTCTTCCTGCGGTATCCACCCCCCTCCGGCTCCAACTACCCACCTGCCTCCTCTCCCTCCAGCATCCTCTCTCCCGCCTCCTCTGGGCCAGGAGTCTAAGCTCTGACCTTGGGCTCCTTTCAAGGACATGAGCACCTCTGGCAGCAGCCCTCCCCCCATGGACTACTGAGGGGGCTGGATGCGCCTGGCCCGTGGTTGGTGCTGGGGGTCAGTGTTGGCTCGGCTGGAGCCCAGGAGAGTGAAGTTACCTCCTGTGGCCTCTGCCCCAGCGTGGCCACAAGGCTCGAGGGCAGCGATGCTGCTTACCTTTCTGATCTCGAGCTGTTGGAGCTGTGCCTTGTCTGTAAGTTGGGTCAGGTGGGTTTGAGCAGGGAGGTCAAGTGAGGAACAGAGACCCTTGGGGGCTTCCAGCTGCCTACGGACATGAAGCAGAATGGGTGTCAGCAGTGGGCGGAGCTGTGGGGCCGCTGCCACTCCAGCCCACAGTGGGACCCCAGGTCAGAGGTCAGGGTCGTTCTGAGCCTTTTACCTCGCAGGTGTCTTGCCTGTGGGGGAGGGCTGTGACACCCTGTGGTCTCAGCTGGGAGGGCTGTGCTCTCCCAGCACCCCTGGGCCCCTCCCGAGCCCAGGCCTTCTCCCTCCAGAATGGAGGTGGTACACCACTGTTGCCTAGTATGGCCACTGTGTCTCACATAGCATCACTCGGTGCCCTTTCCACTTAGCAGTCTCCAAAATCTTCCTCATACCCTCCCAGGGTGTGTCTTTGTTAAAGGCTGTGTAATGTGCATTTAGTGGGTCCATCATGATTGCTAGGGTTCCTTAGTGATAGGCACCCCTGTTCTGGTGTGACGATGCACACGGGTGCACGGGGGCTCCAAGCACTTACTCCTCCCGCCTCAGAGGATGCGGTCTGTCTCCTCTGTGCTCTGAGCTTCAACAGCGTGCTTGTGGAATCCAGAGACCCCCGGCCAGAACCCTCCATGGTTCCTTGACCCACAGACCTTCCCTTATGGCGAGAAGTACACGGTGACACTGCTCTGCTTCGATCTGTGCATCTCTTAGTGAGATGAACAAGCATATTTTATCAGCTTCCTTTTTATTGTGAACTGCCTGTTCGTGTCATTTCCCATCCTTTTGTCCTCTAAGAAACTGATCCATAGGAACTCCTCACCCATTAAGGACATTAGAACTGGAAATATTTTCCCACAGTTTCATATCTTCTTCTAAGTTTGATTTGGGTTTTCCTCCCCAAGCAAATACTTGATTTTCATGTGGCTGAATCTGTTGTAAGCAGCATGGAGGATTTTGTGTGATTTAGAAAGGCTTTTCTTAGTTATAGTAGCGTTAGAGTAAGCTTTATCTGTGACTTGCAGCTGCTGTGGCTAGTCCCTCTAACACATGTGCAGGGTTTTCCCAACTATTCTGGTGCCACATGGGTGCTCCCCAGTTTCTGGGCACCTTCCGCCCAGGGGGGACTGGGGGTACAGAGGGTGGCGCAGGCTCCAGGACTGCCCCAGAAGGGCGGGCGTCAGCAGACCTTCCTGCCACTCACTCCTTCCCTCTGTCCTCACGGGCGGGGCTCAGAGGCGGGGCTCTCCCACTGGGAGGGCCAGAGTGGACCCTCTGTGCCGGGGGCTGCTGACCAGGCCCAGGGCCAGGACTGGGGCAGGGGGCCTGGGGTGTGAGCTCAGCGCTTGCTGTCACTTCTGCACCCAGGTTGGGTGTCAGGTGGGGCCCCGCCGGAAGGGAAGCAGGAGGGCACAGGGGTTGACTGTGAGCTCAGCCAGCGCTGTGTCCACAGCCTCGCTCTGCACGGCCCCCAACCCGCAGGAACCGGCTGGGCAGCAACACTGAGGGCCTCACCCGCAGGCGGCATCCTGCTCAGCTGGGCCCCGCCTGCCTCCTGCTTCTGTCCATGAGCCTCAGCCCGGCCCCAACACAGCAGCCACCCTGGCCTGGCGCACCCCGGCCACAGGGCCGCCCCATCCACCGCATCTCCCCGGGTGTCCAAGCCTCCTCGCCAGACGCAGGAAGACAGCCTGCCCGCCCGGCCTACCCCCACTCCCAGCTCCAGTTTTCTCCACACCGGGCACCAGGAAGCACTTGGGAATGTGGTCCTGATTCCCGGTTTCCTAAAGTCCAAGAGGCGAGCTGCAGGGCAGTTAGGCCGCGCGTCACAACCGCAGAGCTCACTGGCCCTGGAGCTGGGCTCTGGAAGCAGACCCGTGGCGATGAGAGGCTGTGCAGCCAGTGAAGCCGCTCACTGCTTCTGGAGAGCCTGCGTGCAGCAGCGAAGACCAAAGAAATTAAAACTTTTCAATTAAGAAAATAAAGATTGAGGGAGAAATTAAACAAAAAAATAAGAGCAGTTTTGATCAACACACAGTAGGGGTGGGGAGTAGGGGTGGGGGAGGGCGTGCTGGCCAGGACGCTGGGGACACGCCGCATGGAGATGGGGGCCCCAGGAAGGGAGGTGACCCAACCACGTTCCTCTCACAACTTCAAGAAACGCAAACCCACGGAAACTGAGAGGGACAAGGCGCCCTTCCATCCTGCGTGTCATAACCAACGTGTCCTACGGAAATGAACCAGTTCACAGGAGCCTCGACGCATGGCTGACGGGCTTGACCGAGAGGACGCGTGGAACCAGGGGCTGCCCGTGCCTCTTGAGCATATATGCCAGGACCACCAGGACTGACCACACACGAGGGGGAGGGCAGACCCCAGGAAGTGCTGCCCGAGGTTTCATGAGGAATAGTTTCTGCCACTAAGTCTGGAGCCGGAAGCCCATCACGGCCTGACCCCGCAGGGGCTGCAAGGGCCGGGCGTTTGTGAGGAGCACGGACGGCTTCTGCCCCTGGAAGCAGGAGGTCCGAGGTGGGGCGGAGGCGGAGCCCGTGATTCGGCCCAATCCATGAGTGCTGGTGCTTCAGGGGCCCAGGGGCAGCCTTGACCCAGGGGGCACCTGGACGCAGTTGCACCCTGCATCGTCCTGCACATGGGCACAGAGGCCGGCAACTCAGACCTGCAGCAAAATCCCCTACCGGGCTCCAGGCTCAGCTTGAGCCCTCGGAAGCCAGGAGAGGCCCGTGGTTTGGTGGCCAGGCCACCCGGGGACCAGGGGCAGCAGCTCCTCCTAGGTGAACCCCATGGAGTCCTGCCAGGGCTGGGGGTGAAGGGCTCCGTGCAGACAACCCGCTGCTCTCCCAGCTTCAGGCAGGGAAGGCTCAGGAGGTGGTTCTCCCAGGTGTCTCAGCCCCCGGCCCACCCATCCCAGGAAGCAGGACTGGGCAGAGGGGGGCACTGCCCCCACACATCCTTCCCTGATAAGGGGCAGGCGTGGGTGGCACCCTCATCCAGCCCTGTGTATGGTCTGAAGAAACCCTGAGTGCTTCCTGGAGGAGCTGGTCCTGCCGAGCTGTGAAACAAACCTGTTTGGTCGTGAGGCACGTGCTTCATGGGCCTGTGATGGTAAGAAAGGGTTATGAAAATGTGTGTGTGCCTGTGTGATCTGATGTCTGAGGAAAAAACAACAAAAACTTTAGGACATTTCAAAAATACACGTGTAGCAAAAATGCACAGTGCCTGGGGAGGGCTCTGCTGGGGGTGTCCGGAGCCCAGAAAGCACTGACTCGTACACGGGGCCTCACTACATTCTTGTTGATCGTTAACAAACAAACAAAAAGCAAGCTCATACATTTGGAAACAGCTCTAATAGTTCATTGTTCTAAGAAGACATCATAAAGAAATTAGAAATACTTCAACATGGTGACGCTAACAGGCACAGGAGGCAGCAACCTCGTGTTTCAGCAGAAATGCAAGCCTTCCTGTGATTTAAAAGAGTCACTGGAGACCCTGGAAATGGTGGGCGGCTGGGGTGACGGGAGGCTGGTGACAGAATGGGGCAGAGCCTCTGAGTGAGAGAGGAGGAGGAAGAAGGTCACAGGAGGCCTGGGAGCTGATCCTTCCAAAGGCCTGGAGCCCACGAGCGTGTCTACCAGCAAGCAGGCAGCTCGGGGTCCCCAGGGCAGGGACAGCCCCCTAGGAGCCGGGGGATAGAGGCCGCAGTCTCTTCACCAAGTTGGGAGACTGAGTGGCCAGCAGGCTGAAGCACAAGCCGCTCCCCAGACCCGGCTGAGCTCCTCGCCACTGCTGGGCAGCCTGTCCTCACCGTTGGTCTCTGCTGACTGTGGTTGGCAGAGGGGGCGAGGAAGCTAGAAAGAAGATGCCCCACGCCACCTGCCGAAAGTGAGGGCGGCTCAGGGCCACAAGAGATGTGCTGCAGCAGCTGAGAGCACGGGGCCACTGCAGCTAAGAGAGAGCGGGGCCACTGCAGCTAAGAGAGCACAGGGCCACTGCAGCTAAGAGAGAGCATGGGGCCACTGCAGCTAAGAGAGCACGGGAACACTGCAGCTAAGAGAGAGCGGGGGCCACTGCAGCTAAGAGAGAGCGTGGGGCCACTGCAGCAGCTGAGAGCATGGGGCCATTGCAGCTAAGAGAGCACGGGGCCACTGCAGCTAAGAGAGAGCATGGGGCCACTGCAGCTAAGAGAGCAGCGGGGGGGCCACTGCAGCTAAGAGAGCATGGGGCCACTGCAGCTAAGAGAGAGCATGGGGCCACTGCAGCTAAGAGAGAGCGTGGGGCCACTGCAGCGGCTGAGAGCAGGGCCACTGCAGCAGCTGGGAGCGTGGGGCCACTGCAGCTAAGAGAGTGTGGGACCACCACAGCTAAGAGAGAGCACGGGGCCACTGCAGCTAAGAGAGAGCATGGGGCCACTGCAGCTAAGAGAGCACAGGGCCACTGCAGCTAAGAGAGACCATGGGGCCACTGCAGCTAAGAGAGAGCATGGGGCCACTGCAGCGGCTGAGAGCAGGGCCACTGCAGCAGCTGGGAGCGTGGGGCCACTGCAGCTAAGAGAGCACAGGGCCACTGCAGCTAAGAGAGAGCATGGGGCCACTGCAGCTAAGAGAGCACAGGGCCACTGCAGCTAAGAGAGAGCGTGGGGCCACTGCAGCGGCTGAGAGCAGGGCCACTGCAGCAGCTGGGAGCATGGGGCCACTGCAGCTAAGAGAGTGTGGGACCACCACAGCTAAGAGAGAGCACGGGGCCACTGCAGCTAAGAGAGAGTGCAGGGCCACTGCAGCGGCTGAGAGCACGGGGCCACTGCAGCTAAGACAGCACGGGGCCACTGCAGTGGCTGAGAGTGCGGGGCCACTGCAGCTAAGAGAGAGCGTGGGGCCACTGCAGCAGCTGAGAGCAGGGTCACTGCAGTGGCTGGGAGCGTGGGGCCACCGCAGCTAAGAGAGAGCACGGGGCCACCACAGCTAAGAGAGAGCGTGGGACCACTGCAGCTAAGAGAGTGCGCAGGGGCACTGCAGCGGCTGAGAGCACGGGGCCACTGCAGCTAAGAGAGAGCATGGGGCCACCGCAGCTAAGAGAGAGCATGGGGCCACTGCAGCTAAGAGAGAGCACGGGGCCACTGCAGCTAAGAGAGAGCACGGGGCCACTGCAGCGGCTGAGAGCAGGGCCACTGCAGCAGCTGGGAGCGTGGGGCCACTGCAGCTAAGAGACTGTGGGACCACCACAGCTAAGAGAGAGCACGGGGCCACCACAGCTAAGAGAGAGTGCAGGGCCACTGCAGCAGCTGAGAGCACGGGGCCACTGCAGCTAAGAGAGAGCACGGGGCCACTGCAGCGGCTGAGAGCAGGGCCACTGCAGCAGCTGGGAGCGTGGGGCCACTGCAGCTAAGAGAGTGTGGGACCACCACAGCTAAGAGAGAGCACGGGGCCACCGCAGCTAAGAGAGAGTGCAGGGCCACTGCAGCGGCTGAGAGCACGGGGCCACTGCAGCTAAGAGAGAGCATGGGGCCACCGCAGCTAAGAGAGAGCATGGGGCCACCACAGCTAAGAGGGAGCGCGGGACCACTGCAGCTAAGAGAGTGCGCAGGGGCACTGCAGCGGCTGAGAGCACGGGGCCACTGCAGCTAAGAGAGAGCATGGGGCCACCGCAGCTAAGAGAGAGCATGGGGCCACTGCAGCTAAGAGAGAGCACGGGGCCACTGCAGCAGCTGAGAGCAGAGCCACTGCAGCGGCTGGGAGTGTGGGGCCACTGCAGCTAAGAGAGTGCGCGGGGCCACTGCAGCTAAGAGAGTGCAGGGCCACTGCAGCTAAGAGAGAGTGTGAGGCCACTGCAGTGGCTGAGAATGCGGGGCCACTGCAGCTAAGAGAGAGCAGGGCCACTGCAGCTAAGAGAGAGCGCGGGGCCACTGCAGCTAAGAGAGCGCGGGGCCACTGCAGCTAAGAGCGTGAGGCCACTGCAGCTAAGAGAGAGCACAGGAGAGCGTGGGGCCACTGCAGCTAAGAGAGAGATGGGGCCACTGCAGCTAAGAGAGTGCAGGGCCACTGCAGCTAAGAGAGCACGAGGCCATTGCAGCTAAGAGAGTGTGGGGCCACTGCAGCGGCTGAGAGCAGGGCCACTGCAGCTAAGAGAGCACACGGGGCCACTGCAGCTAAGAGAAAGCATGGGGCCACTGCAACTAAGAGACAGCGCGAGGCCACTGCAGCTAAGAGAGAGCACGGGGTCACTGCAGCTATGAGAGTGCGGGGCCACTGCAGCTAAGAGTGCGGGGCCACTGCAGCGGCTGAGAACAGGGCCACTGCAGCGGCTGGGAGTGTGGGGCCACTGCAGCTAAGAGAGTGTGGGGCCACTGCAGCTAAGAGACAGCAGGGCCACTGCAGCTAAGAGAGAGCGCAAGGCCACTGCAGCTAAGAGTGTGCGGGGCCACTGCAGCTAAGAGAGAGTGTGGTGCCACTGCAGCTAAGAGAGAGTGCGAGGCCACTGCAGCTAAGAGAGAGCACGGGGCCACCGCAGCTAAGAGAGAGCACGGGGCCACCGCAGCTAAGAGAGAGCACGGGCCACTGCAGCTAAGATAGTGCAGGCCCACTGCAGCTAAGAGAGTGTGGGGCCACTGTAGCTAAGAGAGAGTGTGAGGCCACTGCAGTGGCTGAGAATGCAGGGCCACTGCAGCTAAGAGCACGGGGCCACTGCAGCTAAGAGAGAGTGTGGGGCCACTGCAGCTAAGAGAGAGCAGGGCCACTGCAGCTAAGAGAGAGCACGGGGCCACTACAGCTAAGAGAGTGCGGGGCCACTGTAGCTAAGAGAGAGTGTGAGGCCACTGCAGTGGCTGAGAATGCGGGGCCACTGCAGCTAAGAGAGAGCGCGGGGCCACTGCAGCTAAGAGAGAGCGCGGGGCCACTGCAGCTAAGAGAGAGCACGGGGCCACTACAGCTAAGAGAGTGCGGGGCCACTGTAGCTAAGAGAGAGTGTGAGGCCACTGCAGTGGCTGAGAATGCGGGGCCACTGCAGCTAAGAGAGAGCGCGGGGCCACTGCAGCTAAGAGAGAGCGCGGGGCCACTACAGCTAAGAGAGTGCGGGGCCACTGTAGCTAAGAGAGAGTGTGAGGCCACTGCAGTGGCTGAGAATGCGGGGCCACTGCAGCTAAGAGAGAGCGCGGGGCCACTGCAGCTAAGAGAGAGCGCGGGGCCATTACAGCTAAGAGAGTGCGGGGCCACTGTAGCTAAGAGAGAGTGTGAGGCCATTGCAGTGGTTGAGAATGCGGGGCCACTGCAGCTAAGAGAGAGCGTGAGGCCACTGCAGCTAAGAGAGTGCGGGGCCACTGTAGCTAAGAGAGAGTGTGAGGCCACTGCAGTGGCTGAGAATGCGGGGCCACTGCAGCTAAGAGAGAGTGCGGGGCCACTGCAGCTAAGAGAGTGCGGGGCCACTGTAGCTAAGAGAGAGCGTGGGGCCACTACAGCTAAGAGAGTACGGGGCCACTGTAGCTAAGAGAGAGTGTGAGGCCACTGCAGTGGCTGAGAATGCGGGGCCACTGCAGCTAAGAGCGCGGGGCCACTGCAGCTAAGAAAGAGCAGGGCCACTGCAGCTAAGAGGGAGCGCGGGGCCACTGCAGAGGCTGAGAGAGCAGGCCTCGCCTCAGGCACCGGCCCCTCCCTCCCCGGCCCCCTGGCGGCTCCTCACCGACAGGACATGACCCTGCGATCGCACACCTGGACAAGCACCCCAGAGAAATGAAAACACAAGTTACAGCAGCCCCTTCCCAACAGCCCCTACGTGGGGATGAGGCGCAGGTGTGGTCCCGCCCCTCCACCGACCTGTTGGCAGCAACAGGGTGATGGCCATGACCCATCAGGGATTCTCTCTGGAGAACGGAGCGGCCTGCCAAGGCTAGTCCCCGGCCTTGCACCGTGTGTGTGATTTCTCCACTGCAAGAACCAGATGCTCATAGCCGCCCCTGGGCATGGGGCCGTGTCCTCACAGGTCCAGGTCATGGGCCCTCCCGTGTCAACAGTCACCTGCCTGCATGTGACACGCCTTCCAGCTGTGCATCTTTTCCTCCTTACAACTTTTCTCTAACCTGCTTCTAACTCCCTCGATGACAAAGAATTATGGCAACAAGTGCTAATACAACCTGAGGAATACAAGACTGCATCCTAGACCACTTTAGGCCGAGTCCTGGCAAAGAGCTGCCCGAGTGTCCTGTTTTGGAGGTAATCCTGGGCACACGGACTCCTTGTCCTTCAGCGTTGGTCGTTTCCTCAAACTGCAGAACAGAAGGAAGAGTGTCTCCTCCCAAGTTCTGCGTCTACAGGGCCCAGCAGAGACCCGACACTGATGCCAGCAGTTCTGAGGCAGAAATGTGTCAGGCTGAGCTAGGAGCTGCAGACAAGCTTTCTATTTATAGCCTCCTTGAGGAAAGCGGTGTCTCTGAACATCGGCCTTTGGGGAAACGGGGGCTGGCAGGTCCTGTATTGCAGCACAAGAGCTGCCTTCGCGTGGCCCCTGGCCCGAGATCTGGGAGCAGAGCCGGCCCCCAGCAGCCTGTCCTGGACAGAGCGTCTGCCTGCTGCTGGGGAATGGTGCTGGGGACAAAGGGGCTCCTCTCCAGGCTCTACCGGCTTCTGAGACTCAGTCACCAGACGGCCTCCAGGCTGCTCCTCATGCTGGTGGCCAACCCCGCACCCATCCACAAGGCATCCCGTATTGCCTCTTGTGAACCTTCAGCTGCGTGACACCCTCCGGTGGGTCCTCCTGTCACCCCATGCCCAGGAACCATGACATCCTAGGTGTCCCTCACCCCTCTGCCTTCATTAGTTGTTGTTCAGCCACTCAGTCGTGTCCGACTCTTTGCAACCCTATGGACTGCAGCACGCCAGGCTTCCCTGTCCTCCACTATCTCCTGGAGTCTGCTCAAACTCATGTCCATTGATTTGTGATGCCATCCAACCATCTCATCCTCTGTGGTCCCCTTCTCCTCCTGCTCTCCATCTTTCCCAGCCTCAGGGTCTTTTCCAATGAGGCAGTTCTTCACACCAGGTGGGAAAAGTATTGCAGCTTCAATATCAGCCCTTCCAGTGAGTATTCAGGATTGATTTCCTTTAGGAATCACCTAACATGTGTCCAGACACACCAACTGTGGAAATAAAGGTTTTATTCTAAAGACCCTTCTCCTCTTACAGTCCTTTAGGGCCCCTGAGCAGAACAAAGACCCTTGTGGTTGGAGCAGACCCCTCCTGACCGACACTGGAGGGCACCACATCTGAGGGCTGACCAGCCAGGAAGACCAGGCTGGTCTCCAGGTTCCCATCACCCCTCCTGCCCGCATCATCCTAACAGCCAGGGGCCACAGCGTCCCCTGCTCCAGTGAGACCCTGGGCACCCCTGGCCAGCACCTGCAGCAGCCCAGATCTCACAGTCTCCATTAATTCCAAGTGTCCACCCACAGGTGTGCATTTGTGGATACGTGTTAGGTGTGATCTTTCTGAGGCCACAACCTCAGGAATCTCCTGGCAACCCAGTGGTTAGGACTTGGCACCCATTGCCAGTGGCCCGGGTTCGATCCCTGCTCAGGGAACTAAGATCTCAAAAGCCACATGCAGTGTTGCTAAAAAAAAAAAAAAAAAAGCAAACAACAGCAATACAACCCACCTTTTCCCTTCCATTTTATGACTTCACATTGTGGAGTTCCACACAGTGACTTCTCCCACCTCTGTGCCCAGCAGGAGCCCCAAGCAGGCCCATGAAGCAGCGTCTCGCCTCTGCTGACACATCTCCTACATTGCGTGGCATCCCGTGAGCTGCCGTGCTCAGCCTGTGCACACATGGGCTGTCGCTGGTCCACACCTGGCTCTTCACTCCACATGGCTGTGCCCCCTCCTCCTTCTTCACCCCTCTCCCCACCTGGAGCCCTCTCTGCTGTGCTCCAAGGGCCTGGAGCTTGGGGTCAGCCTCACACAAGGCTGGGGCCGTGCTATCCGCAGGACCCCATGTTTCTGCCACCACAGGCAAAGCTAAAACAGTCTCCCAGTGTCCGCCTTTCTGTGGGATGGCCTGATTCCCAGGAGAGAAAGTTCTAGGTCAAAGGTCACATATCATTTCAGCCTTGCCAGACTGTTTTCCAAACAACCATCCCTCCAGATAGCACCACTAACATCAAGACACATATATTTGCTTTGATGGAGTTTGCGTCTCATGCAAAGTCTGACTGCAGGACAATGAAAGCAGTCAATTCTAAAGGAAATCCACCCTGAATTTTAAGTTGGGTAATATGATTCTCACACTTTATTCTTCTTTTTCAAAACTGTTTAAATTATTCTTGTTCTTTGCATGTCCTTGTGTAAGTTTTAGAAGCAGCATGTCTCTATCTACAAAAAGTCTTGCTGGGATTTTCACTGGAATTCTAATTAATTTGTAAATCAACTTAAGGAGAACTGAGATCTTCACTTTATTGAGTCTTTCTGTGAATGAACATGTATGACTCTCCATTTATTTGTCTTAAAATTCTTCCCTAATGTGTTTAACCGAATCTCTGTGCTGCACCTGAAACTAACACGAGACTGCACGTCAACTGCGCTGCAGGCTGCTCGGCTGTGCCGGGCCTCTCTGCAGCACGGGAGCCTTCTCCAGCCGCGTGCGGGGCTCCTCTGGTGGCTCACGGGTTCTCCAGCCGCGTGCGGGACTCCTCTGGTGGCACATGGGTTCTCCAGCCGCGTGCGGGGCTCCTCTGGTGGCACACGGGTTCTCCAGCCGCGTGCGGGGCTCCTCTGGTGGCACACGGGTTCTCCAGCCCCGTGCGGGGCTCCTCTGGTGGCACACGGGTTCTCCAGCCGCGTGCGGGGCTCCTCTGGTGGCACACGGGTTCTCCAGCAGCGTGCGGGTCTCCTCTGGTGGCTCACGGGTTCTCCAGCCCCGTGCGGGGCTCCTCTGGTGGCACACGGGTTCTCCAGCCGCGTGCGGGGCTCCTCTGGTGGCACACGGGTTCTCCAGCCGCGTGCGGGGCTCCTCTGGTGGCTCACGGGTTCTCCAGCCGCGTGCGGGGCTCCTCTGGTGGCACACGGGTTCTCCAGCCGCGTGCGGGGCTCCTCTGGTGGCACACGGGTTCTCCAGCAGCGTGTGGGGCTCCTCTGGTGGCTCACGGGTTCTCCAGCCCCGTGTGGGGCTCCTCTGGTGGCACACAGGTTCTCTAGCTGTGTGCGGGGCTTTTCTGGTGGCACACAGGTTCTCTAGCGCGTGCAGGGCTCCTCTGGTGGCACACAGGTTCTCTAGCTGTGTGCGGGGCTTTTCTGGTGGCTCACGGGTTCTCTAGCTGCATGCGGGGTTCCTCTGGTGGCACACGGGTTCTCCAGCCACGTGCGGGGCTCCTCTGGTGGCACACGGGTTCTCTAGCTGTGTGCGGGGCTTTTCTGGTGGCACACAGGTTCTCTAGCTGCATGCGGGGTTCCTCTGGTGGCACACGGGTTCTCCAGCCGCGTGCGGGGCTCCTCTGGTGGCACACGGGTTCTCTAGCCGTGTGCGGGGCTTTTCTGGTGGCACACAGGTTCTCTAGCTGCATGCGGGGTTCCTCTGGTGGCACACGGGTTCTCCAGCCGCGTGCGGGGCTCCTCTGGTGGCACACGGGTTCTCCAGCCGCGTGCGGGGCTCCTCTGGTGGCACACGGGTTCTCTAGCGTGTGCGGGGCTCCTCTGGTGGCACACAGGTTCTCTAGCTGTGTGTGGGGCTTTTCTGGTGGCACACAGGTTCTCTAGCTGCATGCGGGGTTCCTCTGGTGGCACACAGGTTCTCTAGCTGTGTGCGGGGCTCCTCTAGTGGCACACAGGTTCTCTAGCTGTGTGCGGGGCTTTTCTGGTGGCACACAGGTTCTCTAGCTGCATGCGGGGTTCCTCTGGTGGCACACGGGTTCTCCAGCCGCGTGCGGGGCTCCTCTGGTGGCACACAGGTTCTCTAGCTGTGTGCGGGGCTTTTCTGGTGGCACACAGGTTCTCTAGCTGCATGCGGGGTTCCTCTGGTGGCTCACGGGTTCTCTAGCGTGTGCGGGGCTCCTCTGGTGGCACACGGGTTCTCCAGCCGCGTGCGGGGCTCCTCTGGTGGCACACGGGTTCTCTAGCTGTGTGCGGGGCTTTTCTGGTGGCACACAGGTTCTCTAGCTGCATGCGGGGTTCCTCTGGTGGCACACAGGTTCTCTAGCTGTGTGCGGGGCTCCTCTGGTGGCACACAGGTTCTCTAGCTGTGTGCAGGGCTTTTCTGGTGGCTCACAGGTTCTCTAGCGTGTGCGGGGCTCCTCTGGTGGCACACAGGTTCTCTACCGTGTGCGGGGCTCCTCTGGTGGCTCACGGGTTCTCCAGCCGCGTGCGGGACTCCTCTGGTGGCACACGGGTTCTCCAGCCGCGTGCGGGGCTCCTCTGGTGGCACACGGGTTCTCTAGCGTGTGCGGGGCTCCTCTGGTGGCACACGGGTTCTCTAGCTGTGTGCGGGGCTTTTCTGGTGGCACACGGGTTCTCTAGCTGCGTGTGGGGTTCCTCTGGTGGCACACGGGTTCTCCAGCCGCGTGCGGGGCTCCTCTGGTGGCTCACAGGTTCTCTAGCGTGTGCGGGGCTCCTCTGGTGGCACACAGGTTCTCTAGCTGTGTGCGGGGCTTTTCTGGTGGCACACGGGTTCTCTAGCTGCGTGTGGGGTTCCTCTGATGGCACACGGGTTCTCTAGCTGCATGCGGGGTTCCTCTGGTGGCACACAGGTTCTCCAGCCGCGTGCGGGGCTCCTCTGATGGCACACAGGTTCTCTAGCGTGTGCGGGGCTCCTCTGGTGGCACACGTGTTCTCTAGCTGTGTGCGGGGCTCCTCTGGTGGCACACAGGTTCTCTAGCTGTGTGCGGGGCTCCTCTGGTGGCACACGGGTTCTCTAGCTGCGTGTGGGGTTCCTCTGATGGCACACAGGTGCTACGGCACACGGGCTCAGTGGCTGCAGCACAAGGGCTCAGCTCCTCTGTGGCATGTAGAATCTTAGTTCCTGGACCAGGGATGGGACCCATATCCCCTGCATTGGAAAGTGGATTCTTAACCACTGGGCCACCAGGGAAGTCCGTCTTCATAAGTTTTTAAATATAAAAATGTGCAACATTCAATCAAAAGTACAGAGGTATATCAGGAAATAAGATGCATTCAAAGGAACAGGTGACAGAAATTGACCCAACAGAGATGAAGACAGTGGAGCTATTTGACAAGGACTTTAAAAGAAATACACTAAATGTACTCAAGGAGTGAAAGACAAGATGAACAAATCTGGGGCTGGAGGAGATCTGGAGACAAAAACAAACAAGTGAAAATTCTAAGGAGATACATGGAATAACTAAACTTCAGAGCTCAGCGGATAGCTGTCACAGCAGACCTACAGGTAAAGAGAGAGTTAGTGAAGCAGAAGGCAGGTCGAAGGAAACCACGCAGGCTGAAGCAGAGAGTGAAAGGGCACACAAGCTAATAAAAAGCAAAACAGACACTGGGATTCAGTGGAAAGGTCAAGAATATTTTTAACTGAGTTCTAGATGAAGAGCAGAAAGAGAGTGAGGCATCCAAAATATGTGAGGAAGTAAGAGCTGAGACTCTCCCCAAACTAATGAAAGATACCAAGCTACAGATTCTAGAAGCACAACAAGCATCAAGAAGGGCAAACACAGGGTAAAGCACATCCACGCGCAGCAATAAGCCTGATGACTGAGAATGAAGAGGAAAGCGGGAAGCGCCGAGGAAGACGTGCCATCTTCAGAGGAGTGACAGAAAGACAGAAAGCATGGAAACGGAAGACAGTGGAGTAACGTCTGCAGAACGCTGCTGCTGCCGCTGCTGCTGCGCCACATCAGTCGTGTCCGACTCTCCACAACGCCATGGACTGTAGCCTACCAGGCTCCTCCATCCATGGGATTTCCCAGGCAAGAGTACTGGAGTGGGTTGCCATTGCCTTTCCTGCTCAGAATGCCAGTAGAAATAAACACCAACCTATACTTATACATCCAGTGAGAACATCCCTGAAAAATAGAGAAGTCTTCAGAGAAACAAAAACTGGCAGAATCCATCACCAGGAAGCCCAGACCAAATGAAATACTAGAAGGTGCTCTCCAGGGAGGGAAAAAAAAGTGACCCCATTTAGAAGTTCAAAATGCTAGGACTGAAAAGGGCCTGGTTTCAATCCCAGGTCAGGGAACTAAGATCCCACAAGCCACATGGTCAAGAAAGAAAGAAAGATAAGGACTCAACCAGGTGAATCAGGTAAGTCAAAAAATAATGACAATGACATAATTCCCAGTGAATTCCACAGGCCCCCACTGTGGCCAGCACACTCTGGGAGGGGTCCAGTGCATGTATGGTGGTAACCTGCTGTACTCAGCTTTGTGGGGTATCTCAAAATCGACAAGCACAGGTGAGAGATGCGGGGGAAGGTCCTTGTAGACCTTCCTTTCCCTCCTCAGGAGTTTTACTCAGCTCTCAATTTTATCTCCTTCAGCTGGACCACTTTTTTCATTCAGTCTGCAGACAACTGGCCACGCTCCTCACCAGCTCCAGTCTGCAGGTCACCCTTCTGGGCCTAGCCGTCCCTTCCATCAGGGAGTTTCCCTTCATCAGGGATTTCTGTCTGCTCTGCTCAATGTTGAATCCTCAGCACCTACAACACACTCAGGCACGCAGGAGTCAAGGAATACATTTAGGTGACAACACACTCAGGCACGCAGGAGTCAAGGAATACATTTAGGTGATACACTGAATTATTACCATTCATTACCTATCTATGTTAGATGAATAGATTACAGACATAGATTACAGATTTTTTTTAATTTACAAAATTGCCTTTCTTTCAAAACCACTGTCTCTATGTCTTACTCTCCAGCTCCAGTTGTCAGTGCTCTTAGAATCCTGAGATCCAGTCTTTGCTCCAAGTCAGAGAACTGACCCGCAGACGGCCCGGGCTCTGCGAGGCTTCATCCTCACCTGGTCGGACCTGAGAAGCCCACCCATCACCGCGCTGCTGGTCTGAGGATCAGGTCCAGCCCACCGGGGCGTGGCTACACTCGCCCCGCCCCTCAGGCCCCCGCCCCCGACACGGCCTGAGGTCCGCCCAAGGCCCCGCCCCCTGCCTGGTCCAGCGGACGCGAGGCCCCGCCCCCATTCTGCGCCCCGCCCCAGCGCGGGCCCCAAGGCAGCCCCTAGGTCGGAAGTAGGCCGTGTTCCTCCGGGCTGGAGACAGTCCGTCGTCGTGTCTAAATCAGTCACTCCCGCAATCTATCAGCAGATGGGCCAAACAGACGACTGACTGGCCCGAAGTCAGTTCTTACCGACGCCGCTTTGGTCTTCCTGTGTGTGGACGCGCGCCGGGCGCCACTGAGGTTACGCAGCCCGGGGAGACGCGTGCTTGCGAGAAGGGGAGAGGGGTTCGCTGGGTCGGACCAACCCCGCCCCCCCGCAGCCGCGCGCCTAAGGGGTGGGGCCTCTCGGGGCGGGGCCAGTGAGGCGGACCCCCGCGGGAGGAGCGAACACCGGCGCGCTCAGATGACGTCATGGCGCCCGTGTGCGCCTCCGTGCGTGCGCGCCCCCTGCGGGCCCTCCTCCCGGGGCACGCTGGGAGCTCCGCTGCGCGGCGTAGAGTGTGTATCTGCGCATTGCCTCTTGGCTTGCTTGTCTCGCGTGGTCGTGGGATCCGCTCTTTGGGGTCCTGCAAGTTACACAACCGAGGGCTGGCCAGTCAGACTTTCCTTCTCAAGTTGAGTAACCCCCGACCTTATTCCCCACAGAACCGACCCCTGGGAAGGACAGACAGCCCTGGCAGAGCGCACTCGCCCGCGTGGCGCCTTGCCTTGTGATGGGCCTTGGGATAGCCACCCGGCCTCGTGCAGCTTCTGCCCGAGGCCCGGGGAGGTGGGCGGGCAGCTCCCGTTGTGAAGAGAATGACGCAAGTGGGACAGCGCCTCGGTGGCTGTGGACTCAGGTTGTGACAAGGGCTAGCTGAAAACAGTGTCAGCCTGTGGAGATTGGTTGCGGACATTGAACACGTCTGAACTGTTGTTACGGTTAAACGCTCCGGAAACAAACGCTCTCAAAAGGACAGCGTGGATAGTGGAGTGCAGTTTAGTACACCAGCGGTCGGAG
The DNA here is from genome assembly GCA_935064755.1 of Tragelaphus eurycerus. NCBI lineage: Eukaryota > Metazoa > Chordata > Mammalia > Artiodactyla > Bovidae > Tragelaphus > Tragelaphus eurycerus. The sequence continues at coordinate 388,856 of CAKXYN010000162.1, read as the reverse complement.
GCGGAGTCGCCTCTTTAGCCAGGGACTCTGACCAACTTTTGTGAAAACCTTGCTGCTGCTGCTGCTGCTAAGTCGCTTCAGTCGTGTCCGACTCTCTGCGACCCCATAGACGGCAGCCCACCAGGCTCCCCCGTCCCTGGGATTCTCCAGGCAAGAACACTGGAGTGGGTTGCCATTTCCTTCTCCAATGCAGGAAAGTGATAAGTGAAAGTGAAGTTGCTCAGTCGTGTCCGACTCTAAACGACCCCATGGACTGCAGCCCACCGGGTTCCTCCATCCATGGGATTTTCCAGACAGGAGTACTGGAGTGGGGTGCCATTGCCTTCTCCGAAAATAACCTTGCTGCTGCTGCTGCTAAGTCGCTTCAGTCGTGTCCGACTCTGTGCGACCCCATAGACAGCAGCCCATCAGGCTCCCCCGTCCCTGGGATTCTCCAGGCAAGAACACTGGAGTGGGTTGCCATTTCCTTCTCCAATGCATGAAAGTGAAAAGTGAAAGTGAAGTCGCTCAGTCGTGTCCGACTCTTAGCGACCCCATGGACTGGAACCTACCAGGCTCCTCTGTCCATGGAATTTTCCAGGCAAAAGTACTGGGGTGGGGTGCCATTGCCTTCCCGGGAAAATAACCTTAGGAAACACTAAATTAAACAAACTTAAGACTGAAGCGACTTAGCAGCAGCAGTAGCAGCAGCAGAGTCCCTTTACTACAGAACTTCTCACTGTGACTCTTCAAGAGCAGTGCAAAGCATTTCCCAAAAGGAAATACATGTGAAAAGTCTATCACTTGGTCCCACTCACTGATTCCTACCCGCTCAAAGGTGAGACAAGAGTCACTCTGCTTTAGACACTGCGTTAATATGAAAGGTGGTCTAGTTCATTTTCTAGCTTACAGCAGACAAACAGCACAGCATTTAATGAAGTGGCTCAATTTTCCCAAATCAAACATTTAAGGTCCAGTTTTGTTATTCCGTATCAATTACTTTTGAGTTTCCATAAATAGCAGAATTGAAATAAATTTCATATCTTAAGTGTACTGCTCAAGCCCACAGCTCCAAATTCCTTAACCCTAGCCCGGAAAGTGTTAAAGGGAGATACAATCAAGTTACAGCCATGAGTCATAATCAGAAGGGGCAGCTGGTTATACCTTGTAGCCTACCCTGATGCGGGCCGTAAAGATTACAGAGCTGACTGACTACATAAGGGATTATTGCATTCTTTTTGGCGACGGGAAATCTTGGTAGGGAATCTGGTGTTTATCAGTCTGGGAGTACAGTTCCGCCGTAGGCATGTTATCCCCATGGCTACCAGGCACATAGTCCAGAGTTCACTGAAGGTGCAAGATGGAGTTTCCTTCTTTTTCAAGATGCAGTCAGCTCAGCCTGTTCCTTTCCTCCTTCACAGTGACACACACTGTGGCCGTGACGTTAGGTTGCTTATGTGTCTCTTCACATACGTCTATTCACGTATACATACCTATTCTTTCTTGTTCAGTTCCTAAGTCGTGTCTGTCCCTTTGTGACCCCGTGGGCTACAACACACCAGTCTTTCCTGTCCTTCATTATCTCCCAGAGTCTGCTCAAACTCATGTCGATTGAGTCATGATGCTATCCAACCATCTCATCCTCTGTCATCCCCTTCTGCTCCCGCCCTCAGTCTTTCTCAGCCTCAGGGTCTTTGCAATGAGTTTGCTCTGCATCATCAAGTATTGGAGCTTCAGCTTCAGCATCAGCCCTTCCAATGACTATTCAGGGTTGATATTCTTTACTATAGATTGGTTTGATCTCCTTGCAGTCCAGGGGACTCTCAAGAGTCTTCTTCAACACCACAGTTCAAAAGCATCAGTTCTTCAGTTCTTGGTCTTCTTTATGGTCCAACTCTCACATCTGTACATGACTACTGGAAAAACCATAGCTTTAACTGTACAGACCTTTGTCAGCAAAGTGCTGTCTCTGCTTTTTACTACACTGTCTAGGTTTGTCATAACTTTCCTTCCAAGGAGCAAGTGTCCTTTAATTTTGTGGCTGCAGTCTTCGTCCATAGTAATTTGGGAGCCCAAGGAAAGAAAATATGTCACTGTTTCCACTTTTCCCCTCTATTTGCCATGAAGTGATGGGACCGGATGCCATGATCTTAGTTTTTTGAAAGTTGAGTTTTAAGCCAGCTTTTTCACTCTCCTCTTTGACCAGCAGCAAGAGGCTCGTTGGTTTCTCTTCACTTTCTGCCATTAGAGCGATATCATCTCCATATCTGAGGTTGTTGATATTTCTCCCAGCAATCTTGATTTCAGCTTGTGCTTCCTCCAGCCTGGCATTTCACATGGTGTACTCTGCATATAAGTTAAATAAACAGGGTGACAATATGCAGCCTTGCCATACTTATGTTTGATATGTCACAGACCCTCCCATGTGTGCCCATGAAACTTTTAGCCAAGATAGAGTCTACCACAGAGCCCTGTGAGTAGCTTAGCATCATTCCCCTTTGACCTCCAAGGAGCCTTTCTGTTTGTGTTAGGGGACAGCTCTTGGCTTCAAGAATGAGAAATAGGTGGTTTAGGCAGGGCCCAGCCTCCTCCCTTAATTAGTTTCCTCCACAGGGAATGAATCTCCAATTGCTTTACCCTGGGGGCGGAAGGGGGGCACCTGCCTTCTTGCCTTGGTCAGAAGTCTGAAATGGGCCTGAGGGGGTTAAAATCAAGGTATCCACAGGCGGATTCTTTTCCAGAAGGTCCAGGGGAGAACCTTGGGCTTGGCCTTTTCCAGCTCCTAGAGGCTGCCTTTCTCCATCCTCAAAGCACGGCAACTCCAGCCTCTGTTTCCGTTGTCACTCTTCCTCTCTGATTTTGGCTTCTCTGCTTCTCTTTTATGGATCTTTATGATGACCTGGCCTGTCCAAGTAGTCCAGGACAGCCTCCCCATCTCAGGGTTCTTAACTTGGCCGAATCTGCAGAGACCCTTTTGTCGTCTAAGGTAACTTGCAGCTTTGGGGATTAGGGCATGACCATCTTTGGGGGCTGTTATTCTGCCTACTGTTCCTTATCTCTCATTTTTACTTGTAAATGGTGTGTGTACTGGAGCAGTAGGAGTGCATGCACAAGTGTCAGATCGTTTTCTTCTGGAGGATGAGTGCTTAGGTTTTCCATTCCCTCGGCTGCCACATTCGACCCTGATAAAAGCAGAACCCCATCCGCCTGCCCTCCCTGCCCCCTGTGTGTGCCCCCCGCCCCCCGTGTGTGCTCCCCGCCCCCCGTGTGTCCCCCTGCTGTGTCCCCCCGCCACCCATGTGTCCCCCCGCCACCCCCTGTGTGTCCCCCCCGCCACCCCATGTGTCCCCCCGCCACCCCGTGTGTCCCCCCGCCCCCGTGTGTCCCCCCGCCCCCCGTGTGTGTCCCCCTGCCGTGTCCCCCCCGCCCCCCGTGTGTGTCCCCCTGCCGTGTCCCCCCCGCCCCCGTGTGTCCCCCCCGACCCCCGTGTGTGTCCCCCGCGCCACCCCGTGTGTCCCCACCACCCCCATGTCCTCCCCCCGCCCCCCGTGTGTCCCCCACCCCCCTTGTGTGTCCCCCCCGCCACCCCCCGTGTGTCCCCACCTTACTGTGTCACCCCAGGTACGCCATGCGCATTCCAACACAGTGAGTAATAAACACATCCCCCTGAAGTTTTCTAACGATCTTTGCTGAAGGCTGCTGTGCAGTCAAAAGGGTGGGTCAAGTCATGACACGGTTAGGCCAAGAGCGGAGTGAAACAGGTGTGTTATGATGCTTTTAACGTTTTTCTGATAAGACATTTAGATTGTTTCCAGGTTTGGACAGTTGCAAAATGTTGTAGACATTTTGAACATGTCTCCTTGGCTCATGCATGAATATCCCTCTTGATTGACACACAGAAATGGAGGGGTGTGTAGTGTTTACAGAAGCCAAACTCCACATTTGTTACCTGAAAAACTGGGTTTGCTTCATGGTGGATCTTGAGCCAAAAGACATAAACAAGCCAGAGACTGGGAGAAGAAAGGATTGTTATTCAGAGCAAGTAAGGCGAACACCGGTGGCCTTTCCCAAAGCACCGTCTCCGCCGGAGTCCAGGCTTGTGTGACTGAAGTCAGGAGGGTCAGAGGAGGTCATCTCCACCCCTTCAGTCCAGCAGGTCTGGCGGCTGAGACTTAAGGGTCATCGTCACCAGTGAAACAGAACCGAGAGTCTGGCTGGTCGACCACCTTGGCTGTGGTTCCTTCTCTCACCTGATGGCAGTGTTTGTTTCTGCGTTCCTTTTTTCCCTTAAGTCCAGTTACTAACCAGTATCCTGCCCAGGCTTAGATCTCGGAAAGGCTTTGGTCAAAATGGCTTCTCGTCTGTCAGGAAAGCCAGGCCTGTTTCTCTTTCCCGGGACACCCTGCCATGTCCGTGTGTGCCTGCGTGCACACACACACACACACACACACCCTACCATGCCTGCTTACACACACACGAACCCCCCACCATGTCTGCTTACACACACACACCCCTACCGTGTCTGTTCACACACGTATTTCACATGCATTTCATCAGCCAGGACAGATAACATCTTTTCCTTTCTGGCAGCAAAAAGAAGTGTTTCAGGTATCTGATTTCCGTGCTCCGGGAAACGCCCACGTCTGCCTGCCGGTGGGAGGAAGCAGACGAAGCCTCCGTCGCCCGTTTCCGTTGGGTGGTCGCGGCTCCCCGCGCCTGCGCCCGCCTCCTCCGCCGAGGCGGCCTGCCCCGGTGCTGGGCGACGAAGTGCAAAGTCAGACGGGGACGGCAGGGTCTGCCCGGGAGCTCAGCGGAACGCGGCGCAGCCTGGCTCGGGGGCACAGGCTCGGCGCGCCTCAGAAAGACCCCGGGCCAGGCGGGGAGGGCTGGGGTCCCGCCGTGGGGCTCCCGGCGGGCGAGGGCGGCCCGGCGCCGGCAGGCCCCGCCCCCAGGGCCCCGCCCTGGCCGTGTGACCCTCACTCCCGCCCGGCGGAAGAGGCGGCTCGGCCCTCAGGTCTGCGGCGGCTGGAGGTGAGATCCGCGGTCCGGCGGCGAGCGGGGCGCCGCGGCATTTCGGGGTCCTCCGGCCACTGACGGCGGGGCTGCTGACGCCCGGGCCCGAGAAAAGGCGGGGCCGGGGGATCGGGAGTCCTCTCCTTAGGTGGCCCCGGCCCGCCCCTGCGCTCACCCCAGACGCCGGGCCACATGCGGGGCCTCCGGCGGGCGTGGAGGGCGGCGGCGGCCCTGGGTGGCCCCCGCTCCCTGCCGCCCCCCGCGCCCCGCAGAGGTGACCGCGCTGCGCCGGGGGAGGCTGGGCCGTTCCCGAGGCGGAAGGGACGCGGGCGTGTGTCCGGCGCGGTCTTGCGCAGCAGCTTTTAAGTCGCTGCGCTTTTAAGCGTTAATTCGGGGCCGTTATTGAGATCCTGGGCCGTGACTCAGGGCTACGGAGCAGCCCAGCTGGTGGGAGTCCTGATTCTTGGGAGGCCTTGGGTGGGACGCCTGCTTGTACCTGCCCAGATCAGGCAGTCTCACCGGGGGCTTGTGAGGAGGCTGTACACGCAGCGTCTCTAGGGATGTTTATACTTTCTCGTGGATTTTCAAAGGGATGGGTGTCCATTGGAGGCTACGAAGCCCCGGCGTCAACGGAGGGATACTCAGAAGTCGGGTCAGGGCTGGGGCGTCTCAGCTGCTGGTATCTGCCTCCTACCAGGGAGAGGCGAGTGCCCTCCTCTCAGGCCGGGAGCCAGGGAGCTTCAGGGCGAGGGTGCAGGTGGGGAGCGGTGTTGGTCTGTGGGGCCTGGGACCGCCTGCTGGTCCCCTTCCTGGGATGACAGGACTTTGAGTCAGGGTTTGGCTGGCCACACCCTGGCCTGGGGAGACGGGTGGCGGGGGTGGGGGGGCCGGGTGGATCTGGTTTTGTTCTAGGCAGTGAGCTGGGTGGCCTCTCCAGGGATGGCCTGTCCCCGTGAGGACCTGTGAAGCGGCCCTGGCCTCAGTTTCCTAGCAGGCTCCCCGCTAGGACGTGCAGGCGTGACTCCAGGACACCTGCCTGATTGTTCCCAGCAGGAAAGGAATGAGGCCTTGGCCTGAGCTGGCTTTCTGCCCACGGTAGGCTCCGTCAGCCTGCAGATGGAGGGGCGTCCCCCATTCAGCCAGGCCAGGGCCGTGCCAGGCACGGACGCACACGAGTGAGACGTTGTTCTCAGGAACCTGGGGTCCCAGCGAGCAGGAATCTCACATGGGCCTGGGTCACCCTGTTTCCAGAGACCTGGGAAGGCATGGCTTCCAGGCGCGGGTCTTCACTAAACGGTTGCTTTTTGTATGAAATCCACTCCCTGCCCTGAACCTGGGCAGGCCCCCAGCTCCTGGCTCCCTGAGGGCTCCTCTCCTGCGGGCCCCGCCTTCTGGGCCACAGGCGGCAGCAGCTCTGTGCGTGGCTCTGCTGAGGTCTCAGGGCCTGTGCCCTCCTATTCCAGACCTGCTGGCCAGAGGCCTCCCTCCCCTCAGCCTCCTTGGTGAGCTGGCTTCTCGGGGGCAGGTCCCCGGGCTGAGTCACAGTGGGGCGGAGGACATGCCCTGCACCAATTACAAGCTCCCAGAGGGGATCGTGTAAGCAGGCACCCCAGGTTGCTACTCAAGAGTACACCATCGAGTGCAGGTCACTGGGCCTGGGGTCCCCACCCCACCTGCTGCATCCTGTCCAGGGCCCTTGAAGCTGGTGCCCCTGAGGAGCTGCTGGTGACCACAGGCACCTGCCCCCCAAGCAGCTGCTTCGGGGCAGGGGGGGCCCAGGTGTGTCCTGGGGGTTGCTCCACCCCCTGTGCCCCCGGCTGAGTCTCCAGGCTTTCTGGCCCACAGGCCCCCTCCTCCCCACCCACCCTCCCTCAGGCAGGGGAGAGGCAGAACTTTGGGTAGCTGGCACAGGTTTCCACTTCCTCCTGGGCAGGCTGTGCCCAGGAGGCTACAAATGAGGGCTGGGGGATGAGAGCTGCCTCTGCTCCCGCAGCGGCACCCCTGAGCTCTGCGGCCTGTGGTGTCTTTATCGGGGAGCCCCCTCCCACTCCTGATCCTGGCGGTGAGGTGCATAGAGGTGTTGAAGCAGGGAAACGCGGCAGGCAGGAGCCTCTCCTGGGGTGTCTGGGGCCCTGTGGGGTGCTCCCCGCCACTGGCTCTGGCCCGTCAGACCTTGAGAGCTTGGCTGAAATGTTTTCCTTCTTCCCCTGCCTCTGCCAGGAAACCCTTCACTTCACACCATGAAGCTGGACATCCAGTGTGAGCAGCTGAGTGACGCCCGCTGGACGGAGCTGCTGCCTCTGATCCAGCAGTACGAGGTGGTCAGGTAGGACCGCTGTGCCCACCGCCCTGGGGGGCCACCCTCCCCGGGGGCGAGCTGTGCTCCCAGGTCACGTCAGGTAGAGAAAGTCGAGGTGACAGTCTCTCAGTCGTGTCCAACTCTTCGCGACCCCATGGACTGTTGCCCACCCCAATCCTCTGTCCATGGGCTTTTCCAGGCAAGAGAACTGGAGTGGGTTGCCATTCCCTTCTCCAGGGGATCTTCCGGACCCAGGGATCGAACTTGGGTCTCCCTTATTGCAGGCAGACTCTTTACTGTCTGAGCCACCGGGGAAGCCCTTACACTTGTAGACGCTTGATATAACCTTGCATGGTTTTCTGCGGCGTGAGGTAACTCTTGTTGTACTTTTCCAGCCATTTGAAGGTAAACTCGTTCTGGCTGGGCCTGCAGGTAGAGCATCCCCTTCCCCTGGGCATGAAGTTGTTACAGCCCACTCATGGGGGCAGTGTGCCCCCTGCCCTGGCCAGGCTGTGGTCAAATCTGAGCCCAGACTAGCCCTCTAACCCAGAAGTTCCTCAGGGCTCACAAGCAAGAGACAAGAGCCTGTCTGCTTCACATTTTCCTTTTGGGTTTATTTGAAGTAGTCTTAGGTTTACGGAAGAGTCACAAAAACGAGGCAGGGGCCCCTGTGCCCTGTCACCTGGGGCGCTGGTCAAGGTGAGGCGCCTGACATAGCCTGGACTCATCGTCACCAGCTTTTCCGAGAGCGTTGTGCAGGCCCCCACGGCCCCTCCTGTCTGTGATGGCCTCTCTGTCCCTCTTGTCCTTGGCTGCCTGACGGTGGGGTCTGCTCGCTGGGGCTCTGGTGAAAGTCCCTCTGACACCTTCCCGTGGTTGAGTCACATGTCTTTGGGAAGACAACAGAATGACATTGTGTCCTGCCTGGCATGCTGTACCATGGAGATATTGTCCCAGTGGTGCCACATGGTCACCCCCGGTGGTCACCGTGGCTGCTGATGAGGGGGTGTTGCTGGTTCTCAGGGTGAGACTCCTTCAGACTCTGCTAACATTTTGCTTCTGCTCAGAGCTTTCCCCACCCATCTTTGCATCTGTTGGTGGGTCTTGCCAGACAGCATTACTAGGACTTTGTCCAGCTGGGAGTGTAATTTCTGCCTTCCTTCCACGTTTATTGATTGTCTTTTCTGGGCGAGAGCTGGTGTCCCTCCCACCTGGGTCGACTCGATCGTTCACTTAATCGCGTGGCCGTGGTGCTGGGTCGCGCTCTGGCGCGTCCCGCGCCGGCCTCCCCAGGACCTGCAGCGGGCCTGTGCCCTTGAGCTGCTCCGTCTGGGTCTGGTTTCTCTCCTGGAGATGGACAGGCGCCATACCGGCTGCCTGTACCCCGTGGAAGATGTGGGGGCACACGTCCCTACACGTGCCGTTATCTTAACAGTTTCCCGAGCTGATCCAGTCACTTCTTTCTCTTTCATTGTAAGATGTGCTGTGACCTGCATTGTTCAGTTCTTGGCCCAAGTGGAAGGTTGTTGCTGAGACATGAAAGACGCCGGGATGCTTGGCCTCCGCAGGAGAGGAATTCAATCCAGGGCCAGTGACGAGGCTCGATCGCTCAGAGCTTTTGTGTGATAAAGTTTTATTAAAGCATAAAGGAGATAGAGACAGCTTCTGACACAGACATCAGAAGGGGGCAGAGAGTGCCCCCCTGCTGGTCTGTACCTGGATGTTATATAGCTACTGCTGCTAAGTCACTTCAGTCGTGTCCGACTCTGTGTGCCCCCATGGATGGCAGCCCACCAGGCTCCCCCATCCCTGGGATTCTCCAGGCAAGAATACTGGAGTGGGTTGCCATTTCCTTCTCCAATGCATGAAAGTGAAAAGTGAAAGTGAAGTCGCTCAGTCGTGTCTGACTCTTAGCGACCCCATGGACTAGAGCCTACCAGGATCCTCCGTCCATGGGATTTTCCAGGCAAAAGTACTGGGGTGGGGTGCCATTGCCTTGTCTGCTAATTAGAGAAAGGGCTTCCCTTGTGGCTCAGCTGGTAAAGAATCCACCTGTAATGTGGAGACCTGGGTTCGATCCCTGGCTTGGGAAGATCCCCTGGAGAAGGGAAGGGCTACCCACTCCAGTATTCTGGCCTGGAGAATTCCACGGACTGTAAAGTCCATGGGGTCACAAAGAGTCAGACATAACTGAGTGATTGTGCACTCCAAGAGTCTATTTCCCAGTCCTGTGTAAGTTCTGGCAGCTCAATGATGGGTTAATGGCGACCTGCTTATGCCATACCCAAGTCGGCTGCAGGCAGAGCCCCTGTCCCTGTGGCAGGCCACTGCTGACCTGTACCTCAAGTGAACTAAAATGGACTGGATTGGGTGAATTTAACTCAGATGACCATTATATCTGCTAATGTGGGCAAGAATCACTTATGAGAAATGGAATACCCATCATAGTCAACACAAGAGTCCAAAATGCAGTACTTGGATGCAATCTCAAAAATGACAGAATGATCCCTGTTCGTTTCCAAGGAAAACCATTCAATATCACGGTAATCCAAGTCTGTGCCCCGACCACTAACGATGAAGAAGCCAAAGTTGAACATGTCTATGAAGACCTCCAAGACCTTTTAGAACTAACGCCCAAAAAAGATGTCCTTCTCATTATAGGGGACTGGAATGCAAAAGTAGGAAGTCAAGAAACACCTGGAGTAACAGGCAAATTTGGCCTTGGGGTACAGAATGAAGCAGGGCAAAGGCTAATAGAGTTTTGCCAAGAGAACGCACTGCTCCTAGCAAATACCTTCTTCCAACAACACAAGAGAAAACTCTACATATGGACATCACCAAATGGTTAACACAGAAATCAGATTGATTATATTCTTTGCAGCCAAAGATGGAGAAACTCTATACAGTCAGCAAAAACAAGACCGGGAGCTGACTGTGCCTCAGATTATGAACTCCTTATTGCCAGATTCAGACTGAAGAAAGCAGGGAAAACCACTAGACCATTCAGGTATGACCTAAATCAAATCCCTTATGATTATACAGTGGAAGTGAGAAATAGATTTAAGGGACTAGATCTGATAGATAGAGTGCCTGATGAACTAAGGATGGAGGTTCGTGACATTGTACAGGAGACAGGGATCAAGACCATCCCCATGGAAAAGAAATGCAAAAAAGCAAAATGGCTGTCTGAGGAGGCCTTACAAATAGCTGTGAAAAGAAGAGAAGCAAAAAGCAAAGGAGAAAAGGAAAGATATACCCATTTGAATGCAGAGTTCCAAAGAATAGCAAGGAGAGATAAGAAAGCCTTCCTCAGTGATCTGTGCAAAGAAATAGAATGGAAAAGAATAAAGGTCTCTTCAAGAAAATTAGAGATACCAAGGGAACATTTCATGCAGAGATGGGCTCCATAAAGGACAGAAGTAGTATGGACCTAACAGAAGCAGAAGATATGAAGAAGTGGCAAGAATACACAGAACTATACAAAAAAGATCTTCATGACCCAGATAACCACGATGGTGTGATCACTCACCTAGAGCTAGACATCCTGGAATGTGAAGTCAAGTGGGCCTTAGGAAGCATCACTACGAACAAAGCTAGTGGAGGTGATGGCATTCCAGTTGAACTATTTCCAGTCCTAAAAGATGATGCTGTGAAAGTGCTGCACTCAGTATGCCAGCACATTTGGAAAACTCAGCAGTGGCCACAGGACTGGAAAAGGTCAGTTTTCATTCCAATCCCGAAGAAAGTCAATGCCAAAGAATGCTCAAACTACCACACAGTTGCACTCATCTCACACGCTAGTAAAGTAATGCTCAAAATTCTCCAAGCCAGGCTTCAGCAATACATGAACCGTGAACTTCCAGATGTTCAGGCTGGTTTTAGAGAAGGCAGAGGAACCAGAGATCAAATTGCCAACATCTGCTGGATCATTGAAAAAGCAAGAGAGTTCCAGAAAAAACATCTATTTCTGCTTTATTGACTACGCCAAAGCCTTTGACCATGTGGATCACAATAAACTGTGGAAAATTCTTCAAGAGATGGGAATACCAGACCACCTTACCTGCCTCTTGAGAAACCTATATGCTGCAGGTCAGGAAGCAACAGTTAGAACTGGACATGGAACAACAGACTGGTTCCAAATAGGAAAAGGAGTACGTCAAGGCTGTATATCGCCACCCTGCTTATTTAATTTATATGCTGAGTACATCATGAGAAACGCTGGGCTGGAGGAAGCACAAGCTGGAATCAAGATTACCAGGAGAAATATCAATAACTTCAGATATGCAGATTATGCCACCCTTAGGCCAGAAAGTGAAGAAGAGCCTCTTGATGAAAGAGTGAAAAAGTTGGCTTAAACCTCAACATTCAGAAAATGAAGATCAGGGTATCCCGTCCCATCACTTCATGAAAAATAGATGGGGAAACAGTGAAAAGTGTGGCAGTTTTTATTTTTCTGGCTCCAAAATCACTGCAGATGGTGACTGCAGCCATGAAATTAAAAGACGCTTACTCCTTGGAAGGAAAGTTATGACCAACTTAGAGAACATATTAAAAACCAAAGACATTACTTTACCAACAAAGGTCCATCTCGTCAAGGCTGTGGTTTTTCCAGTAGTCATGTATGGATGTGATAGTTGGACTATAAAGAAAGCTGAGCGCTGAATAATTGATGCTTTTGAACTGTGATGTTGGAGAAGACTCTTGAGAGTTCCTTGGATAGCAAGGAAATCCAACCAGTCCATCCTAAAGGAAATCCGTCCTGAATGTTCATTGGAAGGACTGATGTTGAAGCTGAAACTCCAATACTTTGGCCACCTGATGTGAAGAACTGACTCACTGGAAAAGACCCTGATGCTGGGAAAGATTGAGGGCGGGAAGAGAAGGGGATGACAGAGGATGAGATGGTTGGATGGCATCAGCAACTCAGTGGACATGAGTTTGGGTAAACTCCGGGAGTTGGTGATGGACAGGGAGGCCTCATGTGCTGTGGTTCATGGGGTTGCAAAGAGTCGGACATGACTGAGTGATTGAACTGAGCTGAATTAGAGAAAGGAGATGTCCCAAAACTCAGAGACTGGCACCAGGCCCCTCACCCACAACATTCATTTTGAGATAACATTGGCACCTGGTGAGTCATCCTGAGCCATAAAACAATTGACAGAAATCTTGAGGAAAGGTAGGTTTCCAAGTAAAGACATCGTGTCATTAACATAGCTTAAGAGAACATTTGCATGAGTGAAACATACTGGTTAGTCAAGTTTGTTCTGAGTCTCAGGCAGAACTGACTTGAAGACCGTCGGAGTCTAGGGTGAATACACAGTTCATTAACATAGCTTGAGAAAAACATTTGCGTGAGAAAAATGCATTGGTTAGCTCAAGGTTGAGAAAAGTTCTGCTGGAACCAGGTGTTGTCATGGCAATGCGGAGTTTTAAAAGAACCCTTTTGTAAATTTGTGTAGAGAAGGGAAAAAGCCTAACACTTGTAGTTTGTTTCCTCCTGCCGCTTGAGAGAGAGAGGTGTCTGACCCTTGCAGCCGGCTTCCGGTTTGGCGCCCCGTGGCTTTCTTGCCTGGGGCCCTGTCACAGGCCGCTCCCGTCTGCCGTGTGCAGTGATGGTGCATCTGCCCATAGGCTGGACGACTGTGGCCTCACGGAGGTGCGCTGCAAGGACATCGGATCTGCGCTGCAGGCCAACCAGTCCCTGACGGAGCTCAGCCTGCGCACCAACGAGCTGGGCGACGGCGGCGTGCTCCTGGTGCTCCAGGGCCTGCAGAGCCCCACCTGCAAGATCCAGAAGCTCAGGTAGGGCGCTTGGGCGGGGCCAGCCCGCCTGTCATTCCTGGCCCTGGGCCCCGAGCCTCTCACAGCCTAGGGTGGCTTGTCTTTGTAGGGGGTTGGCTGGCTCTCAGGCCCCCTGACGGCCCATTTCTCCAGCCTCCAGAACTGCTGCCTGACGGAGGCTGGCTGCGGAGTCCTGCCAGGCGTGCTGCGCTCCCTGCCCACCCTGCGGGAGCTGCACCTCAGCGACAACCCGCTGGGGGATGCTGGCCTGCGGCTGCTCTCTGAGGGTCTCCTGGACCCCCAGTGCCACCTGGAGAAGCTGCAGTGAGTGTGCCTGCCCGGGGCCCTGTGTGGCCTCAACTGCCCCGGGCCCCCCCAGCCCTGTTCTCACCCATCCCCTGCGTTGTGCGGAGTGTCTGCCCTGGGCAGGTCCCCTCCCAGCTCATCGCCTGCAGGGAGCTTTGAGGCGGCCCTGTGGCCCTGGGGAGCCTAGATGGGGTCAACATTGGCTGGAGCAGGCTGAGCCCGAAAGGCCCAGCTGGGCCAGGTCTCTGCCAGAGAGACGGCCCCTGGCCCCTGTGCTGTCCCTCCTGGGAGCCCAGCAGCCTCTGTCTTCTTCGCCGGGGCAGGGGAGACAAGACCGACAGGTGCCCTCCAGGCCAGGCTCAGGGCTGACTGCCACCTGCCCCCAGGCTGGAGTACTGCAACCTAACAGCCGCCAGCTGCGAGCCCCTGGCCGCGGTGCTCAGGGCCACGCGGGACCTGAAGGAGCTTGTGGTGAGCAACAATGACATCGGTGAGGCCGGCGTCCAGGCGCTGTGCCGAGGTCTGGCGGAGTCGGCTTGCCAGCTGGAGACTCTCAAGTAAGCTGCAGTCGGGAGTGGGTCGGGGCAGGCGGCAGGGGCGGGCATGGGGCTGGGGGCTCCCCAGCTCCTGGCGCCTCTCGTGCCCCCAGATTGGAGAACTGCGGCCTCACGGCGGCCAACTGCAAGGACCTGTGTGGGATCGTGGCCTCCCAGGCCTCACTGAAGGACCTGGACCTGGGCAGCAACCAGCTGGGCGACGCGGGCCTCGCGGAGCTGTGCCCCGGGCTGCTGAGTCCCAGCTCCCAGCTCAGGACCCTGTGGTGAGTCCACCCCCAGGTGGGGCGGGCAGACGGGCACCCCTGAGCGTGTCAGGGTCTCTGTGTTGACGGGGACCCCACCCCACAGGCTCTGGGAGTGTGACCTCACCGTCAGCGGCTGCAGAGACGTCTGCCGCATCCTCCAGGCCAAGGAGGCCCTGAAGGAGCTGAGTCTGGCGGGCAACAGCCTGGGGGACGAGGGTGCCCAGCTGCTGTGCGAGAGCCTGCTGCAGCCCGGCTGCCAGCTGGAGTCCCTGTGGTGAGGGGGCCACAGGGCGCGTGGGGGCTGGAGGCCCTGGGTGCTCGGGGATGAACTTGGGGGATACGGGGGGCGACAGCGCTGGGCTCCTGGAGGACCGCCCAGGAGGGCACCGTGGCCACCTGAGGACAGGGCGCACTCGGGACTTGTGCTTGGGTCCCTGGGGGCCTCCCAGGGCCCCACAGAAGTGTGGGCCGAGGTGACTGCAGCCCCTGCCGCCCTCAGGGTGAAGTCCTGCGGGTTTACGGCCGCCTGCTGCCAGCACTTCGGCTCCGTGCTGACCCAGAACAAGCATCTCTTGGAGCTGCAGCTGAGCAGCAACCCGCTGGGCGATGCGGGCGTCCATGTGCTGTGCCAGGCCCTGGGCCAGCCGGGCACTGTGCTGCGGGTGCTCTGGTGAGCTGCTGGGGGCTATGTCCACCAGGGCTGACGGTGGGGATGGCCAGGACCTAGACCCCCTGGCGCCCCACTATCTGGTGGCCGCCTGGGGGCTCGCCCTCCACCTGACCGCAGCTCCGCCTCTGCCCAGGGTGGGCGACTGTGAGCTGACGAACAGCAGCTGTGGTGGCCTGGCCTCACTCCTGCTGGCCAGCCCCAGGCCTGCGGGAGCTGGACCTGAGCAACAACGGCCTGGGTGACCCCGGCATCCTGCAGCTACTGGGCAGCCTGGAGCAGCCAGCCTGCGGCCTGGAGCAGCTGGTGTGAGTGGCCGTGGGGCGGGGGTGGTGGGGTGTAGGTGGGCAGGGGCAGGCAGGTGAGGTGTGAAGCTGGGGTGGGGGGCTTGGCTCTTCTCACCCCCGTCCCCACCTCCCCCCTGCAGCCTGTACGACATCTACTGGACCGAGGCGGTGGACGAGCGCCTGCGGGCAGTGGAGGAGAGCAAGCCTGGCCTGCGGATCATCTCCTGAGCCCCGTCCCCCACAGGGCTTTAATTGAGAAAAGGTCAAGTCAGCTCATTTCTGGCAGAGAATTTTAGGCACTTTATTAAAATTCCTTTTTGGCAGCAGGCGTCTTTGTCCACACTTGTCTCCATGAGGCACCGGTGTAGAGGGAGTGAGGTTTTCATGAGCGCTTGAAGCTGCTCCGGGGTCCGGGGTCCGGGCCAGGAGTGCGCCCATCAGGCTCCTCCACAGGAGTCTGGCCTGAGTTCCCAGGCGCTGGCAGGACCCCTGCAACCCACCCAGGCCTTCCTCCAGTTTGTGAGAAGAGCGTCCCAGCTGCACTGAGGGGCACTGGAAGGGGGCCCTGCCTTGCCTCAGCCGGCAGCGCCCCCGGCTGCCCGTGTGGGAGCTGCTCCCGGGGCCTGGCTCCTGCCGGTGGCCAGCTCCTGAGTGCTCTCCGGGTAGAGGCTGGAGCCCTGTGGACAGAAGCGCAGGGTCCACGCCATCGAGCTGGCCCCAGCTGTGCTGTGGGTGAGCCCACGGGGTGACCTGCCCTGAGCAGCACAAACAAGGTGCAGACACTGGGCAGCTTCCAAAGGGTCTGAAGCGTGTGCAGTTAAGTTCCTGCCTTTGCTACAAAGCCCTTCAAGGTGCCCTCCCCCAGAAGAAACAGGCTCCACAGAAAAATGGGTGGTGCCAGTCTAGGTGGGAGATGCTCAAGGGGGGGCTCCTGGAGATGGCAGAGGTAGGGAGGCGGACTGGGACCAGAGTGACCATGAACCTGGGGGTGCCAGGCGGACAGGACGCTTTGTGCTCCTATAACCGTGGGAAGGCATCAGCCCTGAGTCCAGATCAAAGCTGACACCAAGGCCATGTCTCCTCCCAAAGTGAGGAAGCCCACGGAAGCCAGAGGCTGAGAAACAGCTCAATGAGCTCACTGCTGGAGCGCAGGGGTGGAAACAGGTGTGAGGTCGATCCTTCACTCTAGATTTGAAATTCTCCCAAAAAGTAGTTACAGCCCGCCCCAAAAAAACGCCAAGGAAATGAGAGCTTTGAAGCGGTGGTGCTCCAAAAGCTGGGCCTGCCCCGCCCCTGGGAATGTCCGGGGTGTCCTTGCTTCTCTCCATCTGTATGAAGCTTGAGGCAGTGCACCCACCTCTGGGGGGCAGCGGGTGGGCCAGCACCACCCACATCCCACCGGAGTCTGCCAGGACTTGTGTCCAGGGGTGAAGGGTGGGGCAGGGCAGCACAGGGAAGGACGGCTGAGGGGCAGCGAGGAGACGTGGGACTGCAGGCCTCCACCATGGCTTTTATTTGCTGTTTGCTCGTGGAGGTGACCTCAACTCTGGGCCACAGAGACCCTCATGACCTACTCTCATGACGGTGGGGACCAGGCCTCGGAGTCTCTGCCTCCAGCACCATCCACGCACCCTCCAGGTTAGAGGGTCAGATGGAAGATCCTGAGGAAGGGGATGTGCCCTTCCTCAGCCTCTTCAGGGTGTCCCTGGACGACTATCCTTCACACAGGCCGCCAGAGGGTCGTGGGGGACCGGTGGGCCCCAGGGAGCAGGCGGGCACCCTGATGCCACTGCTCTGGCCAGGCCATCTGGGTGCTAAAGTGCGGGGTCGCAGAGACCCCAGGCTGACTGCACACAGGGGCAAGGAAGGGCTCTGGCTTCACAGGGACTGGCAGGCCCAGGGGGAGCCCTGGAGCCAGGAGCACGTGCTCAAGCACACACACATGGCACACACACGACGAGCCCAGCGCCACTGTGCACACAGGAGAAAAGGGAAATGGAACCTTGAGGGCTGAGGCTGCTGGAAAGTTCACGGCGACGATCACCAAGGACCGAGGGCCCAGGCGTCAGTGTGGGGCTGGTTCCCCTTCTCTGTCAGCCTCCTCGGGCCCCGAGGCATCATCAGGCCCGGGTGTGCGCCCATCCACGCTGCCGTCGGCCCTGCCCTGGTCGTCCCTGCTCTGCTGCTTCTGCCGCCGTGTCTCCTTGTACCTCAGGGTGATGTCCCTGTGGGTAGGGGGGTGCGTCACCACAGGCCGGCCCGCTATGGGGTCCCTGGATCCTGCCCCGCAGAAGAGTTCAGGGCCTGGGGCGGCAGGCAGGACACCCGGGGCCGCGGCGCTCACCGCAGGAAGAAGCGCCAGACAGTCCAGGTGAGGGCAAGCACAGAGCCGAGCGTCCAGCACTGGGCGATGTAGAAGGGCAGGGACAGCGTCAGCGTGTGCGGGTCGTACTTCACCACAATCAGCAGCTCCGTGACCGTGATGGCCGCCACCAGCCAGGCCTGCTGGCCCAGCTTCTTGTGCAGCTTCCTGCGGAGGGAGGTGGGGCTGCGCGGAGGCCGAGGAAGGCCCTGCCTCACCCACCACCCAGGCCCCGCCCCCGCCCCACCCACCACCCAGGCCCCGCCCCCGCCCCGCCACCACCCAGGCCCCGCCCCCGCCCCGCCACCACCCACCACCCAGGCCCCGCCCCGCCCTCACCCACCACCCAGGCCCCGCCCCCGCCCCGCCCTCACCCACCACCCAGGCCCCGCCCCGCCGCCCCGCGGCCCTTACGGGTCATCCATGAAGTCATAGATCTCCCGCATAGCCACGCCGCCCACGTTGACGAAGAAGACGAGCCGCAGGAGGACCAGGTAGTGCTCGGGGGGCAGCCACAGCACGAACTTCAAGTAGAAGGTGTTCAGCTCTGCCAAAAGAAACTGGGGGCAGAGGAGGGTGGCTGGGAGCCCGGGCTGGGGTGTGCGGGAAGCCCAGCCTCGCCGGCCTTACCACCAGGATGATGCCGCACACGGCCAGCCAGCGGCGCAGGCTGGAGGCCGGCTTCCACTCGAAGCGGACCCAGCTGTAGGGCGTGAACTGGAACACGATCCTCTTCATCTTGCCCCTGGAACCAGCGCCCATCAGCTAGGGCAGCGCGCTCGGGGCACGCCCACCTCCCCAGCCCTCCAGGCCTTTTCCTGGACAGTTTCTTTACTTTTTCACAGAGGGAGGCAGTCAGGGAGGGTGACCCCAGAAGGGCTGGCAGGGAAGACAAGGAACTTGGTGGCCAGGATGGGCTGATGTCCTGGTCGCCATAAGAGCAATGCCCAGGGTCACATCCCAGGTGGAGTTCACAGGAGGCAACATCCTTGCCCACGGCCCCTCCCCACAGGGCCTCCAGCCCCCCAGGCCCCACACCAGGGCCCAGGCCTGCCATATCAGCAGCTCTAGAGACGTACTTGTAGGTTGGAATGTTCCAGAGGCCCTGCCACTTGTATGTCTTCAGGGACAACCACTCGAGGGTCTTCATGCCACAGTAGATGCCCAGCCCATTGCAGACGAGCACGTCCATGATCCACTGGGGGTGGGAGCCAGGTGGGAGGTGGCGGCGCCATGGGCCCCCGTCGGAGGGGACCGGGACCTGCCCTCCTCCCCCCATGGTGTGGCTGGTGAGGAAGGAGGCAGGGGCTTGTGGTGGGGGCGGGGGCACCTACATGGTCCCACCAGCACTCGCTGAAGTTGGGTAGCTGGTGCTCCAGGCTGTACTCCAGGAACTCGAACATCACGCTCACGATCGTGCACATCCACCAGTCGCGGATCATCAGGGTCTGTGGCCGAGGCCAGGGCATCAGCTCTCCGCTTTGGGACCCCCAGGGACAGCCCGCCCCTCCCCGCCCCACAGTCCTCAGGGACACACAGTCAGAGGGGCGCCTTCCACTCCGCTGCCCCGATTCGAGACGCTGAGGCAACTCTCAGGTGTGCCCCAACCTAGGGGTGCCAGCGGCTGGCTATGGGCTTATCCCACCCAGGGACCGGAGGCCTCCGTGGGTGGGTCTCCTTTGCTTTCTGCTAGCCACTGCAATGTCCAGGACACATGACGTCAGGTTGGGGCACCAAGCCCAGCGGCCTGCCTGTCCAGCACTGTGGGTCTTGCCCACCGCATGGCTGGAAAACAGCCCAGAGCTCAGGGTGGGCCTGAAACCGGGTGTCTTGTCCAACAAGGAGGTACCTACCTTCAGGTACCAGCCGATGAAGTGCGCAGGCACAAAGCCGTCCAGCTTGTCCTGTGGGAGCAGATGCAGGCCTTGAGCTCGGTCCCCCAGTGCGCGCTGGGAGGGGACCCTGCCACCACCAGAGGGCGCCCTCATATGTGAGCCGCTCAGCCCCGGGGCCCCCACCCTGTCCAGTCTGCAGAATGACTCAGGTTCCAGAAACACCCACGCCTGGGGCAGCGCCAGGAGCCTGTCCAAAAGTCCGCCAGCTTCACGTGGTACAGACTTGTGAGAGGAGCCCCCATAGCCTGAGGCCAGTCAGGTGACCGCTCCTGGGCACTCACCCAGACGTTGTGGAAGGGATCGGTCTTGTTGTCTGCATCGTAGATGAGGCAGTTTCCCCCGTAGTCCCTCTCTGGCAGCGGGACCCCCAACCTGGGGTCCACGTACTTCAGAAACTGGCGGCCGTCCTGGACGGTCTGCAAGGCCAGTGCCCATGTTAGCAGGGCGGGTTTGCAGTGTGCAGATGGCACCCACCAAGCAGGAAGGGAAGCACCTGTCTCAGTGTGGCCCCACGTGGGGTGGGCAGAATGGGGCGTCTCAGGTCCGAGGGCATCCCCATGCCCTCGTAGGGTCACAGATGTGCCTCCCATGGAGAGGCTCAGATCGCCAACCTCCCCCTCTCCTACCCTTGGAGAGGCTCAGATCGCCAATCTCCCCCTCTCCTACCCCAGTCTGTTCGGGGTTCAGGCCCCACACAGAGGAATGGCATCGCGGGATGTATTTCTTCACACAGTGCCTAGGCAGCCTCTCCTGACACAAAGGTGCCAACGTCAGCTGAACATGCCTCTCGACCCAGCACAGACACTTTGGGTGTCACCCCCAGTAGGGGAGGACCCCAGCAAGAGAGCCCTGTTCCTCCCTCTACCCCCTCTAGCCACCAGCTGGGGCCCCAGACACCTGTCATCAGGACCCCGAGTACCGGCCAAGGGACACACAGGGAGGAGGTTCCAGATGGGGTGACGAGATGTGGTCTGTGGTGTGCGGACAGACGACACCCAGACCTGCATCTTGTCACACGACCGAGGTGATGCCACGAACAACTGAAATGTCCCCACATGCTCTGGGAACATGGGATCTGAGGGCCAGGAAGCAGGGCAGCACCTGTCAGCACTGCGTCCCGAGTCAGGATGGCCCCCGGACTCTGGTGCCAGGTCAGTGGGACTCAGAGCCCTGGACACTCACACCTCAGATGTGAGCAGTGCAAGTGTAACCAGTCTCTGTCTCAGGGCATCTGGGGAAGTCAGCTGCCGTCCCAGCCTCGGGGTCATCAACCAGGCCCAGAGGCCAGACCAGGACCCTCCACTCCAGCGAAGGCCGAGGAAGCCGACTGACCCCTGGACCCTCTGGGACAGGGCAGCAGCCAGGCAGAAATCTGCACACAAAGGCTAGGACCCACATGGCTCCATGCTGCTGACTGACAGGGCCCAGATCCAGGTTCCTAAGACCATTCTAAAGAAACCAGGCTCCCTGGAGAAATGGTTGACTCCAGGGCTGGGGCGAGGGGCCCCAAGATGGGCCTGGGTGCGGGTATCTTCCAAAACCAAAAGGAGGGAGGTGCTCAGAAACAAGAAACAAAACACCGAGATCCCACAAAGATCGGGCTTGTGAGTGCTCCCAGCAGCCAAAACCGGAACAATGTGAGCAACAGAACAAATACTGACTTATAACAAGGATAACGCAGATGACCTCGAGGTAGCGCTGATGTCAGAACCGAGTTGGGGAGAAGACATGCCCCCCGCAGGCTTCCCACGGGGCTGTGGAGCTGCTCCTGAGAGGGGCCTCCCTCCTGAGGGCCGGGGCGGGGAACCTGGCAGACACGCCTGCCAGGGATCTGGACCATCACCAGCGGTCAGGATGTGTGTCAAATCCTAAAAGGACACCGGTCACATCCCCTGCAACCCTGAGAGCAAAGCCACAAAAACACACGCCAGGCCAACTACAGACAGTGTCTCTCATGAAGACAGTCACAGAAATCCTCTGCAGAATCTTGGGCAAATAAGTCCAGAAGCAAATACAAAGGGCCATGCCCCACGACCCAGCAGATTCATCCCAGTGCTGAGCTGGTTCAAAATAAAGAAATCAATTAACACATCATGCCAATAAAGGGGAAAACCCCACATGATCATGTCATCTGATGCAAAACAAAGCATCAAACCAACAAAATTCAACAGCCTCTCATGATAAAAACACTCAACAAATTAGGAAGAATGGAACTTCTTCCACTGATAAAGAGCATCTGATGAAAGCTCCCTACTAAGAAGTTAGGGGTAGGAAGACTGGTGCTAGGCAGTGAGGCCAGAGATGGACAGACACTCAGCTTGGCGAGGAAGATGTGAACCCCCGTATTCCTGCAGAGACCCCCTCAGAAGGCCCTTGAACAGCAGCAGAGCTGTGAGAACGAGTGAGTCAGGTGCAGCTGACATGCTGTCTGACACAGCACGCAGGCTGTGTCTCCAGACGCCCGGACCTGCAGAGCAGCGTGAGGCCAAGATAAGCCCGCTGAGGACAGCATCAGGAAGAGAGATACTTAGGGATGCACCCTGAAAACCACAAAGCACTGCTGGGAGAAGTCAAAGACCCGCGTACGGCAAGTCCTGTGCTGCAGAGAAGAGGATAAACTGAGAGAAGGTGTGGGTTTTACTTAACAATGACTAATTGTAACAGACGATCACTTTAGTGTAAGACGTTCATAACAGGAGAAACCTGGTGAAGGACTAATGGACCCTCTCTGCACCAACCTCACAATCCTGTAAATCTGCATTAAAATAAAGTTTCTTTTAAATAAATAAAACAATATGCACCATTAACAAAATTCAACCAGAACAAGAACTGGTCTCCCCAAGACATACCGACGTCCACAAACACGTGCAGAGATGCTCAGTGTCACGAGCCATCAGGAACATGCAAGCAAACCACAGGAGACGCCACCCTTCACACCAAGAGCCGGGGGGACGCGAGAAACGGGGAGCTGTACGTGGCTGCGGGGCTGTAATGCGGGCCTGGCCACCGTGGAACACAGTCCGGCAGCTCCTCTAGAGGTTAAGCACTTCCAGGCGGGTCCTCAGAGGAAGGGAAAGCAGGGCTGAACAGACACTCACATACCCACATCCACAGCGGCGTTACAGTCGCCAAAAGTGGAGGCAACCTAAGTGCCCGCTCAGTGAACACACAGGTGTGGGATGAGCACCGCGGGACGCTCGCTGCTCAGCCGTGAAAAGGGGGGAAACCCTGACACAGGCTGCAGCACGGACGGACCTCGAGGACGCGACACTCAGAGAAGGGACCCGGCCGCAGAGGACGGGCGCCGTCTGACTCCCCTGCAGGGGACGGGCGCCATCTGACTCCCCCGCAGAGGACGGCCCTGGAGGGGTCACATCCACAGACACAGGAAGTGGACGGGGGGCCAGGGGCTGGGGCCATGGCGGGAGGGCAGTGAGTGTCTGTTTGGGAAGATGAACAGGTTCTGGGGATGATGGTGGGGAAGGTAACACAGCCTGGTGAATGCTCTACTGTCCTGAGCTGGAAATGGTTGAGATGGCAAATTTTATGTTATGGAGTTTTTTTTTTTACTGTAATTAAAAAATATTTTTAATTAAACGCACTGCAATAAACCTCCCCAAAACTGTACCGAATTCTACATACACGTGTGTGTGTGTGCATGCACAACTGAGTAAAACTGCTCTGTGGATTGCACCAATATCAATTTCTTGGTTTGATACCATCTTATATATATATATTTATTTTAAATTGAAGCCTAATTGACTCTAATGGCCAAAAGTGAAGAGAAACTAAAGAGCCGCTTGGTGCCAGTGAAAGAGGAGAGTGAAAACACTGGCTTAAAACACAACACTCAGAAAACTAAGACCAGGCGTCCAGTCCCATCGCGCGTGCGTGCTCAGTCACTCACGTCTGGCTCTTCTCAACCCTGGAGACTGCAGCCCTCCACGCTCCTCTGTCCACGGGATTCTCCAGGCAAGAATGCTGGGGTGGACTGCCACGCCCTCCTCCAGGGGATCTTCCCGAGCCAGGGCTCGAGCCCAAGGCCTCCTACGCCTTCTGCATCCCAGGGGGTTCTTCACTGCTGAGCTACCGGAGAAGCCCCTCTGGTCCCGTCACTTCATGGCAAATAGAAGGGGATAAAGTGGAAGAAGTGAAAGACTATTTTCCTGGGCTCCAAAATCACTGCAGATGGTGACTGCAGCCATGAAATTAAGACGCCTTCTCCCTGGAAGCAAAGTGATGACAAACCTAGACAGTGTATTGAAAAGCATCACTTTGCCGACAAAGGTCAGTCCAGTCAAAGCTGTGGTTTTTCTAGTGGTCATGTACGGATGTGAGAGCTGGACAATAAAAGAGATAGCGAGTTGAAGAACTGATGCCTTCGAACTTGGTGCTGGAGGACACTCCTGTGAGTCCCTTGCATTGCAAGGAGGTCAAACCAGTCAATCCTAAAGGAAATCAACCCTGAATATTCAGTGAAAGGACTGAGGCTGAAGCTGAGGTGCCAATACTTTGGCCACCTGATGTGAAGAGCTGACTCACTGGAAGAGACCCTGATGCTGGGAAAGACCGAAGGCAGGAAAAGGGAGCGGCAGAGGATGAGGAGGTTAGACAGCATCGCCGGCTCAGCGGACACGAGCTTACTCTGGAAGACAGTGAGGGACAGAGGAGCCTGTCTTGCTGCAGCCCGTGAGGTCACAGAGAGTCAGACAGCACACTGACTGACAATAGCTGACTTACAAGACTGTTAATTCAGGCACACATGCTATCTTATGTTTAGGCAAAACATTGAGGAACTGGGTAAAAGAACACAGAACCTACCTGTGTAATTTTTTCACAACTTCCTGTGAATCTAATTATTCCAAAACAAAATGTAAAAAGAAACTCAACATGAATGAACAATCTTGGTGTAAAATATAAAGTAAAATATAAAACCGTGGAGGTCTTAACAGGAAACAGAGGAGAAAATCTTAATCTTGGACAAAGATTGGTCTTGGACAAAGAAGTCTTCCACATGACATCAAAAGCACAAGAAGAGGAGACGCCAGGCCCACCACTGTTCAAAGAACAAGGCCCAGCTGCAGCCTTGGGGGAGGAACGTGCAAGCTGCCGGCAGAGGGCCCTGCGCCGGGACAGCATCGAAGTCCTAACACTACAGTAACCAACTGCCCGGTTTCTCAAAATGGCAAAAATAAACACTTCACCAAAGAGGATGTTTGCTTCCTGGGTCATAAATGCAGAAGTTGGTAAACTTTACGAGCCATTCTAGAAATGCAGTGAAACCCATGAAAAGACACTGGCTAAAATAGAAGATTCTGATGACAGCAAAAGCTGAGGGCCCCAGCCATCAGGCCGACCTGCCACAACACAGAAGCCCTCCCGGGGTCAGGTCATGACAGAGCCTGTGCCGGAGGCTCCGAGCTGCTCCCCTCACACCCATCCCACGCCAGCCCACACTGCTGGAGGGACAGACGACAGTGCCTCCGCCAGAAGCACCTTCCACGGCAGGGGAGCACCCGGTGAGCTTCAAGGCCACGAGGGCCACACGGCTCCACTCACATGGTGTCTGAGACCAACGGCAGGGGTGCAGGGCACAGACCGTGGCTACAGGGTGGGACCTTGGGGGCTCCGTGCTGACTCTGGCATGTACACACACACACACACACACACACACACACACACACAGTGTCACGATTCCCCGCCCTGCACACCTTCCCTCAAGGCAAAGTTTCCCACGTGATGATAACTCACTCAGCTGTCACTGATGGTTCTGAGACTGAATACTGAAGTCACACTTCAGACATCAGACAGATGTCGGGGGCAACAAATCCTGATCCGAGATTTCCTAAGGAGATGAGTTTCCAACCTCCTCCCACTGACCACCTTGCCGAACACGTGCCAGAAGGGACAAACGCACGCGCAGCCACGGTTGTCCACAGACCGGAAGCGAGGCCACGGTGACTGGCCCGGCCACCGCTGATACTCAGCACCCCGTGTCTGCTGCCAGAGCCTCCTCTGCCACCTCACACCCACCCGAACCCCCCCATTCATGCAACCAAGAAACACCTCTTACCTGGAAGAGTATAAAGATGAGAAACAGCTCGTAGACCACACTAACGCAGAGCCAAAATCTCCAGTAAGCTGTAGAGACAGAGGACACAGAGGGTGGGGCGCTCGCCCCGAGGCTCCGCAGACCCCACGCGGCTCCCGGACGCCCAACACACGTGGGCCCTGCTCCAGGCCCCTCCCGGGCTCCCAGCAGAGACTCTGGAAGCGAGCTCTAACCCGGGGTGAGCGTGCAGTTCTCTCTGGAGCTCCTCCTTCCTCTTCCTCCATTCCTGTCCCTAATCGTCCGGGTCTTTCTGTCTCACTGCCGCAGCAGAGACGGCCCACAGACCACGGGACACACGCAGCGACAGCAAAGGTCCTTGTCTTGTGTCCACTGGGGACACTCCTAACCCTCATCACTAAGTAGGTCTGCAGGGTTTTGGTAGAGACTTTTTGTCAAGTTTAAGAAAATCTCTTAATCCCAGTGTGCTGCCAAATTGGTTCTATCATGAACGAATATGGAAACCTACTCTTCTGCCTTCATGGGGATTCGTTTTTCACCTTCAGTGTTCGTGTGATGAGTGACGTTAACACATTTTCTAACATTAAATGGTCCCGAATTCCTGGGATGACAACTTGTTTTAGGAAACTATCCTGAGTTCCAGTCAGCATGCTTGTCCAAGGGCGACACTTGGCACGTACATTATATACTTTAAAGTTGCTGAGAGTCCACCGTAAGTGTTCTCACCGTAAAAGCAGCTGAGGTCACACGAGGCGGCAGAGGTGCTAACTAACCATACTGCAGTAACCGTTCTGCAGTAACCGTACTGCAGTATGCGCATGAAGTCGTCACTCAGAACCCTAAACTCCCGCCATGTACCAATCACATCCCAACAAAGCTAGGAGAAGCAGCCCTTGTGTTAGCTGGTTCTCCCCATCACCACCCACCTTCCACTCTCTCAAGCTCAACCTTCCCTGGCAGATGAGACAGTGGGAAGGGGCAGGTCTAGAGCTGCCCCAGGAGTCCTCATAACCTGTGTAATGAGGCCTAAGACACCTGCTCTCGCTATGCTTATGTCTACGGAAAGAAAAAGCCCACCACCAGGCTACTTTTAAAAGCTAATTAAAAAATAAGCTGTGCATACACACTTGCCCACAGTTATTCCACAGCTATTCCAGGTCACCCGTGACCATGGCACACGCCCTCCCACCCCGAGCTTCGCTGGGACCCGGGCCAGGCCGTGTGGCAGGCGAGCCGGGCGTGTGCGGGCCTGCTCTCCAGAAGCGGGCGGGATGTGTGCGGTGCTCGTCTCCTGGGTTTGAGTCCCTTGGCAGCTGCCTGGGCACAGCTGTGCACACACTGGGCCCTGGGGTGGCCCGGCACCCTTGGAGCCTGTCCTGCATCTGTCTGCCAGGAGATCTGTGAGAACCCATTCTTGCACAGGCAGAAAACACAAGCTGGTGAATTCCTGGGAAAACCAGCTATGTACTCGGAAGGAAACAGCTAAGGTGACAAACGCTCTTCATGCCCATGAAGACGGGGACGCCTGGGAAAGTCTCCCTGGCTTGAGGCTGCAGCAGCAACTCCACGGCTGTGGTGGGGGTTGCAGGGGGACACAGCCGTGGTGACGAGCCGCTGCCTGTGAAGGCAGCTCTGTCCCTCCTCGTCCACACCCACGTGGGTCAGAAAGGCCCCCCCACCCCCTGCCACTTGACTGTGGAGCCCACCAGGAGTCCAGGCCTATGCACCCCCACCCCCGGTCCCCAGAGGCCCTTGTCCATCGTCCAGCCAGGGTCTCCACACTCACCCCGGCCCCGCCCCGCGCTCCCTGAACCACCCAGAGGCTCCTGAAGCTGGTTCCCTAAGTCCGTCTGCCCTGCTCCCCAAACGAGCACTTTCATTTTCTTCCTAAACATCAACACTGACCACCTCAACAGCACTGGCAATCTGCCTACCTACTCCAGCTTTCAGAGAGAGCCACAAGTGAAAATAAAGATCATGAAAGGAAGGCGGCCTTTGTAACGGGGCAGACCCAATTCCAGTTTCCAAATAAATCAGTTCCCCAGTCCGGTA
This sequence comes from Tragelaphus eurycerus, assembly GCA_935064755.1. Classification (NCBI taxonomy): domain Eukaryota; kingdom Metazoa; phylum Chordata; class Mammalia; order Artiodactyla; family Bovidae; genus Tragelaphus; species Tragelaphus eurycerus. The sequence continues at coordinate 361,343 of CAKXYN010000162.1, read as the reverse complement.
AGCTTGGAGTCTCGTGTCTGCTTCCCCAGGAGCGACTTGAGCCGGGCCCAGGAGGGCGGTGGAGTAGGGACCCCGAAACACCTCCTCACACTGTCCTCCCAGCCTGCAGATGCAACCTGATTTGAGGATTTGAGGACTTCCCACTGAGTACCAGGTGAACAAGATGTCTGGCAGGTGCCCCCATGGTAACCTACCGAGGCTGGCAGAGAAACAGGGTCACACACAGCAACTGAAGAAGGGCAAGGCCACGGTCGGAACACAGACTCAGACACCACAGAGAGGCCACCGGCCGGGGCCCCCTGGCCCGGAGCTGCAGCCAGGCTCAGAGCACGCAACCGCGTCCTGTTGGGCGACCCGGGGGGGCCCTGTCTGTCCCTCTGGTGACTTTACCCGGTCCTGGCGCACACATGGCCTTGCTGCCCTGCCCTGGACAGGCTCCGCGGGAGTCTCTAGCACTCGTGTTCTCCCTTCCAAGTCCGTGTGACAAGCACTGAACACAACTGGTTTCTCACTGATTCTGGTTTCTGACACTTGAGCTCACTCTTCCACTACTCTGGTTAGGAGTCTACACCCTTCCTGGACAGGCCCAAACCAGTAGAGAAGGTCCTGCAGCGAGCTGGGGAGGCCAGACAATCACACCGCACTACACCCCCGGCAGGGACCACACAGGCTTCACCCACACCAACGTCTCAAGGGGCCGAGCGGCTGCTGAGACCCCAGCTCAGAGCCCCCGGGCACGTGAGCCCCCGAGCCCTCCCGGAGAGAAGGTGGGCAACAGCCAACACAGACCCTTAATCTGCCACTTCCACAGGTAATTGGGTGGGGACACCCATGCGCACACGTGGAAATTTACCACAGCCTAGCTTATCACCGTGGAACTAGAAACCCCCAAGCACAGTTATTCCAGGACGGGATCCGTGCATGTAGCACGTTCACATGAGGACTGCAGCCACCAAACACCCAGTTCTCAAACGTTCACAAGGACGCGCTCGTGTGACACCTGCAGTGAGCACTGAGGATGCAAAGCCCAAGTGCAGACCACTGCTCATGTGCTCACAGCTGTGTGTGTGCACACGCACATACATATTAAAATGTAACGGTGCTTATATTCACGAGTGGTTTTTATTTTCATTTAAAAGGATGACCCTGGGATGGAGGCGGGATGGTGGAGACAGGAGAGCCGGCTGCGGAGGGTGTCCAGTGACCCCCTGCTGTGAAGAGCAAGGGGGCCCTGCAGCAGAAAGCAGAGCCACCTGCGAGAGGCCGCCAAGTGCCTGCACAGCCCCAAGGCCCCTCCGCCCCCAGGAAGACTTCCCTGACTAGCACCATGTGGGCAGGAGCGGGACAGAAGGGCCCAGAGTGGGGGAGTCGGGGGAGAAGAGGGGCTTCCCGGCGCCTGCGAAGCCGGTCTTGCCCGCCCTCCTCACTGACGTCTGCAGGCCGGCTGGGGGTGGGGGGGCGGGGGGCAGGACACTCACACGCAGCAGCACAGACACATGCGACCCTTAGAACAGCACCGCCACTCGGCACACACGGAGAAAGGAACGGCAAGTTACCTGGATGAGGTCTGGAAAATGGCCCGTCTTTAGCTTGTGTGACTCCAAAACATAAGAAAACCAAAATACTGGCCACAATACCTCTGCAAATAAAGAACAAACAGCCCTCAGTGTGCGGAAGCGCGAGGCTCTGGGCCCCACTCCTCCCAGGCAGGAGGTGGGAGGGAACCTGGGGCACCCACGGTGGGGACCGCCCCGACCCCCGGTGGGGCAGAGCTGAGGCTCAGCTGTGGTGAAGCTGGTGGCCGAGCACCGCCACCCTGGCCTGCACGGCCCCCGAGGCAACACCACCCCCGGAGAAGGCCCGGGCCCCGGGCTGGCTTCTGTGCACCATCAAGGGCTAAGGCGGCTGCACGGTAAACACACACACCACAAACACACACCCCTCCAGGCCCACACGTGATGGTCCAGGGCCCATAAGGCCCTAGAAGGAAAGAGGCTGTCAGGGTCCCAGGGCTTCCCGCTCTAACAGGCAGGCCCCTTGGTGGCTCTCTCACCCCAGGGCTGCGTGTCCAGTCGGAGCAGGAGCCCCAGGAGACAGCGAAAGGCACGCAGACACACACGGTACCCCGCCCGCCACAGGAGCCAGGCCCCACCTCGCGTTCCAGGCAGTGGTGACCCCACATGGCCCAGGAGCAGGCCTGAGGACCCCGAGCCCCGGCCCCAGCCCTGGTGGTCAGCGCAGACTGGGCCCAGTGAAAGGACTGAGACACCCTCCCACCCCAGAGAGACCACCTGGGAGAACCTGTTCACCAGAAGCACTTTTAGAGGAAAGCAAATACATTACACTTTGAAATAATCTTTTAATTTTAGAACAGAAAAGTTACAAAGACAATATAGAATCTCCCACACCCATCAGTTTGCGACCTGTCACAACCAGTGAACCCATACTGATACAATAGCTAAAGTCCACAGTATTCCTTTTTTCCAGATCTCCTCAGTTTTTAAACTAATGTCCTTTTCCACTCCAGGCCCCCAGGCCCCACACGACAGCCGTCTCCTCGGCTCTGGCAGGCTCTGACGGCCCGTTTGGATGGCCTGCACAGTGTTGAGGAAGACTGGGCAGGTGCTTTGTGGGTGCCCCTGAATGAAGGCTGTTGCTGCTCATGACTAGATCAGGGCTACAGGTTTTTGGAAGTGAGTCTACAGATGTTAAGAAGACCATCTTTCTATCATATCAAGGGTACACACCATGGACACAAGCCGGACCACTGTTGCCAACCTGGATCCCCACAGGGTGCCTGGCAAGTGTCCCCTTCGCCCTTGGGACGGAGGCCCCTGCATGGGTGTGGGGAGCAGCTCCATAGCCTGACAGGAACCCTTCTATCTTCTCCTGACTCATTTCTGACATCAGCAGGGACTCGAGGATATCCACATTGTATTTGGGTTGTAATTCAGCACTTGATTGTTTTCTTTGCTCAAACTCTTCCAGCTTTGGCTGCTGGGAGCTTTCATTCAGCTCTTGTATCTCTCTGACATATCCTATCTTTGTGGGGTTTTGTATTTTTTTTTAGCATTCCCTTCTTTCTGGTGCTGGAAGATACCCCAGGCCGTTCTTGGGGGCTCCCTGTCCCAGCCCTGGAACCGGCCATTTCTCCAGGGAGCCTGACTCCTTCACTGGGGAACAACAAATGGTCTTGGGAACCAAGGCCTGGGCGCCCACGTGCACCTTCCCTCTGGACCCTCTTGGCCAACAGAACAACAAGACGTGTGTGTGCCAGCCCTGCACACACGCACACTGAGACACGCCTGTGTGCAACCCGGCTCCACACCACACTGCGCCCGAGTCCTCACTGATGCCCAGCAGCATCTCTTATCCACGGGTCGCTCTCCCCTCGGTCGCCTGTGACCTCCCCGCAGCGCTGAGGCTCTCGGCCCCCACCCGCCGCCTGTGTGGTCCCAGGGCTCCGGGCAGCAGGGCCCCTGATGCTGACCCGCGCCATGGGAACCAGCGTCGCCCTCAGGGCACAGTGCTCTGTGCGTGACCCGGGCCTTCACGCCTACAGACCCCACTCACGGCTACAAGGCAACTTACTGGGCTTTGGTTGGGACCTCACTGAACCTACAGGCCCAGAAGAAATGACACCTCACCAAAACTGAGATCCTATCAGCAAACATGGACTACCGGTCCCCTGATTTAGATCTTTGATTTCAGTCATCAAAATTTTGTAGTTTTTCTTACGTGGATCCTCTACACTTTTTTTTTTCGATTTCCACCTGAGCATTTTTCTCAGGTGACTGCGGTCAGCGCCTGCCCACCCCCCGGCCCCTCCCTGGGGCGCTGGGCTCACGCTGAGGCGGGGCTCCTCCTTTCATGGCCGCATTCCCGCCTGGGGTCCTCCGCCTGCTACAGTCTTTACAAGTTGCACTTAGCTTGGTGGTGTTCAGTCCTGTGTTTACCATTACAACATCAAGACAGCTTCAAGGCTCCAAAAATTCCCCCACTCCACCTCTTCACACTGCCCTGCCCCTGGAAACCACTCATCTCTCTGCCCTTACAGTTCTGCCTCGTCCAGATGTCATAGCATTGGGCTCACATGGCACGCAGCCTTTCCAGATGGGCTTATTTCACTCAACAACAGGCATTTAAGCTTCACCTCTGTCTCCATGGCTTGGCAGCTCATTTCTTTTTACTGCTTAATAATATTCCATTGTGTGAATGAATGCAGTTCACCCATTCAGCCACTAAGGACATTTTGCTGGCTTCCAAGTTTGGTGCTTCTAAACAAAGCTGCTGTAACGGTCCCCGTGCAGGTTCTGTGTGGCCATGAGTGTTCAGCTCCTCTGGGTAAACACCAAGGTGCAGCTGCTGCTTTCTGCTTTGTCCTGTGATGGACGCTCCTGCTCCCACTGGCGACGGACGCACTCCTGCCTGCTGGGGCCGGTGCGGCACGCGTGCGGCGGCGCTCTCTGCGGACGCACGGGGCTGCGTGTCCTCTCCCATGCTCTCGTCCTTGCTGGTGTCCATCCCGATCTCCTGTCAGGTTCGTCTGTGCTGCTGGAATCCCCATGCAGAGCTCTGGAGCTCTCTGCCCAGAGAAGACAAACATGCCGTCAGGCGCGTGTCTGGCGAATGTCCCCCACCAGCCTGCGGCTTGTCTTCTTGCTGTCTCAGCAGCGTGTTCTGTAGAGTAGAAGTGTTCATTTTAATCAAGTCCAACTTACCAGTTTTCTCTCCCGCAGAGCGTGCTTCTGGCATTCTACTTACTCTGGAGAGCTAGTAGTTAAGACACCTGCTTCCCTGCAGGGGGCGCCAGATGGATCCCTGGGAACGGTGATCCCCCGTGCTGCCTGGCGCAGACAAAAAAGCCATCAAACCCATCAGCAGATTTTCTCCTGTGTTTTTCAATAAGTTTTAGTTTTCTATTTTACATTTAGGTCTATAATCCACTTTGAATTAATTACTGTGCAAAGTATATAGGGTTCGTTTACTCCAGGGCCACTTGTCATCACTCTCCTTCCTCCGCTGACTTGCCCTTCTCCTCCAAGGACGAGGTGGCCGTGTGGCTCTGGGTTCTGCTTTAGCTTCCTCCAGCACCACTGTGCTGACCACTGCACCATGTGCAGCCAGCCCTGGCCGTCTGGCTCTGTTCCTCCTAAGTGCTGTGGGTACATTGTATTTCTTTCTGTTACAAATAGCCAACATACATTGATATTGTACATGTATTGATGAGTCTACACATTTACAAGTGCCTACTTAGCAGCAGCAGCAGCAGCATGCTATGCCATGCTAAGTCACTTCAGTCGTGTCCGACTCTGTGTGACCCCATAGACGGCAGCCCACCAGGCCTCCCTGTCCCTGGGATTCTCCAGGCAAGAACACTGGAGTGGGTTGCCATTTCCTTCTCCAATGCATGAAAGTGAAAAGAGAAAGTGAAGTCGCTCAGTCATGTCCGACTCTTAGCGACCCCATGGACTGCAGCCCACCAGGGTCCTCCATCCGTGGGATTCTCCAGGCAAGAGTACTGGAGTGGGGTGCCATTGCCTTCTCCTACAAGTGCCTAAGTCCATCCTAAAGGAAATCAGTCCTGGGTGTTCTTTGGAAAGACTGAAGCTCCAATACTTTGGCCACCTGATGGGAAGAGCTGACTTATTTGAAAAGACCCTGACGTTGGGAAAGATTGAAGGCAGGAGGAGAAGCGGACAACAGAGGGTGAGACGGCTAGATGGCATCACTGACTCGATGGACATGGGTTTGGGTGGACTCCGGGAGTTGGTGATGGACAGGGAGGCCTGGCATGCTGCCGTTCCTGGGGTCGCAGAGAGTAGCACACGACTGAGCGGCTGAGCTGAACTGATGTGCGTATGCACGTAAACATCCCGAACGTCACCAACAGACAACGAGCCAAGGGACGGGGGCGGTCCACACAGCGGACCGTCCCTCGGAAACGGACCAGAGTGACCGCCGACAGACACGGCAACACGGGCGTCAGGAAACCATCATGCTGAGCAGGAGGGGCCAGACACAAGGGCGCGTGCCAGACAAGACTCTATGAGAGGCAAGAAAGGCCTGTGGAGACAGGCCAGAAGGGGCTGTGGCCTGCCGTGCAGACTGCCCACGGTCTCAGAGGAAGCCCAGTGCGCACCTCCACCTCGTGGCAGCGTGTGCTAACTAGGTGCGCGCTGTATTAAATGACACGCCCATAAAGTTGGCTGAAGAAGGAAAGTCTATTCTCCGGAAGTGACAGAACATGTTAGATCCATAAAAAGAGGCGAACTTGAAAGTTTAGGGAAAGCAAACCAATTTCCTAAATTTTTAACATAGATATTAATAAAAAAAATAACCATAACCTTTGGGAAGCAAACATCAAAAGCTCTGACATAATAAAAAATAAAAATATGTGTGTCCCAGCAGCTTCCAGAGACACAGAGGGCCTCGTCACAGCCCAGGCTGTGAGGTGCTGACTCGGGGAGCAGATGAGCCCCCTCTGGGGGTCTGAGGGGTCCTGCACACTCGCCAGTCCCTGGGAGAAGCTGCAAAACCTCGGTCAGCTGCAGGAGTGGGGCCTGCAGGCTTCCAGGACGGGCTCCAGGCACCATGGCAGCCCCAAGGGCCTGGAGGGAACTCTCTTGCCCTGAAGTAGTTGAGAGGGCACAGCAGTGCCCAGGGCCCTGAACTCCTACCCACCTGCCCTCCCCAGCCCCGCCTCTGCTGAGATCACACGGGGGACCTAGCAGAGACCCAGGTGGCCCTGTTGGCGGCATCTGTGCCCTTGCTTGGACACGGACAGCTCAGGAGAAAGGCCGGCGCAGGCCTGCGGAAGTGCCCACAGGGGTCCTGAGGTGGCCAGCAAGCCCCCTTGACACTGGGGGCTGGGGTGGGGGGTCCCTGGCAGCAAGGCTCTGTGACTCACCCAGCGTCTGGTGGGACCCAGCCTTGCCCCCGGGATGGTGTTCCAAGACACTCTGTATGGGTGAGGGTGGCTCTCCCCTGGGACCACTCTGGCCCAGTGACATCAGGACTACTCGACTCTGGCCCAACCTCAGAGCCACACGGGATACCTCTTCAGTCTGACCAACTTCTGCTCTCCGGGCTCCCTGCATGGCTGCGCCCAGCAGACGGTGCAAACCCTCCCCTTGGGGCCAGCACACAAATTCACAGTGAAGACCAAGTTCCAATCAGAAATCCCCTCGAGGCAAGTGCAGGGCCCTGGCCAAATGGCCTCAGTGCCTCCCGGATCCTCAGGGCTCCCTGTGGTGGGGGGACAGCCCCCCGGGGCCCACCTGGGGTCCAAGAGCAGCGCAGCTGCCTCCTCGGCACCAGGCCCCACTCCCCGTGTGCCGGCCTGCAGTGTGACCACGGAGGGCTGGGGAGGACTGGGCACTCAGAAGGGCTAGATTTGGGGGTTGACACTCAGAGCTTGGAATGAAGAGGAAGACCCAACAAAGCCAACGGGGAGACTGGAGGGAGGCGGGGGGACCCCACAGAGAGTGGACCCAGGAGCCCAGGCAGGAGGCCTGTACCTCACAGGGGTGGGCGAGACGCGCCTCACGTGTCCTGGACCCTGGTGTCCATGTCACAGTCCAGCCGGAGGGCAAGACCCCAAGGGTGAAGGAATACAAGCCCAGTCTACCCGCCGATGATGACCAACAGTCTGCTGGCACTTGTGGGCTCTGGGCGGCGCCCTCCACCTCTGCTCCTGCCTGGCCTCCTCTAGCTGCCCTACCAGAGCAGGTGGGGCCTGAGCCCCAGGACTGGACAGCAATGGGGGCTTCGTGGGACCAGAGGGGAGAGGTGAGTCCGTCCAGTGTAGAAAATACACAAAAACAAGTTCTAAAACCAGCTAATCTTCCCCACGCACTTCTGAGACTGGCCTTAGAATCTATCGGATTCAGGCAAAGGACACAATCCTGCCAACTAGTTTCTTTCTGGAGATAAGAGAAGATGGGCCACACTCCTCACACGGGGCCAAAACTTTCTAACAGCCTCTTATCAGCCCAGTGCAGAGCACAGTGGCAACTGAGGGAGCCACTCCTGGCCTTCCAGAAAGCCCAGACACTCAAACTCATAGTCACTGTGATTCACAGAGAGAAATGTGGATTTGGCCTTCCTCTGTGTCTAGCCAGAACTCCTAAAACCCCTGGAGTTCCCTAATTGCTGAGGTCCACAAAGCTGCCCTTGGTTATGTTTCGAATCCCACCTCCAAATGGGAGGTCTGCAGGGGAACCAACCACAGGTCCCCCAGCCCTCTGGGGGCGGGGGAGCCGGCTGTCAGTGGCCTGCCTCAGTCAGTCGATCGTGCTGTGTGAGGAGCCCAGGGGCCGGGCAAGTGACCCCCTGAGGGCCTCTGGGACGCGTGGGCGCTCAGCACCCCTGCCCCACCACCCGCCCCGCGTGTCTCCCCATCTGGTTGTCGCTTAGTCTTCTTATGGTGAACTTTTTATAATAAATAAACAAAATGTTCCTTGATTTCTGTGAGCCACTCTAGCACACTAATGGAACCCACGGAGGGGGCATCAGATGACAACCGCATTTGCCACTGGGGCCTAAGAGGGCGGGTGCAGCCTGCAGGGGCTGAACCTGGGGCTACGTGGCCTGGTGCTGCCCAGGGGGACAGCACTGGAACTGAGCTGACCTGCCAGACACTCAGGTGAGGCCTGGGGTGCCAAGGGTTGGATGGGTGGGGAAGCCGCCCCACTGAAGCTGACCCGAACCCCTGAGCCCTCCCTGGAGCCAGGTCGATGGTGCCAGGGCTGGGCCGGGCAGAAGAGGGGCTGAAAGTGCCACAAGGCTCCAGAGCCCCAGGAGTGCAGACCCTTGCCCACTGCCAGGCTGGGTGGGTACCTCTTGGTGTTATAGGCCGTGTCCCTCGGCGTCTCCTCCAGCAGAGTCACGTAGCCCAGCACGCAGGTAAGGATGAAGAGCACGGTCAGAGTGTGGGCCCGCCTGCAACGCAAACACAGTCCGCATCAGCGCACGGAGAGCACGCGGTGACCGCGCAGGTGACACGCCCCTGAAGGAGCCACTCCGTCTTTGACCTGCAGCTCAAAACCCACTGACCGCTGGCTGCCGGTCTCGTGATGCTTGGGCGGTCCTCTGCCTGTGTGTCAGCTGGGCGGGCGGGCGGCACGGAGCAGGGGGCAGCTCTTGTTCAGAGGGACTGGGCCACAGGTCACACAGCTCAAGTCACAGAACAGATCACGCTGAGAGACCAACCTCGCAGTTTATGCTGTGACCACACGTGAGAGCCCCGCGAGGGTGATACAGAGAGAGGCCCCAGGACCCAGATTGAGGGTGTGGAGCGCAAGCACTGCCGCCCATCCGGAGACCGGGCGGGGGATGGCTGCCCGGACGCGCTGGGAAGCGGGCCCTCCCGCTATCGGGCCACCCAGCTGAGGCTGCAGCTCCCCACGCACGAGGAAGGAGGTGGCTCTCGGCAGCCAGCAGGCCTTCCTGACTGGAAACACGGCCACAGCCACCGCGCTGCGTCGAGCGCCACATGCCTGCCGGAGCCCCTGCCTGCAAAGGAGGCAGAGACCCAGCTCCTAGACCGAAAAGAGCAGTGTGTCCTTGGAGAGACACCTCCAGCCTTGAGGGGTGTCCTGAGGACCAGGCGGACAACATGCGGGAAGCCCCGAGCCCAGGACTGGCCACCGAGCATCAGTTCCCTGCCTGCCATCTGAAGTCCGTGAAACAGGAAGAACCCAGAGTCAGTCACGAGCTTGGAGAAAACACTCACAACACTCAGGCCTGACAGAGGCCTCTGTACCCTGAACACACGAAGAGCTCTTACAACTCAACAGTGAGGACAAACAATCTCCTGAAAAGGCAAACAAGACTCGACACACACCTCAGAAAAAGGCGCGTAGCCAGCCAGCACACACGGGAGGCGCGCAGCGTCGCTGGCCGGAGCGGGCGCCGCGGGAGTCCCCAGCCCGGCCTCCAGCAGGCCCCCCACACCCCCGACCTGGCCGGCCTGCTCGCTTTCCTCCCATCTTCACTCAACAGCAGTCTGACAGCTGCCACAAAAGACGCTATCAGGACTCTAACTGCACTGCAGAGTTTTTCTGTTAGTACAGGAAGAACTGATACGTGACTAGCGCTACATGCGAGTTCCCCCACCCAGAAGACAGACCCTCGCTCCCTCTATTCAGTTGTTGTTCTATGCTCTTTATCATGAAAACAGAAACAGCTGTGTGCAGCCAAGTTGGCTCCAAGTGAAGAAAGCAGACACTGCGCTCACTCTTTTACCACATTTCACAACACTGGCATTCAAAACTGTCAACAGTGAACAAACTCCTACTTTAACTGTTTTAATAAAATTCAATAATAACATATTCACGTGTGAGTCTGAGGCCGTGAGGAATTCCAGGACCTCAGCGTGCCAGCTGAACTCCACGCGGTGTCTCAGGCCCAAGACCGGCGCAGGCAACACCACAAGGCACTGCTCCAGGCTGCCACTCCTGAGGCTCCCTGGAGGCGGTGACCCAGACACTCAACTTCTGCTGAACACCAGCCTACACACAGAAGGGCTCGGCGAGCTCAGCTGCCTTTCCTGGGTCGAGGACGCGGCCCACCCTTTCCACCTGATTTGCACAGGAGAAGCAGAGTCACTGAGACCCCACCAGGGCTGAGCTGACAATGACGAGGCGTGGGACTCTACCTCACCTCGGCCCTGAGGATGCTCAGAGCTGAGCCGAGTTGCCAGGATCACTGAGGTCGGTGACAGGGGCCTGGGGTCTGAGCCCTGCCCAGGACGGCTCCAGCACACTGACACCAAACCCTTGTCGTGAGGTGAGGAGACCCAGCCTGAGTGCTTCCAAGTGACACAGACAACACGTTGGCTAGAATATATCATGTGCCAACAAACCTCAATCCTGCCTTCCTGCACTCTTGCTCTTGGAGCAAGTCAAACAGAGGCCTGGATACGGGGAAAGATGAGGTGGGCAGGGGCGGGGCACAGAGTCAGGGCAGGCCGCACGGCAGGCCTGGAGATGCAGGTCCAGGCCTGCAAGACAAGAGCTGAGGGCCAGCACAGGGTGGGCCAGCAGTGGGGCCCACGTGGCTGGAGGAAGGTGTCCCGCCCTGTGAGGACCAGACTGGCAGGGATAGAGAGCAGAGGGGGCTTGGGTGGAGCCACATGAGGCCTGCTCAAGCCTGGGGCGTCTGTAGCCTGCATCCGAGGGAGGCAGATGTCCCTGCGCTCCAGAACACCCAGCTGCCTGCCCCGAGAGGCTGGGGCCATGCTTACCCTGGTGCGCATTTTCAAAGGAAAAAAGCAAAAACCAGGAATAAGTCAGAAATCAAGGTGTTAGAACAAGCCCCAAAGGCCCCTGCACTACAGACTCCTGGCCAGGCACCTTTTCAGCTCAGACACCAAGTCTGAGCTCAGATTTCTCCTCAGAAACCAGAGCCCAGAAGTGGGACAAAATTCATCAAGCGGTGAAAGAAATGTTGACGCAGCATCCCCAACCCTGAGGAGTGACAGTGGACGGAGGAAGAAGGCGGGAATCCAGCAGTAGGCCGGCCATGCAAGAACCACCAAGGGAAGCTCTCCCGACAGAAGGGAAGACATCCGAGGGAAACCCAGGGCCCAGGAAGGAAAACACTCCAGGCACTGTCCTCATGAACGCTGACCAGGGCCACCAGGGCCCAAGTCAGAAGGCCAGATGGATCAAAGCGGACTCGATGTGGCCAAGCGTGGATGCCAGGGCTGGGAATGCTGCAGAACGCTCACTGTGAACAGAGACGTTGCAACAACGACACGCTGGGGCTCAGGACACAGGAAGACTCCATGCCCTCCAGACGCCAGAGCTCCCAGAGCATCGCCTGGCTGAGAGGTGACGCGGGGATCTGGGCACAGGGGTCGCTCAGCCGTGAATCCTGTGACTTGGCCACTGGGCCAGCGTGAGGGCAGGAGGACAGTGGGCTCCCGGCCATGGCCAGTGGAGAATGCCCAGCCGTCAGCCCCTCTCTCGAGAGGACCAACCCACTATAACACGTGGGCAGGGAGGCAGTCTCCCCATCAGAGGAGATACGAAGGTGTGGCTGTGAGAGTGAGGGCAGAGCGATGGCTTGGCCAGGAAAGGCCAAGACCAGACAGCCAGTCCCAGGCCTGTGAGAGGCACCTAGGGCCACTGACCAGCGTGACCAAAAAGGCGTCAGCTGGCAACTCATGCTGCCCAGATGTGGGGGAAGCTGGCAAACCCCAACCCACAAGGACTGAGAAAGGCGTTTCCTGGAACTTGGGGCATCTAAGATCTGCTCTGCAAATTCTCATATCTACTTTTAAAGCATATTGCTAACAGCGGAGCCCCAAGAATCAATTTAGGGCACTCACCCAAGGCTCAGTGTTGTAAGAGGTGAGCATACAACGAGCGTTTCCCAAATGTCACAACCATCCATCTCTTCCCTGACTTGAAGCGTGGTGACCCAGTGTTGATTCACTTATCTTCCACCTACAGGTGCTAACGTTTAGAAGCAGCTGTCAGCACTGGGTCTCTGAGAGCAACTGGAACAATGCTTAGGCATTTTGAGCTGCCATATCTTTGCACACTTCCCCAGAGTCTGTGGTCCTGAGGTTTCCCTGAGGCGCTCCCCACCAAAGGCACCACAACTGCAAAAGAGGGGTCGGCGCCACGGCAGACCCTGCCGGCCTCTGCCCCTTCTGGCCAGAAGCAGCCCAGACTTGAGCAGACCCTACCGGCCTCTGCCCCTTCCGGCCAGAAGCAGCCCAGACTAGGACACCAAGGCTCAATCTGAACTCCAAACTCTGTGGCTGATGATAAGTTGACCCCCAAGAAGCCCAAGCTTCTTTGAAAACGAAAACTGTTAGAACAAAGTTTTGAACATGGAAGAGTTATTTTGAGTAACTGTGGAACATACAGTCATTTCCACAAATACATACCTTTTAGTCTTTAATTTTTTGGTAACACTCATTACTAAAATTCCCTAAAACAAAAAATCAAAATGAAAGAGTTTTTAAAATCCCAGCACAGCAAGCCAATGACGGGAGACTCAGAAAGTGGCTGGGCCCCACAAGTAAGAGTGAGTCATTCTCGTCAGGCGAGCATCTGGTTACCTGCCTTATGGAAACACGAAGCTTCTTCCCCTACACAGGTGAGGGCAGAAGCCCGGGATGCAACAAAAACCACAGACGCCGGCACCCCAACACCCGCCCTGGAGGCAGGTCCCTGGAGCCGGCAGCCCTGGGGCACGCCCTCCTCGAGCCCTCTGGGCTCCATCAGAGCCCCCCACAGGACAGCCCAACCACGGCAGGCCTTTCTGCATCCCCACAGGCAGGGACCTACGGGCTGGCAGTCTGTGCTTCTGAAGATCCCTGCACTCACTCTTCTAACTCTCTGCCTTCTGAGATCAGTGCAGTGCTCAGCATCCCCCTGGCCGGCACAGGAAGCCTGCTTGTGCCAGAATCTAAGCTCCTTGATTCGTTCTCTGTTGTATGCCCTAAAGCAGCAAGTGGCAGCCCCCAAGACATGCACTGAATGAATGGGAAAGAAGCAAAGCACGCCAGGCCACCACTCCAGGACCTCAGTCTCCCTTCAGTGGCCAGCAGCTCGGGTGTGGGAGGACTATGCTCTCTGTCCTGCAGTCTGAAGGGGTCCTGCCCCACCAGCAGGACAGCCGATGGCCTGGTCCACGCACAGAAATGTCCAGCAGGGTCCCACAGTGCTCAAGTCACTAGCTCCGGGGCCGCACCCTCACTGAGGGGGGGCACCCCATCCTTTCCCCCTCCTTCTGGCTTCAGGCCACTGGTGCACAGCAGCTTCCCAAAGCAGGGCCGGTCGTCCTGTCACCCACCCCTCTCCCACCCCACCCCCTGAAGCAGCTGCCTGCACAACAGAGGAGATAACACCGACCTCATCAGAGGGCTGCTTCCCCCGCCACACCCTCTCCTTGCGGCCTCTCCTGGGTCAGATATGAGACACATGTGGCCACACGTGCACCTCCTCTGAGGTTTCCCAGACCTGCTGAAGAAGCTGCTTCCATGCAGCACCCCTGCGGGCTACGGCCCAAAGCCACCACTGTCCCCAGGGCCCATCAGGGGACTCAACTCCAGCTGGACCTGGACTGAGTAGCAAAGGACAGCCACAGCCCTCCTCTCAGCACCCTTTCCAGGGTACAGGGTTTGTCCCTCTAACAAGGAACAGAGAAGCAAAGGATAGCCCAAGGTCACTGGGTCATCAGGTGCATGAGCCACGTCTGGGACCTGTTGACCCAAGGCTGGTTTCCTGGATCCTCAAACGCAGAAGCGCCCAACTCGGCCCATGAACTGTTCCAACTCTGTTCCTGGCTGCCCCTCCCTCCGTGACCCCCCGTGAAGGCAGACCAGAGGACCGCCTGAGCCGAGGCGTGGCCAGGTCACAGCTGTACAGGGGTCAAAGGACTGGCCTGGCGCGGGGCCACTGAGGAGAGGGAGCGCCTTGCCTCCACTCGCGTCCGCTGGGCTCCTGGCGTGGAGTAAGGCGCGGATACTACCCCACTCGCCGGGGGAGCAGGTATCACTTCACAGGGCATCCGGACCGTCAGAGAAAGGGGCCGGACGCAGGGCAGCGGGGGACTGCGGGCAGGGAGGTCAGGAAAAGCCGCTCTGAGGAGACTTCGGAGCCAAAGCCTCCTGGGAGAGGGGACGGGAGTCAGAGGTGGGGGCTGGACACCAGGCAGGCCGTGTCCGGGGGGCGGCGGCGAGAGGCCGGTCCCGGGGGCCCGGGACACACTCCACCCGCGCGGCCTGGCCACGCCCCTCGAGACCCCGCCGGCACCCGGCGAACCGCCGTCCCTCACCAGAAGAAGGTGTTGGTGCCGTCGTCGTAGACCTCGGACTCGGTGCTGCGGCGGCCCGCGGCCGCGCCGTCCGGCGGCTCCTCCAGCGAGGCCTTGCCCCCCGGCACCGGGGACCCCGGCCGCGGCCCCTCGGCGCCCCGGCGCTCGCCCCTTCGCATGACGCCCGGGCCCCGGCCGCTCCGCCCCGCGCCTTGACCCCACGCACCCGAGTCAGCGCGAGACCGCGCGAAGAGCGCCGGGAAGGGGTCGCAGCGCCCGCTCCGCAGGGTCTCTGGAGAGCAGAGGCAGGGGGCGGCAAGAAAAGGGCGGGCGGTGTATTGTGGGACTTGTAGTCTGAGCGCCTGGGCGCGGGGTATCCTGGGACTCGTAGTCTCCTATGTCATGCGTTAGGAACAGTGCTTGCTGGGAGGGATGCCACCTGGTCGCTAGGTAACTAGCGTTGCGTGAGTTGCGGGAGGAGCGACGTCTCCCTAATCAGGAGCGCCCAGGCTGCCCCAGATCCTCCTCCTGGGGTGTCTGCCCCGAGCCACGCCCCAGACTCTGCTCCCGAGGCGGCCTGTCCCCAGGCGTGTTCTCCCAGTCTTCACTGGGATCTCCAGACTGTAGCCTCTTGGTGGCCAAAGAGTAGTTCTTAAGAGAGGAGTAGACGTGGTGATCTTGGGTGACTCAGATTATTCATATAGACCGAGCACTCTGCAAAAATACGCAGTGAACCCCATTTGAAAAAGTCTGGCAGCTCCTGAAAGGGTGAGACAGAGTTGTCATGTGACCCAGCAATTCCGTTCCTAGGTATATATTCAAGAGAAATGAAAACGTGCAGAACTGTACATGGATATTGTCACCTTTAATGATAAATTAGCCAATTATTTCACCAGCAAAGGCAGACTTATTTAGGAATAGCAGAGGAATTGAAACTCAGGAGATAATCACGATGGTGTGATCACTGACCTAGAGCCAGACATCCTGGAATGTGAAGTCAAGTGGGCCTTAGAAAGCATCACTACAAACAAAGCTAGTGGAGGTGATGGAATTCCAGTGGAGCTATTCCAAATCCTGAAAGATGGTGCTGTGAAAGTGCTGCACTCAATATGCCAGCAAATTTGGAAAACTCAGCAGTGGCCACAGGACTGGAAAAGGTCAGTTTTCATTCCAATCCCAAAGAAAGGCAATGCCAAAGAATGCTCAAACTACCGCACAATTGCACTCATCTCACACGCTAGTAAAGTAATGCTCAAAATTCTCCAAGCCGGGCTTCAGCAATATGTGAACCGTGAACTTCCTGATGTTCAAGCTGGTTTTAGAAAAGGCAGAGGAACCAGAGATCAAATTGCCAACATCTGCTGGATCATGGAAAAAGCAAGAGAGTTCCAGAAAAACATCTATTTCTGCTTTATGACTATGCCAAAGCCTTTGACTGTGTGGATCACAATAGACTGTGGAAAATTCTGAAAGAAATGGGAATACCAGGCCACCTGATCTGCCTCTTGAGAAATTTGTATGCAGGTCAGGAAGCAACAGTTAGAACTGGACATGGAACAACAGACTGGTTCCAAATAGGAAAAGGAGTTCGTCAAGGCTGTATATTGTCACCCTGTTTATTTAACTTATATGCAGAGTACATCATGAGAAACGCTGGACTGGAAGAAACACAAGCTGGAATCAAGATTGCTGGGAGATATATCAATAACCTCAGGTATGCAGATGATACCACCCTTATGGCAGAAAGTGAAGAGGAACTCAAAAGCCTCTTGATGAAAGTGAAAGTGGAGAGTGAAAAAGTTGGCTTAAAGCTCAACATTCAGAAAACAAAGATCATGGCATCCAGTCCCATCACTTCATGGGAAATAGATGGGGAAACAGTGGAAACAGTGTCAGACTTTATTTTTCTGGGCTCCAAAATCACTGCAGATGGTGACTGCAGCCATGAAATTAAAAGACACTTACTCCTTGGAAGGAAAGTTATGACCAACCTAGATAGCATATTGAAAAGCAGATACATTACTTTGCCAACAAAGGTTCATCTAGTCAAGGCTATGGTTTTTCCTGTGGTCATGTATGGATGTGAGAGTTGGAATGTGAAGAAGGTTGAGTGCTGAAGGATTGATGCTTTTGAACTGTGGTGTTGGAGAAGACTCTTGAGAGTCCCTTGGACTGCAAGGAGATCCAACCAGTCCATTCTGAAGGAGATTAGCCCTGGGATTTCTTTGGAAGGAATGATGCTAAAGCTGAAACTCCAGTACTTTGGCCACCTCATGCGAAGAGTTGACTCATTGAAAAGACTCTGATGCTGGGAGGGATTGGAGGCAAGAGGAGAAGGGGATGACAGAGGATGAGATGGCTGGATGGCATCACTGACTCGATGGATGTGAGTCTGAGTGAACTCCGGGAGTTGGTGATGGACAGGGAAGCCTGGCGTGCTGTAATTCATGGGGTCGTAAAGAGTCGGACACGACTGAGTGACTGATCTGATCTAACTGTTGCTTCCTGACCTGCATACAGATTTCTCAAGAGGCAGATCAGGTAGCCTGGTATTCCCAGCTCTTTCAGAATTTCCCACAGTCTATTGTGATCCACACAGTCAAAGGCTTTGGCATAGTCAATAAAGCAGAAATCGATGTTTTTCTGGAACTCTCTTGCTTTTTCCATGATCCAGTGGATGTTGGCCATTTGATCTCTGGTTCCTCTGCCTTTTCTAAAACCAGCTTGAACATCAGGAAGTTCATGGTTCACATATTGCTGAAGCCTGGCTTGGAGAATTCTGAGCATTACTTTACTAGCGTATGAGATGAGTGCAATTGTGCGGTAGTTTGAGCATTCTTTGGCATTGCCTTTCTTTGGGATTGGAATGAAAACTGACCTTTTCCAGTCCTGTGGCCACTGCTGAGTTTTCCAAATTTGCTGGCATATTGAGTGCAGCACTTTCACAGCATCATCTTTCAGGATTTGGAATAGGTCAACTGGAATTCCATCACCTCCACTAGCTTTGTTTGTAGTGATGCTTTCTAAGGCCCACTTGACCTAAGTTCTCCTGAAAACTGAGAGTTGCCAGAGTCCTAGCCTAGATTCCAAAAGGAGTAAAACAGAACTCTTAGATCACAGTTACCTCAGTCTCCCAAGAGAGCCTTGCTACATGCTCTCCAGAAAACAGTTGAGTGCTTACCAAGGATGAAACCACCATACCTGTGAAAAGGTTAGGGTTAGGAATAAAGTTGAGGGCTCAAAATGCAAAATGAGAAGAGCTCAGAATTTGAGAGGAGACTCGTCAAATCAGAAGCTGGTGGTGATGCACAGAAGCGATAAGTGCAGGAAGGCTGATTCAACACCTCAGTTGATTTCACCTCTTGGGGGTCACCTCCAGATCCCACTTCTGACACCACATATATCAACTTCAATAATACAAATAGCCAGTTATTTTATCAGCAAAAGCTGAGTTTATTCAGAAATATAGAGAAGTTGCAATTCAAGATAGGTGAACCACAGTGGACCACAGGCATATCCAGAGAGCAAGAAGCGGGGCCTTGCTACTATAGGAAACGGGGGGCAGTGGGATGGACTGTGACAGCCAGAGTCCATCGGAGGAGCTGGGGCCCAGAGCATGGAGGCGCCTACAGGTGGGGGCACTGCAGCCACAGCTGCAACCAGAATGAAGCACAGAGAAATGTTCTTCTTTATACCAGATAATAAATAGAGATGCTGTCCTGTCAGAGGTGAAGGGGGCATGTCTTACTGTTTGGGGATTGATAATGCACAGATTGACCAGGACTGAGGGGCTTGAGAGTTTCGTGCAAAGGCCTGTCTCAACTCTAACTTTAGCTGAAGTTGCTTTAATTAATTCCACAATATTCAGAGCAGCATAGTTCATAATTCCCCAAAAGGAAGCAACCGAATGTCCAACAGATGAACGCATGCAAAAATGTGGTATATCCACGCAATGGAAAATTATTCAACCACAAAGAGGAACGAAGTTTTAACACATGCTACAACATGGGTTCTTGTCCATTTTGCTTGAAAAATATTATGCTATGAAAGAAGCCAGTCATACAAGCCCATATATTATATTACCCACCTACATGAAATATCCAGAGTTTGGAATAGGCAAATCATGGGCGAGAATAGTGGTCACCACAGGCTGGGAAGGGAATGTGGAGTGACTGCTCAAGGGTACTGGGTTTCTTTATTCTTTACTATTTATTTATTTATTCGGCTGTACCAGGTCTTAATTGAGGCAATGTGGAATCTTTTGTTGTGGCCTGTGGGATTCTCAGTTGCAGACTCCTAGGTGTAGCATTGTGGATCTAGTTCCCCTACCACAGACTGAACCTGAGCCCTCTTCATTGGGAGCATGGAGTCTTAGCCACAGGACCACCAGGGAAGACCCTGGATTTCTCTTCAGGGCCATGAAAATGTTCTAAAATTGACTGTGGTGATGGTTGCATCTATCTGTGAGTGTACTTAAAACTACTGAACTGTTCACTCTAAATGCAGGAATTATGTGGTGTATGAACTATATCTCAATAAAGCTGTTATTAATATAAATATATGTATTTTCCCAGCTCCCTCTTTGCAGCCCCTCCCAACATGCACAGGGTCTGATTATAATGTGGAGCCTCAGCTCCTGACTGCTAGTTCCCAACAGTCCAAGGACCAACAGACATGCCAGGACACACTGGCCCCAGAAAGTGTGCTGTCGGGCCTTCCTGGGCCTGGCTGCTGCCCTCAGCCTGCCCCTGGACCACTCCCTACCCCAGGCCAGGGCCGCATCCACTGGGAGTTGCCAGGGTGGCCTGGGCAGCCAGCTTCACTGTGTCCCTCAAGGGTGTGTGTGAATATGTGTGCCAGTGAATGGATGTGGGGCTGGAGAAGAAGGCCATGGCTGGACCATGATCTCCATCCTGAGGGGATAGGGAGTTATGATGAGGTTGGCATCACCTGGCTGGTTTTAGGAGACCGGCACGTGAGGTCTCCATGGCACTGGCCTGCAAAGACTGATGTGCTGGATCTACTTTGCCCGGGGATGTGACCAGGGACGCATGAGCAGGGAGTGCCCAGAGCAGGCCAGCTCCCGCTGACACTGTCTATGTAGCAAGTACCCCACAGGCCTGGTTCCCTCCTTTCCTGCCTCCAGGGCCTGGAACCACCCTTCGAGCCCCACTTTTCTGAGCCGAGGCCTGTTACTCACATTCCAGATGCATCTTGGTGCTGTCAGGATCATTTCCTGGATCTGAGTATTTCCCCCAAACTGCACTAAACTTCTCCTGCGGCTGACTGGGGCCACCTCCACCTCCCCAGTGTGCAGAGACCCATTGTGGAGATGGACCCTGGGGTCAAGCATGCAGCCTCGGGCTTAGAACCAGTTGGGGTGGCAGGAATAAGGCTGGAGGGGTGGGAATGGGGTGAGGTGGCGTGGGTAAGGCACACTCTGCCAGTAGCTGGGGCCATGGAGCTCTGACTACAGGGCAAGAAGAGTTCTCAACAGCCTTACAAACGGTAACTGTTTTCATTGTTACATCCCGTTAGCTTCTGTGTTCATCTCTGGCTTAGAGAGGAGAAACTGAGGCATGGAAAGGCTGGGAACCCACTCACCCAGTGCCTTCCTTCCCTCTGGAGCCTGGAGCCTCTCCCCCTGAATCCCTGTACTCTGCAGAGACCTCTGCACCTGCAGCTTTGCACGTAGAGCCTGACATCTGGGATTCACCTCCACCAAGCCCCCGACCTAACCACGATGCTTCACCCTGGATGCAGCCGTCTCAGCCCTTCCACCGCAAGGCTTGGAGACTGGCTAGAGGTGGAGGGGCAGGGCATCAACTAGGCCAACACACTTTGTGGCTCAGGTGACCAGGTGGCAGGTGTGAAAATTAATAAAGGGAGCGCGCCTTTAACATGAAGTCAAGGACTTCCCTGGTGGTCCAGTGGTTAAGAGTCTAAGAATATGCCTGCCGATGCAGGAGAAATAGTTTCAATCCCCGGTCTAGGAAGATTCCATGTGCAGAAGGGCAGCTAGGCCCCTGCGTCACAGCCACTGAGCCGCTGCTCTGGAGCCTGCGCTTTGCAACAGGAGTGGCCACCGCAGTGAGAAGCCCGCACTCCACGAATGGAGAGTAGCCACCGCTCGCTGCAACTAAAGAAAAGCCCGAGCGGCAACAAAGACCCAGCACAGCCCAAAATAAATAAACAAAAATAAAATAAATGAAGTCAGACCCCCAAGTAGCTAAAGCAATCCTAAGAAAGAAAGACAGAAATCGGCTCCTTGGCCTACACTACAAAACTTCACTCATCAAAACAGTGTGTTTCTGGTGCAAAAGCTGAAATGTTAGGTCAATGGAACAGGATAGATAACCCAGAAATAAACCCACACACTTAGGGTAAATTAACCTATGACAAAGGAGGCAAGAATATACAATAGATAAAAGAAAGCCTTTTCAGTAAGTGATGCTGGGAAAACAGGACAGCTACATGTAAAACCATACACAAAAATAAATTAGAACACTCTCTAACACCATACACAAAAATAAACTCAAAATGGATCAAAGACCTAAATGTAAGGTTGGACACTATAAAACTCTTGGAGGAAATCATAGGTAGAATATTTTTCACATAAATTGCATCATGATCTTTTTTGGTCCACCTTCTAGAGTAATGAAAATAAAAACAAAGATAAACAAATGAGACCTAATTAAACTTAAAACTTCTGCACAGAAAAGGAAACCATAAATAAAGCAAAAAGACAGAATGGGAGAATATTTTCAAATGAAGCAACCAACAAGGGATTAATCTTCATAATATATAAACAGCTCATGCAGCTCTATGTAAAAAAAAAAAAATCAACTCAATCAAAAACTGGGCAGATGCTCTAAATAGACATTTCTCCAAAGAAGACAGATAGATGGTCAAAAAGTACAGGAAAAGATGCTCAACATCTCTATCAGAGAAATGCAAATCAAAATTACAGTGAGGTATCACCTTACACCAGTCAGAAGGGCCATTATCATAATGTCTACAAACAAGTGTTGGCGAGGATGTGGACGGGAATTCCCACTGTTGGTGGGAATGTAAACTGGTAAAACCTCTATGGAGAACAGTATGAAGGTTCCTTAAAAAACTAAAAATAGAACTACCATATGACCCAGCAATGCCACTGCCGGGCACTTATCGGGAACAAATCATAATGTGAATCAATGCATGCGCCCCAGCGTTCACTGCAGCACTCTTCACAATAGCACCTAAAACCCATCAAAAGAGGAACAGAAAAGAAGATGTGACACATATGTACAATGGGATATTACTCAGCCATAAAAAGAATGAAGTAATGTCATTTGCAGGGACATGCATGGACCTAGAGATTATCATACAAAGTGAAGTAAGACAGAGAAAGACAATACCATATGACATCGATTATACGTGGAATCTAAAAAAATGGTACAAACGAAGTTATTCACAAACCAGAGACAGAGTCACAGATGTGGAGAATACACCAGGGCTCCCAGGGGAGAACGGGGAAGGGTAAATTGGGAGACGGAAACTGACGGATACATGCTGGTTGCTGCTGTTGCTCAGTCGCTGAGTTGTGTCCGACTCTCTGTGACCCCATGGACGGCAGCACGCCGGGCTTCCCTGTCCATCAGCAACTCCTGGAGCTTGCTCAAACTCATGTCCATTGAGTCGGTGATGCCATCCAACCATCTCATCCTCTGTCGCCCCCTTCTGCTCCTGCCTTCAATCTTCCCTAGCATCAGGGTCTTTTCCAATGAGTCAGCTCTTTGCATCGGGTGGCCAAAGGATTGGAGCTTCAGCTTCAGCATCAGTCCTTCCAATGAATATTCAGGGTTGATTTCCTTTAGGATTAACTGGTTTGATCTCCTTGCTGTCAAGGGACTCTTAAGAATTTTCTGCAGCACCACAATTTGAAAGCATCAATTCTTCAGCACTCAGCCTTCTTTATGGTCCAACTTTCACATCTGTACATGACTACTAGAAAAACCATAGCTTTGACTTTAACTGCTCCTAAGTCTGTATGTCTGTAACTAAGTTTGCTTTTCTTCCTCCTAACTCTGTGGAGCTACACTTTGCACTGATTTTCCTTTCTGCTAAGTACATCCTGTATCTGGTGTTTACCCTTATAATACTCTTCTCCTTGTAGTTACATATCAGAAAGAAGGCCACCAAGCCCCTAACCTGCCAGGCTCAATTTCTGGGTTACTGACTACTGATACCAGTCTGTGACTGTCTTTGAAACAATGCAAGAGGAAGACATCAAGATCCTAACACCTTTGTTCCTCATCACTGACTTCTGACTACAAGCCCTCATCTTCTGTAAGCCCCTAGACACCTCAGGAACCAGAGATCAAATTGCCAACATCCGTTGGATCATCAAAAAAGCAAGACAGTTCCAGAAAAACTTCTGCTTTATTGACTATGCCAAAGCCTTTGACTGTGTGGATCACAATAAACTGTGGAAAATTCTGAAGGAGATGGGAATACCAGACCACTTTACCTGCCTCCTGAGAAATCTGTATGCAGCTCAAGAGGCAGCAGTTAGAACCAGATATGGAACAACAGACTGGTTCCAAATTGGGAAGGGAGTATGTCAAGGCTGTTTATTGTCACCCTGCTTACTTAACTTATATACAGAGTACATCATGCAAAATGCCAGGCTGGATGAAGCACAAGCTGGAATCAAGATTGCCAGGAGAAATATCAATAACCTCAGATATGCAAATTATACCACCCTTATGGCAGAAAGCGGAGAAGAAATAAAGAGCCTCTTAAAGTGAAAGAGGAGAGTGAAAAAGTTGGCTTAAAAGTTAAAACATTCAGAAAACTAAGATCATGGCATAGATAGGGGAAACAATAGAAACAGTGAGAGACTTTATTTTGGGGGGCTCCATAATCACTGCAGATGGTGACTGCAGCCATGAAATTAAAAGATGCTTGCTCCTTGGGAGAAAAGCTATGACCAACCTAGACCGCATATTAAAAAGCAGAGATATTACTTTGCCAACGAAGGCTGTCTAGTCAAAACTATGGTTTTTCCAGTGGTCATGGATGGATGTGAGAGTTGGATTATAAAGAAAACTGAGTGCCAAAGAATAGATGCTTTTCAACTGTGGAATTGGAGAAGACTCTTGAGAGTCCTTTGGACTGCAAAGAGATCAAACCAGTCAATCCTAAAGGAAATCAATCCTGAATATTCATTGGAAGGACTGATGCTGAAGCTGAAGCTCCAATAATTTGGCCACCTGATGCGAAGAACTGACTCATTTGCAAAGACCATGATGCTGGGAAAGATTGAAGGCAGGAGCAGAAGAGGGCGACAGAGGATAAGATGGTTGGATGGCGTCACCAACTCGATGGAGTTGAGTTTGAGCAAGCTCCGGGAGATGGTGAAGGACAGGAAAACCTGGCATGCTGCAGTCCATGGGGTGTCACAAGTCAGACACGACTGAGTGACTGAACTGAACTGGTTGACCTCAGGCAGGATGGGAAACTATCAGGCAATCCTCCTTGAAGATCCCATTGTCACCTTCCCAGTGAGCAATTCTTTATATCCTGCTGCCCTGATTCCCTCACTCCCTGAGGAGATCCTCGACAACCCCCAGAGGTTATGGAGACTATTTACCTGGCTCAACAGCCTGGTTCCAAATTGGAAAAGGAGTACGTCAAGGCTGTATATTGTCACCATGTTTATTTAACTTATATGCAGAGTACATCATGAGAAATGCTGGACTGGAAGAAACACAAGCTGGAATCAAGATTGCCGGGAGAAATATCAATAACCTCAGATATGCAGATGACACCACCCTTATGGCAGAAACTGAAGAGGAACTAAAAAGCCTCTTGATGAAAGTGAAAGTGGAGAGTGAAAAGGTTGGCTTAAAGCTCAACATTCAGAAAATGAAGATCATGGCATCTGGTCCCATCACTACATGGGAAATAGATGGAGAAACAGTGGAAACAGTGTCAGACTTTATTTTTCTGGGCTCCAAAATCACTGCAGATGGTGACTGCAGCCATGAAATTAAAAGACGCTTACTCCTTGGAAGGAAAGTTATGACCAACCTAGATAGCATATTCAAAAGCAGAGACATCACTCTGCCAACAAAGGTTCGTCTAGTGAAGGCTATGGTCTTTCCTGTGGTCATGTATGGATGTGAGAGCTGGACTGTGAAGAAGGCTGAGCGCCGAAGAATTGATGCTTTTGAACTGTGGTGTTGGAGAAGACTCTTGAGAGTCCCTTGGACTGCAAGGAAATCCAACCAGTCCCTTCTGAAGGAGATCAGCCCTGGGATTTCTTTGGAAGGAATGATGCTAAAGCTGAAACTCCAGTATTTTGGCCACCTCATGCGAAGAGTTGATTCACTGGAGAAGACTCTGATGCTGGGAGGGATTGGGGGCAGGAGGAGAAGGGGACGACAGAGGATGAGATGGCTGGATGGCATCACTGACTCGATGGGTGTGAGTCTGTGTGACCTCCGGGAGTTGGTGATGGACAAGGAGGCCTGGCGTGCTGCAGTTCATGGGGTCGCAAAGAGTCGGACACGACTGAGCGACTGATCTGATCTGATCTAATCTGATCTACCTGGCTCAACTGGATCTGTCAGATAAATCTCTGAGCAATGCTGATTGGGATCTGTTTGGGCAGGAGGATCAGAGATATGCAGGGTATGCAGGAGCAATGAAGAGAAGTGAAAGGCAAAGGAGAAAAAGAGATATATCCATCTTAATGCGGAGTTGCAAAGAATATCAAGGAGAGATAAGAAAGCCTCCTCCAGTGATAAATGCAAAGAAATAGAGGAAAACAATAGAATGGGAAAGAATAGCAGGGCAAAGACTAATAGAGTTTTGCCAAGAAAATGCACTGTTCATAGCAAATACCCTCTTCCAACAACACAAGAGAAGACTCTATACATGGACATCACCAGATGGTCAACACTGAAATCAGATGGATTATGTTCTTTGCAGCCAAAGATGGAGAAGCTCTATACAATCAGCAAAAACAAGACCAGGAGCCGACTGTGGCTCAGACCATGAACTCCTTATTGCCAAATTCAGACTTAAATTGAAGAAAGTAGGGAAAACCACTAGACCATTCAGGTATGACCTAAATCAAATCCCTTATGATTATACAGTGGAAGTGAGAAATAGATTTAAGGGCCTAGATCTAATAGATAGAGTGCCTTAGATAGAGTGCCTGATGAACTATGGAATGAGGTTTGTGACATTGTGCAGGAGACAGGGATCAAGACCATCCCCATGGAAAAGAAATGCAAAAAAGCAAAATGGCTGTCTGGGGAGGCCTTACAAATAGCTGTGAAAAGAAGAGAAGTAAAAAGCAAAGAAGAAAAGGAAAGATATAAACATCTGAATGCAGAGTTCCAAAGAATAGCAAGAAGAGATAAGAAAGCCTTCTTCAGCAATGAATGCAAAGAAATAGAGGAAAACAACAGAATAGGAAAGACTAGGGATTTCTTCAAGAAAATCAGAGATACCAAAGGAACATTTCATGCAAAAATGGGCTCGATAAAGGACAGAAATGGTATGGACCTAACAGAAGCAGAAGATATTAAGAAGAGGTGGCAAGAATACACAGAAGAACTGTACAAAAAAGAGCTTCACGACCCAGATAATAATGATGGTGTGATCACTGACCTAGAGCCAGACATCCTGGAATGTGAAGTCAAGTGGGCCTTAGAAAGCATCACTACGAACAAAGCTAGTGGAGGTGATGGAATTCCAGAGGAGCTATTCCAAATCCTGAAAGATGATGCTGTGAAACTGCTGCACTCAATATGCCAGCAAATTTGGACAACTCAGCAGTGGCCACAGGACGGGAAAAGGTCAGTTTTCATCCCAATTCCAAAGAAAGGCAATGCCAAAGAATGCTCAGACTACCGCACAATTGCACTCATCTCACACGCTAGTAAAGTAATGCTCAAAATTCTCCAAGCCAGGCTTCAGCAATATGTGAACCGTGAACTTCCTGATGTTCAAGCTGGTTTTAGAAAAGGCAGAGGAACCAGAGATCAAATTGCCAACATCCGCTGGATCATTGAAAAAGCAAGAGAGTTCCAGAAAAACATCTATTTCTGCTTTATTGACTATGCCAAAGCCTTTGACTGTGTAGATCACAATAAACTGTGGAAAATTCTGAAAGAGATGGGAATACCAGACCACCTGATCTGCCTCTTGAGAAATTTGTGTGCAGGTCAGGAAGCAACAGTTAGAACTGGACATGGAACAACAGACTGGTTCCAAATAGGAAAAGGAGTACGTCAAGGCTGTATATTGTCACCCTGTTTATTTAACTTATATGCAGTGCACATCATGAGAGACGCTGGACTGGAAGAAACACAAGTTGGAATCAAGATTGCTGGGAGAAATATCAATAACCTCAGATATGCGGATGACACCACCCTTATGGCAGAAAGTGAAGAGGGGCTAAAAAGCCTCTTGATGAAAGTGAAAGTGGAGAGTGAAAAAGTTGGCTTAAAGCTCAACATTCGGAAAAACGAAGATCATGGCATCCAGTCCCATCACTACATGGGAAATAGATGGGGAAACAGTGGAAACAGTGTCAGACTTTATTTTTCTGGGCTCCAAAATCACTGCAGACGGTGACTGCAGCCATGAAATTAAAAGACGCTTACTCCTTGAAAGGAAAGTTAAGACCAACCTAGATAGCATATTGAAAAGCAGATACATTACTTTGCCAACAAAGGTTCGTCTAGTGAAGGCTATGGTCTTTCCTGTGGTCATGTATGGATGTGAGAGCTGGACTGTGAAGAAGGCTGAGCGCCGAAGAATTGATGCTTTTGAACTGTGGTGTTGGAGAAGACTCTTGAGAGTCCCTTGGACTGCAAGGAGATCCAACCAGTCCCTTCTGAAGGAGATCAGTCCTGGGATTTCTTTGGAAGGAATGATGCTAAAGCTGAAACTCCAGTATTTTGGCCACCTCATGTGAAGAGTTGACTCACTGGAGAAGACTCTGATGCTGGGAGGGATTGGGGGCAAGAGGAGAAGGGGACGACAGAGGATGAGATGGCCGGATGGCATCACTGACTCGATGGACATGAGTCTGAGTGACCTCCGGGAGTTGGTGATGGACAGGGAGGCCTGGCGTGCTGTGATTCATGGGGTCGCAAAGAGTCGGACACGACTGAGCGACTGATCTGATCTGATCTGATCTGAGATCTCTTCAAGAAGATTAGAGATACCTAGGGAACATTTCATGCAAAGATGGGCACAATAAAGAACAGAAATGGTATGGACCTAACAGAAGCAAAAGATATTAAGAAGAGGTGGCAAGAACACACAGAACTGTGCAAAAAAGATCTTCAAGCCCCAGATAACCATGATGGTATGATCACTCCCCTAGAGCCAGACATCGTGGAATGCGAAGTCAAGTGGGCCTTAGGAAGCATCACTACAAACAAATCTGGTGGAGGTGATGGAATTCCAGTTGAGCTATTTCAAATCCTCAAATACGATGCTGTGAAAGTGCTTCACTCAATATGCCAGCAAATTTGAAAGACTCAGCAGTGGCCACAGGACTAGAAACAGTCAGTTTTCATTCCAATCCCAAAGAAGAGCAATGCCAAAGAATGTTCAGACCAGCTCACAATTACATTCATTTCACATGCTAGCATGGAGAAGGCAATGGCACCCCACTCCATTAATCTTGCCTGGAAAATCCCATGGAGGAGCCTGGTGGGCTGCAGTCCATGGGGTCGCTAAGAGCCAGACACGACTGAGCAACTTCACTTTCACTTTTCACTTTCATGCATTGGAGAAGGAAATGGCAACCCACTCCAGTGTTCTTGCCTGGAGAATCCCAGGATGGGGGAGCCTGGTGGGCTGCCGTCTATGGAGTCGCACAGAGTTGGACACGACTGAAGTGACTTAGCAGCAGCAGCAGTAACAGCACATGCTAGCAAGGTCATGCTCAAAATACTTCACACTAGGCTTCTACAGTATGTGAACCAAGAACTTCCAGATGTACAAGCTGGATTTAGAAAGGCAGAGGAACCAGAGATCAAATTGCCAACATCCATTGGATCACTGAAAAAGCAAGAGAGCTCCAGAAAAACATCTACTTCTGCTTCATTCAGTTCAGTTCAGTTCAGTCGTGTCTGACTCTTTGTGACCCCATGGACTGCAGTATGCCAGGCTTTCCCGTCCATCACCAGATCCTGGAGCTTGCTCAAACTCATGTCCATTGAGTCGGTGATGTCATCCAACCATCTCATCCTCTGTCGCCCCTTTCTGCTCCTGCCTTCAATCTTTCCCAGCATCAGGGTCTTTTCCAATGAGTCAGTTCTCTGCATCAGGTGGCCAAAGGATTGGAGCTTCAGCTTCAGCATCAGTCCCCCCAATGAATATTCACTATTGATTTCCTTTAGGATTGACTGGTTTGATCTTGCAGTCCAAGGGACTCTCAAGAGTCTTCTCCAACACCACAGTTCAAAGCATCATTTCTTCAGTGCTCAGCCTTCTTTATGGTCTAACTCTCACAGCCATCCATGATCACTGGAAAAATTATAGCTTTGACTAGACAGGCATTTGTCAGCAAAATGATATCTCTGCTTTGTAATATGCTTTCCAGGTTGGTCATAGCTTTTCTTCCAAGGAGCAAGTGTCTTTTAATTTCATGGCTACAGTCACCATCTGCAGTGAATTTGGAGCCCCCCAAATAAAGTCTCTCACTGTTTCCATTGTTTCCCCATCTATTTGCCTTGAAGTGATGGGACTGGATGCCATGATCTTAGTTTTCTGAATGCTGAGTTTTAAGCCAACTTTTTACTTTTTTCTTTCACTTTCATCAAGAGGCTCTTTATTTCTTTTTTGCTTTCTGTCATAAGGGTGGTATCATCTGCATATCTGAGGTTATTGATATTTCTCCTGGCAATCTCGATTCCAGCTTGTACTTATCCAGCCTGGCATTTTGCATGATGTACTTTGCATATAAGTTAAATAAGCAAGGTGACAACATATAGCTTTGACTTACTCGTTTCCCAATTTGGAACCAACCTGTTGTTCCATGTCCAGTTCTAACTGTTGCTTCTTGACCTGCATACAGATTTCTCAGGAGGCAGGTAAGGTGGTTTAGTATTTCCATCTCTTGAAGAATTTTCCACAGTTCGTTGTGATCTATATAGTCAAAGGCTTTGGCGTAATCAATAAAGCAGAAGTAGACATTTTCCTGGAACTCTCTTGCTTTTTCAATGATCTAACGGATGTTGACAATTTGATATCTGGGTCATCTACCTTTTCTAAGTCCAGGTTGAACATCTGGAAGTTCACAGTTCACAAACTGCTTCATTGACTGTGCTAAAGCCTTTGACTGTGTGGATCACAACAAACTGTAAA
Organism: Tragelaphus eurycerus; assembly: GCA_935064755.1. Taxonomy (NCBI): domain Eukaryota; kingdom Metazoa; phylum Chordata; class Mammalia; order Artiodactyla; family Bovidae; genus Tragelaphus; species Tragelaphus eurycerus. The sequence goes on along the minus strand of CAKXYN010000162.1, from coordinate 331,181 downwards.
GATGAAGAGTTATGTAGCACTGTACCCCCTACATGCGCAGCTGCCACTGGGGAGTTTTCTCAGGGTTGATGGAGGGACTAGAAACAGCAGGTCTGAAAACTCAATTGAGAAGGGGTCCTGCTCCCCGGGAAAGAAAACGGGAACTAGTGGAAATGTAAAATTCCCAGAGGCATTGGTGGGGAGTAGCAGGGAGACAGAAGTGTCCCTTGGGTGAGGACGTCAGCGGCCTGGGTCTCCAGTCCACTACCATCCTGGTGTGGGAGGCAAGTGCCCGCTTACCGCAGACCAGAGGAGGGGGCCTTGGGAGTTGGGGGTGTGTGGGGGGGTGGGACTAGGCTGGGGAGGACTCAGGAGGCTCCAGCCTCAGCCGATCTGACTGTGCTGCCTCTGGGGAGGGTCCCCAGCAAGATCCCAGAGGATCTTTGTCCACATCCAGGGTCCAGGCCATTGGGGCTGGGAGACCAGGTTGCCCAGGTGGGGATGAGCCTGGGGCTCTCTTGGCCGACTTGTCACTTGGACCTCTTCCGTGGGGTGGCGCCCTAGAGACAGCGGAAACGGGGGATCTGCCTCCTGCCGCACTTTGGCCCTGGGAGGGAAGACAGCAGGTGGACAGCATTTTCTGGAGTGGGAGGAGGCAGGGTCCAGGGTTCACAGAGAAAAGCAGGAGGCCCATGTGGATCTCAACTGAGGTTCTCCGCCCAAGACAGGGCAGAGTCAACCCTGCCAACAGCCAGGGTGTGGCTTCTTCACAGAATGTACTCAAAACCAAGGCCCAGAGTGGGGCTCAGTCTGAACAAAGTTCATAGACTTTCACACAACACAGTGCATTCAGTAATATAGAGCTTATGAAAGCGACGTGTGTTGGAGGAAGCACATCATTTGACGAGAAGCACAGTTCCACCATCCACGTGCTTGCTCGTGCAATCGCTCAGTCGTGTCTGACTCTCGGTGACCCCATGGACTGTGGCCCCCCAGGCTCCTCTGTCCATGGGATTTCCCAGGTAAGGATACCAGGGTGGGTAGCCCTCTCCTCCTTCAGGGGATCTCCCCAACTCAGGGACTGAACCTGCGTCTCCTGTGTCTCTTGCGTGAGCAGGTGGACTCTTTACCACTGTGCCACCTGGGAAGCCCCTCTACCATCCACAGGAAAATATAAATATCAAGTATTAAACCCACTCTGCTGGTATTTTACTGCATTTTTACTTGGTTGAGATAAAAATGTGTACATGTTTACAGTTATGTCTTTTTCACTTAACAGTATAAGAGAAGCATTTTCTTACATTGGCCTAAACTCTGGTTTGAAAGCACCATTTTTAATGGCTGCTTAAGCAGCATGTGGATACACCATGTTTGCTCAGGTACTGCTCTACATTTTAAGGTGTTTATTACTTATCCTTCTATTTGGCTGCACCTGGTCTTAGTCGGGGCATGCAGGATCTTTCATCTTCATGGTGGCATAAAGGATTTTTAGTTTTGACATTTGGGTCAGGGGTCTAGTTCCCTGACCAGGGATGGAACTCAGGGCCCTTGCAATGAGAGTGTGGAGTTTTAGCCACTGGACCACCAGGGAAGCCCTTTCCCTATTATTGATCATCTAAAGGGGTTCCCATGCTGCCCTGGTGGCTCAGCTGGTAAAGAATCCGCCTGCAATGCAGGAGACCTGGGTTTGATCCCTGGGTTGGGAAGATCCCCTGGAGAAGGGAAAGGCAACCCACTCCGGTATTCTGGGGGTTGCAAAGACTCGGACATGACTAAGTGACTTTCACTTTCGAGTGATTTATACTTTTTGCTCAAAGGACATATTAATGCATATTTTCAATATTTTGGATTTTTGTTAGGATAGTTTAGAAAAAGTTAATTAACGGACCAAAGTATGAACACTTTTTTAGGCTTTAGATGCTTATTGCTGGACTGCTTTCCGAAGAGCCACATCGGTTTCCTCTCCAGGTAGGACTGGATGAGATCTGCCCTCACCGTCTGTCCTTCACTGAAAGGAACGTCCGTGGTGGTCCAGGCCAGGGCTCCTCCTCCCGGCCCTCGCCCCACAGGAGACGCTGCCTTTGCCCCGAGGGGCCTCAGGTGGAGGGGCCTGAGCGGCAAGGCTGCTGGGTACAAGTTTCGTTTCCCTCAGACCCTTGGAAGGCAGGAATGAGAAGAGGCAGTGTCTCTGGAGTGTTGAAACTGGGAATGCCAAATGAAACCACAGAGAGAGGGCAGCTTGCTGACACTTGCAGTGACATCTGAGTGGGGACTAGTACGCGCTGACTGTCCTGAGCAGGTTGAGTTAGGGTTGGGGTCCTTCCACCTTCCTCCTAGGGCTTCCCCGGTGCCTCGGCGGTAAAGAATCTGTCTGCCAATGCAGGAGATGACAGTTCCATCCCTGGGTCGGGAAAATCCCCTGGAGAAGAAAAATCCCCTTGCAGTATTCTTGCATGGGCAATCCCACAGACAGAGGAGTCTGGTGGGCTACAGTTCAAGGTCACAAAGAGTTGGACACGACTTAGTGACTAAACAACAACGATCTTCCTCCTTAGGAAAAGTGGCCACACTTCCCAGGCTTCTGTGCAGTCAGGTGTGGTGAGTGACTAGCCAGCTGACTGACCACAGGCGGCTGGGATATGCCTCCTTCATCCTTTGCTCTCCTTGCTGTCTGCAATGTTGTGATGTCTGGGGCTTGAGCAGCCATTTGGAACCATGCGGGGGATCCATGTGCTTTCAATGACCAACGAGTTACTAACTGGTCCTGGTAGCACTGCCTCCAGATGTCACTTATGGGAGAGAGAGGATACAGGCTTCTTTAAGCCACTACTTCGTGGAGTCTTCTGTCACACGAATCTTAACACATTTGTCCAGACTCCTCCTCCAGAGTCTCACAGTTCTGTGCTGCCAGTTCCTTCTCTTGCCTTGGCCACCTCAGGGTTCAGTCCCTGCTGCCCTCACAGTCTGCCATGGGGTCCCCCAAACAGACACGTGGGTGGGGCCAGGCTATCCCTGGGGAACCTGGAGGAGCCATCATCCGCGAGTCTGCTGCGTGGGTGCCTGGACTGCACAATGTGGTACTCCAGACTCCTGACCCCGCGACACCACAGTGGTCCCTGCTCTCCTCCGGCTGCCCCCGTGATGCTCAGCATGTCCGCCTCTTCTCTCTCCTGACACCCTGCCCTGCAGCTGTCAGAGCATGGACACCCTCCCTCCCTGTTGGGGGCAGTCCACCGTCCCCCAGGACAGTCTCCCTCAGGTGGCCCAGAGCCGCCTCCCCGCTGCTGCCCTGACCACGGGTGGGGTACGGCCCCTCTCAGTCCTTCATTCCTGACCCCCCGCCTCCTCCGGCTAGCAAGTGGTTCCAGGACCCCCGGGCTCCCCATCCTGGCCCTGGGGTGCACACAGCAGGGATTCTGGGTGGAGCAGACTGTTTTCTTTCTGGGGTCTGTCTCATCTTCCGTCGTCCCGGCCCCACTTTCTCCTCCAAGGGACTCGACACTAGACTTGGAGGGTGGGAAGCTTGGTGCCCCAAAGGGGCCTGGGGACGGTGCGTCCAGGCGTCGTCAGGAAGAGCGAAGGGAGCAGGGAGCAGGGTTATGGGAGGCGCTCCCCTCCCCGTAAAGGATGCCGATCTAACACTTATGGCAGGGGAACGCCCCTCTGCAGGTGAGCTGAGAGCCTCTGGTGGGCGCCGGAGGCTCCGAAGGTGTCCCTGGCCCCGGGGCTTGGGAGAAGGGTGTGCCTTCCAGCCGGCGGGCACGGGCGGCTCCCGACGGCTGCATAGGGACCCGAGGACGAGGAGGGCGGGGAGAAGGGAGGGGGTGAGTCCCACGCGGAAGTCAGGTAGGACCGCTGGGCGGCCTCCAAACCACACTCGGGTTCCCAGCGGCGCTGGGGCTGCCTCTCCTCGGGACCCTCCGACCCTGAGCCCAGCGCGACCACCAGCATGCGGGTGAGTCCGCGAGAGGCCACGCCCGCCGGGACAGGCCTCGGCCTCCCGCCCCTCACGCCTCCGTCCCGGTCCCCTGCAGAGCGGGAGGGGGGCCCGCAGGGGGTCGTGTCCTCCACCCTCCCAACCCCCGCTCCCCCGGGACTGGGGCAGGACGGAAGAAAGGGCTTGCCTCCTGCGCCGGGAGCCCCGGGGAGAGCGGGGTCAGGTGGGGGCGTGGCCACCCCCCGGGCGCTGAGCCTGGAGCCGGACCCCAGACCTCGCGGCTCCGTCCAGCGGGCAGGGGGCTGGGGAGACCCAGGGTGGCCGGCAGGGCCCTCCGCTCCTAGGGGTTCTGCCCGGGCCGGGGTGGGAGTCGCTCAAGGCTGCTGATTCGGAATCTGGGGACAGAGCAGGAGAGCGTCCGGGAGGACTTCCTCTCTTTCCTCCGCCAGGGACGAGGTCTCGAGGCCCGGGCAGCCGTGGGTGGCCGGGAGGACACCCGAGCTGAGGTGGAGAGCGAAACCCGCCTCCCCGTCGCCCTCCTCCGGGCGCTCCCAGGTGTGGGCCAGGCAGGCGGCCTCGCACTCCGCCTCGGCCATGCCAGGGCTGTGGAGCCTTGGCAGCTGAGGCTGGTTCCTAGGCCAGCCCTGTGCTGGGAGGAAGGGAGCCTGGGGCTAGGGGGGAGGTGGCCTGGGGATGGGGTTGGGGGGTGTGGAGGGAGCTAAGGCAAGAAAATCAGCCTTTGGGTAAAGACAGACACAGACAGCAGAGAGCTCCGCCCCAGCCGGATCTGAGCATCCCCTTCCCCTGCTCAAATCCCTTCCATTTCCCAGCCCCCATCCCTGGCCCCAGCTGCAGTCCAAGCTCCACCGCTGCCTGTGCAGCCCTCTGGTCTCAGTTCAGTTCAGTTCAGTTCAGTTGTGTCCGACTCTATGACCCCATGGACTGCAGCACGTCAGGCCTCCCTGTCCATCACCAACTCTCAGAGCTTGCTCAGACTCATGTCCTTTGAGTCGGTGATGCCCTCCAACCATCTCAACTTCTGTCATCCCGTTCTCCTCCCACCTTCAGTCTTTCCCAACATCAAGGTCTTTTCCAGTGAGTCAGTTCTTCGCATCAGGTGGCCAAAGGATTGGAGTTTCAGCTTCAGCATCAGTCCTTCTAATGAATATTTAGGACTGATTTCCTTTAGGATGGACTGGTTGGATCTCCTTGCAGTCCAAGGGACTCTCAAGAGCCTTCTCCAACACCACAGTCCGGAAGCCCTCTGGTCTAGCTTCTGCTAACTGCTGGTCTCACCTCCTAGCAGCTGCCCTCAAGCCCTTTATGCTTCTGCAGAGCTGAAGTGCTGAGCACCGAGGCTCTATGCTGTCAAGTCCCTGAGTCTCTGTAGCAGATGCTTGGACTGCAGCTGTGTGCTGCCCCTCAGGCCCTGTCCACACTACCAGGGCAAGCTCTGGGCTCCCTCCTCTGCCAAGCAGGTACCTGCCTCTCCAGGCCCGTGTCCACTCACGCTGGGCACTGCCCATGAGGGCTGCACTCACAGCAGGCCGCATCTGGGGTGGATGACCAGACAGACATGTGATCTGACAAATGAGATGGATGGACAGTGGGAGGCATGGTGGGAAGAAGGGGCCCAAGGTGGGAGGGAGGCAGATGACAGGACTTGGAAGACAAGGGAGCCAGGACTTCCCTGGCGGCCCAGTGGTTGGGACTTGGCGCTTCTGCTGCAGGGTGCATCGGTTTGATCCCTGGTCAGGGAGGTGAGATCCTACGTGTTTCACGGTGTGGCCCCCAAAAGATGAGGAAACAGAACCAGGGGGATCGCACGTGTGGGCAGGCCTCTCCACGTCTGAGCTTGGTAGTGGGGGTGGGCCGTCCCTTCGCTGAGTGATGAAACCACTGCTTGCTGGTAGGGCCTAGCCAGGGGGCCGTGGAGTGCTGGCTGGGCTGTGGTGTGACCCTAAGCCTGAGGCGGGCCATGGATGGTAGGGGGAGGCCCCTGCCTGCTGCGTGTGGCTGGGGTGACGTCGTGTGCTCCAGGTAGGCTGCCCGGCCAGAAGGGTCGGGAGATGGGGGGCAGGCACACCCGCACAGCAGTCCCCGTGCCCTGCCGGAACCTGCAAGCTGCCTGGGGATGGACAGACAGAGTGTGGATCCCCAGGCCTGGCCCCCATGCCTGGGCTGGTCTCCCGGGGAGCTGCAGCCTCTAAAGAAGTCAAGCAGGCAGTGGGTGGGTCGACAGGGGCTCTGGCCTGGACTCAGTCCTGGGCCTGGCCCACTGGGTGCGTGGCCTGAAGGGAGTGGGGGCTGGAAGCCCCAAGGGAGGACAATGGAGAGCTGGGTGCCTGGAACCTCCCCGTCCATGTGCGCAGACTTGCTGGGGGCCTGCACATAGTGGGGCTGGGACCCCCAAGGCCAAGTGGGCCTGGGGAGCCTCTGACCCTGCCTAGGGTCTGGGAGCCTGATGGGCACACATGGCTTCCTGGAGGTGGGGCCTGGTGGACGGGGACAGCGGAACCCCCAGATAGCTCGCCTCAGGTGCACCAAGCAGTCAGTTTGGCTGGAGGTGGGGGTGACTTTAGGGAAGCCTGGTTCTAATCCGTGAAGACCTCTCTCCCTGGAGGACAGGTGGGCAATGGACAGCCTGATCTTGGAGCCTGGGGCCCAGGCAGCTGGCCTGGGGATGGGGCCGCTGGGCACAGAGCGTGTGGGCACCAGATGTCCGGACATCGAGTGTGGGGTGGCTTGACAGGACGAGGCAGGGGACTTAGGCCTGGCTGCTGCTGCTCCTGCACCTGCCGGCCCTTTCCCTGCGGGGACCAGGTCATGACCGGGGTGGGGCTGTGTCCCAGTGATGGGGGACAGTGCCCGTGGGACCCCTCTGGTCCAGGTCACACAGCAGCCTCCAGGGAAGGCTGACTCCCCTTTTCCAAGAGGCTCTGGGTAATGCCCCAAAGTCATGTGATGTCTCTGGGGAAAGACAGCTGCCCCAGCCTCACTTCTGGGGCCACTTGAGGGTTAGCCTCCCGCTGCTGCCTTTGGGAGTCCCTCGGGGATGGTCATCCCCAGGCTCCCTCCGCCTGTCTGGATCCCTGTGCCGTCCCTCCCCGCCTGTAGACCCCGTCTCCCCACCCAGGTACCCTGTCTTCCCACCCTGGGTACCCCATCTCCTCACTCAGGTACCCCATCTCCCCACCCGGGGACCCCATCTCCCTACCCCAGGTACCCCATCTGCCCGCCCCAGGGTCCCCGTCTCCCCAGCTGGGACCCCATCTTCCCGCTGCTGGTCCTGCCCACTCTTCAGCCTCAGGCTCACGTGAGGTAGACTCTCTTTTCAGCTTTTGTGGGCCTGCCGGCGAGGGACCCTCAGAGGGTCGTCCTGCAGGGGGTCCCAGCCCAGCAAGCGTAGGCCTCCTCCTGGGTCCGAGGTCGAGTACGTGAGGACCCATTTCACTCACGAATTTGTCCCACATGATGCTTCGCTCCTACAGTGGGCAAGTCACAGGACTGGCTGCTGGTGACAGAAATGCACAGCGTCCCTCATCCCCATCTTCGTGAGACCTAACTCCTGCGCTGAGACAGGTGCCTCAGCCCAGAGCGCATGCGCACAGACCTGCCTGAGGCGGCGGCTTTCTCCTCTGGCCCTGACCCCACTGCGGGTCCAAGGGCTGGGGCAGTGCGGGGTTGGAGCTGGGGCAGGAGGGGGCAGGCCTGTGGAGGGGGTGAGCGCCCCCCAGGAAAGCAGGACAGAAGGCCGGGCAGGGGCTGCACTGGGGCACGAAGACCCTGGTGTCCCGTGCCCCGGAGCCGGCCGTTTTGTGGCTGAGACAGAGGGGAGAGAGAGGGCAGACCCAGGCCTGGTTCTGGACCCAGTAGTTCTGGGTGTGTCTGGGGGTGGGGAGTTGGGGTCGAGTCCTGGATTTAGTGAAACAAAATAAAAAACAGGTCCCCAGTAAGCTGAATTTCACACACACGGCAGTATTTTTTTTTTTTTTTTAGTGTAGGTTATGTCCCATGCAATAATTGGGACATACTTATACTAAATGGTATTTATTGTTTATCTGAAATTCAAATGTGATGGGTGGCCTCCGTTTTCTCTGGCAGCCCTCAAGGGCAGACTGGCTGGAGCAGTCCAGTGAGGCCTTCTGGAGGAGGCAGGAATGCGCAGGGAGGAGAAGGGGAGCGGTGGGGGGAGCAGGGCAGGGGCTGGCCAGGACGCTGGGCAGCTGCAATGCCCAGGGGTGGGGTGGGGGTGGGGGGTGCAGGCTTGTGAGCTGGGCGGGGTTGCCCAGGGGCAGTAGTGGGTAGTGGGCTGGCGGCGGGCCCACAGTGGGATGGGGAGCCACCAGGCCCTTCAAAGAAGGGCTCTCAGTGCCCCCAGGCCCTCATCCTGGGCTTCCTGTCCCTCCCGGGGCCCCCATGCTCCCTGGGGAGCTGCTGACGGGGACATGGCTGGGGGCCTCTCACTGGACGCACAGCCTGGCCAGCCCTTTGCCGGGGCTGCAGGATGCTACCCGCGTTGCGTCAAGCCCCCCGCAAGGCTGGGAGAGGTGGGTTCTTGCCTGAGGGCACAAAGCCTCAGTGCCTGCTGGGCTCTTGGCTCTGGAGGCGGCGTCTGTCCCCTGCCTTGGCCCCCAGGCTCCCCCTGATGACCCACCTGCCTGTCTGCCCTGGTCCCCCATCTCTTGTGTCCCCCACTCCCCTCAGCCCAGTGGCTCTTCCAGAGAAGGGGCCCTGGGTCACTTTGTCTCAAGCCCTCCTAGCCTGCTGTCTGCTCTTTGGGAGTCAGTGAGGCCTTAAGACACCCCTCCCACCTGGATGCCAGTCCCAGCATTTTCTGCTCTCCCACTCCTGTGTGTGCTTAGCCGCTCGGACCCCGTGTGGCCCCATGGACTGTAGCCCACCAGGCTCCTCTGCCCGTGGATTTCCCAGGAGCGGGTTGTCATTTCCTCCTCCCGGGGATTTTCCCGACCCGGGGTGGAGCCCACGTCTCTTGCATTGGCAGGCAGGTTCTTTACCACTGTGCCACTTGGGAAGCCCCTGCCTGCTACTTGTGCAGTTTTTGCAAATCTGTAAGTTTTCCTAAAGTGTCACAAAGACAGCGCAGGGCCTGCCGTGCCTGTTGCCTGGGGCGCTGTGCAGGTGAAGAGCCTGACTCGGCCTGGACTCACGTCACCGGCTTTTCCCAGTGCATCATGCAGGCCCCCCACGGCATCATCGCCACGTCCCCACAGCCCCTCCCATCTGTGACGGCCTCTCAGTCCCCCTTGTCCTTGGCCGCCTGACTCCGGGGTCTGCTCGCTGGGGCTCTCCTCCTGCTGGGATGGGGCCGTGGGCTTTCGGGACCACGAGCTGCTGCGTGCCGTCGCCTGGGCCGTCATCTCCCAGGTTGGGGGCCTCTGCCAGGGTCTCCTCTGTAAAGAGACTCGTTTCCCATTTCATACTTTCTTTGTTAGTCGCTGAGTCCAGGCCACCCTCAACAGGGAGGATCTCACCTCCAGGAGGGAGGAGCATAGAAGGACGTGTGTTCCTTAGTGAAAGTGAAAGTGTTAGTCACTTGGTAGTGTCTGACTCTTTGCCACACCATGGACTGTAGCCCACCAGGCTCCTCTGCCCATGGATTTCCCAGACGAGAATACTGGAGTGGGTTTCCATTTGCTTTTCCAGCGGGTCTTCCTTACCCAGGAATCAAACCCACGCCCCCTGTGTCTCCTGCATTGGCAGGTAGATTCTTTACCATTAGCGCCACCTGGGAAGAAAACTGATGCGAGTTTGGATTATTTCCACAATTTTGGTGTGAAATATGCTAGTGTGAGCACCTTTGTCTGACTCCAAAGGGGGCGAGGGCAGGTCTGCGAGGTTTCTCAAATTCAGGCACCAAGGCGTGCACAACAGCAGCACATGGGGGTCCTGCTGAGTCACCCTGGGTGACGTTTTTTTTAACACATAGCTTATTTTCAATATTATATGATTTTCAGGTGATTTACAGTATTATGTTACATTCAATATTTTTATAGATCACCAGGGGGTTTTTTTTGGTCGCAGTGTGCTTGCAGGGTCTCAGTTCCCTGACCAGGGACGGAACCCGGGCCCCGGCAGTGAAGGCGCCGAGTCCTAACCACTAGGCTGCCGCGAACTCCCACACCTGGATGGTTCACACTGTCTGACTGTAAAATGTTTGCTGCCAAATGGGTGGACGGTGGTGCCTCCTTGGTCACCTAGCCTGCATTTTCCAAACGGTTTCTCGTTCGAGTTCCATGTTTTCACCTTCTGGGTGCTCCTCTTCTGCGAAGTGTCCATTTGCATCTTTGGCCCATTTTCACTGGGCTGCCTGCCTTTTCTATGAATTCAGAGCGCTCTGTATGTTTCCAAACAAACCTTTGCCAGCCATTTGTGCGCAGCCTCAGCGTGCACGTGGCCCCACCAGAAACCATGCCTTTGGTGCCAGAGCACCCAGCCTGGGAGGTGCTCTATTGTGGCCTCTGTTCCGCATGCGCTTCACCCCCAGGGAGAAGAGAGTCTCCGGATCCTGGTGCCGACGGAAGGTGAGAGCCTTCCGCTGATGGACATCAATACTTGTGAGGTGAGCCTACGTGAGCCCCTCCTGGGCTTGGTCCCACTCCCCCATGCCCTGCACCCGGCCTGCTCTGGTTGCCAGACCTGGGCCCCGTGCCTCTTTCCTCTAGACCGAGGCCCCTGAGCTATGGGACTATGTCTTTGTGGTCGATCGTCGCACCCAGAGAAATCCCGGTCAGGTCCAGCGGCAGCGGCAGTTCCTGGAAAAGCTTGAGAACCAGGGCTTTTGCTACAAGGTGGGCAGGCTGAGGGCCCTGCCTGGGTGCAGTGATCACAGGGGGCTGGGTGGGTCCCAGGAAGGAGTCTGGGGAGGTTGCCTGTGGCCTCTTGCCAGAGTTGGAGGGGACAGACTGTTGGCCTTGGATGAAGGGGGAGGGTCCCAAGGTGGAGCAGAGGGTCCCATGCTGCCCCCAACCCTCAGGCAATGGAGGACCAGGAGAAGGAGTTCTTTGGGATCCGAGCTGACAATAGCATGTTTGACCGGTACCGGAGACTTACAGAGCCCGAGGACACTGTCCCCAGAGGGGAGCTGTCCAGGACAACTTCCATCCAAGCCACCAACAGGTGAGAGGCTGGCCCACAGCGGGGCCAGGTGGACCCCTGCCCACCTACATGGTGGTCCAGACAGGCAGCAAGGCTCCCAGGTGTGGTCCTGGGGCAGAGGCCACAGGGGGCAACCAGCTGTGCCTTACTCATCATGCCTGTAATACCGGAAAATGTGCTTGAAGGTTACATCTGTGACTGTGTCCCCAGATGCAGACCAGGAGCCAGCCTTAAAGGGCGAGTGGCATTTGGAGAGGCTGGGAGGACTCTCCCGGTTGTCCCTCCTGGGTTCTGAGGTCATTTCCCTGGATTCAGTCTCCACGTCTTTTCTCCAGACTGAATGCCCTTCTCAGGACATCTGTCCCTGCCTCCCAGGCACCCCACACCTCCTCTCTCTCTCTAGGAACCTGCTTCTCCCCACTCTGATCCTTTAGCCCACCAAGCCAGTCCACCTGCCCTCCCCACACCCTGCCTCCAACACCTTCCTGGTCCTAGCCCCAGCCCTCTGAACTCACCTGGGGCCAGTCAGGGAGGTCAACAAAGAACACTCTGAGAGTTTGGATATGAGGCAATGGAGGGGGGCTTCCTGTGAGCTCAGAACTGGCTGGTTTGGGAGGACACATGAGTAGAGGCACCTTGTTGGGGCCTGGAAGGAGCAGGCTGTGGGGAGGGCCCTGGGACACTTGGGAGGCTGTGTCTCAGAGGAGGTGTTCCAGAGGAGTAGGATCACATGTCTGGATGTGCCACCTCCTGGCTGTGTGGCCTTGGCCAAGTTACTCACCCTCTCTGAGTTTCAGTCTCCCATTGGCAAAATGGTTCACAGTGGGTGTAAAGAGGATTTATTTGTGCACATAAAGGGTGTCCTCTGAACATGCTGGGGCTCCAGGTGGGAGGTGTGATTGGAGGTGGGGAATCCTGGAGGAAGCTGGACGGCCAATTGTAGGGCTGAGCATGGGGCCCTGTGATGAGAGAGATCACCCTGAGGGAGGCCCACCTTGCAACCACGGTGCAGCTGGACCCTGGGAGGATTTGAGGAGCTGTGCTCCCAGATGAGTCCTGGATTCTGAGCTGTGGTCAGGCAGTCCTGGCTAGTGGACTGGGGGCTCTGCCAGGTTGAAGAGAGGCCTGGAACCTGGCCAGACAGAGGACCCTCCTGAACCAGCTCTTGTGTTCTAGAATCCGAATTGTTGACTTTGTCCTGAACAGCAAGACGGCAGCGGGTGGTAAGGACTGGATGGGCGGGTGGCCTGTGCCGCAGCCCTCCAGGAGGGGCGTCGCATGGGGAAAATGGGACAGGGTCCTCCCTCATCCCTGCCCCTTCTGACCCGAGAACCCCTCTGACCACCAGACACGCTCCAGGATTTGGTGAAGGATGGGGTCTTTGAGGCCGGGTTCCCCCTGCACAAGGTGAGGGGTGGGCTGGCTGGGAGAGGCCCTGAGGGCAGGACTTGAGGCAGGAAGCTCTCACTGTGTCTCACCTGTGCCCAGGGAGAGGAACACCTGAAGAAGAAATGGGCCCGGTGGAGAAGCATGTTCCAAAGGCAGCCAATTAGTGATATCAGGTACTACTGCCCTCGCGGACACACCTGTGCCCCCCTCGGGCAGGCTGCCATTCTGTAGATACACCCATGCCTCCAGCAAACAGCTGTCTGGCAAACCATTTAGACATACATTTAGATGCCCTCGGTACACTCCTTGCCCCCAGCATGGCAAGCTTCACCCAGGCGTTGGCCATCACCCCTGGTGGGAGTGGCCCTGATGGGACGCTGTGCCCGTAGAGACTACTTTGGAGAGAAAGTGGCCCTGTACTTCGCCTGGCTCGGCTGGTACACTTACATGCTGGTGCCCGCCGCAGTGATGGGCCTCATCGTCTTCCTGAGCGGGTTTTCCCAATTCGAAGCCAGCCAGATAAGGTGGGCGGGGCCAGGGAAGGGGCGGGACTGAACCTGAGGGTGGGCGGAGCCAGGGAAGGGGCGTGACTGAAGCTGATGGTGGGGCGGAGTCAGGGGAAGGGGCAGGCCTGAAACAGGGTGGGTGGGGTCAGGGAAGGGGCGGGACTGAAGCTGAGGGTAGGCGGAGTCAGGGAAGGGGCGGGCTTGAAGCTGAGAGTGGGGTGGGGCCAGAGAAGGGGCGGGACTGAAGCTGAGGGTGGGCGGAGTCAGAGAAGGGGCCCCTCCAGGGTCCACAGGAAAGCCCGGCGGCCAACACGGTCCCTGCGCCCTCAGCAAAGAGATCTGCAAGGCCCACGACATCTACATGTGCCCTCGCGGGGACCACAACCGCAGGTTCCAGCGGCTCTCAGACACCTGCGCCTATGCCAAGGTTTGCGCGGGGTTGGGGGCCTGCAGCCGCAGGCCCCAGGGAGGCGGGCCCAGCGGGTCCTCCCGGGGAAGGGGAGGCCTGGGCCGGGGGGTGGGGGGAAGGCCACCCCCAGCCCAACGTGCCCCTCCCTCCAGCTCACCCACCTCTTTGACAACGAGGGCACCGTGCTGTTTGCCATCTTCATGGCGCTGTGGGGTGAGTCGCGCGGACCTGGGGCCCCCTGAGCAACACACGTAGACACGGCCCTGAGGTCTCTGCTTTCTGGCGCAGCCACCGTGTTCCTGGAGCTGTGGAAGCGGGAGCGAGCCCGAGTGGTCCTGCAGTGGGAGCTGTACGGGTGGGACGAGGACCAGGTGAGGCTGACCAGCGGCTGGCTCTGGCCCTGAGAGGCTGCTGAGTCCGAGGGATTCCGTGTCCAAGGGCTTCCCGTTGAAGATTCTCATGTCCAAGGGTTTCCTGTGTCCGAGGGGGTTTCCGTATTCAAGGGCTTCCTGCTTCAAAGTTTCCTGTGTCCAGAGGGGTTCCGTGTCGGAGGGGTTCCACGTTCCAGGGGTTCCATGTCTGAGTGGGTTCAGTGTCCAAGGGATTCTTGTGTCTGAGGGGGTCCTCTGTCGGAGGGAGGGTCCCAGGCCCCAGGGGGTTCTGCGTCTGAGGCAATTCCGGCATCTGAGGCCAGTTGGGTGCCTTCCACAGGAGGAAATGGCTCTGGGGCTCATCAGCTGCCCGGACTACCAGCCACGGCTGCACCAGCACTCCTACCTGCGGAGCACCATCATCCTTCTCCTGTCTCTCTTGATGGTACTCCTGGGCTCCCGTGGCTGGGCTGGAGAGCAGCTGGGGCAGTTCCCTGAGCCCCGCCCATCCGGCCTCCACCCCAGATCTGCCTCATGATCGGCATGGCCCACGTCCTGGTGGTCTACCGAGTCTTAGCTGCCGCCCTCTTCAACTCGGCCTTGCCCTTCCTGGGGGAGCAGGTGACCACGGCCGTGGTGGTGAGCGGGGCCCTAGTTCACTATGTGATCATCCTCATCATGACCAAGGTAGGGGTCGGGGCAGAGGAGAGTGTGGGGCAGGGTGCAGCTCCGCCCAGGTCCAAGGTGAGCCCTGTCTCCCCTCCTGCAGATCAACAAATATGTGGCCCTGAAGCTTTGTGACTTTGGTGAGAGAATGGCTTCTTGGGGAGAGGATTCAGGGTGGGGGGTCTTGGAACCCTGGGGTGGGGAAATGGGGCCCATGAGAGGCCAGGGCATCCTGCCTGGGAGACAGGTGAGGGTCCCAGGTGACCCCAAGTTTTTAGGATATGGACAGGCTGGGCGTAGGCTGTCATTGGGGGGAGAGATGGGGGAAGGATGGCTCCACATCTCATTCCAGAGAAACCCAGGACCTTTTCAGAGCGAGAGAGCAAGTTCACTATCAAGTTCTTCACTCTGCAGTTTTTTGCTCACTTCTCCTCCCTTATCTACATTGCCTTCATCCTGGGCAGGTAAGGGCCACGGGCTCTCACTTGCCTCCCTCTAACTTCTTTCTCCCCACCTTGGAAATGGAAACACATGTTCTTTTTAATTTTTAAAATGAATCAAGCTCAGAACACGTGGAAACCAAATACAGAAATGTGTGAAAGAAGTGCGCAGTCTGCCCCCAACTGTCCAGTTCACGTCCCCAGAGATGACAGTTTGTTGCATCTCCCCAGATATTTTTACACATCTAAGTACACACAGATACACCTATTTTAAAATTTTTATGCGTTTGTTTTGGCTGTGTTGTGTCTTAGTTGCTGTGCATATGTGATTATCTGAGGCTACTCTCTAGTTGCAGTGTGAGGGCTTCTCCTTGCTGTGGCTCCTGTGGCAAAGCGTGGGCTCCAGGCACACGGGCTTCAGTAGCTGCAGTGCACCAGCTTCATTTCCCTGTGGTGGCGTGTGGAATCTGCCTGGAGCAGGGATTGAAACTGTGTCCCCTGCATTGGCAGGCAGATTCTCAACCACTGGGCCACCAGGGAAGTCCCAGATACACCTGTTGACATAAGTGGTTTGTCATGTAAATTATCCTCTCTGCCTTACCCTGAAAGCACACAATAGGTATCTTCCATGTCCACAAAGGTGGTGAGGCTTTGTTTTTAAAACCATACATGAGCATTCCTTTGAGAGATGTTCTTGAATTTATTTAACCACATCAGTTGGTGGACATTTGGGTTAATTCCAGTTTTGAGCTTTGTAAGTAAAGTTGCAGTGGGCATCTCATATACCAGGCACAGGCACACACTTGCCCTCACCTTCCAAATTAGTGAAGTTAACATTTAGATTCAATCAACAGACATTTTCTTGTCTTTTCGGAAGAAAATAACTGCTCCATGTGGTCTCTGTGTTTGCTCAACGTTTGTAAGTTGCCTTGTTGTTGTTCAGGCGCTTAAGTCATGTGTGATTCTTTGTGATCCCCATGGACTGCAGTGTGCCAGCCTCCCTGTCCTTCACCACCTCCTGGGGTTTGCTCAGACTCATTAACCCCGAACTCTCTAGTGGAACTTTGAAAACAGAAAACCCCTCCCAGTTCATTCAAAGACATCGTGAGGTCCTTGGAGAGGCCTTCCGTCTGTCTCCGTCTCTGGGCTCTGCTTGGCTTTCCCACTCTGGCGAGCCCATCCCCCTCTGCCAGGGAGGACCCCAGGTTTTCCAGTGGCTTCCTGAGAAAGGGTGCGCAGGAGACCATCTGTGCTGAGTTCCTCTGTATTGAGGACCTGACCGAGCGACTGCTAGAGACAGGATGCTAAGTTGGATGTGGTTTTCCTCAGACTTGAGGGATAGCTTTGTTGGCTTCCAGTGTTCCGTCCCACGGACCTGACGGCGACGCGACTCAGACTCTCTGCGTCTTCTCACTATCCTCCATCTCTGGAAACTTCTTAGCAGTGTGCCTTGGTGGCTCTTTCTCACTGCACATTTCTTCAGTACTTTACGCCTCTCTCTTCCACACCAGCGTCTCTGTCTCTACTGGACGGTCTCCATCACCACGCAGACGTGCCCTCGTCTCCCTTTCAAACGCCCTTCTCCCTGTCGTGCCCAGTTCCTGGCGTCCCCAGCCCGTGCTTCTCCCGCCCCACACCAGGGCCGCCTCTGGCCACTGACTGCTGCCCTTCCCCTGGCCTCTAAAGAGCACTTGATCCAGAACCCTGGTCCGTCAGACCCTGCTCTTGCCTTGCTCCCTCTGCTTCTGCCCTGCCCTGTCTCAGCTCTTGCGCTGGCCAAGTATGCAGAATCCATGCTGATCAAGTGGAAAGAAATTACCGGGTGCTCGCTGGGCCTGGAGCCTCAGGTCCTTCCGTTTTAGTGATTTTCTGATGTGTCTGATAGCCCCCTCCTTTGGTTCCCTCTCTTCCCGTCTGGGAAATTCTTTTTGTTCAGAAATCAGATCTTCTGAATTGATCATCCAATTTTCTTTACTTTTTCCTTTCATCCTTGTCCCAATTTCTCAGAATTTTTCTTTGAATGCATCACTTCTGCTTATGTTCTTAATTTCAGAGCACTCCTTTTGATGTTTCAGGGTCTTTACAGCCTCCTCTTCATGTTAACTGGACACCAGGGTTTCTCTTGTCTGAGAACGTGACCTCTTTTCCTGCTACTCTACGTTGCTTCTGTTCCTTGCAAGTGTTTTATGCTCTTTGTTGATTGGTCTCTGATTATGGTGTTAGAGACCATCCTTAGATGTCTCTTATTCCTGGACACATGTCTTTAATTGAGAAAGGCATGTGCCAGTGTGCTCTGGACCACGTGTCTCCTCGTGGGGCCTTTTGCTCTGTCTGTTCCCGAAGGGGAATCCCTGGTGTCCTGCCTGGAGGAAGGGGGATGCCTTTAGTATGCTGGGATCCCAGCTGGGGGAGGGACAGTGTGGGGTCTCGGTGTCCACTGGCTCAACCCTGAGATCTGAGTCTTTGGTTGTTCAACCTCCTGGAAATGTCTGTCTTTTCGCTTGTGTGGGAGGATTAGAGGTCAGATATGAGGCCCAGAGGTTCAGCCAGGCCTGCATCCCATCCAGCGGCTGCCCCCGGCCCACCACAGGGGCCCAAGTCCTGGGTGCTCCGGGCGAGGTGGGGCTGCCGGCTGCTCGGACGTCAACCCCGCAGGTTCGATCCAGCAGGATGTGTCGAGTGGGCTGCAGGCCTCTCCAGCTCCCTCCCAGCTCTGAGGTGATGCCCAGCCATGGGTGTCGGCAGCCAGCCATTTCAGTTGAAAGTTGGGAGTGCACGTTTACGTGGAGATGAGCATTGCTAAAGCAACCTCCAGAAACCCTGAGGTGACTCACAGAGACACTCGCTCTGCGTGTGTGCACACCCACTGCTGATCTGACGAACAAAGGCTTCTCGGCTTTCAAGGTGCCTTATTAAAACCTATTAGTGAGAATCCAGCTTCTTCCCAGATATTTATTGGTCATTAAATTTCCGTTTCTATAAACTGTTCATATCATCTGAGCATTTTCATAATCTCAAGATCAAATGGATTCTCTTTTGACGTTATCAGTTTCTTAAAATCATGTCATATTTTACTTTGCTTCTTCTTTGACCATTTCTTTGTCGTACAGCTCTTTGTTTTTCCTGTTGTTTGCAGCTGCCTTTTCCCCCTTGCGTGTCTATGGCAAACTCTTTGTTGCACGGAGTCCCTTTGTCCATGGGACCCTCCTTGGGAGCCCTGCCTTCTCCCACACTGGCCTGGTTGCTCTCTGTGCCTCCTCTACATCTGTCTTCTTGGGACTTGGGTTAGGACCATCATTTCCTGATTCCCAAGCCTCCTTCTTTCTTGATTTTTGCTTTCATTTATTCTGAGAAGGTATATTGGAGAGGTAAATTTTCTGAATTCTTTTATGTCTCAAGGTGTCAATGTCTACCCTGGCACATGATTGATATGGCTGGGTAGAGAAGTCTAACTTCATAACAGTTTTCCCTTCTAGAACTTCAAAGACATTGCTTCTTTGTCTTTGAACATGCAAAATGGATGATGAGAAGTGTGCAGAAAATCTGATTTTTGTTTTTTCCTAGTTGACCTAGATTTTTTCCCTCTGCTAGAGGGATCTTCTGTTTAAAGTTAGGGTCTTCTCTTTAAGCAGGGGGACACTCGGGGTGAGTCTTTTCTTCCTTCCCTGTGCTGGGCAGTTGTTGGCACCTTCTGATGAAAAAACCATGTCCTGCTTAAGCTCACTAAATTTTCTTCTTTTTAATCTCAGGTTTTTTTTTTTAACAAAACCCTCTGCTTGCTTCCTCTTTATGCAAGTCCTGGTCCTTAAGGGCTGTCCTCTGTGCGTCTGCCTTTTTTTCTCATGTTGTCCGTCTCTCTGTCTCACACGCCTCACGCGTCTGCCTTTTTCTCTCACACTCCTCACGCGTCTCTGCCTTTTTTTCTCATGTCGTCCGTCTCTCTGTCTCACACGCCTCACGCGTCTGCCTTTTTCTCTCCTGTCGTCCGTCTCTCTGTCTCACACTCCTCTGTGCGTCTGCCTTTTTCTCTCACACTCCCTGACGCGTCTCTGCCTTTTTTTCTCATGTCGTCCGTCTCTCTGTCTCACACGCCTCACGCGTCTGCCTTTTTCTCTCATGTCGTCCATCTCTGTGTCTGACATTCCTCTGTGCGTCTGCCTTTTTTTCTCATGTCGTCCGTCTCTCTGTCTCACACGCCTCACGCGTCTGCCTTTTTCTCTCCTGTCGTCCGTCTCTCTGTCTCACACTCCTCTGTGCGTCTGCCTTTTTTTCTCTCACACTCCTGACGCGTCTCTGCCTTTTTTTCTCATGTCGTCCGTCTCTCTGTCTCACACGCCTCACGCGTCTGCCTTTTTCTCTCATGTCGTCCATCTCTGTGTCTGACATTCCTCTGTGCGTCTGCCTTTTTCTCTCCTGTCGTCCGTCTCTCTGTCTCACATGCCTCACGGGTCTGCCTTTTTCTCTCCTGTCGTCCGTCTCTCTGTCTCACACGCCTCACACGTCTGCCTTTTTCTCTCCTGTCGTCCATCTCTGTCTCCTCTCACACTCTGCCTTTTTCTCTCCTGCTCCGTCTCTCTGTCTCACTCCTCACGCGTCTCCTTTTTTTCCCTGTCGTCCGTCTCTCTGTCTCACACTCCTCTGTGCGTCTGCCTTTTTCTCTCATGTCGTCCGGCTCTCTGTCCCACACGCCTCACGCGTCTGCCTTTTTCTCTCATGTCGTCCGTCTCTCTGTCTCATTCTCCTCACGTGTCTGCTTTTTTTCTCTCATGTCGTCCGTCTCTGTCTGTCTCACACTCCTCACGCGTCTGCCTTTCTCTCTCCTGTCGTCCGTCTCTCTGTCTCACACTCCTCACTTGTCTGCCTTTCTCTCTCATGTCGTCCGTCTCTCTGTCTCACACTCCTCACGTGTCTGCCTTTTTCTCTCATGTCGTTCGTCTCTCTGTCTCACACTCCCTCACGTGTCCGCTTTTTTCTCTCATGTCGTCCGTCTGTCTGTCTCACACTCCCTCACTTGTCTGCCTTTCTCTCTCATGTCGTCCGTCTCTCTGTCTCACACTCCTCACGCGTCTGCCTTTCTCTCTCCTGTCGTCCGTCTCTCTGTCTCACACTCCTCATGCATCTACCTTTCTCTCTCTCTGTCGTCCGTCTCTCTGTCTCACTCTGCTCACGTGTCTGCCTTTCTCTCTCTCATGTCGTCTCTCTGTCTCACACTCCTCACGCGTCTGCCTTTTTCTCTCATGTCATCCGTCTGTCTGTCTCACACTCACTGTGCGTCTGCCTTTCTCTCTCATGTCGTCCGTCTCTGTCTCACACTCCCTCACGTGTCTGCCTCTCTCTCATGTCGTCTCTCTGTCTCACACGCCTCACTCGTCTGCCTTTTTCTCTCATGTCGTCTGTCTCTCTGTCTCACACTCACTGTGCGTCTGCCTTTTTCTCTCCTGTCATCCGTCTCTCTGTCTCACTCTCCTCACGCGTCTGCCTTTCTCTCTCCTGTCGTCTGTCTCTCTGTCTCACTGTCCTCACGTGTCTGCCTTTCTCTCTCATGTCGTCTCTGTCTCACACTCCTCACGCATCTGCCTTTTTCTCTCCTGTCGTCCGTCTCTCTGTCTCATTCTCCTCACGTGTCTGCCTTTCTCTCCCATGTTGTCTCTCTGTCTCACGCCTCACGCGTCTGCCTTTTTCTCTCATGTCGTCCGGCTCTCTGTCTCACACTCCTCATGCGTCTGCCTTTCTCTCTCCTGTCGTCCGTCTCTCTGTCTCATTCTCCCTCACGTGTCTGCCTTTCTCTCCCATGTTGTCTCTCTGTCTCACACGCCTCACGCGTCTGCCTTTTTCTCTCATGTCGTCCGGCTCTCTGTCTCACACTCCTCATGCGTCTGCCTTTCTCTCTCTCTGTCGTCCGTCTCTCTGTCTCACACTCCCTCACGTGTCTGCCTTTTTCTCTCCTGTCGTCCGTCTCTCTGTCTCACACGCCTCACTTGTCTGCCTTTCTCTCTCATGTCGTCCGTCTCTCTGTCTCACATTCCTCACGCGTCTGCCTTTTTCTCTCCCTGTCGTCCGTCTCTGTGGCCTCACTTGTCTGCCTTTCTCTCTCTCATGTCGTCCGTCTCTCTGTCTCACACTCCTCACGTGTCTGCCTTTCTCTCTCCTGTCGTCCGTCTCTCTGTCTCACACTCCTCACTTGTCTGCCTTTCTCTCTCCATGTCGTCCGTCTCTCTGTCTCACATTCCTCACGCGTCTGCCTTTTTCTCTCCTGTCGTCCGTCTCTGTGTCTCACACACCTCACTTGTCTGCCTTTCTCTCTCATGTCGTCCGTCTCTCTGTCTCACATTCCTCACGTGTCTGCCTTTCTCTCTCCCTGTCGTCCGTCTCTCTGTCTCACACTCACTCACTTGTCTGCCTTTCTCTCTCATGTCGTCCGTCTCTCTGTCTCACACTCACGCGTCTGCCTTTTTCTCTCTCTGTCGTCCGTCTCTGTGTCTCACACGCCTCCTTTCTCTCTCTGTCTGCCTCTCTTCTCTCTCTCCTGTCGCTTCTCATGTCGTCTCTGTCTCACACTCCTCACGTGTCTGCCTTTCTCTCTCCTGTCGTCCGTCTCTCTGTCTCACACGCTCCTTTCTCTCTCATGTCGTCCGTCTCTGTCTCCACTGTCTCCTCTCTCTCATGTCGTCCGTCTCTCTGTCTCACACGCCTCACGCGTCTGCCTTTCTCTCTCATGTCGTCCGTCTCTCTGTCTCACTCTCCTCACTTGTCTGCCTTTCTCTCTCCTGTCGTCCGTCTCTCTGTCTCACACTCACGTGTCTGCCTTTCTCTCTCATGTCGTCCGTCTCTCTGTCTCACTCTCTCTCACTTGTCTGCCTTTCTCTCTCCTGTCGTCCGGCTCTCTGTCTCACACTCCTCACGTGTCTGCCTTTCTCTCTCATGTCGTCTCTCTGTCTCACTCTCCCTCACTTGTCTGCCTTTCTCTCTCATGTCGTCCGTCTCTCTGTCTCACTCTCCCTCACTTGTCTGCCTTTCTCTCTCCTGTCGTCCGGCTCTCTGTCTCACACTCCCTCACGTGTCTGCCTTTCTCTCTCATGTCGTCTCTCTGTCTCACTCTCCTCACTTGTCTGCCTTTCTCTCTCCTGTCGTCCGTCTCTCTGTCTCACACGCCTCACGCGTCTGCCTTTTTCTCTCCTCTCGTCCGTCTCTCTGTCTCACTCTCCTCACTTGTCTGCCTTTCTCTCTCCTGTCGTCCGTCTCTCTGTCTCACTCTCCTCACTTGTCTGCCTTTCTCTCTCTCTGTCGTCCGTCTCTCTGTCTCACACTCCTCACTTGTCTGCCTTTCTCTCTCATGTCGTCTCTCTGTCTCACACTCCTCACGCGTCTGCCTTTTTCTCTCCCTCTCGTCCGTCTCTCTGTCTCACACTCCTCACGTGTCCGCTTTTTTCTCTCATGTCGTCCGTCTCTCTGTCTCACATTCCTCACGCGTCTGCCTTTTTCTCTCATGTCGTCCGTCTCTCTGTCTCACACGCCTCACGCGTCTGCCTTTTTCTCTCCTGTCGTCCGTCTCTCTGTCAACGTCACCGTCTCTCTGTCTTCACCGTCTCTCTGTCTCGCCCCCCCACGTGTCTGCCTTTCTCCCTCATGTCGTCCGTCTCTCTGTCTCACACTCCTCATCTGGGAAGGTCCTCTCACTTTGTCTTTTTGGCCTTCTGTTGTTTTCTTCTAAGAATTTTAAGACAAAGTCTTAATTTTTAAGAGATTTTTGGTCTTTTGTTACTGTTATAGTATCCTTTTTTTGTTTCCATAGACACAGTACTTTCTTGAAGCTATCAATGTTCTTTTTTCCCCTTAAGTTTTTCCTTTTAATTATTTGGCTGCACCACGTCTTCGCTGCAGCCTGTGGGATCTAGTGCCCTGACCAGGGATTGAGACTGGGTCCCCGGGACTGGGGGCGCGGAGTCCCAGCCGCTGTGCTACCAGAGAAATCCCATTTTGTCTCCTCGTCTCATTTCCTGAAGGGTCTATCTTCCTGCTCCTTTGCTGCAGTCTTTCTCTGTTATACAGCTGCTTTTCCTCATGACTGAAGATTTGCAGCCCTCCACTGACTTTGGATAATGAAGGACTCACTTGATTTTCCCTGGCAGGATGGAATATGTCTTCATAATAATAACTCATGTTACGGACGCTCACACATTCTATCCTAAGTCATGTTCGTCAACTCTAATCCGCACAGCAGCCCTACAGGGTAGGGACTCTAAACCCCGTTTCACAGATGGGTTGACGGAGAAATTATGAAGCTCTTCAGGGTCACATGGTCAGCAGGCGGAGAAGCAGACGAGGCCCGGCCCGGTTCCTCCTGTACGCCGTCCCTGTGCGCTGCGTTTCCGGGTGACGAGGCGAAAGCCCAGGCGATCTCTCGTGTTCATTCTCGTGATGAAGGCAGTTTCTGATATTTTTAAACACTCAGATCTTTGATCCACAGGAACTGGTTCTGCTGCAAGGGGCATGGGAGGGAAGCTTGTTTTGTTTCCAAGTGACAGCCAGCTGTCCCCAAACCATCTGCTGACTGTTCCATCACCACCACCATCTTCTGCACACATCAAGTCCCACCATTTGCCTGAATGTTTTGCTCTTTCTGTGAATTCTGATCATTTTAGTCTGGTATCTTACTGTGTAATTATTACTCTGTTACACATTACTATCAGATAGGACTAGCATTAATTTTCTTTTTCTCTTCTTTTTCACATTTCCTTTTTTGTAGTTATTTGCATGTTTATTCTTCTAGGTGAACTTTAATTTTTGTCAAACTCCATCAAAATTCTGTGGGGTTTACCTTAGGATTGCAGGGAAATTATACATTCTTTTAGGGAGAACCGACATACATACTGTATTAATTTTCTTTTACCACAATTTAGTGGCTTTAAACAATACACATTATGGACAGTTCTAGAGGCCGAGTCCAAAAAGGGTCTTGCTGGACTAAAGTCAAGGTGTGAGCAGGGCTGCGTTCTGTCTGGAGACCCTCGGGGAGAATCCACACTGTTGTTTTTTTCAGCTTCTAGAGGCTGCCTGATTCCAGGGCTCCTGGTCCCTTCCTCCTGTGTCTGCAAAGCCAGTGGTGTCAGGCTGAGCCCCTTTCATTTTGTCATGTCTCTGACTCTCCTCCTTCCTCATTTAAGGACTCTGGTGATTAAAATGGGCACACCTAGATCACCCAGGATTCTCTGTCCATTTTAAGGTCAGCTGATTGGCAACCTTAATGCTGCCATGTCATATAACATAAGCCAGGAATCATGATGTGGACGTCCTTGGGGGCCTATAGTTCTGTCTCAAGCATGCAATCCTAATTTTTTCTATCAAAGAACAAGGCTTCTCTATTCAAGTCTTGTTTTGATGTTCTTTAGCTGTCATGTGAACTCTGCTCTCAGTTCAGTCACTCAGTCGTGTCCAACTCTTAGTGACCCCATGGACTGCAGCACGCCAGGCTTCCCCGTCCATCACCAACCTCCAGAGCTTGCTCAAACTCATGCCCATCAAGTCGGTGATGCCATGCAAGCATCTCGTCCTCTGTCGTCCCCTTCTCCTGCCTTCAGTCTTTCCCAGCATCATTTTCTTTTCTAATGAGTCAGCTCTTCGCATCAGGTGGCCAAAGTATTGGAGTCTCAGCTTCAGCATCAGTCCTTCCAATGAATATTCAGGACTGATTTCCTTTAGCATTGACTGGTTGGATCTCCTTGTAGTCCGAGGGACTCTCAAGAGTCTCCAATAACACAGTTCAAAAGCATCAATTCTTCAGCATTCAGCTTTCCTTATAGTCCAACTCTCACATCCATACATGACAGTTGGAAAATCCATAGCCTTGACTAGACGGACCTTTGTCAGCAAAGTAATGTCTCTGCTTTTTAATATGCTGTCTAGGTTGGTCATAGCTTTTCTTCCAAGGAGCAAGCATCTTTTAATTTCATGGGTGCAGTCACCCTCTGCAGTGATTTTGGAGCCCCCCAAAATAAAGTCTGTCACTGTTTCCATTGTTTCCCCATCTATTTGCCATGAAGTGATGGGACCAGATGCCAGGATCTTAGTTTTCTGAATGTTGAGTTTTAAGCCAACTTTTTCACTCTCTTCTTTCACTTTCATCAAGAGGCTCTTTAGTTCTTCACTTTCTGTGTCATCTGTATATCTGAGGTTATGGATATTTCTCCTGGCAATCTTGACTCCAGCTTGTGCTTCATCCAGCCCAGCATTTTGTGTGATGTACTCTGCATAGAAGTTAAATGAGCAGGATGACAATATATAGCCTTGACATTTTTCTTTCCCAGTTTGGAACCAGTCTGTTGTTCCATGTCCAGTTCTAACTGTTGCTTCTTGACTGGCATACAGATTTCTCAGGAGACAGGTCAGGTGGTCTGGTATTCCCATCTCTTGAATTTTCCATAGTTCGTTGTGATCCACACAGTCAAAGTCTGTTTTTCTAAGTAGAATTAGATGTTTTTCTGGAATTCTCTTGCTTTTTTGATGATCCAACAGATGTTTGCAATTTGTTCTCTGTTCCTCTGCCTTTTCTAAAACCAGCTTGAACATCTGGAAGTTCATGGTTCAGATATTGTTGAAGCCTGGCTTGGAGAATTTTGAGCATTACTTTGCAAGCATGTGAGATGAGTGCAGTTGTGCAGTAGTTTGAACATGCTTTGGCATTGCCCTTCTTTGACTGGAATGAAAACTGACCTTTTTGAGTCCTGTGGCCACTGCTGAGTTTTCCCAATATGTTGGCATACTGAGTGCAGCAGTTGCACAGCATCATCTTTGAGGATTTGAAATAGCTCAACTGGAATTCCATCACCTCCAGTAGCTTTGTTTGTAGTGGTGCTTCCTAAGGTCTTCTTGACTTTACAGTCCAGGATGTCTGGCTCTAGGTGAGTGATCACACCACCTATCACAACGTTATCTGGATCATGAAAATCTTTTTTGTACAGTTCTTCTGTGTATTCTTGCCATCTCTTCTTAATATCTTTTGCTTCTGTTGGGTCCATACCATTTCTGTCCTTTATTTTGCCCATCTCTGCATGAAATGTTCCCTTGGTATCTCTAATTTTCTTGAAGAGTTCTAGTCTTTCCCATTCTATTGTTTTCCTCTAATTCTTTGCATTGATCACTGGGGGAGGCTTTCTTATCTCTCCTTGCTATTCTTTGGAACTCTGAATTCAGATGGGTGTGTCTTTCCTTTTTCCCTTTGCCTTTTGCTTTTCTTTTCTCAGCTATTTTTAAGGCCTCTTCAGACAACCATTTTGCCTTTTTGCATTTCTTTTTCTTGGGGATGGTCTTGATCACTGCCTCCTGTACAGTGTCACGAACCTCTGTCCACAGTCCTTCAGGCACTTTGTCTATCAGAGCTAATCCCTTGAATCTGTTTGTCACTTCCACTGTATAATCCTATGCTATGCTATGCTAAGTCACTTCAGTCGTGTCCAACTCTGTGTGACCCCATAGACGGCAGCCCACCAGGCTCCCCTGTCCCTGGGACTCTCCAGGCAAGAACACTGGAGTGGGTTGCCATTTCCTTCTCCAGTGCATGAAAGTGAAAAGAGAAAGTGAAGTCGCTCAGTCATGTCTGACTTTTAGCAACCCCATGGACTGCAGCCTACCAGGCTCCTCCGTACGTGGGATTTTCCAGGCAAGAGTACTGGAGTGGGGTGCCATTGCCTTCTGATTTAGGTCATACCTGAATGGATTAGGTGGTTCAGACAGTAAAGCGTCTGTCTACAATGTGGGAGACCCGGGTTCGATCCCTGGGTTGGAAAGACCCCCTCTAGAAAGAAATGGCAATCCACTCCAGTACTATTGCCTGGAAAATCCCATGGACAGAGGAGCCTGGTAGGCTACAGTCTACGGGGTTGCAGAGTTGGACACGACTGAGCGAATGTTACTCTTACCCTTGAATGGTCTAGTGGTTTGTGTGTGCGAGCATGTGCCCATAAGCGTGTCTGGGCACAAGGCTCACATCCAGCCGCTGCTCACCTGTGGGGCAGGTCTGCTTCCTTCCCCTCCAGGGCCTGTTGCGCCCCGATTCCCACTCTTGTCCTGCTGCCTCCCTCAGCCTGGCTGTCCTTCACAGGATCAACGGTCACCCCGGGAAGACGGTGCGCCTGGCGGGGCTGTGGAAGCTGGAGGAGGTCAGCCTGTCCCGGGTGCCCTACTGCCCTCTTCCCAAACTGCCCTCTCTCCTGGCCTCTCCCAGTGCCCCCACGCGTGAGTGCACCTCCCTCCCTTGTCCCTGCAGTGCCACCTCAGCGGCTGCATGATGGACCTGTTCGTGCAGATGGCTATCATCATGGGTCTGAAGCAAACGCTCAGCAACTGCGTGGAGTATCTGAAGCCGTGAGGACCCCTCCCCTCCGGGCACTGCCCACCCGCAGGGAGTCCCGAACCTGCAGGACGTCCCGCCCCCCTGCTCCTCCCCGTTGTCCACCCGGTTCTCCTGCCCCTAGGTGGCTAGCGCACAAGTATCGCTCCTTGCGGGCCCTGTCTCAGGACCCCGAGCTGGGCCACTGGCAGCGCAACTATTGCCTGAACCCAGTCTACACCTTCAGCCTGTTCAACGAGTTCATGGAGATGAGTATGCGGGGTGGGGCTGGGGGCTGAGGGGCAGGTGGAGGGGCTGGCGAGGAGGCGCAGGGTGACCGCTCCTGCCCACAGTGATCCAGTACGGCTTCACCACCATCTTTGTGGCTGCCTTCCCGCTGGCCCCGCTGCTCGCGCTCTTCAGCAACCTCGTGGAGATCCGCCTGGACGCCATCAAGATGGTCCGGCTGCAGCGGCGCCTGGTGCCACGCAAGGCCAAGGACATCGGTCAGGGGCTGGCCAGGGGCGGGGCAGCCAGCGCGCCAGTCTCCCTGAAACCCCAGCTCGAAGCCTTGGGGGGCAAGAGGGGCCCTCACCCCACTGGCCCCCAGCCCTTCCCAAGGTCTGCCTGGGTTGGGGGTTGAGCCCATGCCCCAAGAAGAGGAGGGGCTGGCATGCCCTCATTGCCCCCTACCCCCAGTCGGGTTGAAGGGCCAAAGCCACTGGGAAGCAAGTACACAAAGGCTGGACTCTCAGAGCAGGAAGCTGGGGGAGAGATGTCCAGCAGCTGGGGACAGGGACTCGGTCACCTCGGCTGGACTTGCCGGGGCGGATGGGGTCAGGGATGAAGCAAGGAGATGGAGTACTGGACAGGGCAGCAGGAGAGAGGAAGGCCTCCGACCCAGGACCAGTAAGGGGGTCTGCCCCTGCCCTGGGTGGGGGAACCTAGGAGGCAGAGCAGGCCTGAGGGCAGCTGAAAGGTTTAGGCATAACATGGGGGATGGAGACCTCGGCCCCTCCCTGTCCATGTCAAGAAGCAGGGTGCAGGAGAGTGGCATTTGCCCTCTGCTGGCCTTGACCAAGAGTGTCCTCATCAGGGGCCTGGCAGTCTCCACAGGCATAAGTGTGACAAAGCCCCTGGCCATCCGGGCTCCCAGCCTTGGGAAATCAATGGGGCCAGGGGAGGAGGCTCGTAGGCAGACCGGGCGTCTCTCCCTCCTGTGGCCCAGGGACCTGGCTGCAGGTGCTGGAGATCATCGGCGTGCTGGCAGTCATTGCCAACGGGATGGTCATCGCTTTCACGTCCGAGTTCATCCCCCGCGTGGTGTACAAGTACCGCTATGGCCCCTGCCGGAGAGGGGCCCAGTCTGAAGTCGAGTAAGGGGACGCTGCCACACAGCCCCTGGGGAAGTCTCAAACTGTCCAGAGGCCCCTGCAAAACTGGCCCCACCCCAGGGGAGCCCAGGGCAGGGCCTGATGCTCCCAGTTTCTCCTGGGTGGTCTGCTCCCACCCTGTGCCAACCTGCAGACCCTGGGTGGAGCCTGGGAGTGCAGCCTGGACCCTAGGAGGGCACTAATGTCCCAGAGCTGGCCATCTTCTGAGCAAGCGCTATAGGAGCGGCTCCCCTTCCGAAGTCAGACGCTTTGTAGGGTCTGCACTGTTCTTATCCAGGTCTTCCAGCTCTGTGGGGGCTGGGTCTCCAGGGGTCTCTCCCAGGAAGGCTCCCCCAGCCCCTGCGAGTCCCTTCAGCCTCCCCGAGAGCCCGTCTCCCATGTACAAAGGTGGAGGAGAGGGTCTGCACTGTGGCCCACCCTGGCGGCCCCCACCACGTCGGGCCAGATTCGAGCCAGCACCCCGGAAGCCTGAGGGGCCACACCAAGCTCCTGTCCTCTGCCCACAGCTGCTTCACCGGCTATGTCAACCACAGCCTGTCTGTGTTCTACACCAAAGACTTCCAGGATTCTGCCAAAATCAAGGGCTGGGAGAATGTGACCGAGTGCAGGTTCGGACCCCCACCCCCTGCGAGCACCCTTTGAATTCCTGACCCCTGACCTCATCTGCTCCCCACCCCAGGTACCGGAACTATTTCTCTGCTCAGGACTCCAGCTTCTCAGAGCAGCAGTGGTTCCTCCTGGCGATCCGCCTGGCCTTCCTCATCCTCTTCGAGGTGAGTCAGCATGGCAGGGACCCTGGAGTGGGGCAGCTCTCTGACCTTGACGTCCCTGTGCAGCCCGCCTGACCTCCCCTCTCTGCCGTCCCCAGCACGTGGCCTTATGCATCAAGCTCATTGCGGCCTGGTTTGTACCTGATGTCCCACAGTCTGTGAAGAATGAAGTCCTGAAGAAGAAGTACCAGAGACTGGAGCAAAAAAGGTGGAGAGGCGGGGCTGGCTGGGAGCGGGGAGGGGCTGGGGTGGGCCCACTCAACCCCTTTCCTGCCTCCAGATGCAGCCCCAAGAGCACAGACGTGTAGGGGACCCGGAGCAGGTGGTGCCCGGAGGCCCACAACTCAGGAGCTGCCACCTGCGCCTCCCACCTCAGCCTGGCTGGCTGTGTGTGGGAGCTTTAAGAAGACCTAAATGTGTGTGGGGGCCCTGGGAGCCCCTGTGTGTTTGGGGTGTCTGCGAACTGCACCCTTGTCCGTGGTCTGTGAGGCCTGTTCTATGGGTTAGGTCTCAGGCTTGGTACTGCCTGACTTGAACTCTCAGTGACTCCTGCCTGTCCTAGAAGGGGAGGGTGGGCAGCGGCAGAGGCTCCTGTGCAGCCACAGTGCAAGGGGGCTGGCCTCTTTCCTGGGCCGCCCTCTGACTTCTGGGCCCCAGATCTTGCCCCACCCACTGGCTCCCTTCAACCAGCAGAATTTTCTATAATAAAATAAAAATTTTCTGTAGATTTCTGGATCTCTGATGGATTATGTCTGCCCTCAGGGGCTAGCAAGGTTATACTCAAAATCCTTTCACATGCTAGCAAGGTTATGCTAAAGATCCTTCAAGCTAGACTTCAGCAGTACGTGAACTGAGAACTGCCAGATGTACAAGCTGGGTTTTAAAGAAACAGCGGAACCAGAGATCAAATTGCCATTTGTTGGGTCATTAAGAAAGCAAGGGCCTTCCAGAAAAACATCTACTTCTGCTTCACTGACTACGCTAAAACCTTTGACTGTGTAGATCACGACAAACTGGAAAATTATTAATGAGATGGAAGTACCAGACCACTGTACCTGCCTCCTGAGAAATCTGTATGTAGGTCAAAAAGCAACAGTTAGAACCAGACATACAACTGACTGGTTCAAAATTGGGAAAGGATTCTATATAGGCTGTATATCATCACCCTGTTTATTTAACCTATATGCAGAGTACTCCAAAGAATAGCAAGAAGAGATAAGAAAGCCTTCTTCAGCGATCAATGCAAAGAAATAGAGGAAAACAACAGAATGGGAAAAACTAGGGATCTCTTCAAGAAAATCAGAGATACCAAAGGAACATTTCATGCAAAGATGGGCTCGAAAAAGGACAGAAATGGTATGGACCTAACAGAAGCAGAAGATATTAAGAAGAGGTGGCAAGAATACACAGAAGAACTGTACAAAAAAGATCTTCATGATCCAGATAATCACGATGGTATGATCACTGACCTAGATAGAGCCAGACATCCTGGAATGTGAAGTCAAGTGGGCCTTAGAAAGCATCACTATGAACAAAGCTAGTGGAGGTGATGGAATTCCAGTTGAGGTATTCCAAATCCTGAAAGATGATGCTGTGAAAGTGCTGCACTCAATATGCCAGCAAATTTGGAAAACTCAGCAGTGGCCACAGGACTGGAAAAGGTCAGTTTTCATTCCAATCCCAAAGAAAGGCAATGCCAAAGAATGCTCAAACTACCGCACAATTGCACTCATCTCACACACTAGTAAAGTAATGCTCAAAATTCTCCAAGCCAGGCTTCAGCAATATGTGAACTGTGAACTTCCTGATGTTCAAGCTGGTTTTAGAAAAGGCAGAGGAACCAGAGATCAAATGGCCAACATCCGCTGGATCATGGAAAAAGCAAGAGAGTTCCAGAAAAACATCTATTTCTGCTTTATTAACTATGCCAAAGCCTTTGACTGTGTGGATCACAATAAACTGTGGAAAATTCTGAAAGAGATGGGAATACCAGACCACCTGATCTGCCTCTTGAGAAATTTGTACGCAGGTCAGGAAGCAACAGTTAGAACTGGACATGGAACAACAGACTGGTTCCAAATAGGAAAAGGAGTACGTCAAGGCTGTATATTGTCACCCTGTTTATTTAACTTATATGCAGAGTACATCATGAGAAACGCTGGACTGGAAGAAACACAAGCTGGAATCAAGATTGCTGGGAGAAATATCAATAACCTCAGATATGCAGATGATACCACCCTTATGGCAGAAAGCGAAGAGGAACTAAAAAGCCTCTTGATGAAAGTGAAAGTGGAGAGTGAAAAGGTTGGCTTAAAGCTCAACATTCAGAAAACAAAGATTATGGCATCCGGTCCCATCACTTCATGGGAAATAGATGGGGAAACAGTGTCAGACTTTCTTTTTCTGGGCTCCAAAATCACTGCAGATGTGTGACTGCAGCCATGAAATTAAAAGACGCTTACTCCTTGGAAGGAAAGTTATGACCAACCTAGATAGCATATTCAAAAGCAGAGACATTACTTTGCCAACAAAAGTTCATCTAGTCAAGGCTTTGGTTTTTCCTGTGGTCATGTATGGATGTGAGAGCTGGACTGTGAAGAAGGCTGAGTGCCGAAGAATTGATGCTTTTGAACCGTGGTGTTGGAGAAGACTCTTGAGAGTCCCTTGGACTCCAAGGAGATCCAACCAGTCCATTCTGAAGGAGATCAGCCCTGGGATTTCTTTGGAAGGAATGATGCTAAAGCTGAAACTCCAGTATTTTGGCCACCTCATGCGAAGTTGACTCATTGGAGAAGACTCTGATGCTGGGAGGGATTGGGGGCAAGAGGAGAAGGGGACGACAGAGGATGAGATGGCTGGATGGCATCACTGACTCTGTGGACATGAGTCTAGGTGAACTCCGGGAGTTGGTGATGGACAGGGAGGCCTGGCGTGCTGTGTGATTCATGGGGTCGCAAAGAGTCGGACACAACTGAGCGACTGATCTGATCTGATCTGAGAGTACATCATGCAGAATGCTGAGCTGGAATCAAGATTGCCAAGAGAAAAATTAGCAACCTAAGATATGCAGATGATACCACTTAAATGGCAGAAAGCAAAGAGGAACTAAAGAGCCTCTTCCTGAGGGTGAAAGAGGAGAGTGAAAAAGCTGACATGAAACTCAATTTCAAAGAACTGAATGGCATCCAGTCCTATCACTTCATGGCAAATAAAAAAGGAAAAGGTGGAAACCATGGCAGATTTTATTTTCTGGGGCTCCAAAATGACTGCGGATGGTGACTGCAGCCATGGAATTAAAAGATGCTTGTTCCATGGAAGGAAAGCTATGGTAAACCTAGAACACAGTATTAAAAAGCAGAGACATTACTTTGCCCACAAAGGTCCACACAGTCAAAGCAATGGTTTTTCCAGTAGTCATGTATGGATGTGAATTGGACCATACAGAAGACTGAGCACTGAGGAAGTGATGCTTTCAAATTGTGGTTCTGGGAAGACTCTTGAGAGTCTCTTGGATTGCAAGGTCACACCAGTCAATCCTAAAGGAAATCAACCCTAAATATTTGTTGGAAGGACTGTTGCTGAAGCTGTACTTTGGCCACTTGATGCGAAGAGCTGACTCACTGAAAAAGACTGATGCTGGGAAAGATTGAAGGCAAAAGGAGAAGGCAGCAGATGATGACATGGTTAGACAGCGTCACTGACTCAATGGACAGGTATTTGAACAAATTCTGGGAGATAGCGAAGGGCAGGGGAGCCTGACTTGTGCTGCAGTCCATGACGTAGAAAAGGCTGGGACCTGACTTATCCTCTCAACAACAGGGTTAGCTGGGAAACTGAGGTCCAGATGGGGAAAGGCCTGGAATGTAGTAACCTCCCGCTTTCCTCTGGTTTTCCGTGAGCTTCCCCAGAAAAGTGAGGAATGCCTGCACCTATTAAGGGCAAGAGTCAAGGCAGGAGTTAAGGCAGGCTTCCTGGAGGAAGAGGAAGAGCTTGGGCAAGGGGCCAGAACTGCCACAGGTGCCCCTGGGGGCGGCGGAATTTCCGAGGAGTCTCTGGGGCACCAAGGCAGTCCGGGTTGGTTGGGCCGGTTTGGCCTCTGCCCCTAGGCCCGGCGGCCGCGACTCCACAGGGCTGAGCGCAGGACCTTCTTGAACACCAACCAGCCTGCGGGCGCAAAGCGAAGACACTAGGGTCCGCCCTCGCCCCGGCCGCTGGGCGGGGCCGCACCTGCCGCCGTCTCTGGGGCTGTCGCCGCTGCGCACCTGGCCCAGGTGAGCCGCTCCGCCCTCGCAGCCGCGCGAACCTCGAGTCTGGGCCGCAGGTGAGTGGAGATCGCTGCTCCTGTCGGCGGAAGTGCGTGGCAGTTTTCGGGTCCCAGGAGCCAGGACCGAGCCTGGAGCCTAGGGGGAGCCGAGGCTCCTCTTGGCCCGCGGAGCCTCTGGCCTGGGACCGGTGCGGTTCCGCAGGAAGCGACTCGGAGCCGGGCCCGCTGCGCGCGTCGCCGGAGCTTACCTGAGGCCTGGCCCCTCGGGGTTGCGGGGGCGAGGGCAGCTCTTCCCGCTCCGACCGCGGCCCTCGGCCAGAAAAGGGAAAAGGAGCGCCACGGCGAGCGGAGCCCAGGGCCGAGGCCTCCCAGGGCGCCGCCGGCCGGGAAGCCTGCTGGCGCCGCCGCGCACCTGTCTCCGGGCGGAGCTACCTCCGGCCGCCCGGCCCCGCCAGCCCGCCCCCCGCGGCCCTCCAACCGCGCGTGCCCCGCCTCGCCCGGCTCACCGCAGCCAGAGGGCCGGGTATGGAGGCCGGCCCACCCTCCGGAAGGCGGGGAGTGCGATGTGGGGGGCGCGGGGCGCAGCAGGGGCCTCTCGGCTGGCGGGGTCGCAGCGCTTTGTGCGGGTTCTTTCCTTCGGGAGAGACGTCAGGGAAGGAAGCACGCTCCAGGCGCAGAGGGCCGCCTGTCCCAGATGAGGGGGTCGCTCAGACCCTCTGGTTGCCAAACAGCCGGCCAGACGGCGGAGCGTGGGGACAGGGGGCGGGCGCGGGCCGGGCCTCCGGGCCGACGTGGAGCCCGGGGAAGGCGGAGCACCCGCGCGAGGCCGGGCTTTCTAGGAGCCGCGGGGCGTGTGACCGAGCGCGGTGGGCGGTGCAGGGGGCGGGCTCCGGCTCCGCGGGCTGTTCTCTGGAGCGCCTGAGGCGCGTGGGTTTCTTTTCACTCTCGGGAGGGGGCCTGAGGGACGCGGCGGGGAGGCCGGCCGTGAGCGGAGGCAGCAGGGCGCCCAGTCGAGGGTGTGAGGTGGTGACACCGGCCGGCTTGTGGGGCGGCAGGCAACCTGGCAGGAGCTCTGGGAGGCAGCAAGGCTGGTGGGGACACCGGGGACTACCTAGTTCTTTGCCTCCTCCTGGGTGCTTCTGGGCAGGTCGCTGACCGCCAGAGCCCATTAACCTGTCCATCAGGTGCTTATGTTGCTCACTCAGCCTCAGGGCCCACCGCGGCACCCTGGAGGAGCTGCGGTTCAGTGGGGAAGGCGCGCAGGCAGGGTCTATGGGACCTGAGCCCAAGATGCACCATTATCCAAAGGCCCTGAGGGCCACAGGGTTGAGGTGTTTGAGCAAGGCGCCTTGGAAAGGGTCAGATTAAGGATGTAGAATGAGAATGCTTCAAGGGAAGGCCCTGCCCCAGCGGTGAGGGCAGGGTCAGGGGCCACAAAGGACCCTGCCTGATTTCCGTGAGCAGCGCCATCAGCCACGAGTGCTGGGCTGAGAGTGCCAGGTCAGTCTAGGATGAGGGTGCAGAGGAATCTGTGGTGACCTCAGGCCGCCCCTGACCTGGGCTCAGGTCTGGGAGCCTCGCTG
Source organism: Tragelaphus eurycerus (assembly GCA_935064755.1). NCBI lineage: Eukaryota > Metazoa > Chordata > Mammalia > Artiodactyla > Bovidae > Tragelaphus > Tragelaphus eurycerus. The sequence continues at coordinate 296,029 of CAKXYN010000162.1, read as the reverse complement.
AGGCCTCCTGACTGCTTTCTTATGTAGGAAAGGGGGGCTAAGGTCCACGTGATAACCCAAGCCCCATGTAACTGCTCACTGTTTATGGGCTACACCTCGGAGGTGGCCAGGGCGGGGCCCGGAGAGCCCTGCTCAAGGTTCCATCATTGGGGAGAGTTTCCACGGGAGCCGCATCACCCCCAGCAGGTCAGAGATGCTCGCTGGGGCCAGGGGAGCTACATGGAGCCCGCCCTCTCCAGGTCCCAGGACCACAGGGCTGTCTGGGAAGCAGGCCATGCTGCCCGGCTCCTTGTTGGTGTGCAGGACAGGCCTGATTGGGGGTCTGCTGGCCAGGACCCCCACATATCACCGTGGGCCCCGGCCTTCTAGACCTAGCCTGAGAAGGGAAGGCCCGAGCCACGGTGGACTGGGGCGGGCCCCGGAGGAAGGAGCCGCTTGACTCAGAGTTACAGGAAGACTGAGGCAGGCGGGGCTGGCGGGGAGAACCACCAACTGCCCGCCAGCCTGCTGGGGAGGGGTGCCTGGGTGGGGTTTAGGTTTAGCAGAGGATGTGACTGCAAAGCCAGGAAGCTAGGGGGAAACTTCTGATTAAAACACACAAACAAGAACCGGGTCCTCGCTGTGCGGCGATGCACCCGGGGCCGCGGTGCTGCTTTAGGCTGGGCCGGGGGCCCAGCTGAGCAAAGCGATTGCACCCAAGCTCGAGACAATGACTTCAATGACGGGCATCCCCTCCTCAGGAGGAAAGAGCTGGAGCCAGGTGACTTCATGCCTTCCCTGCTTAGCGTGAGCCTGCGTCCCTGTCCTCAGATGACTCTCCCGGCCTGAGGCCTGTCCTCAAAATCAGGCCTGTGTGAGGGGAGGCCTGCAGAGCATGCAGCTTGTGTGTGCACGTGTGTGCGTGGGGCAAGTGTGACTGTGAGAGGGTGAGGGGTGATGGGAGGCCGAGGGTGGGTGTGAGGAGCAGTGTGTGTGGTGTGGGGTGTACACAGATGCTCTTGGCGGTGTGCCCTGGGGAACTTGGCAAGTGTGTGCTGTGTGCCAGGTGTATGGACCGCCATAGTGTCAGACATGTGGGGAGTGTGCACATGTGCACGGGACCAAGCATGCAGGCACGCATAGTGCACAGGGGCTGGGGGTGCAGCACAGAGGCTGTGCAGAGCAGAGGGTGTGTTGCAGCGGGGCCACTGGGCACAGTGTGCAGGGGGCACCTGCCGCCTGGCCCTAACTTCCAGGAGGCTCCGAGGGTGACTTTCCAGGGCTGAGAGGTGTGTCAGCGTGTGGAGGCCAAGGGGCCATGACTGGAGTTGCCCTGGACCTTCTGCTCTGGGCTGGAGGTGTAAGCTGCCCAGGCCCCCACAGCCCTCGTGGCTGGTTCTTCTGCTTCAGGGAACTCCCAGGCTGCCCTCCACTCCAGACGGCTCCTGGCAGGACCCTCTGCCCTCGCTCGCTGGGAGGGAGCCTGTGCTTCACTCGTTTGTGAGGAAGTCCCAGCCCAGCCAAGGCAGGGGCTCCAGCCAACCCTGGGTCCACCTTGGGTCCCCCCCCACCCCCCGTGCAGAAGGAGTTGGGGGAGCTCATCCCCGCAAAGCCTCACGGGCCCTGCGGGCGGGGAGGGGGCCTGAAGGAGGCGGGGCCCCAGTGCGTCCAGTCACAGGGAGGAGGGAAAGGACTGGATGCCTAGTGAGAACCTGCCTGGCGCCAGGGAGCAGGTTCCCGAGGCCTGGGAGCCAGGAGGCTGTCCTCCAAGGCTCTGAAGCTCGGGCTTCACTGGCCCGCCCCGCAGCCCAGGTCACTGTGGAGCTTTCTGTGTCGAGAGGTGTGTATAGCTGCTGCCATCTGGCAGGCGGTGGTCCCGCCCTGCGTGGGAGATAAAGGCCGCCTGTGAGTCGGTGGGGGTTTGCCTTGGAGAACCGACGGACAGTGCGGACGCAAGTCTGTGGTCTGAAGGTGACAAATGCGCAGGACCTGGAAGGAAGGCTGCCCCCGAGACCAGCCTGAGCCCCGTGTCCCCTTCTGCGTCACACCTTGGCCTCGAGAGCTTTCTTTTGCTGGATGCAGGCTGGGAGTGAGGCCCAGTCAGGCTGCCAGGCACTCACGACCCCCAGCCCCTCGGAGCCTCAGCACAGGCTGAGTGCAGCTGTACATAGCCCCCATCTGTATGTGGCTGGGAACCAGGCCAGCTCCTGGGCTCAGGAAGGGTGCCAGGGGTGCTGCCCACCCTGGGCCTTCAGGTGTCCCTGGGGCAGACAAAGTTCAGTCCAGGCCATGCCCGGTGCTCTGCGGCTTCCGCAAGACAGCTGGGGCAGAGGCAGTGCTTCCGAGGCCAGAGTTACACGTTAACTCATCCTGTTCTTGTTTAACTTGCTCCTGGGGATGGCGGCAGCCTCTGACCCGTCCTGGCGCCCTGACTGACCAGCCACAAGGACAGAGAGTGAATCTTGCTCAGCCTTTGGGGGATCAATCTGCTCGGCCAAGGAGCCCCGTGGCGCTGTGGGTGGCACCAGTGTCCAGCCTGCCTCGAGGAGGCCCCGGCCAGACCATGGCAGGTAGACGGTCAGAGAGGGGTGGGCACGGGCTCCACTCCACCTCCTGCCCCAGGCTGGCTCCATACTGCAGATGGGCCCTCCCCCTCTCCTGCTCATGGGGGGTCAGTAAAGCCCAGGGATACTGGGAGTGGGCACCGGTGGGGGCCACTGGGGATCAGGTGGGTAGATGTGGGCTACTGGGAGACCTCACTGCCAAGATGATGGCTTTCTTCTCTGACTGCCAGCTTGGGCTCATCACCCCAATTTAAAGACAAGGAAGTTCAGGTCTCAGGGAGGTGAGAATGCTTGCCTGTGGCCAGAAATAGAGGGTCCTGGAACTCTAACTTTCTACCAGGTTGAAGGTGCTGGCATGTCCAACCCAAGTCTCCCAAATCACCACTGTCCAGCTGAGGGGCCAGGGCCTAGATGTCACAGAGTGGGCCACAGGTGCACACAGAACATGTGTGCTGGCTCCTGTCCTGGGCACACAGGCAGCTAGGTGGGTCCTGCTGGGCTGGGGTGGGGGTGGGGTCACCTCAGCCATGACTCTGGCCACTGCCCTCCACAATGACGTCCTCTCTGAGGACAGGGCAGCCAGGTCCAGGGCGGGCCGAACATGGAAGAACTAGCCGCTGCTGGGAGAAGACGTGCCAAGGGCCAGGCCCTGTCCCCCTGGGACTTGTGGGTGGACACGGTGTGGTTACCGAGCAGCACGTGCCACTGGCCTCCGTGGTATTTTCCTGGCCCACCGACCATCTGTGCACAGTGGGAGGCTGACATCACAGGCACGGGTAACCCACTGGGTCCTCTTTCTGCAGGAGCCTGCGACAAGGCCCCTGACTTCCTGTCCCCGTCTGGAAGCCAGGTCCTGGGGCTTGTCCTGGGCAGCGTGGTCACACTGAACTGCACAGCCTTGGTGGTCTCGGGGCCCCACTGCCCCCTGCCCTCAGTACAGTGGCTGAAAGGTGGGCTGCTGCTGAGCAATGGAAGCCTCTATGACCTCCATGAGGACTCCTGGTAAGAGATGTGTCCAGGGTCAGGTGACATGCTGGATATACCCACAGCCAGTGGCCTCTCTGACCTACACTCTGGTCTATAATCACTTGAACATGGGCTGGGGAGTGACTGGCCAGACACGACATGGGCAGAGTGCCACTCTGGATGCAGACTAAGTCAGTGACTACAGGGACAGATGGCCCCTCTAGACACTCACCTTGTAGACCACCCAGGGCCATGGGTGCCAGCAGAGTGCTACAGCCTGAATTTACTCATTGACTGTTTGGCCAAGCCTGGGATCTGAGTACTTCCAGGACCTGGACCCAGGATCAGGGTGATGTCCCAAAAGAGATCCATACCCTCTTCATGCTCTGGCCATTCCTCTTAGCTTACGGTCTAGGGACTGCCAGGAAGCCCAAATCTGCAGCCTCTTTGGGTGAGTCCCAGACAATTGGGGCTCTGGGGCATCCAGTGATGCTCTCGGGCCCCAGGTGAGGGGGTGGGGCCTGGTCTCCCCAGGGTCAAGACCAACTGGTCAGAGGTGCTTGTGTCCAGTGTCCTTGGGATCAACCTGACCAGAGCTGAGGACTTCGGGACCTTCACTTGCTCCATCCGGAACGTCAGCTCCTCTTCCTTCACTCTTTGGAGAGCTGGTGAGGGGGTGCACTGGGGTACAAGGTAGGAGGGAGCCCGGGGGAGACTTGAGGCTCAGAGGGTGCTGGGATGGCTCAGACAGTGGCTTTGTCCCCAGGGCTGGCGGGACATGTGGCCGCGGTGCTGGCCTCACTCTTGACCCTGCTGGCCCTACTCCTGGTGGCGCTGCTGTACGTGAAGTGTCGGCTCAATGTGCTGCTCTGGTACCAAGACAAGTATGGGGAGGTGGAGATGAACGGTGCGTAGGGCCCGAACGTGGGGGAAGGGGGCCACCCTAGGCTCAGCTCTGCAGGTGGGGGTGAGGAGGCATCCGTCCCTAGAGGGCTCTGGAAGAGGGGTGTCCCTGTGCAGCCCAGGAGGGCATTGGGCGGGCAGAAGCGGGTCACGGTACCCTAGTTCCAGGCCTCTACCCGGAATCCTGTGCTGAGGACGAATCCAGGCGGTGCTTGAGCCGGGATCTGCTGAGTCTCCTTGGGGGGCTTGCCTGGCTTCCCTGGCACAGGGAGGGAGGTTTAGGGGACCCTGAAGGCGGCTGGTCCAGGCCGGAAAAGCGGCCGCGCTGACCCGCCGCCGTCCGCAGACGGGAAGCTCTACGACGCCTACATCTCCTACAGCGACAGCCCTGAGGACCGGAAGTTCGTGAACTTCATCCTGAAGCCGCAGTTGGAGCGGCATCGTGGCTACAAGCTCTTTCTGGACGACCGCGACCTCCTGCCGCGCGCGGGTACCGGCGCCCCACCTCTTTCCGCTTGGGCCCCGCCCCTCAGGTCTTCCTCGGCCCAGGCCCCGCCCCTCCCAGGGCCCCTCCCCCTCGAGCCCTCCGCCCCTTTCCGCTGGGCCCCGCCCCTGTCCCGGTGCTCGCCCCGCCCCCGCTGGGTCACAGATCCCGCCTTCCCAGGCCCCGCCCCTCAAGTCTTCCTCGGCCGCAGGCCCCTCCCCACCGCGCCTTGGGCTCCGGCCCCTCCCAGGGCCCCGCCCCTCCAGGGCCCGGGCGGTGCTGCCCCGGCTGATGCCCGGGTCCTGCAGAGCCGTCGGCAGACCTCCTGGTGAACCTGAGCCGCTGCCGACGACTTGTGGTGGTGTTGTCGGATGCCTTCCTGGGCCGGGCCTGGTGCAGTCACAGCTTCCGGTGGGTCCCGCGCTGGGCTGGGTGGGCCTCAGCCGTGCCCACTCTGACAGTGCCGCCCTCGCAGGGAGGGCCTGTGCCGGCTGCTGGAGCTCACGCGCAGACCCATCTTCATCACCTTCGAGGGCCAGCGGCGCGACCCCGCACACCCTGCGCTGCGCTTGCTGCGCCAGCACCGCCACCTGGTGACCCTGCTGCTCTGGAAGCCCGGCTCTGTGGTGCGGAGGGGTGGGGGGCGGGGGTGCTGTGGATGGGACCCCGTGAGTGGAGGCTCCGTGGTCAGCTGCCCAGAGGAGTGGGCTTTTGGGGGACCGAGGAGGCCAGGGTCTTTATGTGTTGGCACCACCTCCCCCAAACCCCATTCACATGTTCACACACGTTAACTGCCCCACCTTGCCTCCAGACGCCTTCCTCCGATTTTTGGAAAGAGCTACGGTTGGCGCTGCCACGGAAGGTGCAGTACAGATCGATGGAGGGAGACCCCCAGACCCGGCTGCAGGACGACAAGGACCCCATGCTGATTGTGCGAGGCCGGCTCCCCGAGGGTCGGACCCTGGACCCTGAGCTGGACCCCGACCCTGAGGGGGACCTGGGTAGGCTCACCAGCCCCACCCCTGACCCCGAGAAGCTCACCCTGAGTTGGAGGGAGGCTGCATAAGGTGAAGGGGCCCAGGTGGTGGGGACCGTGCCCTGCAGCCATGGATGGCTTTAACTTCCAGCACCTCCCACTGCCTCTTTCCATAGAGGTGGTTGGGCCCAGGGCCTGCCTGGGAACCACAAGTGCCATCATGCAGCAGGGGCAGCAGGGAGTGGCCTGGCAGAAGGCAGGCAGTGTGCAGCCCAGCCTGAGGCCTGGCGGTGCCCCTCCCCAGGTGTACGAGGACCTGTCTTTGGGGAGCCACCAGCTCTACCACATGTAAGTGTGGTCTCGCTCGGAGAGGGCCAAGGCAGTGAAGTGGATGTGTCAGACCTTGGCTCCCGAAACTACAGTGCCCGCACGGACTTCTACTGCCTGGTATCGGAGGACGACGTGTAGCCCTGCCCCCTGGAGCACTAGGGTTACGGGGTGCTGGGGCAGGGCTGGGCGTTTTCAGTCACACAGCAGGACCTGTCTGCTTGCAGTCCTGGGACCTCAGAGAAGAAGAGTGGACCCACCCCAGCTGTCCACCTTGTGCTAGAAATAAAGACCTTTTGAATCCCACCCAAGTCTCAGCCTCTCCCCTTGGGCAAGAAGCTGGTGTGCAGTGTCCTGGGCGGAAGGCCCCTCACTTCCATCCTGGGCCCTCCAGGGCCCTGGTTGGTGTTCAGTTGCTCAGTCGTGTCTGAATCTGCGACCCCATGGACTGCAGCACGCCAGCCTCCCCTGTCCTTCGTTGTCTCCCGAAACTTGCTCAAATTCATGTCCATCATGGTGATACCATTCAACCATCTCATTCTCTGTCACCCCTCTGCCTTCAATCTTTCCCAGCATCAGGGTCTTTTCTAAGGAGTTGGCTCTTTGCATCAGGTGGCCAGGGCATTAGAGCTTCAGTGCTCAGGGCCCTGGACCCTGCCCTTGTCTCGCCTCGTGGCCACCTGGCTGGTACGCCTGGCTGCCCCTCCAACGCTGCCCCTCCACCCCATGCCAGCTCAGGCGCCTCTCTCAGCGCCCTCCTCAGGTCTCCCTGCCCCAGGCTGTGATTGCTTCCAGTCCGACCATGAGCTGGACGGCCCCTGGGGGCAGGCCCCTTACAGACTGCAGGTGCTGAGCTTTGCGGAAAAGTCTGTTTTAAAATATCTGTGGGAGCGTCACGACCAAATGGCCTGACTTGGTGGGATGAGGAGGAGTCCCAGAGCTCCTGGACCCCAAGCCTCAGACCGTATGAGTGAAGCTGTCAGGGCACCCCCAGGGCGGGGCAAGGTAGAGAGCCACTAGGGTGCAGGTGCCACATGAACACAACCCAGCAGGGTGACACTAAAGTCAGCAGTGGGCACACTGCCCCAGAAGAGGTCATTCCTCTGCACACGTGTCTCATTCAGCTCGAGGCCGCCTCTGCTGTCCGCCTCCACCCTCTGCCGGCTCTTCTGCTGTTGGGACGCTCCCTCCCCTGGTCCTGTGTCCCCTGACCAGAGAGATCTGTGCATGGGCCTGGGGGGAGTGTCCTCAGGGGCAAGCACGACTGTGCTTGGGGACACTATTGCATCCTTGGACCTGACCCCAGACCTGACCAGCCAAGGAAGCACGAGGGGCTGTGTTCACGGCCACCTTTATTCCCACTCCTCGCTGTCCCAAGGCACTGCTGGGCCACAGCCAGCACCACCTCTTCCAGTGTGACCTGGCCACCACCCCACGCATCAGAGCAGCCTCAAGCCCTGCCCCCCCCCCATGCCCCGCAGAAGCCAATTCCCCAGCTGCAAGCCCTCGTTCCCCTCCCCCGGGCCCAGGCCTTCACGTTGCATGTGAACAGGGCTCCAGCGAGAGGCCCCTGGGCCATCCTCAACCTTCTCCTCCAGGCCGGCTGGCGAGCAGCCCTGAGCTGAGCCCTTCCCTAGGAGGCTGGGTCACATCACATTCTCCTTCTCCAGGAAGGCTTCGCCTACGGCCCCAGGAAGTCCTCCTTCCGGTAGCCCTTCTGCAGTGGAGAGGGAACCCAGAGTCAGGGCTGTGCTGCCCCGCGTCCAGTGTGCTGGCAGCAGGCCCTGGTCGTCCAGGCCTCCTGTGCAGCGTGGCCTCCCTGTCCCCCTGCTGTCCCTCCTCCACGCCCCACACTCGCAGCCCCGCCTGCCGGGGCCACGGGAACATACCGCCCGGAAGTCTCGGTGGAGCTTGCTGTACTGCCACAGGTTGGCCAAGAGGCTAGAGGCCGCCCGGGAGGACTTCTCACTGTCAGGGCTGGGGGTGGGGGCAGGGGTCAGCGGGGTGACAGGCACGGCCAGAAGGCAGGGGCAGCCGGGGTACAGGGCGGGCATGGGGTTTGGGCCCTGACCTGTCCCGCTTCTTCTTGATGAAGACCAGCTTGCGGAGCCCGTCGAAGTAGAGCAGGTCCCGGGCGGCCACGGGACTGGCCACCACGAGGTTGTTGAGGACAGCTATGATGTTTATCAGCACATCGGCTGGAGGAGACTTCTCACCCACGCTGCCGGGCAGCTTCTCGATCAGGTGACTCACCAGCTTGGTGGCTGCCAGGAGTTTGGGGAGGTGGGTCTCCACCGCCCTTCCCCCCACCGTCCTCTTGGCACCTGCCGTCCCCTGCTCCCCCAGGGAGCTGGTGCGCCTGCCTGCCCACTGACCCCGGCCTCCCAGAAGCTGGCCCCAGTGCGGCAATAAAGGCAGAGTCCAGGCGAGCGCCTGGTCCACAGGGGAGGCAGAACCCAGACTGTGGGACGGCTGGACTCACACATCTCATCCTTGTTCCTGGCATTGCGGGACAGGTTTCGGATGAGGCCCGTCAGTGAACGCAGCTGGTGGTGGTCAGCGGTCCGAACTCGGTCCAGCAGCGGGTTCAGTATGCGCTCCTGCTCCAGAGCCAGCCGGCTCAGCACCCCCGCCCACTGCCAGCAGGAGGGGAGCGGTGAGTGAGGTGCTTGGCGCCCCGAGCTGCCCGTGGGTCAGGCCCTGCCAGCCCAGACCTCCTGGCGCCTCCCTCAAGTCCGGCGCAGAACCCAGGTCCTCAGGAGCCAAGGCCCGTGCCGTCTGGAGCACTGAGCTCACGCTCCTGCTGCCGCTCAGCGGCCCCTGCCTTCCCGTCCTGCCCGGCCTGGCCCCACCGCCTCACCCTGCGGTCCCCTGCGGTGATGTTCTGCAGCGCCCCGGCTGCTGCCTCAGTCGTGTGCCGGTTGAGCTCACAGCGCTGCAGCAGCCGGTTGTACAGCCCCACGATCTGGGGGCTCCACAGCCACTCAAGGCCCTTGGGGTCCTTAGACACTTCAGCAAAGGTAAGCGCGTCGGCCGTGAGGGGCAGCTGGGCAGGAGGGCACGGAGGGTCAGCTGAGGTCGCCCGGGACCCCTGCTTCTGCCCGCCTGCCCTAGTCTGGGCCCACCTCTCGGAGCCGCCGGCTCTGTGGAGTGAAGCAGCCCACCGCCTCGCCCGGGGGCGCCCCCATGTCCTGGCGGCCCCGGCCCTCCAGCCGCTGAAGGGCTGAGGGCGGCATCTCGTCATACAGGCGGTAGGACAGGTTCCTCAGCACGCACACGGCGTTCTCCACGCTCTGCGGAGGGAGGGGGCTGCCGTCAGGGTGGGCTGGCACCCCTGGGGCCCCCGGGCCCAGGCCGACCCTCACCTTATCCTCACACTTGCCCACGTCCAGGGCGTGGTTGATGTAGGTGACCAGGGCGTCCACCAGCCCATGGCACTCACGCATTTTCTGGCGAGTGGCCTGGGAGGCAGAGCTGAGGTTCCTGCAGGTGGAAACAGGTGAGAGGCCCGCACAGGGTCCCCAGGCAGAGCCACCCCACAGCGAGCTGAACCCGAGGCTGAGCTCCTGGGCCCCGATTCCTCCCCACCACGCCCTGGGCCCGCCCCCAGCACCTCCTGCTCCTGGTCCCTGTTGGACACTGTCGCTCCCACGCTCTTGCACGCCTACCCCCATCCACTCCTCAAATCGTCCGTGGTGGGGGCAGGTCAGAAATGTCAGATCACGTCCCTGATTTAAAGAAACCTGAGCCTGCAGCCTGTTGACATCTGGCTGGGGGGAGGACACCTGGTGACCCACTCCACTCGTGGGTCAGCACCTCTGCCTTGCTGGATCCGTCCACTTCCCCCAGGGCCCCCGCCCCCCCGCAACCCAGAGGCTCCGCCTTGTCCCTTGGACCTCAGGGCCCCACGGCCGCCCAGTGCACCTGAGGAAGCCGGTGGCATTGTAGAATATCTCAGCTTCAGAGGCGTTCTGCTGGATGAGGGGCGGCCCGCCCGCCCCCGACAAGGGGCTCAGCACCAGGTCTGTGAGCTGCTCCAGCGTGTCCCGGGCCAGGCGATCCTTCAGGTGGTCGCTGGAGGACAGGTTCCACAGGATCCCTGTGGCAGGTGAGCGCGGTCGTGGTCAGGGACCACCTCTGGGGACCTCTGAGGCCTCTGGCCCCTCTGTCTTCCTCAGGTGGTAGGGAGGAGGCTCCTGACCTCTCCTTGCGGGGCCCTGCCAGCCTCACCCACCAGCCTTCCTGGGGACAGCCTGGGTGTGGCCCAGAGGGTCACAGGGCTGTGGTAGGGCAGAGAGGATGACCCTTGGGGACGTGAGCCCTGGGGTGGAGGCTGGCTCCAAAGAGACGTGCCAGGGAATGGCCATGGGGGCCGAGGGAAGAGGCAGCGGGAGGTGCGGGAGTGGGGTGGGAGAGGGGCAGGGTAGCGGGTGGGGCCCAGGCCACCTGTGACGTTCTTGCGGAGCTCGTCGTCCTGCTCCCGCAGCGCCCGCAGCAGTTCGAAGATGCCGTTCTCCTCCACCAGTGCCAGCTTGTTGTCCGCGTTGTCATAGACGAGGTTGCGCATGGCGCCTGTGGCGTGGCGCTGCACTTCTTGGTTGGCGTGGTTGAAGAGCTTCACCAGCCTGGGCACAGCCTGCAGGCTGCGGGCCTGCAGGCACAGGCATGCGGGTGTTAAGCGTGCACACAATGGATGGGTATGTGCAGATGTAGGCAGGCTATGCGTCAATAGATGTGGACGTACATATGCAAATGCTTGCAAAGGTGTGCAGGTGTGTGCAAAGGTTGCAGCTGTATACACTGAGAGATGTGTGTATCTATATTCCAGTGTGCACAGAGGTGTGCAAGTGTAGGCAGGTATATATACTGATAAATGTGTGCGTACATATTCAGGTGTGTGCAGAGGTGTGCAGGGGTGTGCAAAGGTGTGGAGGTGTAGGCAGGTGTATACAGTGATAGACGTGTGTGTCTATATTCAGGTGTGCGCAGAGGTGTGCAGGTATAGGCAGGTATATATACTGATAAATGTGTGTGTACATATTCAGGTGTGCGCAAAGGTGTGCGGGTGTCAGCGTGTGTATTTGGACATGTGTAAGTCCATCCCTCCCACCCTTCCTCTGCTGGGGATGCTCTGGGTAGGCCCAGGTCTGCCCAGTCAGTTTGGGGGTCAGCGAGGGTGGTCAGGGACCAGAGGACAGTGAATGAAGGGGGTCCATGGGCGTGGTCGGCAGGGACGGTCACCTGCTTCTTGGCGGCTGCATCGCTGTAGCACTTGTGCTGAATGTAGGCAGCTCCCAGCACCTGCAGGTTGGGATCTGAGGCCATGAGGTACTTGACTGCTGAGGGCAGGTCGATGTCATCGAATCTGCAGAGACAAGAGACGGATTAGGCTGATCTGAGGATGGACTGGGGTTGTGGCAGAAGCTACCCCCACAAACCTGTCCCAGCTCACCCGCTGCTGAGCCTCTGCAGAGTGCGGTGGCTGCCGTAGCTGTCCAGCCCGCGCATGTCCGGCAGGTGGCCCGAGTCACCGAGGCTGAGGCTGCGCACAGAGGGTGCACGGGTCACGGGTTCCAGGACGCCCCCGGGCCCGCCCCCAGCCACTCCACGGCTGCGGTGGCTGCTTTGGAACCGCTGCAGGGTCCGCATGGCAGGGGCACGGATGGTCCGGCTGGGTGGTCCCTCGGTAGCCTCTGGCCAGTCCAGGCCCCCAGCCCGGCTAGAGCTGGAGCTGGCCCGGCGCTCGTAGGCAAAGGCCCTGTAGGAGGACGTGGCCGCCGGCTCCAGCTGCTCGGACACCACGCTGTAGCGGTCGTCCGGGCCCCCGGCCCCCAGCCTCAGCGAGCGCAGGGACAGGGTGTCGTAATCTGCCCGGCTGCCTGCCCCACCACGCTCGTGGAAGGACACAGGCCGGGTGGGCACCGGTGCGGCGGGCGGGGCACCCCGGTACCCTGCAGCCCCAAAGGCACCACCCCCGTTGTGGACGGAGCTTAGCCTCCGACTGGAGCTCAGGTCCACGGCCGAGCGGGAAGACCAGGACGCAGGGCTGTAGGTGGGCTTGGCGATGGACCGGAAGGTCTGTGTGGCAGGGAGGGGAGGGGAGGGCAGTGAGGGGGTGCGGGGGCTCAGCGGGCCCCTCTTCCCGACCACAGAGCCCAGCCCCCCTCGGATCCTCAGCCTCAGGGGTCCGAGCTAGAGGGGCATCACTCACCGAGGTCTCCCCGCTCAGGCCCTGGGAGCGAGAGCTGAAGCCGGCCTGCACGGTGTAGTACTGAGCCCTGGATGCACCTGCAGACGGGGCAGGGGCAGCACAGCCCACTGGGACGACAGCAGGCGCTGGCCTCCTGCCTCCCCTCCACCCTGAGGCTGGTGGCGCGGCACCTCATCACCCCTCCCGCAGCCCCCCGCCCCCTAGGGGGGACAGACGCGCTCACCCTGCTGACCTCCTGGCAGCCTGGGGAGTGTGCCTGGCCCCCTTGCCCAGGAAGCCGCACGGACCCCTGTGGGCCTGGCTTGTGGTGTTGGCCACACGATGGTGACACTGCAATGCTTAGGGACACTCTGTGTCCTGGGGTTGGGCCCCTGACCCACCTGGCAGGGCCATCCCCACCCCCAGCACACACAAGCCCAGGGCACAGGAGCCAGCCAGACTGCATGGTGAGTGGACAGGGCGGGTGGGCGGAGGGCGGAGGGAAGGGGGCAGCCTGGACTGCCAGAACATGGCGGGTGGGTGAACAGACTGGCACATGAGTGAGTATCTAGGCCAGGAGAATGGAGGGACGCTGAAGGAACAACTAAACGGACATGCAGACGGACAGGCAGGCGGCAAGAGCTGAGAACACCCTGAGAGGAGCGGGGCAAAGGTCACTCCAGGCAGCGCCGTGGGAGCCCGGCTGGGGTGGCTTCACCTGCTGGGCGGGGCCTTTGGATGGGGAGGGGGTTCCTGAGTCCCACCCGCCCTAGGCCAGGGTAGGGAGACTGGGCAGAAGGGACTCAGGGCAGGGGTGAAGGGGAGGGGGCCCCCTCCCAGCCTCTGGCTCAGCTAGGTCTGGGGGGACTCCCCGAACTGGTAGACCCGCCCTGGTTAATGAGGCTTCTGGGCAGGGGCTATTAACCCTTTGATGCCAGGGAGGCTCAGCCTGAGGGGACACACCCCCAGCCTGGGGACCTTACCCCCACCCCAAAATTATAAGCCTCTTCCCCCTAATTGCCAGGGTAGCTGGGGTGGTAATTAACCCCTCCCTGCTCCCTCCTCTACCCCATGACCCTTGGGCATCCAGCTGGGCTACCAGCAAGGCTGAGAGGCCCAGGCTGGGGAGGACGCAGGAACCCGGCGGCCCCTACGCTGATTGACCCGCATCTCCTGACCAGCACTGGAGGCCAGTACTGGGAAGGGCCCTCGAGCATCTGTCACCGGGGCTTGACCCTGACATCCCACAGGCTCTTCTTCCCGCCTGACCTTGGTGCCTGCTGCTGCGGCCTGGCAAGGAGGGGATGACATTTCCAGAAGCGCCCTGAGCTCCCTGCAACACTCAAGCACACGCACGCCCGGTGGAGCCGCGTCTCTGCACGCAGGGGGCTGCCTGGCCCCGAGGGCACTCCCTGCGGGCTGTTCTCAGCGGGGAGTATCTGGGTCGCTCTGGCATGCCCCCCACCCCCCAGCCCCGCAATTCCGCAGGGAGACCCTGGCCCCGACAGGCAGGCGGTGGCTCTCCTCCAGGAGCTTCAGACTCCGCCCCTCACCGTCCTGTCTGCTCGTTCCCAAGGGGCCAGGGGTGGACGCTAGAGTCTGGGCGTCTGTGTCTCTGTGTGTCTGTGTCTCTGGGGGACTGACGTGTATGTCCACGTGTCTCGGAGACTGCGTGTGAGCCCGTGGGATGTGGGACGTGTGCGTGTCCTGGCTTTGCCGACCGAGATGGGCCCGGCCGGCCAGCCGGCCATGCGCCACTTCTCCCACGTCTGGCTGGGGCAGGGGGCTCAGGGCACAGGGGGCAGGTGGGGCCCACCCTGGCTCACACTGAGGACCCCCGGATCCCTGCTGGGAGGTAGAGGCCCCACCCATGGCATCTCCCACGCCTGGCGGGGTGGGGCGGTGACTCAAGGCGGCCCAGGTGAGTCAGGGAGCTGAATCCGGAGTCGCCCCACGGCGGCCTCCAGCCTTGGCACCACCACGCCCCTGGGGCCACCCCCACCTGCCGCACTCCGGTGCCCACCTGGCCCGCATCAGCCTACCTCTGGACGCCTCTGGTGCCCCGTCGGGCTCAGCGGGCCCATTGTTCCGTGGCTGCTGGCCCAGCTGCAGCAGGCGCGCGCGGACCTGCTCCTGGACGCGGGCCGCCCTCAGCCGCTCTGCCTCCGGCCCCTCGGTGCCCCGGCGGTCCAGCTGCAGATCCGAGGGCAGCGCTAGGGAGCACACGCCCGCCTCGGGCTGCAGGGCGGAGAGCAGGAAGTTACCGTCCTGCATGGCGGCAGGCACGGGGCGGTCGGCCTGGCCTGGGCCCCGTCGCCACCTCAAGCCAGAGCTGTCTCGCCGTCTCTTCCCGCGCGGCCCTGTCCCTGAAGTCCCCTCCCCTCTGGCCTCGCCCAGGGCTGGCTCAGAGGCGACACCGCCCAGCCCTGAGCTCAGCAAGGGGCGGGGACACCTGGGCCAGGTGCGAGGGCGGGGCTGCTCAAGGTGGAATTCGGGCGGAAGAACAGGCCCTGCGCGTTCCCCTTCCTTCCGCCCATCCCAGGACGGGGCAGAAGGGGTCTGTTCCTTTGTTCCCTGCCTGTAAAGGCCGCAGCTGGTCCTTTGGGCCTACTGTCCCGAGTGCTGGGAAAGGTCCCAGGGCGGCCACCTCGGGGAGTCAGGGCCAGGGCCCTCCCTGCCCGGGGAACAGGGTGCTCTGGGAAACTCCGAGGACCAGGCTGCCAACCTGAGGCCTGTGGAGGCCTAGCAGGGTTCGGGCGCCAAGGGACTAAGTTGAGGGTTGAAGGCTTGGGGTGGAGCTATGGGTGAAAAGGGCTCGATGGGGTCCTTGTCCGAGTCCTTGGTGCCCCAGAGACTCCAGAAGCAGGAGGCTAGATGGGCCCACCGCAGGCTCATGACCCTCCAGATATCCATCCCGTAGACGCTGGAAGTCACCCCTAGCCCCCTCCTGTGCAGAGGCCTCCGAAGGGCCGGCTGGGCCCTCTCTAGTCCCCTCCCAGGCTTCTGCCCCCCAGGCTGTGGGGGTGGGAGGCAGTTCCCAACACGTGAGTCAGGGCTCAGCTCAGCAGGGGCAGGCGGGGCTGCCCCAGGGGGTTGACTCAGAGGGGCCCTACTGCCCGGGCTGGGGACGCAGGGAGGAACTGGCAGTCCAGGCCAGCAGGGACCTGGAGGGCTGGAGCTGCATGGACAGGGGCAGCCCAGGAGTCAGAGCAGGAGTGAGAGCCCGGCAGAGCAGAGCTTGCCCCAAAGTCTCCCTGGAGCGTCGCCACCAGCCAGACTGCCTGCTCCAAGGTCTCCTGGGGAGGCTTGGCTGGGATCCAGGACAGGTCTCTGGTGGGCTGAGTGGGGCGAGGGCTGAGCCCAGTAGGGCTGGGGATCAGGGGCCCAGCGGCTTTGTGTTCTTCCTGGACTCCCCTCGCAGAGTCACCATGGGCCCACCCTCACCGGCCTTCCTTCCTGTGGGACACCCTAACCCTGGGCCCTGGGTCCCTGAAGGCAGGGGACATGGTCCCAGGTGGGAATGGTGGCTGGGGGCAGTGGCCTGGGGGTGAGGTGGGGTCGGGTCAGGAGGCAGCCCTAGGGGTGAGGTCAGTGCTGGGGAGGAGACGAGAGGGAGGCAGAAGTCAGTGTTGGGGGTGAGAGGGGTTGAGGAGGGTCCCTGGGAAGGTCCAGGTGACGCCTGGGGTGGAGCTGCTGGGCAGAGGGGATGCACAAGGTGGGCGACCTACCCTGCTGGCGGTCCGGAGACTGCTGGCCCCAGGGCTCACCCCAGAGACGGCTGCTGCGAGCTGAGGAGTCCTGGGCTGCATCCCGGGCCCAGCACTGCTGCTGGGGCCTCACTGTGGGCCAGGACTGCGGGGGCACCAGGAGGGCGGGGTGGGAACGCTTGCACGCCCAGCCAGCTCATCAGACCGGTTGCTTCCCTGGGAGTCGTGTTTTGTGTGGAAAAATCCCAGGAGACAAGTTCGTGCGGCACTGAGTGCCTTGGAGGAGGTCGCTTGGCACGGGCCTGGGGCCCGCCCTGCACTCATCCACCTGGGGCCCAGCCCACCCGGCCGCACACCTGGGGAAGCCAGCCTCCGGGGTGGACTGCAGGTGGAGGTCAGGCAGACACCCCCATGGCCCAGTCTTCCAAGCCTGCAGAGTCCCCAGGGCCAGTTCCCTAGAGCTCGCCCCTCCTCTTGGCAGGGAGGGCTGCAGGTGGCCCCAGGCTGTGTGAGCCTCCTGGGGACCTGTGCTCCCCTCCCACCACCCACCTCGGATCTCTGCCCTTTGGGACTCCCTGTCCAGGGAAAGCCTGGGGACCCAAGGGAGCTTCCTCTAACCGCTGCAGGGCCTGAGGGACCTGCTGTGGCTTAAACCTGTCCCCCCTCAAGCTCAGAGCCCTGACCCACCCCTAGGACCAGCCTTCTGCTCCTGAGAGTCCCCCTCTCTCTGGAGCGAGTGCATGGGGGAGACAGCGTAAGGATGATTGGTGCCGGCTTGATGGGGGGGGGCATCCCTAGCCCGGGGTGGGGGGCGGAGATTAGAAAACCTGGGAATATGCTTTGGAGATCCCAGGACCTGAAGACCTGGAAGGATGCTCTTACTTGGAAGGTGGGTGGTGGGGGAGCCTGGACTCTGCCCTGGGGGGTGTGAAGGAAGGGCTGTGAGGGCCCAAGGGGCAAGCTAGCATTTACAGGTAAGGACTGCCTGGGCTGAGAGGTCGGGTTGGGGCATCTACCGGTGGAGGGGACCCCAGGCAGTTGTTACAAAAGTCTCTGGGGGAGGGGTTGAGGATGAGCAGGGGGCGGGGGCCAGAGTAGCGGCGGGTTGGAAGGAGGACCCTTTGCTGGCTTTGCTGCGCTCACTGCGAAGGGGGAAAGGGTTGCCGGGTGTGTGCAGGCAGAGCTGGAGTAGGTACAGAGGGCCCGCACCCCACTCGGTCGAGAGCCTGGAGGAGGGCGGAAATGGGGAGAAAAGCTGACGACGCAGACAGCAAAATCATATTAACAAGACTCCGGAGTGCGCTGGAGCGCAGAGAAGTTTAGATCGCGCGGGCGGCACAGCCTGCTGGCGCGGGGCCGGGGCCGGGTGAGGCTCTCACCGGCGCGGGCGCAGCGCAGGGCGGAGGGCGGAGGGCGGGCGCGGGGAGATGCCGGGCTTGCTGCTCGCGCTTCGGCCCGCGCGTCCCGGCGCTTCCTGTCGGGGAACTCGCGCCCAGGCTCGAGAACCTTCCAGCGTCCGACGGCTGGGTTCCCGCCAAATCCAGCTTCGGGCCCGCCTCCTCCACGACGCCTACCCGGCGCAGCGCTTGTCCCTCCGGGGCGGGCACGCTCCGCGCTCTGGCGGGAAGGTCGCTGCGGGACGCACCCCCCCCCCCCCCCCCCCCCCCCCCCCCCCCCCCCTCTTCTCAGCCTCCCATCTGCCGGGCTGGTTCTGAGCTCTTCCCAGGTGTGTGACGGAGACGGACAGAGGGGTCCACACCCAGTGATGCCGGTCAGGACGGCGGGGCAGCCGAGCTCCTCTGGGACAGAGAGGGGAGCTTTGCAAGGCCCCAAAGAGGACCCAGAAGGGAACTGGGGGCCGGAGCTCATGGGTGGGGGACGAGTGCGGGGCATCCTTTGGGTGCTCCAGCGGGGGAGGAGGCGAGTGAGCTGACTGAAGGGAGGCTGGGGAGGCGGTGGCTGGTGCCCGGGTGGCCTGGATCCGGAGGAGGCCCCCGGCGGGCAGGGAGGGTGGAGGGAAGTCTGTGAACCCCGGGGCTTCTTCTGGCAGGAGGCCTGCGCCGCGTCCCACGGAGACGCCGGGCACCGCCCACAGGTGCTGGTTTCACGAGTGGTCGGCGCTTTGCTCACAGCCTGCTCTCTGTCCTCTCAGGAGCCCCAGCAGGCCGAGCTGTGAGCACTCCATTTTACAGGCTCCGCAGGCTAAATAGGTTCCCAGGAGATAGAGCTAGGCAGGGTGTGTGGCAAGGTCGCCCTGAGCAACAGCAGGCTGGGCTGGGCTTGGCGACTGGCGGGTGGGGTCTCAGTAGAACCCCGTAGTCCCCTAGCTAGGACTGGGCCACCTTCTCCACGGGGGTTGAGCCAGGGTTTGCCTTCTCCTGGTGTTCAGCTTCAGCCTTGTCCTGAAAGGGGTTCCCTGGGCCACCCCGGCAGCTCTTCGCTCTCGCCATCTGGATCCGGTCGCGGGATCCCCAGGCCAGGTGTCGCCTTTCTGCTTGAACAGCACCAGGGCTGGGTTGCCCGTCAGCCTCCAACTCCCTTTCCTGCAGATCCTGCGCCCTGGGGGTCAGTCGGAGCTGGTCCAGCCCAGCGGAGGAGGCTGTGTGCTTGCCTGGCGCCCGCAGGGGCCTGCACCTCCAAGGCCTGTGACTTCCTGTGCACACGTATGGCCAATTTCTTGTTTTAAACTTTCAACAGTGGCGTGTGTTTCTTTCCTTCAGGAACATTTTCTTCCGCTGTGTCACGAGGTGTCTTTTCTCCGTTTCCTGTCTGTTCCGTCTGTGCTCCAGGATCCCTTGTCTCCTCACAGTCTCATTCAGCTGTCCTTCCCCATCCCCTTTTGTGTGCATCTCTCAAACTTGTCTTCTGTGTTCCTGACTGGGTTTTAACAATAGCCGTTCCTATTCTTTGAAACTCCTAAAATGGCTTTCGTCACTATGACAATTTTTTCTCATCTGTTGTTCACCCCACGTATTGTCAGATAGTTTCAATTTTCTTTGTTTCTGTCACTGATTTTTTAAAGGAGACTTTCTTTTTTAGAGCAAGTTTTAGCTCTAAAAAACTTCACAGCAAGACTGAGAGGAAGGTAGAGAGAGTTCCCATCTGCCCCTGCCCCACCAGGCACAGCTCCCCCAGTTGTTGCATCAGCGGGCATGTTTGTTGCAGTCGATGACCCTGCACTGAGAAGCCGTCATCACGGAACTCCTGCTCACATCAGGCTTCATCCTGGTGTTTTACTCGCTGGGGGTTTAGACAAGTTCACAGTGACGTGTGCCCGTCATTACAGTCCCGTGCAGAGTACAGCCGCCGCCCTGAGCACCCTCTGCTCCCCGGTTCATCTCTCCTTGCCTCTCCCCCAGCCTCTGGCAACCACTTATCTTTATATTTTCTTTGCAGTTTTACCTTTTCCAGAATGTCACCGGTCGGAATGTCACAGTATGTGGCCTTTTCTCTTTGCTTCTTTCACTTAGTTATACGCGCTGAGGTTTTCTTCGTTTCTCGTGGCCTGGCAGCTCATTTCTTTTTACATGACTAATATTCTATTGTCCAATGCACCACAGTTTCTTCATCCATTCACCTATTGCAGGACATCTTGGTTGTTTCCAGGTTTGGGCAATTATGAATAAAGCTGCTATAAACATCCTTTGCAGGCTTTTGTGTGGACATGTTTTCAGCTCCTTTGGGTAAATACCAAGGGGTATGACTGCTGATCGCATGGTGAGAGCGCAGTTTGTAAGAAGCCGCCCAGCTGTCTCCACGCAGCTGCACTATTTGCACCCCCACCTGTGCTGGATGTGAGCTTCTGCCGCGCTTGGTGTCCTTGCTGCACTTGGTTCTGGATTTTGGCCATTCCAGTAGGTGCAAAGTGATGTCTCATTGTTTGATAATGTGCATTTCTCTAAGGACTAGGACGCGGTGCCTCTTTTCATGTGCTCAGATGCCATTTGCATAACTTCTCTGCTGAAGGGTCTGTTAAGATTGTCTGCTCATGTTTCAGTTGGGGCACTCATTTTCTTGTTGGGTTTTAAGAGTTCTTTCTATACTTTTGAATGACAGTCCTTTGTCAGATATGACCTTTGCAAATATCTTTTTCCTAGTCCGTGACTTATCTTCTTATTCTTTTGGTGCTGTCTTTGGCAGAACAGTTTTTCATTCTAATGAAGTTCTGTGTGTCAGCTGAAAGTGAAAAGTGAAAGTCACTCAGTCGTGTCTGACTCTTTGCGAGCCCATGGACTGTAGCCTGCCAGGCTCCTCTGTCCATGGAATTCTCCAGGCCAGAGTACTGGAGTAGGTTCCCTTCTCCAGGGGAGTCTTCTCAACCCAGGGATCAAACCCGGGTCTCGGGCACTGCAGGCAGATTCTTTCCCGTCTGAGCCATCAGGGAAGCCCTTCTTTGCTTTATCTTTGGCTGGCCTGGGTCTTCACCGCGCAGGCTTTTCTCTGGTGGCAGGGTGCGGGCTTCTTACAGCGGCGCCTTCTCTCGTTGCGGAGCGCGGTCTCTGTGCTGCGCCAGCTTCAGTAATTGTAGCTCCCCGGCTCCAGGGCGCAGGCTGAACAGCTGTGGCACGCGGGATCTTCCCAGGTCAGGGATCAAACTCCAGGTGGATTCTTTGCCACTGAGCCACCAGGGAAGTCCTCAATTGTTTCTTTTATGGGTCAGCCTTTCATGTTGTATCTATAACAGCACCACACCCAAGGTCATCTAGGTTTTCTCCTGCACTATCTTCTAGAAATTTCATAGTTTTGTGCTTTGCATTTAGGTCTGTGAGTCACCTGGTGTTAATTTTTCTTGTCCAGTTGTCCCAGCACCGTTTGTTGAAAAGACCACCTTTGCTCCACTGTGTTGCCTGTGCTTCTTTGTCAAAGATCAGTTGGCTGCATGTACATGCGTGTTAAGTTGCTCCAGTCTTGTCCAGTTCTTTATGACAAGAGTACTGGAGTGGGTGACCATGCCCTCCTCTGGGGGAATCTTCCTACCCAGGGATCAGACCCGCATCTCTCGTGTTTCCTGCATTGGCACGCAGGTTCTTTACCACCAGTGCCAGCTGGGAAGCCCTGGCTGCTTCTATGTGGGTCTGTTTCCGAGTTCTCTCTTCTGTCCCACTGATCTGTCTAATCTTTTGCCAGTACTACACTGTTTTGATTGCTGCAGCTTTATAGGAGGGCTTGAAGTTGGATACTCTCAGTCTTTCAAGTTTATTCTCCTTGAATATTATGTTGGTTATTCTATGTCTTTTACCTCTCCCAGGAAAGAATCAGTTAGTTGATCGGTGGGATATTGTTTTTTAAATAATTGGAAGAGAAACTACGCTTGTCTGACTCTGGTAACAGAGCAGTTTTACTTACTTATTTAGCTGTGTTGAGTCTTCATTGCGTCATGCTGGACCTTTCATTGCGGTGCATGGACCCTAGTTATGGTGCCCAGGCTCAGTAGCTGCGGTGCTTGGGCTGGCTTAGTTGCCCCACCACACGTGAGATCTTAGTTCCCTGACCAGGGATTGAACCCACATCCCCTGCATTAAGAGCTGGGCTTGTAACCACTGGACCAGGAGGGAAGTCCCGGTTGGCGGGGCTTTGATTAGAATTGTATCAGATCTACAGAGATCACATTGGGAAAAACACATTGTGACCATACTGAGTCTTCTGGTCCATGAACATGAACTGTCTCTCCATTGATTCAGGTCTTTTGATTTCTTTTGTCACAGTCTTGCAGTTTTCTTCATATAGATCTTATATATGTTTTATTAGATTTTTACCTGGGTACTTATTTATTATTTGGGTGCTAATGTAAATGCTGTTTATTGTGTTTTAAATTTCAAATTTCAAATAGTTCATTGCTAGTATATAGGAAAGCAACTGACTTTTGTATATTAACCTTGTATCCTGGCAACCTTGCTGTAATTGATTATTAGTTCTAGGAGTGTCTTTCTTTTTCTTCTAGGCTAATTCTTTTGGATTTTATACATACATGAGTATGTCATCTGCAAACTAAAACAGTTGTATTTCTTCTTCCTCAATCTGTAAATCTTTGATTTCCTTTACTTGTCTTACTGCATTAACTAGTTCTTCCGGTATAATATTGAAAAGAACTGGTGAGAAGGATTTAACATTGATTTCTAAAAATTTGCTCAAATGTCAACACTGACATACATCCTCCCCTCCCCTATCTGTGTCCTTGGCAGACTCACCACCACCTCAGGGCTTTGCTGGGATGTCACTGTCTCAGACTTTTCCTGCCCACTATTTACAATGGCAGCCTCACTCAGACTCACTATTCTTTTTCCTGGCTTTATTTTTGTCTACAGCAGCTGCCACCAGCTAGTACACTGGATGTCTCTTGGTTGTGTCCATCGTCTGCTCCCCCTCACCCTTCGCTGGAATGTAAAGTCTGCAAGGCAGGGCTTCGTGTCTGTCTCACTCACCAGTGTCAGTGCCTGGCACATGGCGAGGACTCAGCAGTTGTTGGAATGGGCAGTAAATCATGGTGTGTATGTGTTGTAGATTAGATGAGTGTCTGACATTTTTTTCTGCTTCCAGAGGTAATTATTTTTCTGATGTACATGCTTCCCCTGGCTGTTACATCCTCTCTCCCCCTTTTGGCAAAGTGATTGAGGAGGCCTTACAAATAGTTGCTTTTTCCATGATCCAGCGGATGTTGGCAATTTGATCTCTGGTTCCTCTGCCTTTTCTAAAACCAGCTTGAACATCAGGAAGTTCACGGTTCACATATTGCTGAAGCCTGGCTTGGAGGATTTTGAGAATTACTTTACTAGTGTGTGAGATGAGTGCAATTGTGCGGTAGTTTGAGCATTCTTTGGCATTGCCTTTCTTTGGGATTGGGATGAAAACTGACCTTTTCCAATCTTGTGGCCACTGCTCAGTTTTCCAGATTTGCTGGCATATTGAGTGCAGCACTTTCACAGCATCATCTTTCAGGATTTGGAATAGCTCCACTGATTCCTCCACTAGCTTTGTTCGTAGTGATGCTTTCTAGGGCCCACTTGACTTCACATTCCAGGATGTCTGGCTCTAGGTCAGTGATCACACCATCATGATTATCTGGGTCATGAAGATCTTTTTTGTACAGTTCTTCTGTGTATTCTTGCCACCTCTTCTTAATATCTTCTGCTTCTGTTAGGTCAATACCATTTCTGTCCTTTATCGAGCCCATCTTTGCATGAAATGTTCCTTTGGTATCTCTGATTTTCTTGAAGAGATCCCTAGTCTTTCCAATTCTGTTGTTTTCCTCTATTTCTTTGCACTGATCGCTGAAGAAGGCTTTCTTATCTCTTCTTGCTATTCTTTGGAACTCTGCATTCAGATGTTTATATCTTTCTTTTTCTCCTTTGCTTTTCGCTTCTCTTCTTTTTATAGCTATTTGTAAGACCTCCCCAGACAGCCATTTTGTTTTTTTGCATTTCTTTTCAATGGGGATGGTCTTGATCCCTGTCTCCTGTACAATGTCACGAACCTCATTCCATAGTTCATCAGGCACTCTATCTATCAGATCTAGGCCCTTAAATCTATTTCTCACTTCCACTGTATAATCATAAGGGATTTGATTTAGGTCATACTTGAATGGTCTAGTGGTTTTCCCTACTTTCTTCAATTTAAGTCTGAATTTGGCAATAAGGAGTTCATGGTCTGAGCCACAGTCAGCTCCTGGTCTTGTTTTTGCTGATTGTATAGAGCTTCTCCATGTTTGGCTGCAAAGAATATAATCGATCTGATTTCGGTGTTGACCATCTGGTGATGTCCATGTATAGAGTCTTCTCTTGTGTTGTTGGAAGAGGGTATTTGCGAAAAAGCAAGAGAGTTCCAGAAAAACATGTATTTCTGCTTTATTGACTATGCCAAAGCCTTTGACTGTGTAGATCACAATAAACTGTGGAAAATTCTGAAAGAGATGGGAATACCAGACCACCTGATCTGCCTCTTGAGAAATCTGTATGCAGGTCAGGAAGCAACAGTTAGAACTGGTCATGGAACAACAGACTGGTTCCAAATAGGAAAAGGAGTACGTCAAGGCTGTATATTGTCACCCTGTTTATTTAACTTATATGCAGAGTACCTCATGAGAAATGCTGGACTGGAAGAAACACAAGTTGGAATCAAGATTGCTGGGAGAAATATCAATAACCTCAGATATGCAGATGACACCACCCTTATGGCAGAAAGTGAAGAGGGGCTAAAAAGCCTCTTGATGAAAGTGAAAGTGGAGAGTGAAAAGGTTGGCTTAAAGCTCAACATTCAGAAAACGAAGATCATGGCATCTGGTCCCATCACGACATGGGAAATAGATGGAGAAACAGTGGAACCAGTGTCAGACTTTATTTTTCTGGGCTCCAAAATCACTGCAGATGGTGACTGCAGCCATGAAATTAAAAGACGCTTACTCCTTGGAAGGAAAGTTATGACCAACCTAGATAGCATATTCAAAAGCAGAGACATCACTTTGCCAACAAAGGTTCGCCTAGTCAAGGCTATGGTCTTTCCTGTGGTCATGTATGGATGTGAGAGCTGGACTGTGAAGAAGGCTGAGCGCCAAAGAATTGATGCTTTTGAACTGTGGTGTTGGAGAAGACTCTTCAGAGTGCCTTGGACTGTGACCAAGGAGATCCAACCAGTCCATTCTGAAGGAGATCAGCCCTGAGATTTCTTTGGAAGGAATGATGCTAAAGCTGAAACTCCAGTATTTTGGCCACCTCATGCAAAAAGTTGACTCATTGGAGAAGACTCTGATGCTGGGAGGAATTGGGGGCAGGAGGAGAAGGGGACGACAGAGGATGAGATGGTTAGATGGCATCACTGACTCAATGGATGTGAGTCTGAGTGACCTCCAGGAGTTGGTGATGGACAGGGAGGCCTGGCGTGCTGCGGTTCATGGGGTCGCAAAGAGTCGGACACGACTGAGCAACTGATCTGATCTGATCTGATCTACAAATAGTTGAGAAAAGAAGAGAAGTGAAAGTCAAAGGAGAAAAGCAAAGATACACCCATCTGAATGCAGAGTTTTAAAGAATAGCAAGGAGAGATAAGAAAGCCTACCTAAGTGAACAATGGAAAGAATAAAGGAAAACAGTCGAATGGGAAAGACTAGAGATCTATTCAAGAAAATTAAAGATACCAAGGGAACATTTCATATAAAGATGGGCACACACACAAAAAAAGATGGGCACAATAAAGGACAGAAACACTCTAACAGAAGCAGAAGATATTAAGAAGATGTGGCAAGAATCCACAAAGGAACTATACAAAAAAGATCTTCACTACCCAAATAATCATGATGGTGTGATCATTCACCTAGAGCCAGACATCCTGGAGTGTGAAGTCAAGTGGGCCTTAGGAAGCATCACTATGAACAAAGCTAGTGGAGATGATGGAATTCCAGCAGAGCTATTTCAAATCCTAAAAGATGCTGCTTTTGGACTCAATATGCCAGCAGATTTGGAAAACTCAGCAGTGGCCACAGGACTGGAAAAGGTTGGTTTTCATTCCAGTCCCCCAAAAGGGCAAAGAATGCCATCCAACCATCTCATCCTCTGTCGCCCCCTTCTCCTCTTGCCCTCAACCTTTCCCAGCATCAGGGTCTTTTCCAATGAGTCGGCTCTTCACATCAGCTGGCCAAAGTATTGGGGCTTCAGCTTTAGCATCAGTCCTTCCAATGAATATTCAGGACTGATTTCCTTTAGGATTGTCTGGCTGGATCTCCCTAACTACCACACAATTGCACTCATTTCACATGCTAGCAAAATAATGCTCAAAATCCTTCAAGCTAGGCTTCAACAGTGTATGAACTGAGAATTTCCAGACGTACAAGCTGGATTTAGAAAAACCAGAGGAACCAGATCAAATTGCCAACATCTGCTGGATAATAGAAAAAGCAAGAGTTCCAGAAAAAACATTTACTTCTGCTTCATTGACTATGCTAAAGCCTTTGTGTGGATCACAACAAACTGGAAAATTCTGAAAGACATGGGAATACCAAACCACCTTAGCTGCCTCCTGCATAACCTGTGTGCAGATCAAGAAGCAGCAGTTAGAAACAAGCATGCAGCAGTGGACTAGCTGATGATTAAAGGAGGGCCTCATGGCCGCATGCTGTCCCCCTGCTTACGCACCTTCTGTGCAGAGCACATCATTGGAAACGCTGGGCTGGATGAAGTGCAAGCGGGGAATCAAGTTTCCCAGGAGAAATATCAATAACCTCAGATATGCAGATGACTCCATGTTTATGACAGAAAGCGAAGAGGAACTACAGAGACTCTTAATGAAAGTGAAAGAGAAGAGTGAAAAAGTTGGCTTAAAACTCAACATTCAGAAAACTAAGATCATGGCATCCGGTCCCATCACTTCATGGGAAATAGATGGGGAAACAATGGGAACAGCGACAGACTTTATTTTGTGGGGCCTGAGGCTCCCCACTCCAGTACTCTTGCTTGGAAAATCCCACGGACGGAGGAGCCTGGTAGGCTGCAGTCCACGGGGTCGCTAAGAGTCGGATACGACTGACTTCACTTTCACTTTTCACTTTCATGCATTGGAGAAGGAAATGGCAACCCACTCCAGTGTTCTTTCCTGGAGAATCCCAGGGACGGGGAGCCTGGCAGGCTACCGTCTGTGAGGTCGCACAGAGTCAGACACGACTGAAGTGACTTAGCAGGGGCTCCAGAATCGCTACAGACGGTGACTGCAGCCATGAAACTAGAAGACGCTTGCCCACTGGAAGAAAAGCTATGACCAATGTAGACAGCATAATAAAAAGCAGAGACATTACTTTGCTGACAAATGTCTGTCTAGTCAAAGGTATGGTTTTTCCAGTAGTCATGTATGGATGTGAGAGTTGGACCATAAAGAAAGCTGAGCACTGAAGAATTGATGCTTTCGAACTGTGGTGTTGGAGAGACTCTTGAGAGTCCCTTGGACTGCAAGGAGATCCAGCCAGACAATCCTAAAGGAAATCAGTCCTGAATATTCATTGGAAGGACTGATGCTAAAGCTGAAGCCCCAATACATTGGCCAGCGGATGTGAAGAGCTGGCTCATTGGAAAAGACCCTGATGCTGGGAAAGGTTGAGGGCAAGAGGAGAAGGGGGCGACAGGATGAGATGGTTGGATGGCATCATTGATTCAATGGGCATGAGTTTGAGCAAACTCTGGGAGATTTTGAAGGTCAGGGAAGGCTGGCGTGCTGCAGTCCATGGGATCACAGTCAGACACAACTGAGCAACTGAATAATAATTCTTAATTTCATTGCTAGTTTTTTCTTGTTACAAATATCTGTAACTGGGGGCAATTCCTTCTGAACTAGACAATTAGGGAGGAGTGGACAGTATGAGCTGGGGCATCTGGTAGCTTGAGGAGGCAGGTCTGCTGTGTCCTCCACCTTGTGAGCATTCGCCCTCTATGAACCAGGAGGACCTGCGGTGAAGTTCAAGTCACAAGTGACTTAATGTTCACAGACACCCACTGGCTGCCCTGGTCAGCAGCCACAGAGCTGAGTGCTGTGGGCATCCCTGGGGTCTTCCCAGGGCCCTCTTTCATTGAAATCCTCTCCACGGTGAGGTAAATCTTGAGAGAATTGTTTGAATTCTGGGCGGACATGCTGCCTTCCCACGGAATAAGGACATACACACAGTAACAGCCCCAAAGATGTCCATGCTGTAATCCCCAGAACCTCTGGCTGTCACCTTCCATGACAAGAGAGACTTTGCATGCTGGATTCTTAACCACTGGAGCACCAGGGAAGTCCCAGTTGGTGGGATTTTGATTTGGATTGCATTGAATGAAGTTGGGGAAAACTGACATTGTGACAGTATTGTTTCCATCCATGAAAGACGTTCTTTGAGATGGAGCAATTGCCCTGGGGTATCTGCATGGGTCCGATGTCATCATAGGGGTCCTTATAAGCGGGAGGCGGGAGGGTCAGGGTCAGGGTCAGAGGAGACATGGAGGTGGTAGCAGAGGTGAGAGTGATATGAGGATGGAGGAAGAGCACATGCACCAAGAAATCCCAGTGCCCTCTAGGAACTGGGAGAGGAAGGGAACAGATTAATTCCTAAAGCTTCCAGAGAGAATGCAGGCTGGAAACCTCGATTTTAGGACTTCTGATGTCCAGAGCTATAAGACAGGAAATTCCATTTTGTTCTTGGAAATCTGTTATAGCAGCCACAAGGAACTCATATGGGCAAGTGCACCCAGTACCAGGCAGCCCAGGGAAGAGCTGCCTGTTGACAGCATTGTCCAGCCTGTGTCTGATGTCCCAGGGGCTCCTGATCCTGAATGAGGGTTACATTAAAACAGCCAAACAAGCAAACCTCTCATTATACTTAAAGCAGTTTGCACTGGGGTCTCCATTCATGGCAACTGAGTCCTAACTATATC
The DNA here is from genome assembly GCA_935064755.1 of Tragelaphus eurycerus. NCBI lineage: Eukaryota > Metazoa > Chordata > Mammalia > Artiodactyla > Bovidae > Tragelaphus > Tragelaphus eurycerus. The sequence continues at coordinate 267,550 of CAKXYN010000162.1, read as the reverse complement.
CCCCAACCCGGTCATAGGACATCCCCTGCCCAACCCCCGCCCCAGTCCCGGGTGCTGAGTGTCCCACATTTTTGAGGAGGATGAGGCAGGACTCACATCCAACGTTGTTTTCACTACAAGTGAGACTGAGAACATGGTCGGATGTTATTTGTTCGTGGGTGGAAAGGCCCTGTGCCTCACCCATGACCGCTGGCTCCATACACAGGGTGGTGGGAGGAGGTCCAAAGCCCCTTCTCCTCAGGGCCTGAAGCTCAAAAGGAAGATGTGGGAGAGGCAGGAAGCCACGAGGGTGGAGGAAGGAGGGTTCAGCACAGTGTCCAGCGCTCAGGTCAGGAAGGGGTGTCAGGAGCAGGCATAGTGCCCAGGCCCTTCTGCCCCCCGAGATAACCAGGCACAGAGAGCGAGTCAGAACTAAAAAAAATATTTCATTTCATTCTGAATAAAAAATGGAACAGACAGAACTCTTGGAAATCCTGAAAACAATGTCATCGCTACGGCAAAATTTCACAGAAATCATCGCATGGGGTGTGGGGGCCGAGCCTGGGCCCCACCCGCTACAGAGGCCGCCTCTCTGGGAGGGGCCGGGGGCGCAGTGGCCTGGGAGCCAGAGCGGGCAGGCACGATGGTGGCTGTGCCCCGGGATGAGCCCGCCGGGTCCCCAGGGTCCAGGCTCTGAGCCCGGCCTCCAGTTGCCAGCACAGGCCGGTGGGTGGGGCTGGGAGGGGGTCGCTGGTCCTCAAGGAGCCTCTTTTCGGGGGGCCTCCTTTCGGGCGGCCTTGCGGCTGCGTGCACCCCACATCCCCCGCTTGGAGTGGAAGTGGTGGTAGAAGTTCCGTACGCGGAGTCGCTCCACCTCCAGCCCTGCCTGCAGGACCCTGTGGGTAGCAAGGGATGGTCAGGGCTGCCCCGCAGCCTAGAGGGTCTTTGGGGGTGATCAAGACAGGAATGGGGGTGAATGGGGCTACCCTCATTCTGGACCCTGGTGGGGGAGGGCACGTGTGTCAGGGCGGCCCTTGAGCCTACAGAACAGTGGGGTGGGATGGAATGGAAGAGGTCATAACCAGGTCCAAGGGCTGGATGTGGGGGCTTCCACTACTGCAGGACCCCGCTGGGGCCAGGGGGACCCCAGGGCCACCACCAGATCCTATAGGATCTGGGGGCTTCCCTGAGACTGCAGGACCCTGGAGCTGGGAAGGGGTTTAGGGGAGTGGAGGGGGACCATCTAGAATCTCTCTAGGCCTATAGATCCTGGGGGTAGGAGGAGGAAGACAGCAGAGTCTTGTCAGCAGTGAGGACCCCAGGCCCCTCCCCACCCAGAGGGCAGGACGTGGACCTGTCTCTGTGTGTTGGCGGGGGGGTTACCTGTCCAGGAGCTCCCAGTCCTCGCCTCCCCACTGGTCCCGGAATTCCTCAGTGTTCATGCCTCCAATACGGTCAAAGTCAGACTTGTAGATCCCAAAGAGGCCAAAGCCATTCACCTCCCAGTAACCTGGTGGGGAGGGGGTGCCCTTCAGACACCAGGTCCTAAAAGGCTGGTGGGCTCTTGGGGTCACTCCAACATGTTGGTCATACCTTGGACCCTGGGCATGATTTGGGTACTGTAGGAGGTTCCTAGAGGCCAAGCATGACCCTGGGGTTACTGAGGGGGGAGGAACTTGGGGTCTTGGGCACTGTGGGGTTCCTAGATGCCACAAGTTCTGGGCATTACAGGGAACCCTGATGGGGCCCCAGGCCTACCTTGCAGGTTGGGAGGCCCCTGGGGAGCCTAGATTTCACCCTGGCATTGGTGGGACCCCGGGCCCTCCAGGGCATTACTGTGCGGGTCCCCTGGTGAGCTCCCGCAGCCCAGCCGCATGACCACGGGCGCGAAGGCACCCTGGCATTGGTGGGACCCCACGCCCTCCCAGGGGCATCCAGGTCATTACCATGAGGGTCCCCTGGTGAGCTCCCACAGCTCAGCCGCATGACCACTGGTGCGAAGGCCAGCTTGCCCTCCACGCAGTGCTTGCGAATGCCGTCCAGGATGCTGGGGGGAAGTGGATGTGCAGGTCGCAGAGGAAAACGATGCTGCTGGCATCCTGGGGGCAGCGGGGAGGGCTGAGCCTCGCCCTCCGCTCCAGCAGGGTGCGCCCACCCCAGCCCAGTGGGGTTTTCTGGCCAGCCCCACCCTGACCACGCACCTCCACCGCGTCCACTCCAGCTTGCAGCCCTGCAGAGCGCTCAAAGTTCCCGGCTCGCCTCAGGTACTGGTATCTGGGAGAAGGGACAGGCGGGTGGGATCTCACACTGCGGCCTCTGGGAGCGGGGTGGGGGCAGGAAAACCCACCTCTATTGGGGAGGAGGAGAGATTTGGTCCACCCTCCCCGAAGGGAGCGGAGGGTGCCACTACCTGGGCAGCCGCGCGGCGCGGAGGGCCTGCTCCACGTCCATGTCCTCGCTCTCAAAGTCCACCAGGACGACACTGAAGCGGGAGTCGCCTGTGCGCGCGTGCAGGGCGGCCATGTCTGCCAGGAACTGCATCACCCAGCGCGCCTGGTTTTTCACTGGAGGAGGATGGGGACACTGAGCCTACCTGCACCCAGCCCGGTGGCCCCCGCGCCCCACAGCCCTCGGTGGCGCCGCCCGCCACACCCCGCGCACCCGGCACGACGAAATGCACCATCACATCTTGGCGCCAGGCCAGGCGCAGTGGCCGGCACAGTTCCGGGCGGCTGTCGGGGCGCGCGGAGGCCGCGGCGGGCTCGGGGGCTCTCTCGGTCTTCCTCAGTGTCACCGGCACTGGCCCCGGGCAGGCGCAGGAAGACGTACTCAGACAAGCGCAGGCGGCGCCCGCCGCGTTCCTGGAGCTCCAGTTCCAGGAGGAAACGGCTTCCTCTCGCGGAGTCCCGGCGCTTCTCCACGTTCACGATGCGCAGAAGAGCGTATCGCCTGGGGGCGGAGCCTGGTCAGCCGCAGAGTAGAGGACCCCCCCAGCTCCCCATCGCCGCCGGAGAAAGGCGGCCACTCAAGTGACTGGGGGGAGGGGGTGGCTGCTCCCCCCCAGCGGCCAGGTGTCCCAGTCGCCACCCATCCCATCCCCTGTCAAGGCCAAGGCCTGAGGGGCGTTCCGTCTCAGAAGGCAGACCCACACTTCAGGCCTCCTCCTCCCCCAACACCCCGCGAAGGAGGCGTCTCCACGCCCAGGCCGGTCCTCTGTGCTCCCCACCGCCACTGCTGTCTACAGCCACACACTCAGAAGCCTTCAGGGGCACCCGCTGCCCCCAGGTCGGGACTCGTCTCAGTATCTTGTCCCGCAGACAAGTGAGCTTCCTTTTCTGCGGGGAGGGCTTTGTCCCGGGTGCCCCCGCCTGGATGCTGGGCCCTGTCCTCCCCACCCGCCATCTCCAGGGTCCTAGATACCTCCTGTGAGAAACCTCCTTTTGGCCTCCCTGGCACAAGCCCAGGGTTACCCTGTTCTCCTGGGAAGAAGCCTCTGGCCCTTCCCCTTCACCCCAGCCCTGAGCACCTCACCTCCATTCCGCCCACAAAAAGTGGTTTCTCCTCCCAGGAAGACAGGGCCCTGCCCTTGACTAGGTTGCTCTTCTTTCTGCCACATGATTCCCCTGTACAGCCGGTATCACTCACCTGGGAGCCTACCAGTGTGACCTCCAGGGGTCTAGATTCTTCCCCTCGCCCCATGCCCATCCCCATCACGGTCTCCCCAAGTGTCAGGGCCTTTCTGCCCCAAAGGCTCTGGGTCAGTGTTTTCGCTCCTGGGGCCACTCACGCCCTTGTCCTGCTCAGAGGATGGGGCTGCAGCCATGACCTTTCTGTTGGACAGAGGCCCTCATACCCTAGGATGATGAGCTACTCTCAGGAGGCTTGGAGCCAAGGGCACGCTGGCTTTTTCAGCCACCTAGAGTCAATCTGCCCCTGCCAAGGGTCCAGGCTATCCCATTGATGCCCTAGACCAAGCCTGTAGGTCACAGGCTCCGCCTTCTACCCCCTCCTCTCCAAGGCTGCCACACCTTTGTCCATGATCCAGATGGGCCAAACACCTATCCTGCTCTATTTGTATCAGACGCAAGAATGAGTCCTGAACCTGGCCTTCAATGCCCATGAGGCCTGCCCTCTGCCCACCAGCCTCCTGGCCAGCCTTTGCCTATCCCTTCTGTCTGCAGGTCCTGCCCCTCCTTAAGGGCTCAGCATAGTTCTAAGAACCCCTCAGGGCAAATTGGGGTTCCCATTCTCCAGCCCCACACCTGCTTGAGGTGGAGACAGCATTCAATTGCTGGGGCCTGGGGGACCCGATCAGAGGGGTCAATGGGGCAGGAACCCTGAGCTCACCTCTGAGGACCAAGACCCCAGTCAGCACGGTGCTAGCGGGGGGAGGGATCCTGGGGTTCTTAGCTTGATTGTGTGTGTGTGTGTGTGTGTGTATGTCTATTTTGAGGAGAGACCTGGGTGGCTCAGATCCATCCTCAGGTCCAAGTCCAGGTCCAAGGTGGCAGGTGGGTGTTTTGGAGGTGCAGGACAGAGGAACCAGCCCTGGATGGTAAGGGGAAGGTGCCTAACACAGGACAGGGGCCCCAGAAGGGAGAGAAGACACTTTCTGACGGTTGTGTGTGCGTGCGGGTGTGTACCACTCCTAGAGCAGTGCCTTGTTAGACCTTGGGGATGAGCTGAGGGTCCCATCGAGGCCAAGCTCCGCCCCTCCCACAGAACCCCTGCCCCATACCCGCTGTGGCGCATGTTGAGCCTCTCCATGTACTGAGCCACCACGTCCACGGCCTCAGCCTCGGGCAGCTGCAGGTTCCCGGACACATTGCAGCGCAGATCGTTCCAGTCGGAGCGCAGCAGCTCGAAGTCCACGTTGCCGACGCTGAACGTGCGCTGCCAGTCGATGGCGTCCTCGCGCCAGCGGCCGCGCACCAGGCCTGCCGCCTCCTCGCTGTCCTCCGACGCATTCTCGTCGCCGGGCGCCCCTTCCTCATCATCGTCCCCTTCCTCCTCCTCGTCCTCCTCGCCCTCCCCAGGCAGCTGTGGCCTGGACACCTGGGACAAGCTCAGGAAGGAGGTCACAGGCTGCGCTTCAGAGGAAGAGTTGGAGTCCGCCGTGGGGGCCGCGAGTCCCGGCGCGCGCGCCCGGCCCTCCCGGGTGGCCGGGGCCGGGGCTCTCAGTTCTGTGGCCGGGGGGCTGCTCGTCCTGTGGCCTCGAGCCCGGGGTGGGCGTGGGGGCGCCCGCAGCGGCACCCTGGGTAGGGGTCGGGGGCGCAGGAAGACGCCAGGCAAGGGCAGCCGGGGTGGGCCGCGTGCGCCGAGTGGCGGGGCCCCGGGGGGCGCCCGCAGGCCGGGCCGCACGCGTGTCACGTACACCTTGGAGGGCCGGGCTGCGGGCCGCGGGGGCGGGGCGCGGCCCAAGAAGAGGGGGAGCTGGCGGGCCGCCCAGCTCAGTGCCCGGGAGCGTCGGGGTGTCGGCGTGGCAGGGGTGGCAGGGGCCTCGGAGGGGGCTGCGGGGGCCGGGAGCTGGCGGCTGCCCTGCCTTCGGGGGGCTTCAGTGGGCACGAGGCCGGCGTCGAGCAGCTCTCCATCGTCCTCGTCATCCAGGAAGTCTGTGGGAAGCCCGCGTGAGCCACTGCAAGGGCCACTCAGCTGGGGGTGGGGTCGCTGTGGGCACTCACCGTCGGGGTTGAGGAAGAGGAAGGCTCGGCGCTGCACCTCCTCTCTGTCCTCCCCGCCCTCCTCCCGGTCCATCTTCATGTATTTGTAGAACCCAAACCTGGGGCAGGCGGACGGGGCATCAGAGACTCGCTTGGCCTCGGCCCACCCATTCTTCCCGGGCACCGCCCGCCCGCCGCCCACCTTTCCAGATACAGCGGCGACTCCCGGTAGAAGCACTTGTTGTCCGTCTCCATGTGAGTCAGGCGCGTGTGGTCATTGGGATAAACGAAGGACAGGTACACCTGGGGTGGGCAGAGGCCTCAGTGTGGGCCGTCTTCCAGAAGCTCTGGAGGCGGTTTTGGGGACCCTGGTGAGAAGGAGGCCTGGGTCTCGGGGAAGACCTTGGAGAGGGGCACTTACAAATTGCAGGCCCTGGTATCTTGCGATGGGAAAGTCCTTGACCACGTAGGTCGGGGCGTAGGCGCAGGGCTCCAGCACACTCTCCAGATCCGAGGGCTCCACCCGAGGTGCTGTGAAAGGGAGGTCAAGCTGTGGCCCGGACCCTCGCCTCGACACCCCCTCCACCCTGTGCGTGAACCCCCCTCACTGAGAAAGAAGGCGTCTCGGGGATCCGGCCGCAGCATGTCAGCTCTGGGCTCCTCCTGCCTCGGCAGCCCCGCCACGTGACTGGCAGGAGACTGGGGCACGTGAGCCACGTGGTCCATCTTCAGGGCTGACTCGTCTAGGGGCAGAGGAAGTGTGAGGTCCCCAAGGAATTCACAGAGCCCTCCTCACCCACATCCAGGCACCCCAGAGACCACCTGTAGGCGCCGCCCCCTTCCCCAGAGGCACTGGCTCCGGACCTGTGTAGAGGGAGATGTGAGCAGAGCCGATGACCTCGAACTTCAGACCCGGCAGGAATGCTCGCCACTGGGGGTTGGAGAGGGTGGTCAGGGCCAAAGGAAGGGGGTGCGGGGGGACACCCTGGGTAAGGGAAGAGTGGATCTTCCTGGCATGGGGACGGGGAGCTAGCAGGGCAACACCTTTAAGGATGCAGAAAGCTGGGCGGGTGGACAGGGAAGGAATCCTAAGAAGGCACCGCAGGGGAAGCTGCGGAGGCCCAGAAGGTTGGGGTCCCTGGAAGAAGGTGAGAACCTCCTCTGCTCCCTTCAGGCCTTTCCTGACATCCTGGGTGCTTCTTGATCTTCTGGTTATGACTTCCGGCCCCACCTGCTCGTGATTCTACGGCTACTGCCCTTCTGGAGATCAGAGCTGGCCTTCCAAGGGCGAGCCCCATTGGCTCCCAGCTCCCTGGTGGGCCTCCCCCTCCCCACTTCTGCTTCTGTGGTTCTCAGTCTCCCTTGCAGACTCTCTCCCCACCCCTCTCATGCTGGGTTCCTGGGGGCTGTCCCAGGCCCTCCTCCCTTTCCAGCTCATTCTGGGCCCTTAGTCGCCCCCTCAGCTTCCACAAGATGACCTGAAATCTGCACATCCAGTCTAGGCCCTCTGCCAAGCTGAGTTGGGGTGATGCCCTCCACACACAAACCAGACACCTGCAACATCCCAGCCCTCCCTGGTCACCACCCCACATCCAGCTAAACTTGGGCTCAATCACTGGGCATCTCCCCCTGCCCCCACAGGACCTGCGGGTTCAGGGACCGATGGGAAAATCCTTCCCAACAGGCAGTGGCTAGAAGGTTTTCCCTGACATGCAAATCCCACTGCCTCATTCTCAGGAGGAAGCCCTGCCTGATCTGGCCACCAGGCTGCTTGGAGTTCCAGAAGACTGTTCTTGAGACCAGGAATTCATCCTTGCACCCTGGATTCTCCCCCCATGGTCTCCTTGTGAATGTCTCTCTCAAGAATCTGCTCAGGGGCCACTTTCTCTGTGAAGCCATTGAGCAGTCACAGTGGAGCCCAAGTCCTGTCCTGAGCAGCGGCTTTGTCAGCCAGATGGGAAGTCCTGGGGAGGTGGGGGGCAGCGTACACGCTGCTGTTCTGTGGGGAGTGGCCGGAAGGAGGGCAGGGCAGGGCAGGGGGGTCTCCAGAAGCCCCCCGGGGGAGGGCAGCTGCACTTACGCCCACTTCCACGTGGTCCGAGCCGCGATCATCCTGCTTGTGCAGCAGCTCAAAGTAGTACCTCCGAGAGGCCATGAGCCTGGGGACAGAAGGAGTCAGGGGCTGGCCTGACGCACCCCAGGAGCCCCCGAGAAACGGAGTCCCAAGGCCAGCAGCAGCAGTTTCATGTATGCACAGGTCACCCCGTCCTCACACACAGACACGCACCTGCTCCCAGTCACTCACCGTCTGGGCTTGGACACCTGGGAGCTGAACTTGGTGAACTCTCCAGGCGCTGTCCACTCTGAGCCCGTCTGGAGGGCGACAGAAAGGGCAGGGGGCTCACCCTCTCCTTGGGGCCCCAGGCCCACCCAGTGCCCCTTCCTGAGAAGTTGAAGGGGACAGGTGACCGAGGCCACAGGAGGCCCATAAAGACAGAAGGGGTGTGGACGGAAGAGCCGGTGGGGATACCTTGCCCACAAAGGCCACCAGCTGGGCACCCGCTGGGCTCTCGTTTGGGCTCAGCCAGAACTCAGAGTTGTCATCCGAAGCCACAGAGAACTGGACGTCGCCTAGGCCGTAAGACAGGGCTCAGGGGCGGGTGGGGCACTCGCGACACTCCCCCCCACGCCCCCACCCCCGCACCATCTCTCGCCGGGTGGATGAAGCCGAAGAGGCGGAGGCCGTAGTTCTTCCACTTGGGGGACACAGCCAGCTTCTTCACGGTGGTGCGAGTCTGGGGGGACAGAGGCTGCTGACGTCAAGGTGCCTGCCCACCCCACCCCACCCCCCAACCCGGGACCGCTGCCCCCCAGCACTCACGTGAGGGAAGAGAGGGAAGTGCAGGTTCCTCCGGAGCTGGCCCACGGCGCCCCCGCACCAGTCCTCAAACACGTGCAGATTCACCTGCCCCTTGTACTGCGGGGGAGCGGGGCTTACCAGCCGCCCAGTGGCCCCCACCCTCCCCGCCCGAGCCCCAGTGGACCTCACCTCCTCCCGCCACACCGGCACTTGACGGGTGAGGTTGAGCACCAGGGGTCTTCCAGCCCTGCCAGGAAATAGCACGCCTGGGTCCCGACCTTCAGACTGCGGGAGAGAAAGGGCACCAGGGTCACAGCTGAGAAGTGTGAGGGCAGGAAGAAGTCTCACACACACACACACACACACACACACACACACACACAGAGGCTCAGACACAATGTGTGACACAGCCAGCCACACACACCGGTCACAGCTGAGCCCATCACACGGCCCTCCACATCTAGCCACGAAGCCCTGAATCCATCACACCCCAGCCACACGCACACCCAGAAGACCCCTAGTCACCCCGTGTGCAGCACCTGTGTCCCCCCAGGCCTGGGCACGTGAGTGGCCGCGTCCCCTGCCCATGGCCACTGGCACACAGTGGCTTTGGACCTCGTACTCGCGGCTGTTTCCCACAGCCCTGCTCACCACTGGCTCCTCCTCTCGGCTCTCGCTGGAGTCCTCTGCCCTCTGTGTGGCCAGCGCAGCATGGACGCCCCGGCCGTCGGTCACACCGCTCAGCTTCTCGCCGTCTGTGGGTAGCAGAGCGGCTATGGGTGGGACCCAGGCTCTTCAAGGCCACAGCCCTTGCCACCAGGGTCAGTGCGGGCAGGGTGGCCAGTGGTGTCCCCTTTGAAGCCTCCCCTCCCCATGTCTGCTCCCTCATGTTGCCTGTAAGCCCCTCCTGCCCTCAGCGAAGTGCCTTCTACCCGGCTGTTCTCCCACCTCCTGCCTCTGTGGGGATGGCCCTGCCTGAGTCCTTCACCTGACTCTTCCCAGCCCCCACTCGTGTGAGGGAGCAGGTATGTGCGTGCACATCCTAGTATACACGCATGCACGTGCACACCGATCGGGTGTCCTCATCGGTGACTCTGCTCCAGGAAGGCCCCCAGGACTGCTCTGTGTGCTCAGCATATTTCCCACGTGCAGAGTGTGTCTGCCTCCCTTGCCAGAACTGAGAGCCAAGTGTTAGTGCTGGAGCTTGTTGTTAGGCAAGCCAGCGCTGTGGTCCTGAGGCTACACCAGCTCCGGCTCAGGGCACAGGTGCTGCCTGCTGCCCTTGAGGCCACGGTCCCGGACCAAAGGAGCCCTGGCATGCTGGTCTGGCTGTCAGAGGCCCGGGGCCAAGGTGGCTCTGCGGGGAGACTGTCCCCGGGATCCCTTCTGTGGACTTCTCTAGAACATGGCCCCCCCAACCCCCCAAGCCTGGGCAGACCACTTACATACCTCAATGCCTTCAATGTCCCAGACCTCCTCCTCAAGCTGTGGACCTGGAGGTCCCTTACCCTGGGGTCTTAGCCACTGAAGGTGAGGCTTCACTGTCCCATCCAGGGGCCCCAAGTCCAGGAACCCCTCTGCTCCAGGGCCAAGTCTGGTTTCAACATCTAGGCCTGCTCTTCGATCCAGACCCCAGGAGTGAGAGTCCCATACTGACACGGCTGGCCTGGGCCCCTTCTCGGGGGTATAGGGGCTACCCATGGTCTCCTGCCTGTGAGACCCCAGTGGTGCCTGTCCACTTGGTTCTCCCTAGTCACTGTCCTTTGTCTGGCTGGGAGCTGAGCCCCTAAGAGGCTCCTGGCAAACCCCCCACAACCTGGCCCCGATGCTCCCCGCCTGCCAAGGTAACTCAATGACTGCTGGAAAACTTCTGTTGGGGAGCCACACCCAGGCTGCCACCATGGTCCTGCAGGGCCGAGCCCAAGTGCAGTGAGATCCAGATGGCCTCCTGCCGGCCCCTCCACCCCCACGGGCTGCTGGACAAGGGGCAGGTAGCCTTTCTGGTGGGAGTGAAGACAGGGCTGACAGGATGGTCAGGAAGGCGTCAGACACGTTCAGCTGTTTGGCTTCCACAAGCCCTGCACTGGTGGAGCCAGGTCGCCAGGCAGGAGGCGAGACCTGCTGGCTGGGGCTGCTTCTGGCTGGAGCTGCACGAGGGTTTGATGGTCTGTAACCTTGAACAGCTCCTGCCCACTCAGGAACAGCAGGACGGCTTCCCCGCTGGTCCAACTGAGAGAAGAGGAGGCCTCAGAAATGGGGTTCCCACACCTCCGCCCCCTCCTAGCTGCTGAGTTAGGCTCCCTGGCTTCTCGGGAAGTCAGGTTGGGGAGGACTGTGGTTGCTCAGAAAACCACAAGGCAGCTAGGTAGGAGGCTGGTTATGTTCTGTGTTACTGGGTCGCATTCTGGGGTCCTGCCTTATGTGATGGTAACTGGAGGCTCCTAGAGGATGTGGTAGCTGCAAGATGCGTGCACTCTGGGGACGGGTAGGTTGGGACCAGCCTCTGACCCCTGGCCTGGGTGTGGGACTGAACAGGGAGCTTTGGACCTTTTGGTGGGAGTGGCCAGGACTTTATGGATCAAAATCATCGTTCTGAGTCCTCAGGAAGCAAGATTCTCATCACCCACCCTTAAGACACCCCACTTTCTTAAGAAGGGTCAGGGGCAGCTTAGTTGGGACCTTCCCTGCCCTGAAGTGCTTCCTTCTCTCTCTCATCACCAACCTCCCCGTCTCCAGCCCTGTTCTAGGCACTCTGCTCCTCCTCCCCAAAATATGTGTTAACGGTCACCACTTCAAAGAGCCCTTCCAAGATGCCCTAGCTAAAGTGGGAGGACGCCTCCCCTGACTCTCCCCCACATCACTCACCAGGACCTTATTTGTGAGTTCATTTTCTGTTCTCACTGGAGCGTGAGCCTGAGTCTGGAAGCGTCCACTCCAGGCAGCTCGGGTCTCCCCAGGCTGCACCCCTATCCCCATGACTCACTCCCAACACACAAGCGTCTCAGTCCCTGATCACAGGTTTACCTAGGGCTCCTCCTCCAGAAAGCTTTCCGACTGAGAGGGTCAGCTCCCCTCACCAGCCTCTTCCCCAGCAGATGGGGAAACGGAGGCTCTGCTAAGCAGGAAGAGTCGGAGGCGCAGCCGGACTTGGCCCCGCGAAATCCCAGCTGGCAGGGCCTGGTAGCGGAGGACTCTCCAAGACCACTGTTACCCCGGCGCTATCCGCCCCCGCCAGACCCCCGAGTCAGCCCGGGTTTGGGGACGCTCAAGAGGGTCGTGCACGTCATGGTTGACGTCATCCGGCGTTCCGGCCGGGTAGAGCCGAACTGAGCCCCCTGCCAGGATACTGCCGAGCTGGGAAGGGCGGCCCGGGTCTCCAGGCAGCTCTGGGCCGAGCCGAGACCTGAGCGCAAGGGGAGGGCCCGGGCCCGGGGCCGCTTGAGACCCTCACCGCCCCCCGCCCCGGGCGCGCGCCCCGTCCCGTACCTCGCCCGTAGCCCAGCCGCTGGCGCAGCGCGCGGCCCTGGCGCACCAGGCTCAGGTGCACGTACGTGAGCCACGCGGCGCAGGTAAGCAGCACCAGCAGAAGCAGCAGCTTGATCTGTTTGCGGATCTTCTTCACAGGGAACCACGGCATCGCGGCCGACCCCGCCCCGCCCGGGGCCGCGCTCAGCGGCGTCGTTGCGGGCCCCCACTCCTGCGCGCTCCGCGCCGCGTCCCCCGACCCCGCATGGCCCTTTGTCCGCCGCCCGCGGCCCCGGGGCTGCGGCCGCGACCCCGGGCTGCCCTTGGCCGAGGGCCCGGGGTGGGCGGCGGAGCGGCTGCCGGCGGTTCCCCCGCCCGGCCCCGCCCGGCCGCTCGGGCTCCAAGCTCCCGGGGGCCGCGGCGGGACGCAGCAGCATCCACGCTGCGGTGCTACCCACCGTGAAACGGGCCCGGCCGCCGCGCCGCGCGAGCCAATCCCGGCCCGGCCGGCCTGCGGGGAGCCAATCCGCGGCGTGGGAGGCGGGGCCAAATGTTAGGGTGTGCCCGCCGCTCGTCTCCACGCAACGCGCGCATCCACCTGGGGAAGACGGCCCGCGCAGCGCGGGAACGCGGGGTCCCGGGAATACGGAGCACCCGGGAGGTGCACCGGGAGCCGCGGGGCCGGGGCCAGGGGCCAAGGATCAGAGAATGCACGCGGCGCGGGGTAGTGCATAGGACTGGGGAACGCGGGGCACGCGAGGTGCTGGGGACAGGGACTGGGGTCACAAGGTGTAGTGGAGGCCGCGGGAGGAGCCGGCTATGGATCATGGGACAATGGGGACACGGAGACAAGGGTGTAGGGAGTCGTGATGGGGAGACAACACGAGCCTGTGGAACGAAGGCGAAGGATGTGGGCAGCGTGGGCTTGCAGCTTGAGCCTCCTGCTAACAATGCAGCTAGGAAGAAGGGCTCAGACGTCGTGGAGAAAAGAAAAAGGGTCTGGGGGAGAGAGACACGGGGGGATAGGTGAAGGTGGTGGGTCAGGGCAGCTGGGGAGGGTTTGGGCGCACAGGCTCCATGCAGGCAAGACTGAGCAGGGTCTCAAAGCACCTGGCTTCACACTGAGTAAGGGGCATGAGAAGCTACCAAAGGACTTAGCTTGGAGGCCAGGGTCTGACCTGGCCACCAGGTGGACACGGGCCGCAGACTCGAGGTGGTGGGCTCCACTGAGGGCAGAGGTGGGGAGGAGGAGCCCAGGCAGGAGGGGCAGGGCTGTCTGGAAGCCGGTAGGAGGGAACCCAGCTCTCCCATTTCTGACCCGAGCCAGGAGTATGGCTCTTGCTGAGCTGGAGGTTGGAGGGAGGGGGTTGGTGTGGGCTGATGCTGAACTTTGCCGCATTTGGTTCCCATTCCTGCTCCGTCCCCCCACCCCTGCCCTGCTGCCAGCCCCATCCCCCCACCCCTGCCCTGCTGCCTGCCCGACTCTTCTCTCTGCCCCTCCACCTGCTCCACTTCCCTGTTACTGTGTAACCAGCCGGCCCAGCATAAGGTTGTAAAACAACTGTTGGTTAAGCTCCTGGAGTTTTGTGGTTTGGGAGTTTAGATGTGGCCCCACAGGACAGCTCTCCTCTGCTCCAGGATGTCTCAGGCCTCAAGTGGGAAGACATGACCAGTTGGGGGTGACTCTGGTGGCTGGGCTGGGGTCATCTGAAGACTTCTGCACCCTCATGTCAGGGCCTTGGCAAGGACTGCTGGGCTTGGGCTGGGATGGTTAACCAGAGTACCTGGGGGTGGCCACTCGGGTGGTGGCCTCTGGACTCCAGCAAATAGGTCAACACACCTGGAGAGGCCCCACCCACCAATTCTGCCCCTGCTGTCGTGGGCGCCTCAGGCTCCAGCGGAGGAGCTGTGGATCCCCAGGGAGGGAGGGTCCAGGGAGTTGAGGTCTTAACACTGTTACACTATACTTTTTCCCCTTTTATTTTAACCTCAGGGCCGTTTTCCACTGTTCTGTCATCTGTCCTGTGAACAACACCCACATCTCGTCCCTCCCCTCCAATCCACTTTCCACGCCCATGTTATCTGAACATTCATTACGGTATATGTCAAACTGTGTGTATTTTAAGCATTATATCAGTAGTTCTTTGTGCTGTAAGTCTCATTGTGTTCCCTGTATTTTCTCTAAACTTCACACTCACAAGCGCGCGTCTCCATGCTGTTGTGTGTGCGATGCTTTTGCTGTGCTCCCAGCCCTCCCCCACGCGCGTTCGGCCAACAGGTGCCCAGGGTCCTTATGAGCCAGAGGCATTAGGGGCACAGCTGTGAGCACGGCAGATACAGCCCCTCCTTTTGTGGAGTTTCTGTTTTCCTAGGCAGAAGCATATGTGAACAAGGATGGTGGGAAGTGCTGTGAAGATAATAAAGAGCTGATGGGCTAGGGAGACTGAGGAAGGGCTTCTTCCATCGAAGTGGCCACTAGGGGCTCACTGTTTGGGGGAGTGACGTCAGATCTGAAGCATAAATGCAGTCTTTAAAAAGCAAGCACCAGAAAGTGGGTTCCAGGAGGGAAGAGTTGGGGACGCTACTGCCTGGGAAGGCCCAGGAGGGCTCCTGGTTCGGCCTGGAGGGCAGCAGGTGGGTGAAGGGCAGGGGGCAGGGGTGGGCGAGAAGGCAGCCAGCATCTGCCGGTCATGGCTGCTCTGTTGGAGACCACGCATAGCTACAACAACCCTTCAGAGAGTGGCAGCCACTGCCCGCTCCTGCCTTTCCAGCTTCACACAAGCCCCTCTCTTGCTCAACTCTGACCTGAACCATATGGGGAAGGGGGTCCTGGGAAATGCGTTCCCAGCTGAACAATAGAACACCCAGCAGAGGCTCCTTAGCAACTCTGCGTGCATACACACTTCTACTGTAAACCGTGCTGAACTTCCTAATAAAAACAGCCAAGATCATGCTTCTGCTTAACACGATGCATGTGTCTGGCCAAAAAGAGGTGGAGGGATGCTTCATGTCACCGGATCCATCTTTGGATGGTGCTGACTCCAACTGAATACCCATACGCTCCTGCAGGGGATCTCCCCTGCCCAGGGATCGAACCCATGTCTCCTGGGTCTCCTGCATTGGCACGTGGGTTCTTTATCATTAGCGACACCTGGGGAGCCCAACTGGAAAACACATTCTCTTTAAGAATGTTGAACATTTGAGCACTCTCAGAGCATGTTGAGTGTCAATAACACAAACACCAAGATGTAAGGTCAACCACTGTCAACATAAGTTAGAAGTGAAAAAGAGAGTGTTAGTCGCTCAGTCGTGTCTGACTCTTGGCAACCCCACGGACTGTAGCCTGCGAGGCTTCTCTGTCCACAGAATTCTCTAGGCAAGAATACTGCAGTGGATTGCCATCCCCTTCTCCAGGGGATCTTCCCGACAGAGGGACTGAACCTAGCTAGGTCCCCGTCATTGCAGGCAGATTCTTTACCATCTGAGCCACAAGGGAAGGCCTGGTGGGGGGAGTGGAAAAAGGGAGGGGGTGGGTGGAAGTAGTGTGCACGTACCTCGAGTGAAGGAAGGACGAGGTTCTCGTGGCTACGGCAGCCACGTGACTTCTTGCCCTGCCCACTCCACATTCCCTGTGTCCTCAGCTCGCACCTCAGCTGCTTGTGGGTCTTTGTCCGGTGGGGTGATCCCAAAGGGCTATGCCTGCATTGGGTGTTTCTAGTTCCAGGACCAGGGACACTCAGAGACATGCTAGACGGTCTCCTGCCTTCGACTGCCACCTGCTCACCCAGTGCTGTCATGAAAACTCAGTCCCCTTCTATGACCACCCTCCCCACCAGCGCTGTGACCCTGTGTCGATTCCCTGGAGTGAGGAGCCCCGAGTGGCCGAGTGGCCGGTGGCCTCCAGTCTGATGTGCCACCTGGTGGAAGGCTTGTAGCGCTTGCCCTAAACTGAGGGGACTCCCAGGATGTGGCACTTTCAGTTTCAAACCCAGGGACCAGGGTAGCTGGTAGTTGCTACTTTCTGCTTATCAGGTTCAAACAACGTGGCATCACCAGTGTCATGGGCCAGTGTGACGGCCGCGAGAGGGCCAGTGAGCCAGGCTTCTGGGGGCCGCCCTGCTCTGAGGAGAGTGGCGGGCAGATGCCACTGCCTCTCCCGCTGGTCTCAATAGCGGGCGTGGAAAGACCCACCCCTGATGGCTGGGCTCCCTGCCGGGATCTGCTTCAGCCACAAAGGCCCTACAGGAACACGGCTGCGGTGGGACCCACCACCGGTTAAGTCTGTGATCGTTGGCTGGAGATCCCCAGGCCCCCTGTCTTCTGCACTGGCCCCCCAGAACTGAATGGGGACATGGTGGGAGCCCCCTCCTGGGCCCTGAGTCCTTGTGATGCCAACCCCCACAGTGCCTTTGGGAGGCGTTCCTGCTGTGGTCCCCTGCCCTTGGAGGAGGAGGAGGAGGAAGCCTTCCCACAGGAGCAGCCCCGACTCCATGGGCTGGGGGCCGGTGCGCTGCCAGCTGTGTGTCTGCTGCAGCGATCGCATCTGTGACAGGGGCAACCACCGCTGGGTTCAGGGTGCAATGGCCCCACTGTTAGATGGGCATGGCCCAAACACTGCCGATCACCTGACCACCACAAGCCCCTGCTCTGACTGGTGGTCCCGGTGGTGGGTTGGGGACCCTGGAAAGCCTGGGGTTTCTGCTTCCTCTTCCTCAGACGCTGGTCAGTGTCCCTTCGGTGCCTCCAGGGAAGGCCAGGAGGAAGGGTGACAGGATGTTTCTGGTGACAAGACCCTTCCTCAAGGACACAGCCTCGCCCTCATCCATAGCGGCGTTGAATCTGCAGACCAGCTCAGACCAGGAAGCTGGCTGGGGCTCTGCAGCTTTCTGTCATCGTGATTCAAGTCAGGCTTCTTGTCATGGACTGAACGCTGGTGTCCTCCTCCCCAAATTCACACTCGGAAACCCTGACCCCCAGTGCATTGGCATTTGGAGACAGGCCTTGGGAGCTCTCTGGGGTTAGATGAGGGTGGGGCTGGTCTGATGGGGTCAGTGTCTGCAACAGGAGACGCCAGAGCTGGTTCTCCGCGAGCACATCAGAGAGAGCCCGTGCATGCTGCCGAGGCCACACGCCTGCAGCAGAGCCCGGGCACGCTGGCTCTACAACCTCTGACTTCCAGCCCCCTGGGCTCTGAGTAGACAGATGTCTGTTTACTCCTCAGTCTGGGGATTTGGTTTGGCCACCAAGCAGACTGAGGCTCGTGCGTTTTTCATGTCTGGGGCTCTCCTGCTTATACGAATAGGTAGGCTGCCTGTGGTCTTAGTCCCACGTGTAGCATGATCTCTGCATGTTGAGACCCTCAGAGACCCCTGTCTTAGTGTCATTCCTTGTCTGCAGAGAGCTCCCCCAGGACGGGCTCCCCTCGCCCAAGTGTCTATCAGAGCTTGGGTTGGTGAGGAGGGGCCCCGGATCCCCCCAGGGACACTGTCAGGGAGGAGGAGAACAAGCACTGACTTTGGCCTGTCCAGCTGCAAAAACGAGCAGGCTGCTTTCTAAAGCAGTGTTGGATTTATACGAGTATTGATCGTATAGACAGAGTGCCTGTGTGCCCAAGCCCAGAGGTCCCGTTATTAACACCTCGCATTCATGTGGCACCTTTGCTACAATCAGTGAAGCGATATTGACCTGTTATTATTTACTAAGAGCGCCTCGCTGGCTGCTGCTGCGCGGCGCACTAAGAGCGCGGCCGAGAGGAGCTACCCCCACGACCGAGGAGGGACGGCGGTGAGGACTGGCGCACTAAGCACGGCCGAGAGGAGCTGCCCCATGACCGAGGTCAGGAAGGGCGGTGGTGAGGAGATACCCCTCCTCCAAGGTCAGGAAGGGTGGCGGTGAGGAGAGACCCCCTCGTCCAAGGTAAGGTGCGATGGCTGTGCCTTGCTGGAGTAGCCAGGAAGAGATACCCCACGCCCAAGGTTAAGAGAAACCCAAGTAACACGGTAGGTCTTGCAAGAGGGCATCAGAGGGCAAATACACTGAAACCATACTCACAGAAAACTAGTCAATCTAATCACACCAGGACCACAGCCTTGTCTAACTCAATGAAATTAAGCCATGCCCGTGGGGCAACCCAGGATGGGTGGGTCATGGTGGAGAGATCTGACAGGGTGTGGTCCGCTGGAGAAGGGAATGGCAAACCACTTCAGTATTCTTGCCTTGAGAACCCCATGAACAGTATGAAAAGGCAGAATGATAGGATACTGAAAGAGAAACTCCCCAGGTCAGTAGGGGCCCAATATGCTACTGGAGATCAGTGGAGAAATAACTCCAGAAAGAATGAAGGGATGGAGCCAAAGCAAAAAGAATATCCAGCTGTGGATGTATCTGGTGATAGAAGCAAAATCCGATGCTGTAAAGAGCAATATTGCATCAGATCAGATCAGATCAGATCAGTCACTCAGTCGTGTCCGACCCTTTGCGACCCCATGAACTGCAGCACACCAGGCCTCCCTATCCATCACCAGCTCTCGGAGGTCACTCAGACTCACATTCATCGAGTCAGTGATGCCATCCAGCCATCTCATCCTCTGTCGTCCCCTTCTCCTCCTGCCCTCAATCCCTCCCAGCATCAGAGTCTTGTCCAATGAGTCAACTCTTCGCATGAGGTGGCCAAAATACTGGAGTTTCAGCTTTAGCATCATTCCTTCCAAAGAAATCCCAGGGCTGATCTCCATCAGAAGGGACTGGTTGGATCTCCTTGCAGTCCAAGGGACTCTCAAGAGTCTTCTCCAACATCACAGTTCAAAAGCATCAATTCTTCGGCGCTCAGCCTTCCTGGAATGTCAGGTCCATGAATCAAGGCAAATTGGAAGTGATCAAACAAGAGATGGCAAGAGTGAATGCTGACATTCTAGGAATTAGGGAACTAAAATGGACTGGAATGGGTGAATTTAACTCAGAGGACCATTATATCTACTACTGCAGGCAGGAATCCCTCAGAAGAAATGGAGTGGCCATCATGGTCAACAAAAGAGTCCGAAATGCAGTACTTGGATGCAATCTCAAAAACGACAGAATGATCTCTGTTCGTTTCCAAGGCAAACCATTCAATGTCACAGTAATCCAAGTCTATGCCCCAACCAGTAACGCTGAATAAGCTGAACTTGAATGGTTCTATGAAGACCTACAAGACCTTTTAGAACTAACACCCAAAAAAGATGTCCTTTTCATTATAGGGGACTGGAATGCAAAAGTAGGAAGTCAAGAAACACGTAGAGTAACAGGCAAATTTGGCCTTGGACTACGGAATGAAGCAGGGCAAAGGCTAACAGAGTTTTGCCAAGAAAATGCACTGGTCATAGCAAATACCCTCTTCCAACAACACAAGAGAAGACTCTATACATGGACATCACCAGATGGTCAACACCGAAATCAGATCGATTACATTCTTTGCAGCCAAACATGGAGAAGCTCTATACAATCAGCAAAAACAAGACCAGGAGCCGACTGTGGCTCAGACCATGAACTCCTTATTGCCAAATTCAGACTGAAATTGAAGAAAGTAGGGAAAACCACTAGACCATTCAGGTATGACCTAAATCAAATCCCTTATGATTATACAGTGGAAGTGAGAAATAGATTTAAGGGCTTAGATCTGATAGAATAGAGTGCCTGATGAACTATGGAATGAGGTTCGTGGCATTGTACAGGAGACAGGGATCAAGACCATCCCCATGGAAAAGAAATGCAAAAAAGCAAAATGGCTGTCTGGGGAGGCCTTGCAAATAGCTGTGAAAAGAAGAGAAGCGAAAAGCAAAGGAGAAAAGGAAAGATATAAACATCTGAATGCAGAGTTCCAAAGAATAGCAAGAAGAGATAAGAAAGCCTTCTTCAGCGATCAATGCAAAGAAATAGAGGAAAACAACAGAATGGGAAAGACTAGGGATCGCTTCAAGAAAATCAGAGATACCAAAGGAATATTTCATGCAAAAATGGGCTCGATAAAGGACAGAAATGGTAAGGACCTAACAGAAGCAGAAGATATTAAGAAGAGGTGGCAAGAATACACAGAAGAACTGTACAAAAAAGAGCTTCACGACCCAGATAATCATGATGGTGTGATCACTGACCTAGAGCCAGACATCCTGGAATGTGAAGTCAAGTGGGCCCTAGAAAGCATCACTACGAACAAAGCTAGTGGAGGTGATGGAATTCCAGTGGAGCTATTCCAAATCCTGAACGATGATGCTGTGAAAGTGCTGCACTCAATATGCCAGCAAATTTGGAAAACTCAGCAGTGGCCACAAGATTGGAAAAGGTCAGTTTTCATCCCAATCCCAAAGAAAGGCAATGCCAAAGAATGCTCAAACTACCGCACAATTGCACTCATCTCACACGCTAGTAAAGTAATGCTCAAAATTCTCCAAGCCAGGCTTCAGCAATATGTGAACTGTGAACTTCCTGATGTTCAAGCTGGTTTTAGAAAAGGCAGAGGAACCAGAGATCAAATGGCCAACATCCGCTGGATCATGGAAAAAGCAAGAGAGTTCCAGAAAAACATCTATTTCTGCTTTATTGACTATGCCAAAGCCTTTGACTGTGTAGATCACAATAAACTGTGGAAAATTCTGAAAGAGATGGGAATACCAGACCACCTGATCTGCCTCTTGAGAAATCTGTATGCAGGTCAGGAAGCAACAGTTAGAACTGGTCATGGAACAACAGACTGGTTCCAAATAGGGAAAGGAGTACATCAAAGCTGTATATTGTCACCCTGTTTATTTAACTTATATGCAGAGTACATCGTGAGAAATGCTGGACTGGAAGAAACACAAGTTGGAATCAAGATTGCTGGGAGAAATATCAATAACCTCAGATATGCAGATGACACCACCCTTATGGCAGAAAGTGAAGAGGGGCTAAAAAGCCTCTTGATGAAAGTGAAAGTGGAGAGTGAAAAGGTTGGCTTAAAGCTCAACATTCAGAAAACGAAGATCATGGCATCTGGTCCCATCACGACATGGGAAATAGATGGAGAAACAGTGGAACCAGTGTCAGACTTTATTTTTCTGGGCTCCAAAATCACTGCAGATGGTGACTGCAGCCATGAAATTAAAAGACGCTTACTCCTTGGAAGGAAAGTTATGACCAACCTAGATAGCATATTCAAAAGCAGAGACATCACTTTGCCAACAAAGGTTCGCCTAGTCAAGGCTATGGTCTTTCCTGTGGTCATGTATGGATGTGAGAGCTGGACTGTGAAGAAGGCTGAGCGCTGAAGAATTGATGCTTTTGAACTGTGGTGTTGGAGAAGACTCTTGAGAGTCCCTTGGACTGCAAGGAGATCCAACCAGTCCCTTCTGAAGGAGATCAGCCCTGGGATTTCTTTGGAAGGAATGATGCTAAAGCTGAAACTCCAGTATTTTGGCCACCTCATGTGAAGAGTTGACTCATTGGAGAAGACTCTGATGCTGGGAGGGATTGAGGGCAGGAGGAGAAGGGGACGACAGAGGATGAGATGGCTGGATGGCGTCACTGACTCGATGGATGTGAGTCTGAGTGACCTCCAGGAGTTGGTGATGGACAGGGAGGCCTGGTGTGCTGCAGTTCATGGGGTCGCAAAGGGTCGGACACGACTGAGCGACTGATCAGATACTTTGGATTTCCTTACTTTTCAGCTAATGTCCTTTTCCTGCTCCAGGCCTCCCCCAGGCCCCACACGACAGTCCCGTCTCCTCAGGCTCCTCTGGGCTCTGGCAGGCTCTCAGACTGTTTGATGACCTGCACAGTTTTGAGGAAGACTGGGCAGGTATTTTGTGGAATGTAGAAACTGGTCTGTTGCTTTTTTCAGGATTTGATGGGGATTACGGGTTTGGGGGATGAAGAAAACAGATATAAAGGCCCCCTTTCATCCTGCCACATCCAGGGTGCCTCCTGTCAACTTAATTTATGGCTGTTCACGCTGGCCTTGATCACGTGCCTGAGCTGTGTTCGGCAGGCTTCTCTGCTGTGAAATCACTGCCGTCCCTTCCGTCCTGTGCTTTGGGGTGGAGGTCCTCACGCACAGCCTGCATGTAGGGGGCAGAATGTCCACATAATTTATCTGGAATTCTCAGCACGGCCAACTTGCCTCTTCTCCTCCATTCACTGATTTAGTCAGTCAGTTATGTCAGTACGATCACGTTTGTTTCTCAAATTGTTCCGGTTCCGGCCGCTAGGAACCCTGTCGGTTAACTCCCGCGTCCCTCGGACACACCCCGTCTCTGTGTGCTCTGGTCTTGTTTTTTTTGAGCGTCTTACTTTCCGGCTGCAAATGCTCCAGGCACATCCTGTGTATTTCTCGTTCCAGTCCTAGGGGCAGCCATTTCCTCAAGAAACTCTGTTTCCTTCCTTTTGCTAGAGAGTCATCTTAGAAACCCAGATCCGGAGGCAGATGTGTTCACTGCTGCTGTGACCTTGTCTCTGTACCCTCGCAGCAGACAAGGCTAAGAAAGTACGTGTGTGCACACGCCTGTGTGCAACCCGGCTCCACACCACACTGCGCCCGAGTCCTCACTGATGCCCAGCAGCATCTCTTATCCACGGGTCGCTCTCCCCTCGGTCGCCTGTGACCTCCCCGCAGCGCTGAGGCTCTCGGCCCCCACCCGCCGCCTGTGTGGTCCCAGGGCTCCGGGCAGCAGGGCCCCTGATGCTGACCCGCGCCGTGGGAACCAGCGTCGCCCTCAGGGCACAGTGCTCTGTGCGCGTCCCGGGCCTTGAAGCCTACAGACCCCACTCACGGGTACAAGGCAACTTACTGGGCTTTGGTTGGGACCTCACTGAACCTATAGACCCAGAAGAAATGACACCTCACCAAAACTGAGATCCTATCAGCAAACATGGACTATCGGTCCCCTGATTTAGATCTTTGATTTCAGTCATCAAAATTTTGTAGTTTTTCTTACGTGGATCCGCTACACTTTTTTTTCGATTTCCACCTGAGCGTTTAATTTTCTCAGGTGACTGCGGTCAGCGCCTGCCCACCCCCCGGCCCCTCCCTGGGGCGCTGGGCTCACGCTGAGGCGGGGCTCCTCCTTTCACGGCCGCATTCCCGCCGGGGTCCTCCGCCTGCTACACAGTCTTTACAAGTTGCACTTAGCTTGGTGTTGTTCAGTCCTGTGGGTTTTCACAAACGCACAGGGTCATGTATTCACCATTACAACATCAACACGACAGCTTCAAGGCTCGGAAAGTCCACACCGCGCACCCCGCCCCCCGCCCACCTCCCACCTCCCTCTGTCTTCCACCCACCGCCTCCCGCCCCCTACCTCGCCCCCCAAGCCCCGCCCACCTCCCTCCGCCCACCTTCCTCCGCTCCCCGCCCACGTCCCTCGGTCTTCCGCCCTCCGCCCCCCGCCGACCCCTCCCCCCGCCCCTCCCCCCGACCCCCCGACCCCCGACCCCCGCTCATCTCCTTCGGCCCCCCCCTCCCCCGCCCACCTCCCTCCGCCCTCCGCCCACCGCCCACCGCCCTCTGCGTCTCCGGCAGGACGTAACACAACACACATCCTGTTACTGTCTTGTTTGTTTCCACTTTCCGAAAGTCCAGAGTCTGAACCATATAGTGTGTAGCCTTTTCAGACTGGCCTCTTTCACTCAGCGGTGTGCATTTGTGGTTTATCCATGACTTTTTATTAATTGGTAGCCATTTCATTTTTATCAATGAATAACGTTCCATGTGTGGACTTAGTGCAGTTTATTCGTCTACCCCCTTGAAAGACATTCTGAAGGCTTCCAGTCTGGGTCAGTTGTGAATAAAACTGCTATAAACGTTGTGTGCAGGTTTGTGTGTGGACATGAGTTTTCAACGAATTGAGTAAAAAAGTTTTCAACAATTGGATAAATAGGAGTGCAACTACTGAATTATACAGTGAGATTATGTGTGACTCATTATATAATTCAGAAACTGCTGCTGCTGCTAAGTCACTTTAGTCGTGTCCAACTCTGTGCGACCCCATAGACGGCAGCCCACCAGGCTCCCCCGTCCCTGGGATTCTCCAGGCAAGAACACTGGATTGGGTTGCCATTTCCTTCTCCAATGCAGGAAAGTGAAAAGTGAAAGGGAAATCGCTCAGTCGCATGGGTTCTTCGCGACCCCATGGACTGCAGCCCACCAGGCTTCTCCGTCCATGGGATTTTCCAGGCAAGAGTGCTGGAGGGGGTGCCATTGCCTTCTCCGACAGAAACTGTCTAATGTCTTCCAAAGTGACTGCGCCATTTTGAATCCCCACCAGCAATGAAGGAAAGCTCCTGTTGCTTCAGATCCTCATCTTCATTTGGTACTGTCAGAATGTTAAATCTTAGCCTTGCTATAGGTGTCTTGTTATTTTATTTTCAATTCCCTAACAACTATGATGTTGAGTACCTTTGCAGACGCTTACTTGACATCTGTATATCCTCTTTGGTAAGGCGTCTGTTTAGATCTGTTGCCCATGTTAAAATGGTTATTTGTTTTCTTACTGTTGAGTCTTAAGAGTTCCTTGTATCATTAGATACAATCCTGTGTTGAATATGTGTTTTGGAAATATTCTCTCCTACTCGATGGCTTATCTTTTCATTGTCTTAATGGTGTATTTAGCAGAGCAGAGTTTTAAAATTTTAATAAAATCCAGCTAATCAAATTTTTTTCTTTCAGGGGTTGTGCTTATGGTGTATCTACAACATCATCCCCAATCAACGTTCATTAGATTTTCTCTTACGTCATCTTCTGGGAGCTTTGTAATTTTGGTCTATAAGATGGCTCAGATGGTAAAGAATCCACCTGCCAATTCAGAAGACACAGATCCAATCTCTGGGTTGGGAAGATCCCTTGAAGAAGGTAATGGCTGCTGCTGCTGCTGCTGCGTCGCTTCAGTCGTATCTGACTCTGTGCGACCCCATACATGGCAGCCCACCAGGCTCCCTGTCCCTGGGATTCTCCAGGCAAGAACACTGGAGTGGGTTGCCATTTCCTTCTCCAATGCCTGAAAGTGAAAAGTGAAAGTGAAGTTGCTCAGTTGTGTCCGACTCCTAGCGACCCCATGGACTGCAGCCCACCAGGCCCCTCCATCCATGGGATTTCCCAGGCAAGAGGTAATGGCTACCACTCCAGTATTCTTGCCTGGAAAATCCCATGGACAGAGAAGCCTGGCGGGTTACAGTCCAAGGAGTCACAAAGAGTTGGACACGACTGAGCATACACATGGTAAATTTTTAGTTAATTCTTATAAAAAGTATAAGGTCTATGTCTTGCTCATAGATGTCCATTTGTTCCAGAAAGTTTGTGGAGAAGAATTTCCACAAATTTTCTGCACTGTGTTGCCTAGGGCTTTGTTACACCTTTCCGCATTTAACAAGAGTCAGTTGACTATGTTTGCATGGACCTATCTCTGGACTCTGTTCTGTTCCACTGAGAGGTTTGTTTCGTCTTTTGCCAATACTGCTGCTGCTGCTGCTAAGTCGCTTCAGTCGTGTCCGACTATACTGCTGCTGCTGCTGCTGCTGCTGCTGCTGCTAAGTCGCTTCAGTTGTGTCCGACTCTGTGCAACCCCACAGACAGAAGCCCACCAGGCTCCCCTGTCCCTGGGATTCTCCAGGCAAGAATACTGGAGTGGGTTGCCATTTCCTTCTCCAACGTATGAAAGTGAAAAGCGAAAGTGAAGTCGCTCAGTCGTGTCCGACTCTTAGCGACCCCATGGACTGGAGCCTACCAGGCTCCTCCGTCCATGGGATTTTCCAGGCAAAAGTACTAGACTGCCTTAATGCCTGTAGCTTTATAATAAGTCGTACAGCATCAGTCCTCCAACTTTGTCATTCTTTTCAGTGTAATGTTGGCTATTCTGGATTTTTGCCTTTTCATATAAACTTTCAATATGTACAACATAACTTACTGGGATTTAAATTGGGATTGCATTGACTCTACAGGTCATGTTGTGAAGAAATAACATCTTAAAAATATTGAGATCCTACCAGTAAACATGCAGTATCTGTCCCTTTATTTAGATCTTTGATTTCACTCATCAAAGTTCGGTAGTCTTCCCTAGCAGCAGTCTTCCTTATGAAGATCCTGCAATTTTTTTTTTTTTAGATTTACACCTGAATATTTAATTCTCTAGGATGCTGATGTAAATGGTATTGTGCTTTGTCAAATCTCCATTGTTCATTGCTAGTATATAGGAAAGCAATGGACTTCTGTATGTTAAACTTGTTTTCTGCAACTTTGTTATAATTCCTTATGCATTCCGGGTGTTTTCTGTTTTTTGATTTGTTAATTCTTTGGTTTTCATACATAGATAGTCTTGTCACCTGTGGAAAAAAGAGTTTTATTTCCTCCTTCTCAATCTGTGTGTTTTGTTTCTTGACTTATTTGATTATCCTGGATTCCTAGTACGAAGTTGAACAGGAGTGATGAGCGACAACAACGTTGCCTTGTTTCTGATCTTAAGGGGAAGCATCTGGTTTCTCACAATTAAGTATGATGTTAGTGGTGCATTTTTTGGTAAATAATCTTGATCAAGTTGAGAAAATTCTCCTCTGTTCCCAGTTTGAGAATTTTCATTATGAATTGGTGTTGGGCTCTGTCAAGTGCTTTTCTGCATCAATTGATCTGGTATTATATTTCTTTCTTAGCCTGTGGATTTCATAAATTACATTAATTGATTTAAAAATACTGAAGCAGCTTTGCACATCTGGAATGAATCCCACTTGATAGTAGTAATTGTTTTGTGGTGTATAATTTATCATTTAATCTGCTAATATTTTGTTGAGAATTTTTGCATTTATTTTCATGAGAGATATTGATCTGTGATTTTCTTTCCCTTTTGTGTCTTTATCGGGTTAATGCTGGCCTCAGAATGAGTCAGGGAGCCCCAGGCCTGGGGCTTCTCGTCTGAAAGCCAGTGCAATTGTTCCGTCGTGTCCTGCTCTGCGACCTCATGAACGGGAGCCTGACACGCTGCAGCTGTAGCCCCCCATGTCCGTGGAATTCTGTACTCAAGAATGCTGGAGTTGATTGCCACGCCCTTCTCCAGGGTATCTTCCCAATCCAGGGACTGAACCTGGGCCTCCCGCATTTCAGGGGGTATTGTTTGGAAGATTATTAATTGTTGATTCAATTTCTTTAACAGATATGGCCTATTTAATTTATCTATTTCTCTTTGTAGGAGTTTTGGTAGTCTGTGTCTTTCAGGAAATTGGTTCATTTTATCCAAGTTATCAAATTTGTGGGCAGAGAGTTGTTTATAGTATTCTTTTATTATCTCCTAATGTCTGTGGGAACTGTAGTGACGGCCCCTCTTTAATTTCGCATTACAATAATCTCCTTTTTCTCTTTTTATTTCTGGCTTACATGCCTAGAAATTTATCTATCTTATTCACTTTTTTCTCTCAAATAACCAGCTTTTGGTTTCACTTTTTTAAAAATTGATTTCCTATTTTCAATTTTATTGATCTCTGTTCTAGTTTATTATCATTCGTTTTATTCGGTTTTCTTTTGGTTTATATTTTCCCTAATATACACATTTATAGTGTAGACTTCCCTCTAAGTGTGCTTTCACTGCCTCCCACAAATTTTGGTTAGCTGTATTTTCACTTTAGTCCAAATCCTTTTCTTATAATTTCTTTGAAACTTATTCTTTGATTCCTGCCCAAGTGGTCTTGAATTAAGCTACATGTATCAATGCTCCATGACATTGCTCTCATGCTTAAGCAAACCCAGAAGGCAGAGACTCAAACCCAACTCAACCTGGGCCACACGTGGGGAGGCTAGGCCTCAGACACCTCTGCACGTGTGTGTGTGTGTGTGTGTGTGTGTAGGGGTGCAGGTGGAGTAGGGGTGGCACTCCCTTCTAGGCATCATCACCTCTATCGCCAGGTAACCCCATCTCCAATGACGTCCTCTCACTGGACTCCAGGTTATCCTGGGTGGGGGACAGACTCCTGTCTTTATGCCCAGAGACAATGGTCAGAACTCCACCTACCAGGCTGGTGAGACAGCACAGCCCGAGGTCAGGACCTGTGTGGGTCACATGGACAACAGACAGCCAGTTTGAGCCGGTCTTGGCTGAGGGGAGAAGCACCTCCTGCCATGTTTGAGTTGATGCCTGCTTCAGGCCCTCTGAGATGCAACCTGCACCCACCCGGGACTCATGAGGGTCTGAGTCCGCATCCAGGGAGTATGGCAGGGGTCAGTCCCTTGATCACCTTACCGTGCAAGTGGAACAAGTGTGGGACACGGTGGGCGGGGTGCCAGCCCCATCAGCACCTCCACCTGTGATGGTGTGAGTTTGGGTTGAGGGTGTGATTGCCGGGAAGGCTGTCAGCTGGAGGCCCTTGCACTCCGTCTGTTCCGGCTGCACGGCCAGATTGAGGGCCGACAGTTTGAGGTGGAGCGGTTGCTGTGGCCATCATGGGTGCCACAGGAGAGCTTGGGGGATAGGCTTGGGGAAACTGAGGTTCAGGTGACGTGTATCCTGCTTTAAGCTCCGGGGGGCAGCCTGGCCCTCCCTCCCAGTGTACAACCAGCTCACTGCGGGGAAGGCCTCCTGCTCAGCGGGCGGTCCCCTCCCCGCAGACCCCGGCCCTCACTCCGCAGCGGGCGGCGCCCCGGGCCACCTCTGAAGTCAGTATATCTCGTCGCTGGGCCGACAGCCGCGGGTTAAAACAGGACCCCGACCCGGGTCCCGGGACTCCCGCGGCCGCCAGGTGGCGCCGCAGGCCCGCGCCGGGCTCCGCCGGGCCGCTCTCCGCGCGCGGAGGGGCCGGAGGGCCTCCGGCCGCTCGGGTAGTGTCCTGGCGGGGGAGACGCGATTTCCGGCGCGCCGAAGGGGCCGCCGGCCGGGTGGCGGTGGAGAGTGCCTCTGGGGCGCCCAGCGAACCCTCCTGCTTCCTCCCCTTCGCGGAGGGTCTGAGAGAGGGGGCGGGGGCGGAGAGGGAGGGGGAGAGCGAGCGGGGCGGGCGAGGGGAGGAGCGGGGAGGGGAGGGGCGGTGGGGGAGAGGAGGCGAGGTCGCAATCCTGGGCGGAGGAGGCGAGGCTGGGGCGGACGCGGGGCGGTGGCGCGGTTTCCCCACCCGAACCTCCTGCTTCTCCGAAGTGACGGGCGCGCAGGGCGGGGAGCCGGGGAGCCCCGGAGGCCCGGGCTGCGGCCGGAACCGGGAGGGGCGCAGGCCGTAGGTTCCGTGCGCCCTGCGGTTAGCAGCGCTGTGTATAAGAGAAATGGTGAAAGTCCTCGTGTCACGTGCGTGGGTTTGTCGGCGCGCCTAGAACCTGATTGGAGTTAGAGGGGCGGCGAAGGCAGGAGGTCGAGCTTGTGATGCTGCTGGGTCGCAGCCCAGCTTAGAAAAGCGGCCACGGTGGCGCCCTGCCAACTTTGCTGGCGGGAAGGCAGGCCGGCGCCCCCCCCGCCCCGCCCCGCCCTCCACCCCAGCTTGCCCTTAACCTCAGATTGCCTGAGCCTGCTGGTGGGCAGGAGCTGGCTGCAGACCTGCCTGCAGAGTGAGAATTGGGGGGCACGGACTTCGGAGATGGGGACCAGCTGGTGAGGGGAGTGGGAACACAGTGCTGGTGGTGTGGTCATCCTTGGGGTGAAAGTTCCTCTGACGATCTAGACCTCCTCTCTGAGAACCCAGGGTCTTCAGACCCCCCTGTGGAGGACGTCTGGGAATTTCTTATTGTTACTGAGTCCAGGCTCGCTGGAGATAGGCCCCTGAATCAGAGAGATGAGTTGTTGAGGCAGTGAGACTATTTGGAAAGCTGGGTGACTGAGAAGATGGCAGACTCATGTCTTAAAGTAACCACCTTGTCGGGGTCTGTATACTAGGTCCTTTATATAAAATCAGAGAGAAGCAATGAGGAACTCAAGTAAAATGGGCCTTCAGTCTTGCAGAACATCTGTAAGGGCCAGCCTGTGGAAGGAGTGTGTTAATCTCTTCTCTTCACAGGTGGGCGGACCAAAGGAGCTTTAACAGTCAGGCAGAGGGGCGGGTCCTTTGAGGCAGGCAGTTATGAGAAGGGGACCGCAGAGGAGGAGATGGTTGGATGGCATCACCAACTCAATGGACATGAGTTTGAGCAAGCTTCGGGAGATGGTGAAGGACAGGGGGACCTGGCATGCTGCAGTCCATGGGGTCACAAAGAGCTGGACATGACCGAGCAACTGGACAACAACAGTAAGAACAGCAACACGGAAAGCGAGGCAGAGACAGAGTTCCAACGTGGAGTCAGAATTGGTTCTTCTCTGAGATATTAGGAAGTGGGTCCTTTCTCTCTGATCCAGGGGTTCGGCACCCTCTAAAACTGTTGTGGGTTCACCTGTCAGCTTGTAATGTGGGTGAAATCTCAGATCCTTTGGTTCTTCACAAACCCTCGGAAGAGATCAGCATGGGCCTTCCTCCCAGCATGTAATCCCCTCCTTCCCTCAAGCTTCTGCCCCCCACCCCCACCCCCAGATTCTGGCCTTTGTTCTCTTAACCAGTTTGACCTGCTGTGGAGCCAACTGCCAGGCTGCCTACTCACCATCCATCAGGGTGAGGTCAGGCCTCCCTACCAACAGCAGCCTTCTGGGTGTCCTGCAGGGGCTGTTGGGGGCTGGGGGCTTGCGCCTCCGTAACACCCTGATGTGAATAGGAACAGTCTGTTCAGATTAAATCCACGTTGTGTTCTGGGCCAGTTCACATCGCGTCCTGCTTTCCACCCCAGGTTACCCTTAACCCGAAATTACACCTTCAGGTCAACAGCAGCACAGACACTCTGATAGCCCCAATTTTAGTATAAACTTTTCCCAATGTCCAGTATCCCAGGAGAAATTATGGTACAAGAATTCATCCTTTCCTGAAGCAGTGTAAGCCTCAAAAAAATGGAACTAAAATTCTTAAGTTCAAGTCCAAACAAGTTTCAAGTACTTGGAAAGAAAACAATCCCAAACGAATCACCGTTCTCTATTGTGAGTTCTGATAAACAGATCACGTCACTTCCCGGCAGCTCTGGGCTCTGGGCGTGGCTGTCAGGAAGGCTGGATGGACTCCAGACCCTGGAGCCAGCCTGAGTCTGCAGGCTTCTGGCAGCAGGAGCTCACAGCCCAGGCTTTGCTTTGACATCAAAAAAAGGCTGTTTTGTTATGAGAAGGAAACTTTCCCCTTCTTCCCTTCTGGGGTCTTCGGCTTGGTAATAATTAAATTGACATAAACCAAGTTAACAGCAGAAAAAGAAATTTTGTGTTTACAGGAATCC
Organism: Tragelaphus eurycerus; assembly: GCA_935064755.1. Taxonomy (NCBI): domain Eukaryota; kingdom Metazoa; phylum Chordata; class Mammalia; order Artiodactyla; family Bovidae; genus Tragelaphus; species Tragelaphus eurycerus. The sequence continues at coordinate 236,343 of CAKXYN010000162.1, read as the reverse complement.
CATGAAAGCCTCTGAGAAGGCAATGGCACCCCACTCCAGTACTTTTGCCTGGAAAATCCCACGGACAGAGGAGCCTGGTGGGCTGCAGTCCATGGGGTCGCACAGAGTCGGACACGACTGAGCGACTTCACTTTCACCTTTCACTTTCATGCATCAGAGAAGGAAATGGCAACCCACTCCAGTGTTCTTGCCTGGAGAATCCCAGGGACGGGGAAGCCTGGTGGGCTGCCGTCTATGGGGTCGCACAGAGTCGGACACGACTGAAGTGACTTAGCAGCAGCAGCAGCAGCATGAAAGCCTGGCAGCCAAAGGACAGCCAGATAATTGCGGCTTTTGTAACTTCCCAAGACAAGAAGCGGGGTGGGTCCTAGGGTGCAGAGGAAGGCAGGCAGGGGAGGTTAGCACAGGAAGGCTGCTCTGCCGCAAATCTCACAGCCCACTTCCTGGCCCAGCCCCCTCTCCGCTGTAAATCAGGTGGTTGGGGAGGTAAAGCTCTTTTCTTAAATCTGCTGGACTTTGCCTTTCTCTCAAAATAATCCTGCAGGAGGAGGGACCCCCGTCCAGGGCCGGAGAGTGGGCTCTTGTCTAACACTCAAAAATGAATTGTCCGAGGAGACACATATGCTGACAAAGCAAGAGAGTTTATTGGGAAGGGGCACCTGGGTGGAGAGCAGCAGGGTAAGGGAGCCCAGGAGGACTGCTCTGCCACATGGCTTGCAGTCTCAGATTTTTCTGGTGATGGGGTTATTTTCCTGGCTGTGGTGGCACATGCGTTGCTCAGCCAAGATGGATGACAGTGAGAAGGATCCTGGGAGGTGGTAGAACACGTGGTGTCTCCTTTTGCCCTTTCCTGACCTCTCCTGGTTGGTGGTGGCTTGTTAGTTCTGTGTTCCTGACCAGAATCTCCTTTTGTAGAATAATTCACACGAATGGTTACTATGTGCCTGGCTAGACATCCTGGAATGGGAAGTCAAGTGGGCCTTAGAAAGCATCACTACGAACAAAGCTAGTGGAGGTGATGGAACTCCAGTTGAGCTATTTCAAATCCTGAAAGATGATGCTGTGAAAGTGCTGCACTCAATATGCCAGCAAATTTGGAAAACTCAGCAGTGGCCACAGGACTGGAAAAGGTCAGTTTTCATTCCAATCCCAAAGAAAGGCAATGCCAAAGAATGCTCAAACTACCGCACAGTTGCACTCATTACCACTCCCTGGTTGCTCAGAGGTTAAAGCAGCTGCCTGGAATGCGGGAGACCTAGATTCAGTCCCTGGGTCGGGAAGATCCCCTGGAGAAGGAAATGGCAACCCACTCCAGTACTCTTGCCTGGAGAATCCCTTGGAGGGAGGAGCCTGGTAGGCTACAGTCCATGGGGTCTCAAAGAGTCGGACACAACTAAGCGACTTCACTTTAGGACTTCCTGGTGGCTCAGATGGTAAAGCGTCTGTCTACGATGCGGGAGACCCGGGTTTGATCCCTGGGTTGGGAAGATCCCTTGGAGAAAGAAATGGCAATCCACTCCCATACTATTGCCTGAAAAATCCCACGGACAGAGGAGCCTGGTAGGCTACAGTCTATGGGGTCGCAAAAAGTCGGACATGACTGAGTGACTTCACGTTCACATGCTAGTAAAGTAATGCTGAAAATTCTCCAAGCCAGGCTTCAGCAATACGTGAATGGTGAACTTCCAGATATTCAAGCTGGTTTTAGAAAAGGCAGAGGAACCAGAGATCAAATTGCCAATATCTGCTGGATCATTGAAAAAGTAAGAGAGTTCCAGGAAAACATCTATTTCTGCTTTATTGACTATGCAGATCACATAGTCTTTGACTGTGTGGATCACAATAAACTGTGAAAAATTCTGAAAGAGATGGGAATACCAGACCACCTGACCTGCCTCTTGAGAAACCTGTATGCAGGTCAGGAAGCAACAGTTAGAACTAGACATGAAACAACAGACTGGTTCCAAATAGGAAAAGGAGTACATCAAGGCTGTATATTGTCACCCTGCTTATTTAACTTATATGCAGAGTACATCATGAGAAACGCTGGGCTGGAGGAAGCACAAGCTGGAATCAAGATTGCCGGGAGAAATATCAATAACCTCAGATATGCAGATGATACCACCCTTATGGCAGAAAGTGAAAAGGAACTAAAAAGCCTCTTGATGAAAGTGAAAGAGGAGAGTGAAAAAGTTGGCTTAAAGCTCAGCATTCAGAAAACGAAGATCATGGCATCCGGTCCCATCACTTCATGGGAAATAGATGGGGAAACAGTGGAACCAGTGTCAGACTTTATTTTTCTGGGCTCCAAAATCACTGCAGATGGTGACTGCAGCCATGAAATTAAAAGATGCTTACTCCTTGGAAGGAAAGTTATGACCAACCTAGATAGCATATTCAAAAGCAGAGACGTTACTTTGGCAACAAAGGTTCGTCTCGTCAAGGCTATGGTTTTTCCAGTGGTCATGTATGGATGTGAGAGTTGGACTGTGAAGAAAGCAGAGCGCCGAAGAATTGATGCTTTTGAACTGTGGTGTTGGAGAAGACTCTTGAGAGTCCCTTGGACTGCAAGGAGATCCAACCAGTCCATTCTGAAGGAGATCAGCCCTGGGATTTCTATAGAAGGAATGATGCTAAAGCTGAAACTCCAGTACTTTGGGCACCTCTTGCAAAGAGTTGACTCATTGGAGAAGACTCTGATGCTGGGAGGGACGGGACAAGAGGAGAAGGGGACGACAGAGGATGAGATGGCTGGATGGCATCACCGACTCAATTGGCATGAGTCTGAGTGAACTCCGGGAGTTGGTGATGGACAGGGAGGCCTGGTGTGCTGCAATTCATGGGGTCGCAAAGAGTCGAACACGACTGAGCGACTGAACTGAACTGAACTGAGGTGGGGGTTTCAGTCAGTGTGCTTCCCCTAACAACTCCCCCAGAGAGACTTCATACTCAAGACACTCTTCCTCCTGTAACTACTTCCTGCTGGGCGTGGACGTCGTCCTGCCTAGCGGAGCAGAAGTCCCTTTCTACCTGATTTAAGTCAGAGTATTCCAAATCTGAAACCTGCCTCCACCCTTATAGTAACATCAGTTTGATTTGAAACTATTGGAACCTGTTGTAGATAAACTTTGTAAGGCGTTGGAGTATACAGGGGCCAAATAGGGGGCCTAAAAGGATAGTCATTGCTGGACCTAGAAATGGCAGGAGCCAAGAAGGTAAAGGAGAGCTCTAAACGTCCATCAAACCCAAATCCTGGATCCCTGGAGCCTGTTCTAAGGGCCCCTTGATATCTTCTTGGGCCTTTTCAGTCCAGTTATAATAAAAACAGGATTCTTCCTCCAGAGAAAGTCAAGTGCCCCGCTGCCCTGCAGTCAGTAAGTGTAGGGCCTGACAATTTTGTAGGACCATAGTGGCTAGGAGTCTAACTGGGGTTGTAGACGCAGGAGGGTTCTTGCAGTTTTTTTCTATGGATACAGCAGTGTTGATAGAAAGTTGATGAAATTTATATGAAGAAGTTGCCCTAGAGGCAGCTCCTGCCAAACTTGTGGTCAAGCTTAGTGCCAGGAAAAGGGGGTAAGTCCTACTGCATGACGCATGCTCTGGTGGGCATACACAGGCAGAAGCAAGGAGGCATTGCTCTATGTGGCATGTGACGTGCCCTGCCGAGCAGGGTCGTCACCAAACAAGAGGGCAGAGGGAGGTAAGCTCTGTTCCCACATATGAAGTAGACACCATGGCTGTGTTCAAGCTGGGCAACAAAACGGATTTGCCAAAGGGGAACAGGGTTTCCATCTGCCTTACAACTGGTGTGTGGCATGATGGAATAGGGGCAGTCCTTTGGCAGCTGGGAGGAGAACGTCACCCCACTTGCTGCAAAGTTGGCAGCAGCGAGGGGATTTAGGATGGGATTCAAGTGTTGAGAGACTGTCGGGAGCCGCGTTAGGCATTACTGACAAAACGGAGGCTCGGCCCCTGCCCCTTCTCCTCATTCTGCAGGCACGGACCCGGGATGAAGGAGTCAGGCCTTGTAATTCTGACTTGTCTTTTCCTCTCCTCGGCTGAGTTGACTGAAAAGGAATATTAAGGTGCTTATTATTGTTCTTGAGAGGAGCATGAGAAGGCACAAAGCCTTCTGCAGTTGTGCTCAGAAAATAATTCATAAAGTTAATCATTGACATTTGTTCAAGGACTTTTACAAAAGCATGTTCTAGGATGAGCACATAAGCCGTAGTTTGAGGCCATGGGAGGGATTGCTATCTGAAGCCTATTTGTGAGGAGAATGTTTATGGCAAAGGAGTTTACTGAATTTGGGGCTTAGAAATAATTAAAATAGTTAGAAGTTAAAGATTTAAGGAATGTTGTAAAGTTAGCATATTTTACTATAGCTTATAGAAGTTAGGAATTTTTAGAGACACTATAGCTAGAAGCCTTTTTAAGAGATATCGAGCTCAGAATGTTAGGGGCAAATAGGATTTAGGAAGATAAGTAGTAAACTGAGGAATGTAGCATGAGTCACAATGTAATCACAAGTTAACTATAGGACACAGTAGAGCAGGTAGATAATAGATGATAAGGCTCATTCTGAGAGAATCATTGAAGCAGGAACTCTGTTTGAAGAGCAATGATTTATGGAGATGATAAATCTGGGAGAGGGGGAACTGAAAATGTCAAACCTCTGGCCTAATGTTTTTGTAAAAGTATAAAAGAAAATCTTAAACTTGAAATAAACAGGCAGTCCATAGAAAACTGAGAGGCTGTCTCATTGGCTGACACCGTCATCTCTTCAGGTTGAATCCCTGGTTACTGGAGTTGGACTCCAGCAAGTGGTGCCCAGAACAGGGGACACTGAAGAGGAAGTAATCTGGGAATGTAACTCGGGACGGTTAGGACTGTACCTGTGGGTGGCTGGCACCCCTCTGCAGTTTAGGCAGGGTGAGGAGGGTACAGAATCAGTAAGAACATTCTCTAGAAGAATGGGTTTCTCTGCATCTAAGAATAGACAAATGTTTATTGAAATATTACTTCACATGTTAGCCCATAGAGGCGTTAAAGTAAGCACAGGAAGACTGTCTAAATTTCTACGTTTGTTTTATACTTTGCATGGGCCAGAAAAGGTTCCTGTAGATGCTTTTGCTCTGTGGAATATGATTAGAAATGCCCTGGACCCCGCTCTTGAGGCTGTTAGGTAGCCTATGGGGGAGGCTATAGCGGTGGGTGGTGGTGGGTCTCCACCTTCTGCGCAGATCATATTTTGTGCCATTGACTAAGAAAAGGAGGAAGACTGTGCTCTACCTCCCGAGGAAGGAGAGGGCTTACAGGACGCTGCAGCCTGGCGCCCTGGCGAGCCCCCTCCCCCTCTACACAAACCTTTAAAAATTTATCCACCACTTTCTGATCTAAGGTGACCACCACCACCTCCGCTTGCGCCTCCCAGGGCCCAGGCATTCCCCACTTTCCCTCCAAAGCCTCCCAGAGCATTGCCTAAGGCTGAGAAGGATAGAGGTTTTTTTTGAAACAAAGGAGCTTTTAAAGCAGACACATGCACAATATCCAGAGCCTGCTCCTTGAAGAAACCCCCTCAGGGGGGCCTCACCCAGGCTAAAAAAAAGAGAGAGAGATTAATCCTAATGGAAATGATTCTACAAATAAAAAAAGTTTCTCTTGTGGCCAAATGGGGCATTTTTGCCCGCAATGTTCTGCCCAGCAGGGACAACAAGCTGTGTCAGTCAACCCCAGGTAGCACAGGACCAGACCTCAGTTCCACCACCGCAACAATACTAACCCCTGACATGCGGGTTACTCCGATTCCAACTGGAGTGGCTGGCCCCCTACCTGAGGATATTGTAGGACTTGTGCTAGGGCGTAGCTCCCTTTCCCTTCAAGGAATTTCAGTGGTGCCTGCTTTGGTAGATTCTGATTATACTGGTGAAATTAAAGTTTTGATCTCGCCGCCTACCAAAACTGTGCAAATTAATAAAGGTTAGCACAGCTTTTGCCATAAAGATTAGCACAGCTTTTGCTTTTACCTTATTATCAGACAGGAAAAACCTTGACTTCTCAAGCTAGGGGCCCCAGAGAATTTGGATCTAGTGATTTAGCTTTTTGGGTGCAGGAAATTACAGCTTCTAGGCCTTTAAAAGATCTTTTAATTCAAGGAAATAAAATGTCAGGACTGTTAGATACTGGAGCAGACGTCTCTTGCATTGCTGGAAAAGATTGGCCCTCGTCCTGGCCAACCCGCTTGACCAGTGCCGGCCGGGTAGGAATAGGGTCAGTGCCCTCGGTTGCTAACAGCTCACAAATTTTGACATGGTCAGATGAGAAGGGGGCACAAGGCACTTTTTGTCCATATGTGATTCCTTCACCACCTTTTTCTTTATGGGGGAGAGATATATTATCTCAGATGGGAATGCTTTTATATAGCCCAGATGAAAAGGTTACTAATCAAATGCTGCAAATGAGGTATAATCCTGATAAGGGGCTTGGTAAAGATCAGCAGGGAATTGTTTTGCTGTTAGAGGCGGTTCCCATCAAGAATAGAGAAGGTCTGAGATATTCAAATTTATCCTAGAGGCTGTTGCTCTTGCTGCCAACCCTATTACCTGGAAATCTGATGATCCAGTATGGGTGGAGCAATGGGCTTTAACAGCTGAAAAGTTACAGGCGGCTGAGAATTTAGTTATGGAGCAACTGGCAGCAAGCCATATAGAGCCTTCTAGTAGCCCCTGGAATACTCCCATTTTTGTTATTAAGAAAAAAATCAGGAAAATGGAGATTGTTTCAAGATTTGAGAGCTATAAACGCAACTATGGAAGACATGGGGACCCTCCAGCTGGGCCTCCCTTCCCCAGTGAACGAACGTGCTGGGTCTTGGACTTACGTGCTCAGGTTTATGGCAAATGAAAGACAATTCTCATCTATTAGGTTGTACTTTTTTTTGTTGTTTCTTTCAGTCAACAAGAGAAACTGCCCTGAAAAGGTATTTTCTCTTGTACCAGGATGGGGGTAGGCAGGGGGGAACCACATTCCTAGAAACTCTCATGGATGGAGGAGGCAGGGATTGATCTCTGCAGGAATCACCTTTATTTTTATGCATTTTGGGGTCATCTCCCAAAAGGGTCCCCTCCTCCACCCCAGTACCTTTTGTCTCTAGCTCACAGTGGCATTTAACAGGTGGATTGAACATTTCCGGGAGAAATTTCTCAAAATTTTCTCATTTACAGAAAACTACTCAGTATTCCTGGGTCTCTCCCAAATACAGGACGTTGCATGTTCTTAAACTGTTATTTGTACTTCTATTAAAGTGTCCTTTATTACAAAAGAAGGGGGAGGGGAGAAGGAAATCGGCCCCTTCCAGCCTCTGGGACAGGAAATCCTTCCAGGCCCTAGCCTTCCTCCCACCCACCCGATGTAACCTGACACTCAGTAGTTCCTGGCGCCTCCTAGGACCAGCCCATCTCCAATACCCCAAAACCAGGAAACGGAAATTCAGAGAAATCAAAACTCCTGAGAAAAGAAGGGACACTGAGTGTGTACTGGCATCTGGACCGCAGTTGCGACGTCCCCACCATGAACCGCACATCCCAGCCCTTATTCACTGGGGCCCACGGGGCGGTGCCCCCAGCCTATGAGGTGCTCAAGGAAGAACACGAGGTGGCCGTGCTGGGGGTGCCCCAGCACCAGGCGCCCGTGACGACCACGGTGATCAACATCCGCAGCGACACCGCGGTGCCCGACCACATCGTGTGGTCCCTGTTCAACACCATCTTCATGAACTGGTGCTGCCTGGGCTTCGTGGCATTCGCCTACTCTGTGAAGGTGGGTGGGCACCTGGGGCGTCTCCAAGAAAGTGTCTGGGAGCCTGGAGAGGCCCCTGCCCAGACGACACGTGGGGTTGGGAGCCCCCGTGTGTGTTTTTCTGCGTGCATGCTGTGTGTGTGTGTGTACACGTGCAGGTCATGATGAGGCTGCAGGGGGTGCGTGGGGATGACCAGGGTCAGCCTTTTGTCCCCTGGTGGGTGAGGGGCCAGTGAGGGGGCCTGAGAGAAAGGATGGGAGAGCCCTGGGCCTCCTGGAGAGGCTGACTGTCTGCGGGAAAGCAGATGGAGACCCCAGGAGGGGAGGAGCGCTCACCGGCCACTGTCGCGCTCAGACTCCAGGGAACAGGCGGGCGTGGGTCCCCACTGGGAAGAACGGGCAGTGGGGGACCAGCGGAAGAGGGTCTGAGCCACAGGCCCGGCGGTCACCCGGACCCTCACCACCTCTCCTCCTCCAGTCTAGGGACCGGAAGATGGTCGGCGACATCACTGGGGCCCAGAGCTACGCCTCCACCGCCAAGTGCCTGAACATCTGCTCCCTGGTCCTGGGCATCCTTCTGACTATCGTCCTCATCATCGTCGTGTCCACCTGCTCCGTGATGATTGTTCAAGCAGTCTCGGAGCTCATGCAGAACTATGGAGGCCACTAGACCCTGCCCACAGCCCGAGGCAGTCACCCCTTTTTCCTGCAGCCTATACAGGCATCTGCCACCATGAAATAAAAGGAGGCATTTGTATGTGAGGGCGCTGTGTTTTGACCTGGGCAGGGGGCCCTTGAGAGTCCCAGCCTGGACGTGAGCCCGAGCCCACCTCCCCCCGCCCCGCACTGTCCCACATGCTCTGTGGCTCCAGGCGGGGCCCAGCCAGTCCTGTCTGGGGCCTTGGGCTCGGGCTGCAGTTACTGGTCAGTGGGTTGGGGTGTGGGTTCCTCAAGGGAAGGGCCACGTTGGGTGCAGAACACCCTCGGCTCTGTTGACAAAACAGAGAAGAAAACCCTCAGAAGCCTGCAAATAAAAGATAGCTTGGCGCCTTAGGATTTGCAGTTGGAGAAATGCAGATTCGGGTGGCAAGTCAACTGTGCTCCAGGAAAGTCCAGATGGCGGGGGTTACAACACAGCGAGGATGATCCAGAGCAGTTTCGGGAGGTTCCAGAAAGGGGGCGGTGCCAGCAGGCCAGGGTCATAGCCGGCAGCTGACTGGTGGCTAAACAGAGGTTTTCAGGGAGCAAAGAGCAGGAGTTCTGGGGGTTCCGAGGGCGGCCCGGCCAGGACGCTGGTCAGTGCCGGCTCTCCTGGTGCCCAGCTCCCTCTCACACCCTGCGGCACGTCCCTCTCGTCACTGTCCTTCACACGGCCCTGCAGGCCCCCTCTGCTGGGAAGGCAACAGGACCACAGCGTCCACCACTGCAGAGAGAGCCCCGTGCTGCTCAGCCAGAGGAGAGGCCCCTGCCCTGCCCTGCCCTCGACATCAGCCCCATCCCTGCTTCAGCCGTGGCCTCCAGACACAGGGGCACTCGAGGGGCAGGGCAGACTCGCCCACTGCCAGGTGGGCTAGGGCGTGTAGAGGGGCAGCGGAGCCACCCCCTCGTCCCCTGACTCCTCATGTGGGTGCCTCCTCCCCCACAGTCTGTCTCTACCCCAGCCCCCTGACTTTGAGAGGCTGTGGAGAGGCTGGGATCCCAGGGTGGGCCAGGAGGGAGCCCCTCTCCCTGTGGGTCTGACACCTGTGAGCGGGGAAGGGCAGCACCAAGGAAGTCCTGGAGCAGGGACGGCTGGCAGGCACATCCCTCAGGGTCAGGAAGGACTGCCTCCAAGGTGGGAAGAGCCAGTAGCCGACAAAGCCCTGGAGTCTGGAGTCAGCAGGGGCGCTGCCCAGCAGCACAGACCCCGCTGGGTGGGCTGGGGAGGCAGAATCTTCCCGCACCAGCAGCAACAGGCAGGGAGCCAGGGGCAAGATCAGGGGCACACCAGCCTGCCTGTCCACCCCCCACCCGGGACTCATCGGCCAGCTCTGCCCTCCCCCAGCTGGGACCAAACCTGGCATCTGAAGGAGCCGTGTCTTCTGAATTCCTCCAAGGCCCAGTCCAGGCAAAGCAGAGTCAGAGCCTTCTCCCCACGGGCTCCTTGGAAAAGGGACCAGGAGCGCCTTCCGGTCCCCCTGCCGACCCCCATGTCACCCTGGCCAGGGCTCCAAGCTCCCCGCTTTCTTCCCACTCCCCCAACTCAGCCCAGCCCAGGTCACCCACAGCTGACAGGGGACACGGGACTGTGTGCTGGGAACCAGGCCGGGGTGTGGCTCCGAGGACCACAGCTGCTCACGGCCCGGCCGTCAGCACCCGGGGCCGTCGAGGGAAGGTCCCTCAGTTTCCCCTGCTTGATGCCTCGGGCCTCCTGTGAATTTTCAGAAGGTCCAGAGCACGGGCCTTTGCGGCCTGCACCAGGGGGGCTCCCACCTAGCAGGACCCTCATCGCAAATGGGTGAAGCTCAGGCGGGCTACACTCAGTGCCACCAGCCCTCACGACTGCTGCCCACCTGAGAGGATGTGGGGACCCCCTAGGGCCTGCCGGGGTTGGGGGTTCACAGGCCAGGGGTCAGGGTCACACACCTGCCCCCCTCCCAGTCCCTGCCTGGGAGACAGTCCTTCCTGGACTCAGAGAGGCAGTCTGCCAGCCTCTCCTCCCGCAGGACTCAGCGGCCCTGAGGCTGAGCCCTCGTGCTCTCATGTGGGACCCAAGAGAGAGGGGGCAACCTCATCTGAGTCACCGTCCTCCAGGGTGGATCCAGACCAGCCTGGCCCCCAGGTAGGGCCCAGTGGGGATGGGGCATCCATCCCCTGTGGGTGCCAGGAGGAGGAGAATCCACTGTGAAGAGCGGCTGACTTCAGCAAGAGCTGGACAGGAGAGCCTGGGTCCCCAGAGGGCGTGTGGATGGGGTCACTCCCCAGCGGCAGCCACAGGCTGCCGGGACTCCTCCAAGCTCTCAGGGTGACACCTAGGACACCCTGTGCAGGGCACAGCAGCTCAGAAGCTGGGGTGCGGCCCCCCACCCGCTCCCCCTGGGGCGTCAGAGACAGGAATACCTGCCCAGGTGTCTCTTCGCATTGGGCTAGGAGGGGCCCCATCTCCCAGTCTGCATCCCAGGCTCACAACAATATCCCAGGTCCCCAGTGTCTGCGAGACCCTTCCACCCAGCAGGGCCTGCTGGTTTTGAGGGGAGGAAGGGGTCTTTCCTCTGGGGGTTCCTGTGGACCGGGGTGGGGTCACCAGCTCTGTTCTGGCCTTCTCAGTCAGCCCGCAGCTGACTGCTCTGGGCTCGGCAGAGGCCGCCAGGGTCATAGCAGTGTCCCCTCCACAGGAGACATCACAGCAGGTTCACAGACAAGGGCACTTTATTGATTCAGTGGTTGACAATCTGTGTCTATAAACTGCTGCCTATGGCTTGGGAGCGGGGCGGGCCCATGCCTCGGGGGCAAAGCCAGGGCCACCAAGGACGGTGGAGGCCCTGGACCGCCTCCATGGACAGCGGCTAGTAGCCTCTATTTCTCGCCATCCCCAAAGCCGTCTGGTAGGCTGCCACATAGACAAAAACGAGAAGAACAATCGATCCAATGGTCAGAAAGATGCCCAGGACCAGGGCCCAGATGTTCAGGCATTTGGCGGTGGAGGCGTAGCTCTGGGCCCCAGTGATGTCGCCGACCATCTTCCGGTCCCTAGACTGGAGGAGGAGACGTGGTGAGGGTCCAGGTGACCGCCAGGCGCTGTGGCTCAGGCCCTCCCCTGCTGCTCCCAGCCACCCGATGGATCCTCACACTCCCGTTCCCTGGAGTCTGAACAGGACAGTGGCCAGTGATACCCTCCCCTCTTGGGGCCTCTGTCTGTGTCCTCACAGAGAGTCAGCCTCTCCAGGAGCCCCAGGGCTCAGCCTCCCTTCCTCTCAGGCCCCTTCACCAGCCAGTCACACACCAGGGGTCAGGGTCCTTGCAGCACCTTCCTTGTTTCCGGATCAGACTCGTGTTCTGAAGCTGAATGTGAGGGCTGCGCTTTTGTGAGGCTGGGAAGGTGGCCGTCTTGGGGTGTGAGAGACACAGACCCCCAGCTCCACCCCATGTGAACCCAGGCAGCCTTGCCATGAGTCTCCCTGAGAATGATCCCCCAAGCCACACTCTCACACACACGCACAGAGCATGCACACAGACCCATACACACGGGGGCTCCCAACCCCACGTGTCGTCTGGGCAGGGGCCTCTCCAGGCTCCCAGACACTTTCTTGGAGACGCCCCAGGTGCCCACCCACCTTCACAGAGTAGGCGAATGCCACGAAGCCCAGGCAGCACCAGTTCATGAAGATGGTGTTGAACAGGGACCACACGATGTGGTCGGGCACGGCGGTGTCGCTGCGGATGTTGATCACCGTGGTCGTCAAGGGTGCCTGGCTCTGGGGTGCCCCCAGCACGGCCACCTCGTGCTCCTCCTTGATCATCTCTAGGGCAGAGGGAAGCAAGCACTGAAGCAGAGGAGCAGGATCCAGACGTGTGTTCCCCAAGGCAGAGCTGGCGCAGAAGTGGTCCGGATATAGGCAGGAGCACCGGGGCTGGGGGCCGGGCCTGCCCCGTAGTTTCGTTTCTTGAATGTTTTGCCGGAGGTGGGAGGAACCGCTGCGCATCATGTTACACCAAGGTCAGAGGAAGTGAGCTGGTTGGAGGGGGCTTCAGGCCCAGCCCAGCGCTGTGTTCCGGCTCTGGGACCCTTCCCCAGCCTGGGGGTCTCAGGCCCAAGCCTGCTGCAGCGCCCACTGTCCCCACTCGGGGCCCCTGCCAGGCCCCACTCAGCCTCACCCCCAGGCCCAGAGGAGCCCCGCCCCCCGCCCCCCCCCGCCCCCGCCCCCCCCGGCCACACAGGCCTCCCCTCTGAGGGGGACTGGCCCCCAGTCCTGAGTCCCCTTTCAGGAGGGGTTTGGGTCCTTCCCGGTTGCAGATCAGCACCCAGCAGCCCGTGTGGCCTGCCCTGAGGAGCCCCCCGCGCTCCCCCAAGGGCTGGAGGAGTGGGACCAGCGGCTGTGTGGAGGCAGGACGCCTGCTGGGCATCTGGCAGCCCCTGGGAGCCCTGGGCCTGCGTGTCTGTGCAGCCTGGCCTTCCTGTCTCCCCCATCCCCCCTCATTTCTCATGGGACCTGGGGTGGCTCCAGGGGAGCAGGTGGGCTGGCAGGATGGCTCTGGGCTTGGGGCTGTGCCCCCTCCTCAGGGACAGGGCGGGTCGGCTCTGTGGCCAGGCCTTCGCTCTCTTCAGACCGCAGGGCCACGTGCTCTCCTGTCTCTCCTCACCTGTGCATGAGGCTGTGGGAAGTGATGGCCAGGCCTGGACCGTCCTGTTAGGAGCAAGGCCATCCCATTGGTTGGGTCCCCTTGGGGCAAGGCTCCCAGGCCAGCCTCCGGGTGCCCCCGGCCGGGCTGACAGTCTGCCATAGCAGCTGCACCTGGACTCCTAGGTAGGGCTTAGTCCACTGCGTCCTGAGTCTCCTCCAGGTCCATCTGGGATTTGGGCAGATTGGAGAGCGGAATGGAAGTGTTGTGGGGGTGGCACCGCCCTGAGGTGCTCAATGTCCGCTCCTCTCCCAGGATGGGATGTTGGTTTAGGTTTCCTCCCTGCTGGGGTGGGCGCTGGGGAGCCATTCCAGAGTCCCCCTGCAGCCACCCCGTCTCTGAGGCTCTTACCCAGAAGCCACTGAGCGCATGAGGAGCCTGGGAGCACCAACTGCTTCCGCTCCTCTTCTCCCAGGGCTGGGTGCCCACGGGGGCCGGCCCCACTCTGAGTGTGACTAGGGCCCACGTGCCCCTAGGGAAAGGGCACCTGGTGATGTTCAGAGATACTGACCTGGGCCCTGAGCCCACTTCCTGAGATGTTGGGAATCCTGAGTCCTGGACTCTGTTAGCCAGGACCCACCTATTCCCCCCTCCCCCACCCCAGGGCAGTCTGGGGGATGTGCCCACAAGCTCCCCTGTCCAGGGCCCTGCTCTCAGTCAGCCACGGGATTGGGTCCGAAGACCAATTCACAACAGGGGCCGTGGGGTCAGCAGGTGCCGAGGTTTTGCCCCCAGTCCTCGTCTGCCATCCTGCCTCCTGGGCTGGTGGGCTCCGCTCTCTGTCCTCCATTGTGCCCTGAGGGACACATCTACGAATGTCTCCAGAACTCTCTGCTGTGGGTCCTGGGGAGGTCACAGCCCTGCCACCCCACCTCTGGTTTGCTCACTTGCCCACATCCGAAGCACAGTCCTGGGGCAGGGCAGGTGGCTGCCCCAGCCTCCGCCCTGGCTCAGGCGTTTGGTGGGTTTTCCGGTTTATGTACTCTGTCCTGGGGGTCACAGTAGAAGGCAAGACAGTGCAGATGCCCAGTCACCTGAGGGGCTCCAGGAAATGTGGGACTGAGCGGCCCCTCGGGAGGGGCTGTGGCAGAGCGTGACCACGAGTTCCAGTGACTGGGAGCCCATCCTTCCTGAGCTCTGCTGACCTGCCCTCTGCAGTGCACAGCCCGGGGCTGGGCTGTGCATGAGTCCCCCTCCGTGACGGGGGTCTGGGCTGGCCTCCAGTTGCTTCCTGCCTCCAGAGTTCTTCCCAGACCCAGAGAAGCAGGTGGTCCAGCCCCACCTCCAGGACACACCCTCCCTGGAGCTGCGCCCCTCTGCTCACCCCCCTGGGGCCCCCACGACCTGCCCAGAGACCTCTACCCCCAGCCACTTCTGAGGGGTGGGGGATGTAGGGTGAAGTGAGAGGGAGGGCTGGGGATCACAGCGGGGAGCGGGGATGGACATCAGTGTGGGGGGGCTTCCACCACCGCAGCCCGGCTCGTGAACGTGGTCTGCCCTGGGCTGTCCAAGTGCCCGCAGCTCCAGGGCCCTGAGAGGACGGGAAGGGGCTGTCTCCCTCGTTGGGGGCTGACCTTTCCAGGGTTTAGCCAGGGCCAGAGCGCGTGGTGCCAAGGTGGCTGCTCCTCACTCCAGCTGCCCTGTGCTGCCTCAAGCCACTGCTCTCCCGGCACCCTCCGGAGGAGCCGGGACAGGCTGGAGAAGGCAGTAGCAGGATGCAGCAGGCTGGACCTTCCCGGCAGCTGGGAGGGAGACGGGGCCCCCAGACACTAAAAGCAGTCCCTCCCTAGAGAGCCTGGGCTGCCGCAGTCACCCTAGCCCAGCTGCTCCCTGCCAACCGACTGTCTGATCCCGAGAGTCAGGGTGTTCCGGACACAGAGTGCCCTTGGATCAGGGTCAGGCCTTGGGAAAGGAGGGACCCCTATCCTGGGACTCTGCTCCAGCTGTTGCTCCCAGCTGGAAGCCAGAAACCGGCAAAACCAGAGCAGCACGGGCTGGGCGGGGAGGGCGCTGAGCCGCAGAGGCAGGCTGGGGAGTCAGTGCACTTCATTGAATTCACCGGCCTTCAGCTGGGTCTCTGTAAACTGCGGCAGGAAGGGGCGGGGTGGGGCGGGGGGCGGGGCGGGGCTCCCCCTCCCTGCCTCTCAGGCCCCTTCACTGGCCCCTCATCCCACCAGGGGATAAAAGGTTGATCCTGGTCATTCTCATGAACCTCCTGCAGCCTCATCATGACCTGCACATTGGTATACGCACACGCGCGCGCGCGCACACACACACACACACACACACACACACACACACACACACACACACACACACACACACACAACACATACAGGAGCTCCCCAACCCATGTGCCATCTGGGCAGGGCCCTCTCCAGGCTCACACACACTTTCTTGGAGACGCCCTTAGGTGCCCACCCACCTTCACGGAGTAGGCACATGCCACGAAGCCCAGACAGCAGATGTTCATGAACAATGTGTTGAACAGGGACCAGTCGATGTGACCACGTCCGGGGTTCTCAGTCTGGATGTCGATCACTGCATTCTCCATGGGAGCTGAGCCCACAGGCTCCCCCATCACAGCTACCTCCTGCTCTCCTGAGAACGTGTCTTAGGGTGGTGGCCACAGGTGTGGACACCAGTGAGGAGGACTAAGAGCTGGAGTCATGAGGTCAAGCTTTGACCAGTTTGGGAGTGAGCCGGATGCTGGAGGGTGGTCCTTTGTGGGGCCCAAACCCTAGCTCATGTCAGTTCTGCTTCCTCAGAAGCTTCGATTTCTTGTTGCTTTGTAAATGCATGAATTGGCCTGACACTGGGAAGGTGAACAAATCACGGAGAAGTTACACACAGGCAGGGTGGGATGGTTGCAATCCAAGAGCTGGCTTTCTGCCCCAGGCACTCAAGTCAGGACCTATTTAGGGTGTGGTCCCAGGATGTTCCCCAGCCAGGGGGTCTCAGGCCCAAGCCTGCTGCAGGGCCCACTGTCCCCACTTGGGGCCCCTGCCAGGCCCCACTCAGCCTCACTGCCAGGCCCAGAGGAGCCCCACCCCCACCTCCAGCCCCTCAGCTGCACAGGCCTCCCCTCTGAGGGGCACTGGCCCCCCAGTTCTGAGTCTCTGCTCCAGGCAGGGTTTGGGTCCTTCCTGGTTGCAAGTCAGCACCCAGCAGCCCGTGTGGCCTGCCCCGAAGGAGCCTCCCGTGGTCTCCCAAGGGTTGGATTCAGTTCAATTCAGTTCAGTCAGTCAGTTGTGTCCGACTCTTTGTGACCCCATGGACCGGAGCATGCCAGGCTTCCCTGTCCATCACCAACTCCTGGGGCTTGCTCAAACTCAGGTCCATCGAGTCGGTGATGCTATCCAACCATTTCATCCTCTGTCGTCCCTTTCTCCTCCTGCCCTCAATCTTTTCCAACATCAGAGTCTTTTCAAATGAGTCAGTTCTTCGCATCAGGTGGCCAAAGTATTGGAGTTTCAGCTTCAACATCAGTCCTTCCAATGAATATTCAGAATTGATTTTCTTTAGGATTGACTGGTTGGATCTCCTTGCAGTCCAAGGGACTCTCAAGAGTCTTCTCTAACACCACAGTTCAAAAGCATTAGTTCTTCGGCGCTCAGCTTTCTTTATAGTCCAACTGTCACATCCATACATGACTACTGGAAAACCATAGCTCTGACCAAATGGACTTTTGTTGGCAAAGTAATATCTCTGCTTTTTAATATGCTGTCTAGGTTGCTCCTTTCTTCCAAGGAGCAAGCGTCTTTTAGTTTCATGGCTGCAGTCACCATCTGCCATCTGCAGTGATTTTGGAGCCTAAAAAAAATTAAGTCTGTCACTGTTTCCATTGTTTCCCCATCTATTTGCCATGAAGTGATGGACCCAGATGCCATGATCTTAGTTTTCTGAATGTTGAGCTTTAAGCCAACTTTTTTTCACTCTCCTCTTTCACTTTATTCAAGAGGCTCTTAAGTTATTCTTCCCTTTCCGCCATAAGGGTGATAACATCTGCATATCTGAGGTTATTGTTATTTCTCCTGGCAATCTTGATTCCAGTTTGTGCTTCATCCAGCCCTCCATTTTGCACGATGTGCTCTGCATATAAGTTAAATAAGCAGGGTGACAATATACAGCCTTGACATACTCCTTTCCCAATCTGGAACCAATCCATTGATCCATGTCCAGTTTTATCTGTTGCTTCTTGACCTTCATACAGATTTCTCAGGAGTCAGGTCAGGTGGTCTGGTATTCCCATCTCTTGAAGAATTTTCCACAGTTTGTTGTGATCCAGATGCTCAAAGGCTTTAGTGTAGTCAGTAAAGCAGAAGTAGATATTTTTCTGGAACTTTCTTGCTTTTTCTATGATCCAATGGATGTTGGCAATTTGATGTCTGGTTCTTCTGCCTTTTCTAAATCCAGCTTGAACATCTAAAGTTCTTGGTTATGTACTGTTGAAGCCTGGCTTGGAGAATTTTTTGAGCATTACTTTGCTAGCGTGTGAGACGAGTGCAATTGTGCAATAGTTTGAATATTCTTTGGCATTGCCTTTCTTTGGGATTGGAATGAAAACTGACCTTTTCCAGTCCTGTGGCCACAGCTGAGTTTTCCAAATTTGCTGGCATATTTAGTGAAGCACTTTCACAGCATCATCTTTTAGGATTTGAAATAGCTCAACTGGAATTCCATCACCTCCACTAGCTTTGTTTGTAGAGATGCTTCCTAAGGCCCACTTGACTTCGCATTCCAGGATGTCTGGCTCTAGGTCAGTGATCGCACCATCCTGGTTATCAGGTTAACACAGTATAAAACAGATTTCTGAACATGTCTAAGGTGTATAAAGACAGCTCCTCCTCTTGTGAAACCCAGCCTCTGAAAGTTCATGAATTAGCATTCTAAGGAAAAGGAAGTCTCTACAGGGTCTCTTACTGGCCAAAACAGAGTAGCCAATAAATAGAGCTTTGCCTCACAGAGACACCAGAAGCACACATCGGCCTTGGCCACAAGCAGTCTGACACACTGTTCTTTAGGAACTGCCCTCTCCTGAAGGTATGAGGTCCAGCCCCTCAGGCTGCTACAGGCAAGAAATACCTTTTCTTTCTTTCTTTATAATAGTTACTTACTCATTTCCCTGCATGGGATCTTACTCGGGGCAGGGCCACTCAGTAGTTGCCTGGAGTGGGTCTAGCTGCCCCTGAGGCATGTGCGGTCCTAATTCCCTGAGCAAGGATTGAACCGCCTCCCCCGCATATGAAGGCATTTTCTTAACCCCTGGACCACCAGGGGTGTCCCCAAGAAGTACCTTTTCATGTTGCAGTTGCCACGCGGCCAGAGCGGCCCTGAAGCCAGGGCTCACAGCCCAGCTGCCTGGGGACTGCTGAGACGGGCCACCAGAGCGGGTTCCGGTTTCGGGGAGGCTCTGCTTGCCTCCCATGCAGGCGGCAGTGCAGAGGCCCGGAGCTGCTGGAGGCGCCTCCTTTCTCCTCTGCGAGCCCTCTTCGCAGTGCCCACCCCGCCCCCCGCCCCCCACCCCTTCCAATCCCCGCAACACCCGGGACACGGGTGTGGGTGCGGGTCACTCGCGAGGACCACGTGGACTCCCCACATCCCTGTGGCCTTCAGGAAGCCCACAGTGGGCCCTCACCCCAGCCCAGCCTAGGTGAGAAGGACCTACCGCCCACGGCTGCCCGCCCATGTCTAGGGGCAGCAGGAACAGAGCTTGCTTGGCCGGCACTGGGATCAGGGTCACTTGTCGCCTCGGCACAGTCCAGCTCACACTGACCAGCGTGGGGAAGCCCTGTAACTGTGGCCTCGGGCCAGGAGAGAGCAACAAAACCATGTTCCCAGCGGCTGGAAAGACCAACCCAGTGAAGTCGTGTGCTCTGAAAGTTGTGCATCAGCCTGACTGAGGCGCAGGGCCCAGGGGTTTCGTCAGAGGTTATCCTGGGGGTCTGGGGGTGTTTCTGGATGAGCTTCGCTTTGAAAGGTGGGCTGAGTGAAGCAGACCCCTCCCCAGTGTCAGGGGCCTGTGCAGCCCCTCAGAGGGCCTAGTAGAAAGTACAGCAGAGAGACCTGCCTTCCATGGGCCTGGGCCTGGCTTCCCCCCACCGCTCCAGCCCTCCAGAGCAGAACTTTTATCCGGAGAACCCTGCCTGATGAGGGGATGGAGGGGCACGCGGCTCCCTGCGATGTTAGGAAGGTGGGCCCGAAACCTGAAGCCTTGTATCCCTGGGACCAGGGGTTGGTCAGAAATAACCCACCACATGCTGTTTGCTGCTCTGCATGTTCTGGCCCCTGAGCTCAGAGAAGAGGGCTGGTGGTGAGATCAGATGAAAAGAAACAGAGCAAGTCCAGGGAGGCTGGGGTGGGAAGAGCAATAGCGCCTCAACCCAGCAGTAAAACGTGGCGTGGCAGGCTCTCCAGGTGTCCTCCAGCTGGGGCCATTTGCCCACCTCAGCCTGGCACGTCAGATACCTGCACTGTGGGGCGGTGGGGGCGGTGGGAGTGAAGAGCAGAGGCTGAAAAAGTGAAGAAGAGCAGAAACGAGCACCGTGGGGAGAGGAGTGCCAGGTGTGCCTGGCACCTGAACCTGAGTGAACTTGAAGTTTTAGGAGCTGACGCGTATATGAAAGCATTCTCCTGTCCCCTGGAAACATCCGCCTGGGGCCAAAAACTCTGTGCCGGCTCAAGATCTACAATAATCCTGGGGCCCCGGCTCTCTGTGGGGAGAAGGGGCTGGGAGAGCCTTGGGGTCTCCGAGGGCCGTGAAAGCAGCAAGTGGGCTGCACCCTCCAGGCTTGCCGAGGAATGCGCGCGCCCAGGCCGGCTCCTTGGCACAGCTGCTGGGGCCTGCAGGACCACGCCTCTGCTCCCCGGTCTGTGATGCTACTGTGGGCCTCAGAGCTCCCTTGTTTTAGCCCAGAGTCTGCCCACTTGACGCAAGGCCTCTCGAGGCCTCCTTTGCCTCACTTTCAGTCTTCACGGGGCTGGAGGAGGCTTTGAGATAGTCCTGCAGGGGACTCAGGAAGGAGCACCCCAAGGTCTTCTTGGCCAGGTGTGAGGGTGGGGCTCCGTTCTGCCCAGTCTGCAGCCAGGCTGGGTCCCCAGTGCCCTTCCTCTGCCTCCAGCCTTCAGGCCCCTTCCCTGGTCCCTGCCTGACTGAGAGAGGCAAAACCCCGGGCCCCTTCCTGGGGTGCAGTCAGATCAGGACACAGGGATTTGGGGCTGTCCGTGCCACAGCCTAACTCATGTGTCCTGAGCGATGCACCCTTCCTAGTGGTCAGCTGGGGCCCCAGCTCATCTCCTGCCCACAGGAGACCCTGGCCTTGCCTTCGTGTTTTCCCAGGCATTCTCCTGGTAGAATTTTGATGACCTTAGGAAAACAGTTGCTGACAAACCCACTGCTCCCAGTGTTTCTGTTTGCTGGTGCCTCGTGTGCTCTCTGTGTTGTTAGGTGCGTATACTTTTAACCTTTCCTTGCTGTGAAATTTCACAAATACACCAAAATGCGAGAAACATGAAAGTTCTGCCTCACAAATGGCTAAAATGCAGACGCCTGCAAAACTACCGACTCACAGGTCGCCCACTGACACCGCCCCAACAGGGTCCCCTGCCAGCCCTGCAAGGCTCGCAACTCTCTGGGCCTTTATGCTGTGCACATGCTTGCCCTCGATGCGACGTTTAACCCCTAAGTGGAGGTTAAACTGAGCCTAATTCAGCGCAGGTTGAACCTGAACACGAATTTGCCTATTTTGAATTTATGGGTCAGAGGAGCCTGGAAGCTTACCATTCCAGGATTCACCAGAGTCGGATAGGACTTAGCGACTAGAAACAGCAAAACAGCAAAAAAAGTGAAAGGGTGCTGTCCCGTCCAGCGTCTTTCATCCTTCTCAGCATCACGCTCTGAGCCTTGCCTTGGCTGTAACTGTGGTTCATTTATCCTGGCCGGTGTCGTGTCCTCGGCGTGACGGTTCCACAGCCTGTCTGTCCAAGGGCAGAACCACTTGCCATTGCTGGCGGCAAGGGACGACGCTTCTGTTGAGAGTCCGCCTGACACCAAGGGTAGCTGCTCTGGGGGTTGTGTAACGCTGTCTCTTTCTGGTTTCATTATCTATTCCCACAATAAAGTTGCATAATGAGCAGCCACAAAACCTCAGTGGTATATACCAATAAATGTTTGCTCTTGCCCAAGAGTCCAGGGGCTCCCGCTGACCTGCACCAGCCTCGGTTGGCCTTGGCCGGGCCCGTCATCATCTACTGCCAGCTGCGTGTTGAGGGGCCAGCGTCAGCCCTTCTGTGGGCACGCTTACCCTCCAGCATGTCAGGCGGGGCTTGTTCTTAAGGCTCAGAGAGAGGTGTGTGAGGGGCTCTGCAGTGCGGTCTGGGGGCTGGCCATGTCGCTCCCTCCACACTCGTTAGACAGACACGTGTAGAAAGAGGTCTGGAGAAGTGGCCAGAGTGGCTCCTCATCCAGGACCCTTGTTGGGGGCTGGGCTGGGCTGGAGACTCGGCAACATTTCTGCAATCCACCCACCAGAGAAGGCTGGCAACTTTCTTCATGCTTGATGGCCGTTGGCTGGAGACAGAAATACAGCCAGTGTTTGTAGGTGAACTTTGCATCTGGCATTCCCACCAGACTCTCTTACTAATTCCAGAATATCTCTAGTTAGGCTAATGTTTGTTATTTTATGATTTCATCCAAAAGTGTGGATACTCCACCCCACTTTCCTGTTATTCGACCGGGGGCTGCTTACAGTGATGACATCACTCTGAGACACTGAGGTGCCTCCCTGCCTGACGCCCGGACGGAGGGCCTGCTTCCCTCCTGATTATGCCATGGTTCTGTGCTCTGTAATTTCTCATTTTCTTTTTCTTTTTTTTTTTAGCCCAGATCCTCTATTTTCTGGCCTCAACCATCATATAACACACTAGGTTTTCTCATGCCTCCATTTATTCAACAGTTACCTAGCTCCTAGTCAATACTGGGCACTGTGCTCTGGATTGAGGGTTCAGGAATGTAAGGAATCCTTCCTGCCCTCAGGGAGCACACAGTTTAGGAAAGAAAGGGAAGCAACAAACATACACACACTTGTCATAGGGCATGGCAAGTGCCATGATGGAGACAGGCATGAGCATGTGCTTTGTGGGAACACAGGATATACACCCATGAGTAAGGGTAATGAGGAAAGCTTCCCGGAAGACGTGACAGTCAAGCTGCATCTTCAGGAGGCAATATGCTTTAGTGGTTAAGTGCATGGCTTTCTGAGTTGAATTTCTTGGGTTCGAATCCAGCTCTGCTAGATTACTAGCTGGATAACCTTTAAGTTGCTTAACCTCTCTAAATCTGTTTTCTCGTCTACAAAACTAGACTCCTCCTTCACAGGGTTTTTGTGAGGATTAAATGTAATCATAGATGTAAGGCATTTAGTGTAAAGTTGATGATACAGAAATGCTTTTACAACATTTGTCTCTGTATTAAGTATTAAAGTGAAGATGGAGAAGGCAATGGCAACCCACTCCAGTACTCTTGCCTGGAAAATCCCATGGAAGGAGGAGCCTCGTAGGCTGCAGTCCATGGGGTCACAAAGAGTTGGACATGACTGACTTCACTTTCACTTTTCACTTTCATGCATTGGAGAAGGAAATGGCAACCCACTCCAGTGTTCTTGCCTGGAGAATCCCAGGGACGGGGAGCCTGGTTGGCTGCTGTCTATGGGGTCGCACAGAGTCGGACACGACTGAAGTGACTTAGAAGCAGCAGCAGCAGCCAAGTGAAGAAGGGAGTGAGGAATGTTTCTTTTCTTTTTTTTTTTTTTGCAGACAAATATATATGTTTATTTCTTATATCGTTTCTTTGCTCAGGAAATAAAATGTCCATGCCTCAAGTGTTTTTACTTTTTTTGCTCTAAGTGACAAATCCTGTTTAATAATACCAGTCCTCAGCTTAGTCCTCCTAACATTTACATCTGTATTCCAAGTTTAGGTGGCATTGCCTCTATTTCAAGTTTATTTAAATCACTTTTTGAAAGAATCTAGATGAGAGGAGACAAAATATAACTTATGTTACTCTTCACCCTAGGTTCAGAGGTCACTGCCCTTCCTCGTCTGTTTCCTAGCAAAAGTTGGAAGTTAGCCTTATTTATTTCTGTATCACTGTGGCCAGTTATCTGATACTAAGCTGGAATTCATGAGTGCTTATAGGATAACTTAATTTATGAAAGAAGGGAATATTTTTCCTTTTTTTTTTTTTGCAGGGGAAAATGGACAAAGGAAAGGATCAGTGAGGGTGGGAGGGAAATGGGAAGAAAGAAGGGGAGTGATGGTGGGGAGGAGTATATGTAATTTCTTAACCAATGGCTTTCTGTTTTTGATCACAAAGAACACTTAAAAAAAATCATGTTGAATTTTACCACAATATATTATTTAGGACAGGATCACATTTGTCACCTCTTCCTCCCTACTACCGAAAGTGGTACCAAACCCATAAAATAGTCAATAAACCTTTACAGAGTGAACAAATAAGTCTTTTTTTTTTTTTTTAAACTCTCCTGAGTGAACTGAATTTTTTGAGGCTCATAAGTGAATATGTTTTGCTCTTTACTTTGTCTATTACAGCCAGATTACATGAGTAGGGTATTAAAGTCTCCCACTATTATTGTATTGCTGCATATTTCTTATATCATATTAATTAATGTTTGTCTTAGATATATCAATGTTCCAATGTTGGGCGCATATATATTTATAATTGTTATAACTTCTTTTTGGATTGTTCCTTTAAGTCGTTATGTGTAACCTTCATTGTCTCCTTTTCAGGATCTTTAAAGTCAATTTTATCTGATATAAGTATTGCTACTTCTGTTTTCTTATGGTCCATATTTGCATAGAAAATCTTTTTCCAGGCCTTCATTTTCAGTCAGTATATATCCCGTATTTTAGGGTGGGTCTCTTGTAGACAACATATATAGAGGTCTAGTTTTTGTATCCATTTGACCCATTTTAGTCTTTTGGTTGTCTCTTGTAGACAAGGTATGTAGGGGTCTTGTTTTCTGTATCGATTCGGCCAGTCTTTGTCTGTTGATTAGGGCATTCAGCCCATAAACGTTTAAAGCAATTATTGATAAATAAGATTTACTTTATTATTTTGGGTTCGAATTTATACACCCTTTTAGTGATTCCTATCTAGAGAATGTCCTTTAGTTTTTGTTGGAGAAATGGTTTAGTGGTACAAAATTCTCTAAACTTTTGCTTATCTGTAAAGCTTTTGATTTCTCCTTCATATTTGAATGAGATCCTTGCTGGATACAATAATCTAGGCTGTAAGTTATTTTCTTTCATCACTTTAATTACGTCTTGCCATTCCCTCCTGGCTTGGAGAGTTTCTATTGAAAGATCAGCTGTTATCCTTATGGGAATTCCCTTGTGAGTTATTTGATGTTTTTCCCTAGCTGCTTTTAATATTTGTTCTTTATATTTAATCTTTGTTAATTTGATTAATATGTGTCTTGGGGTGTTTGGCCTTGGGTTTATCCTGTTAGGGACTCTCTGGATTTCTTGAACTTGAGTGGTAATTTCCTTCTCCATTTTAGGGAAGTTTTCAACTATTATCTCCTCAAGTATTTCCTCATGATCTTTCTTTTTATCTTCTTCTTCTGGAACTCCTATGATTCGAATGTTGTAGCGTTTGATGTTATCCTGGAGGTTTCTGAAATTGTCCTCATTTCTTTTGATGCGTTTTTTCTTTTTTCTCGTCTGATTCATTTATTTCTAGGATTCTATCTTCTAGTTCACTAATCCTATCTTCTGCCTCTGTTATTCTACTATTTGTTGCCTCCAGGGTGTTTTGGATCTCATTTATTGCATTATTCATTATGTGTTGACTCTCTTTTATTTCTTCTAGGTCCTTGTTAAACCTTTCTTGCATCTTCTCAATCCTTGTCTCCAGACTCCTTAACTGTGATTCCATTTTGATTTCGAGATTTTGAATTAATTTCGCTATCATTATTCGGAATTCTTTATCAGGTAGATTCCCTATCTCTTCCTCTTTGGTTTGGTGGGCATCTATCTTGTTCCTTTAGCTGCTGGGTATTCTTTTGTCTCTTCATTTTGTTAAAATTGCCAAGTTTAGAGAGTCCTTATATTCTGGTAGTTTGTTGAATTCTCTTTATTGAGGCGGTTTACAGGTCTTTTCAATATCTGATCTCTGCCCTGTTACAGAGGGGGCAGAGATGAACACCCAAATCTAAACCGGCCAGGTTCAGGCACTCGGATAATCCTCAGAAGCACAGACTTGCTTGAGTCTGCGTTTTATGCCCTTCCCAGATCCGAGTAGCACAGGTGATGAAATGTTCAGTGAGAGCAGCTGCTGCGACTTATCGCCTCTCCGCCACTCAGTTTTCTGGGTATACAAACAGCGCACTTTCTCAGGCAGATGTTGACCATCCAGAGCCCCAAGAAGCGTGAGTCAGCACAGAAACCTACTCACAGTTCCGTTAGACAATGTCTCTCTAGGGCTGTAATTGCCCGCCTCTGGCCCTGGCTGCCTGTCACCGGAGTGGGACGGCCTGCAGTCGGCCAACTCTGTGCAGCCCTTTGTTCCGTAGATAGTCCTGGTGGTGTCTTAAGTTAGGGCTGGCTTTTGATGTAGTAGATAACCGACAGTCTGGTTATTTCGCTCAGATAGCGCCCGAGATAGCCAGGCCAAATCCTTTTTCAAAGCAATGCAGGCCTCGCTGCTCCTCCTAGCCCAGCCCCCACTTGCCAATAGCAAATGCTGGTGTCCGCGCCACTTCTCCACAACAGGAGTTACCGCAGGGCTCGTTTTCTCGTTTTGAAGACAATGAGTTGTCTTTCTAAGTGCCTGATGTCCTCTGCCGGCATTCAGAAGTTGTTTTATAGGATTTATTCAGCATTCAAATGTTCTTTTAATGGATTTGTGGAGGAGAAAGTATTCTCCCCATCTTACTCGTCCGCCATCTTAGCTCCTCCCCAATTTCTCATTTTCTAACACATGATGATGTGATCTCTGTTGGTGCCACTACGACTGGTTGACAGACCACACACAGGTCTCGTGGCTTCTCACCCCTTCACACCCAGTCCATCCAAGTCCTTTCCCTTTGGTGTGGAGAGCTCCCTTTGGTGGGAGCTTGCTGGTGGCCAAAGTCCCTCCATTTTTGTTTTCCAAAAAAAAAAAGAAATCTTACCTCATTCTTGAAAAGTACTTTCACATGGTAAAGAATTTTAGGTCTGAGCTGAACACACAGGCCATTAGCTTCTGCTTCTGCAGTTTCTGTGACGTCAGCTGCGGTGGAGCTGTTACTCCATATCAGGAGCTCTGGATCATCACCAGAGTGTCTGTGTCTGTGTTTACACCTTTTATTTGCTACAGATTTACTCGACGTGTAAAGTGTGGACTTGTTGGTATTTGTTCTGGCGGA
Organism: Tragelaphus eurycerus; assembly: GCA_935064755.1. NCBI lineage: Eukaryota > Metazoa > Chordata > Mammalia > Artiodactyla > Bovidae > Tragelaphus > Tragelaphus eurycerus. The sequence continues at coordinate 209,740 of CAKXYN010000162.1, read as the reverse complement.
GACGTCTCCGGGCGCCTCATCTGCAGGCTGGTCCAACAGTTTCAGGACATTCGCACCCAGTGTGCTTTCAGATACTGATTTCCTCCACTCTCCACTTCCTCTCCCCAGAGAAGGCAGTGGCGCCCACTCCAGTACTCTTGCCTGGAAAATCCCATGGACGGAGGAGCCTGGTGGGCTGCAGTCCATGGGGTCGCTAACAGTCGGACACGACTGAGCAACTTCGCTTTCACTTTTCACTTTCATGAATTGGAGAAGGAAATAGCAACCCACTCCAGTGTTCTTACTGGGAGAATCCTAGGTGGGGGAGCCTGGTGGGCTGCCGTCTCAGGGGTCGCACAGTCGGACACGACTGAAGCGACTTAGCAGCAGCAGCAGCAGCAGCCACTTCCTCTCCTTTCTGGACTCCCAATTAAACACAGATTAAAAGTTCTCACTGCCCTCTATCTCTCGTTGCTGTCTGTGGTTCCATCCACTGTCTGCAGGGTTTCTCTGCATCCGTCTTCTCAAAGTGAAGGTCCTGGGCAGCAGCGCCAGCCTCACCTGGAAGCAGAGTTTCCGTGAGGTCCGAGACTCACTGCAGGTTCACTCCAGGTGTGCTGCAGGTGTTACAAACTCCCCAGTGATTCTTATTTCCGTTACACTATCTTTCAGTTCTATGATTTCTAATTAGTTTCTTTTCAGTTCTGTAGAGTCACTTTTAACGGCTTACTATGCCTGCTAAAATATTTCTGTTTACCTCCAAGAGCTTAGTAAGCACAGCTGGTTCATTATCTGGAAAGTCCAGTATTCAGAGTTTCTGTGATGTTTTTCCTGCTGATCCTCAACCAAGTTTTCTCTGGGTTCTGGGTCCACAGTTGATCTCAGGCCTGAGAGGGCATCTCACCCCAGAGAGGATCCTGATGATTTTGGCAAGGAATCACCTAAACCCAGTTTCAGGGACTTCCCTGGCCGTCTAGTGGTTGGACTTTCCTTCCAATACAGAGGGTGTGGGCTCCATCCCTGGTCGGGGAGTTAAGATCCCCCATGCCTCAGGCCAAAAAACAGAAGCAACATTGTAACAAATTCAGTAAAGACTTTGAAAATGGTCCACATCAAAAGAAATACAAATTTTAAAATAAATCCAATTTCAGAGACAGAGATTTCTCCATACTTCTGGGTCTTTTCCTAACTACATCCCCTGTTGGATCTGTTTTTTAATTCATATAATAATTCTCCTGTTGGGACTCATTTCTGTCACCTTTCTCACTTTTTTTATTTGTTCTCCTCTCCTGTTTCTTTCTTCATTTTTGTTGATTTTCATTTGTTGGATGTTTTTACATTTATAACTTTCATAAGAAGTTATATTCACTCACTCACCAGTGAACACTAAGCGCCTTCGTGGCCCACAGCTGTCGGGGTGGTGGACACAGATGTACTGCTGCGTCTGCAGCCTCTGTCCGCTCCCAGCACCGAGCATCGAGGCCCCTGACACCTTCGCTCTCTGGTGTCCCTTCTTGTGCCTGCCACGCTGGCCTTGCCCACCATGCCCAGTGCCACACGTCGAGGCCCAACACCTTCGCTCTCTGGCGTCCCTTCTCGTGCCATCACACTGGCCTTGCCCACCATGCCCAGCGCCACGTGTCGAGGCCCAACACCTTTGCTCTCTGGTGTCCCTTCTCGTGTCATCACACTGGCCTTGCCCACCATGCCCAGCGCCACGCGTCGAGGCCCAACACCTTCGCTCTCTGGTGTCCCTTCTTGTGCCATCGCATGGGCCTTGCCCAGAATTTTATGTGGGGCTTGTGCGGCTGCCCTTTTGCCCTTTGTTCCTGCCTTTTGGTGGTGATGGGTTGTCCCTAAAATAGGAAAAAGCTTTGCAAAGGTGTTTGGCCCCTCACTTCCTTTATGGCTTGTGGATTTTCCTGGGTGTCCTCATTTTCAGTCCCTGCTTCAAAAATGTTATAAATGTAGGTGTTTGGGAGGGGCACATTCTGAGGCTTTCTGGAAATATCTTTGTTATTTGAGTGACAATTTGGCTGAATATTTATTTTCTATTTTTTTACTTGTAATTCTTTAAAATACCATCCTATATCTTATGTGGTTTGTACAGAAATCTGGGATCAGTATGGCTCTTGTTCACATGTATGTGGTCTGTTCGTTCTCTGTGGAACCTTCTTTTCGGACACTTTTCTCCGATCCTCTTAAACGTCACTGCAGCACATCTAAGTGTGGGTCATGTCTTATCTTGCCTCTCTGTGACCCTCGGTATGAAGCCCTCCATCTCCCTTCACCCCTGCGGAGTTTGGCTCTGCTTCTTCCCCAAGCACTCCCTCCTCTCATTCCCTTCCTCCTTCTACCCCAGGACATGAGACACTTCTTTCCCAACAGTTCGGCTCCCTCTTCATCCTCGCCTCCTGCATGTCCCCTGTCGCCTCTCAGGACCACTCTAGATTGACATCCCACACACCAACCTGCCTTTCAGGGGTCCATCCCTGTTTTCAGTTCTGGTCATCAGAAAAGTGGTAAGAGCCAGCCCTTCCAGGGCCTCAGTCTGTACCAAACACTGAATGCTTCACGTGTGTTAATAGGTTTAACCTCTTAACAACCTGATCAGATAAGTGTGGTTATTTCCCTCATTTTAGAAAAGAAGCACTGGAGGCATTAGGTAGCCTCTCCAGCACCGCATGCTGGACAGCAGCGCGGGCCCAGGTGCCCAGGCAGGCGGCTGCCAGGCTCCAGCCTGCTTATCCTAGCACCAAGTACTTATTTCAGCAAGCCTAACATTGACTTTTCCCTAGCTTTGTATTTTGAAGCAATTGTAGACATGTGGAAAATTGCAAGGGCAGTACCAGGGCCGCTGTCCCTCTTCAGCCAGGCTCCCCAGGGTACCATCATCAAACCGGAACATTAACATGGGTATGATGATACTGACTAAACTGAAGACCTTGTTCAACGTCACCAGGATTTTCACCAAAGTCCTTTTCCTGTTCCAGGACCCTGTGTTGCATTTAGCTATTCCTCCCAGCCTCCTCCAGCCTGTAACAATCTTCAGCGCTTCCTTGCCCTTCACGATCACAATACATCTGAAGAGTGTCCATCAGGTTTTTGCAGAATTTCCCTCGGCTTGGTTTGTGCAGTGTTTCTCATCTTTGGAGTGACTTGAGTTAAGGAGAGGTTTCTGATCATGTCCTCATTTACACTTCTACCCAGTGAGGTGTGGCCCTCCACAGGAGCGAGTCCCGAGTCATGAAGGCCTCCTGGTGGGTCCTTCCTAACCTCGAAGTGGATCCAGGGAGTTGACCAACGGGGGAGGGGGGTGGTCTTTGTGGAAAGCTTAGGGCACAACTTGACGACCTACTAGGCACTGCCTGCCTGTGTGTCAGCCTCTAGGCTTCCAACGGCCCAGGACCTCCCATCAGGGCACGTTGCTCATGGATTTGTTCACGGGGCCTGCTGGCTGTGCTAACCTGTTTTTTAAGCCAGGGGTCAATCAGATTTTAAGCACATGTGGTAAGAAATCTTCTAGTCTGAAATAAACAGTCATTCTAAATACCTGGCAAATGTAAGTGCTGCTGGAGATACTTCTTAGCTGCGGGGGCAGCTCTGACCTAGATGACCACAGGAAGCTGAGGGTGCAAACGCACTGAGATTCAGGGTTTGTGTGTAACGTGTGTGTGATTTGATTGTACTTGTATGTAGCGCAAGTACACTCATAATTGGGTACAGGCTAAAACAAGACACATAAGGTAACAAACAACAAACCTGACCCCATATCGGATCTATCGCCTCAGCTCTAATCTCTGTGGTGCTGGCTCTGCACCCCAGCTGCTCAAGGCTGAAAGAATGTTGCCTTGGGAGTCCCTGGTTATCCAGTGTTTAGGACTCTGCGCCCTCATTGTTCAGTCCCGGGGTGGGGACCTGAGATCCCACAAGCTGTGTGACCCGGCAGCCAATACTTAAAAATTAAAAAATAAACGACTGTTGCCTATAGCCTGAAATATACATAATAGCCCTTTCTCAAGGCTCTGCCCTCCAGGCTAGACCTTTAAAGGCGTAACAATGTTTCATTCAAATAGAGGAGAAAAGGCTACAGAACAGAGAATAATACTCTTCTCCTGGAGGTTTACAAAAACATTGTGACCAGACCCTCACAGGCAGCTCCAAGAACAAAGAGTTATCACAGCCCCTCCAAGGTCTAGAAGAAGGCTGCCGCAACCCCCTCCCCTTTAGTGCAAAAGAAACCTGAATTTAGCTCAGGGAAGATGGTTCTTTGGAACATGAGTCTGACGTCTTCTTCATCTGCGCAAATAAGGTTACTGTGGGTTCTCCCGACACCTGGCTTCTTGATGCATTGATTGGCTGTCAGGTGGTGAGCGTACAAGTTTGACCTCAGGAACAGAAAGAGCTGAACTTAGTACGAGATTTCCAAGGGGTCTTTTGTAGTTTGCAGTGACATTTGGAATAGAAAAGAAATTGGCCTCAGGGAGCACCAGCGGTCTCCAGCATCAGGGACAAATCAGGATCTTGGGTGATACGTTCAGTGCACAAAAGGCCAGAGCCAGGGGATACTGACGAGGACGATGTCTGTAACTGGAACCGCATCCAAGCCCACAGGACAGGCCAGTGAGTTGAGAGAAAGGTGTTTGGGAAGAATAGTGACTTTATTCAGAAGCAGGCAAACCGAGAAGATGGCAGACTAATATCCTGAGATCCATTTTAATGCAGACTGCCCTCACAATGGGAAAGTGGGAAGCCTGCAGAGATGAGGTCAGGAAGAGGAAGAGGCCACCGTCCACGGTCTTTCTTCTTGGTCAGTTGACTCCAGTTGACATTAATCTGATCTGGTCATGATGCTCCTTCAGATCCAATAAACAAGTGTTTGTTTTTCTTGTTCACATCTCCTTATCACCATGTGGGTTTCTTTGAAAGGGGGCTGCCATGTACACCCCAAGCTGTGGGCAGAATTCCTCAGTGACTAACGTGTGTACGCAGGCTGAGCAGAGGCTTATGAGTCAGGGGTTAAAGCAGCAGCAGAGATGGATGGCAAGATCCTCAAACAAGAGGCAGGTGGGTCTTCATTCCCTGAGAACAAAGAATTCTGGCAGAGTGTTGAGTCCACCCCTTGAGCAGCAGGTAGGACTCGGTTTATCCTGAACTGTCGTCGTTACTTTTCCCCTTGAACTGATTTCCCTGTTTCTGTGTTACCTCGCTTCCCTAATCAGTAACTACCTTCCCTGCTCTTTGGGACACAGGGAGGGCCTGGGAGACCGAAGCCTTCAACAAACAAGAACCAGGAGCACAGAGGGGCGTTTGTGCACAGAAGGCCCACAGGACCCTGCTTGGTTTCAGGCCTCCCTTTTCTTTGACACCCCTTGATCTTGAGGGGAATGGGGTGGTGGGAGACAGAAAAAGGAGCAAACTTTTGGATAGAGAGGCTCATCATAAACTCTGCAGAGAAATTCAGTTTAAGGGGGACTCAGCTTCAATGCCAGAGTAAAGGAAAGAATAAGAAAGGGTTTTGCATTTTAGAGTCTGAAGCCTCTGCTTGTCTGTTTGATCTGGAGGTCCCCAGTGTCTGCGCAGGAAGAGATGTCAAGTGGGACCTTGTTTAGCTGTGAAATGTGTACCTAAGGCTCCATAACTAATTTTGCAGCTGTGTTGGTGGTCAGTAAGGTCCCTTCCCGTGACATTGAAGGCTGTCTTCCTCTGGTGAAGTTTCCAGAAGACGCAGTCATGAGGCTATAGACTGACCAGCAGGATCCTTTGAATTGGAGCTGGGAAGGCTTCTTCAGCCTGTTGATGACAAGCCTGAGCATAAGAACTGCAGACTTACAGTAGCTGGTCGCACTGGCATAGGGCAAGGGATCAGCAGACTGTCAGACCCCTGTAGACATGAGTCTGCTGTCTCTCTGCTGATGACTCTGCTGTGGAGTGAGTTTATGATTCCCAAATTGGGTCCTTTGAATTGTCAGCAACACCTTAGGCCTGGGGAGTCCAGTAGTTTGGGCAAATTTAGACATTTTCAGCTTGACAATCCCAGTAGTTCTCTTGACTTTGCCTGACGATTGAGGGTGAGAGAGACAGTGACAGTGATGCCATGAACTGGGCCTCTGTGCACTGGTGCTGAATTGAATCTTGGAGACTGAGTTTTGGATGAAGTAGAAAAAAACAGTTTATTGCTTTACCAGGCAAAGGGGGACAGAGCAGGGCCATGCCCTCAAACCTTGTGTCCTGACCCTGAGCGTTTGGTGAGGAGTTCTAGAGCAATGGGTCAAGGGCGCAGCAGGTCTGTGCAGAGTCTGCCTCCTTTAACCTGGCCTCAGGTGGTCCCCTGATGAGCGTCTCTGGTTCTCAGCGTTACCAAACTGCGATCCTCTCTGGAGAGAAGGATGCTTGTCAGGCTAACATCTTCATTTGTTGGGGGTTTGAGTCCTGTAAGGAGCTCATAGACTGTTACATCTATCCCTTGAGGCCAAACCAGAACCCTGAGGCCAAAGCCCAGGCTGTACTAGTGTTCTCTTGGCTGCTCCTCCGCTGTCTCTGCACCCTGCCTCCTTTCTCTGTTTAGCACCTGTTTGAACCTGTCCTTTGGACTTCGGGGAAGGTCAAGAAACAGGGGACACAGAAAACCTTTCATGCCCAGGAGCCTCGCAGGGCCCCACTTGGTTTCACTGCCCACTGTTTTCCGACACTCTTCAGTCTTGAGGAGCAGACGTTGGAAAAGAAAGGAGATAATTGTTTCAGACAGAGGCATTCATCATAAATTTGGCAGAGGAACTCAGTTTTAGGGGTACTGGTTTTTAATACCCACTTCTGTTTTATCTTTCCCCAGATTGTTCAAGCACCAGAGCGGCGACTGCCCTGGCTACTTTCTGCTGAAATGGTGCGTGGTCCTCCCTGAGTTGGCAGGTGAATTAATACCTAATCAGAAATATTTGAGTTACAAGTCCAGGATCTGAGGATTGTATGACTGAAATCTCAATCTCTTTGTCTGCCATTTTGATGCAACAGACCCAGTTAGAAGTAGGAGAGATAGCTGCAACTTTAATAGACAAATAGATCCAACTTCTTGAGGAACTCAGAAGAATAAGCCTGCAAACCAGTGTACAACTTGGGAGACTTGTTGTAGCAGTTGTCTAATTTTACCAATGGCACCCCACCCCACCCCACTTTTGCCTGGAAAATCCCATGGACAGAGGAGCCTGGTAGGCTGCAGTCCATGGGGTCACTAGGAGTCGGACACGACTGAGTAACTTCTCTTTCACTTTTCACTTTCATGCTTTGGAGAAGGAAATGGCAGCCCACTCCAGTGTTCTTGCCTGGATAATCCCAGGGACAGGGGTACCTGATGGGCTGCTGTCTCTGGGGCCACACAGAGTCGGACACGACTGAAGTGACATAGCAGCAGCAGCAGTTTTTAACTTATGGTGTAGCATTAACATATACATATCAGAGGCTATTAGCTGATACACATCGATTCAGTTCAGTTGCTCAGTCATGTTTGACTCTTCGCGACCCCATGGACTGCAGTACGCAAGGCTTCCCTGTCCATCACAAATTCCCGGGGCTTACTCAAACTCATGTCCATCGAGTTGGTGATGCCATCCAACCATCTCATCCTCTGTCATCACCTTCATCTCCCACCTTCAATCTTTTCCAGCATCAGGATCTTTTCCATGAGTCAGTTCTTCACATCAGGTGGCCAAAGTACTGGAATTTTAGCTTCAGCATCAGTCCTTCCAATGAATATTCAGGATTTCCTTTAGGATTGTCTGGTTTGATCTCCTTGCTGTCCAAGGGAATCTCAAGAGTCTTCTCCCAACACCACAGTTCAAAAGCATCAGTTCTTTAGCACTCAGCTTTATTTATGGTCCAACTCTCACATCCATACATGACTACTGGAAAAACCATAGCATTGACTAGATGGACCTTTGTTGACAAAGTAATGCCTCTGCTTTATAATATGCTGTCTAGGTTGAACATAACATTTCTTCCAAGGAGCAAGCGTCTTTAAATTTCATGGCCACAGTCACCATCTGCAGGGATTTTGGAGCCCAAGAAAATTAAGTCTCTCACTGTTTCCATTGTTTCCCCATCTATTTGCCATGAAGTGAGGGGACTAGATGCCATGACCTTAGTTTTCTGAATGTTGAGCTTTAAGCCAACTCTTTCACTCTCCTCTTTTACTTTCATCAAGAGGCTCTTTAGTTCTTCTTCGCTTTCTGCTGTAATGGTGGTATCATCTACATGTCTCAGGTTATTGATATTTCTCCTTGCAATCTTGATTCCAGACTGTGCTTCATCCAGCCTGGCATTTCACATGATATACTCTACATATAAGTTAAATAAGCGGGTGACAATATGCAGCCATGAAGTACTCCTTTCTCAATTTGGAACCAGTCCACATTCCATGTCCTGTTCTAACTGTTGCTTCTTGATCTACATACAGATTTCTCAGGAGGCAGGTCAGGCAGTCTGGTATTCCCATCTCTTGCAGAATTTTCCACAGTTTGGTGTGATCCACACACTAAAAGGCTTTGGCGTAGTCAATAAAGTTTTTCTGGAGCAATCCAGCTTGAACATCTGAAGTTCTTAGTTCATGTTCTGTTGAAGTCTGGCTTGGAGAATTTTGAGCATTACTTTGCTAGTGTATGAGATAAGTGTAATTGTGCAGTAGTTTGAACATTCTTTGGCATTGCCTTTCTTTGGGATTGGAGTGAAAACTGACCTTTTCCAGTCCTGTGGCCACTGCTGAGTTTTCCAAACTTGCTGGCATATTGAGTGAAGCACTTTCAGAGGATCATCTCTGAGGAATTGAAATAGCTCAACTGGAATTCCATCACCTCCACTAGCTTTGTTTGTAGAGATGCTTCCTAAGACCCACTTGACTTTGCTTTCCAGGATGTCTGGCTCTAGGTGAGTGATCACACCATTGTGATTATCTGGGTCATGAAGATCTTTTATGTATAGTTCTGTGTATTCTTGCCACCTTTTCTTAATATCTTCTGCTTCTGTTAGGCATTTCTGTCCTTTATTGTGCCTGTCTTTGAATGAAATATTCCCTTGGAATGTATAATTTTCTTGAAGAGATCTTTAGTCTTTCCCATTCTATTGTTTTCCTCTATTTCTTTGCATTGATCACTGAGGAAGGCTTTCTCATCTCTCCTTGCTATTCTTTGGAGCTCCGCACTCAGATGGCTGTATCTTTCCTTTTCTCCTTTGCCTTTCACTTCTCTTCTTTTCTCAGCTATTTGTAAGGCCTCCTCAGACAACCATTTTGCCTTTTTGCACTTCTTTTTCTTGGGAATGGTCTTGATCACTGCCTCCTGTACAATGTCACGAACCTGCAGCCACAGTTCTTCAGGCCCTCTGTCTATCAGATCTAATTCCTTGAATCTGTCTGTCACTTCCACTGTATAATTGTGAGGGATCTGATTTAGGTCATATTTGAATGGTCTAGTGGTTTTGCCTACTTTCTTCATTTAAGTCTGAATTTTGGAATAAGGAGTTCATGATCTGAGCCACAGTCAGCTCCTGGTCTTGCTTTTACTGACTGTATAGAGCGTCTCCATCTTCAGCTGCAAAGAATATAATCAATCTGATTTCAGTATTGACCATCTGGTGATGCCCATGTGTAGAGTAATCTCTTGTGTTGTTGGAAGAGGGTGTTTGCTGTGGCCAGTGCATTCTCTTGGCAAAACTCTGTTAGTCTTTGCCCTGCTTCATTTTGTACATCAAGGCCAAACGTGCCTGTTACTCCAGGTGTCTCCTGACTTCCTACTTTTGCATTTCAGTCTTCTGTGATGAATGGACATCTTTTTTGGATGTTAGTTCTAGAAGGTCTTATAGGTGTTCTTAGAACTGTTCACCTTCAACTTCTTTGGCATTAGTGGTTGGGGCATAGACTTGGATTACTGTGATATTGAATGGTTTGCCTTGGAAACGAGATTGTACCCAAGTACTGCATTTCAGACTCTTGTTTGCTATGAGGGCTGTTCCATTTCTTCTAAGAGATTCTCGCCCACAGTAATAGTGTTATAGAATCAGGCATAAAACACGCCTCAGAGGACACTCAAGACAGTAGAGCACAGTTTATGACTCAGCGGGTCCAAGGGGAACCGGTTTCCAACAGGACTCCGATGATCTCAGAGGACTCGGTTTTACACCTGCTGCTGCACGGCTGTTGCAGGTTAGTGATTGGTCTCACAACGGGCAGGTGCGGACACTGTCACTAACCTGCCTGAGCCAACCTGACCTTTACTTCCAGTCTTTGCCATCTGTGAAGAGGGGGTTTTCTGCCTTTTCTTTAACAATGGTTCACAGGGTTCAGGCCCAGTTCACATCCTGCCTTAAGGTGGATGACGGTCTTCAGGGTGGAAGCCCTCTTGCAGTCCTCTCAACAGTAGATATAATCATCTGAATTAAAGTCGCCAAGTAAATCAAGTGCTTACTTTACAAGTTTTCTGCTAGTCATGAGTATCTGATGTCATCGTGAAGGGATTTGGTGCTTTTCTAGATTCAGATCAGATCAGTCGCTCAGTCGTGTCCGACTCTTTGCGACCCCATGAACCACAGCACGCCAGGCCTCCCTGTCCATCACCAGCTCCCGGAGGTCACCCAGACTCACACCCATCAAGTCAGTGATGCCATCCAGCCATCTCATCCTCTGTCGTCCCCTTCTCCTCCTGCCCTCAATCCCTCCCAACATCAGAGTCTTCTCCAATGAGTCAACTCTTCGCATGAGGTGGCCAAAATACTGGAGTTTCAGCTTTAGCATCATTCCTTCCAAAGAAATTCCAGGATTGATCTCCTTCAGAATGGACTGGTTGGATCTTCTTGCAGTCCAAGGGACTCTCAAGAGTCTTCTCCAACACCACAGTTCAAAAGCATCAATTCTTCGGCGCTCAGCCTTCTTCACAGGCCAGCTCTCACATGCATACATGACCACAGGAAAGACCATAGCCTTGACTAGGCGAACCTTTGTTGGTAAAGTAATGTCTCTGCTTTTGAATATGCTATCTAGGTTGGTCATAACTTTCCTTCCAAGGAGTAAGCGTCCTTTAATTTCATGGCTGCAGTCACCATCTGCAGTGATTTTGGAGCCCAGAAAAACAAAGTCTGACACTGTTTCCACTGTTTCCCCATCTATTTCCCATGAAGTGATGGGACCAGATGCCATGATCTTCGTTTTCTGGATGTTGAGCTTTAAGCCAACCTTTTCACTCTCCACTTTCACTTTCATCAAGAGGCTTTTTAGCCCCTCTTCACTTTCTGCCATAAGAGTGGTGTCATCTGCGTATCTGAGGTTATTGATATTTCTCCCAGCAATCTTGATTCCAACTTGTGTTTCTTCCAGTCCAGCATTTCTCATGATGTACTCTGCATATAAGTTAAATAAACATGGTGACAATATGCAGCCTTGACGTACTCCTTTTCCTATTTGGAACCAGTCTGTTGTTCCATGACCAGTTCTAACTGTTGCTTCCTGACCTGCATACAGATTTCTTAAGAGGCAGATCAGGTGGTCTGGTATTCCCATCTCTTTCAGAATTTTCCATAGTTTATTGTGATCTACACACATAAGGAGATGCAAAGATTGGGATCATGAAATCTGTTCCTGAAAATATCCAGCCATCTAAAGACCTGTTCCATCAGGTCCCATGGAGCACAGATGGACTCGCTCCACCCTGACCCTTCAGGTGGTGGTGAAGGTTCAGCAGCCGCAGCAGCACAGGTTTCAACCTCCTCAGGGGCAGATGGCAAACGCCCTTGTTGTTCAGTCACTGGCAATGCTCTTGAAAGTGTTAGCCACTCAGTCATGTCCGACTCTTTGCAACCCCATGGACTGTAGCCCGCTTCTCTGTCCATGGGATTCTTCAGGCAAGAATACTGGATGTGTAGCCATTTCCTTCTTCAGGGGATCTTCCCAACCCAGGGATCAAACCTGGTCTCCTGGATTGCAGGCAGATTCTTTACCACTGAACCACCAGGGAAGCCCGGCAATGCTCTTGCTATGCTATGCTGTGCTAAGTCACTTCAGTCGTGTCCGACTCTGTGCGACCCCATAGACGGCAGCCCACCAGGCTCCCCCGTCCCTGGGATTCTCCAGGCAAGAACACTGGAGTGGGTTGCCATTTCCTTCTCCAATGCATGAAAGTGGAAAGTGAAAGTGAAGTCGCTCAGTCGTGTCCGACTCTTAGCGACCCCATGGACTGCAGCCCACCAGGCTCCTCCATCCATGGGATTTTCCAGGCAAGAGTACTGGAGTGGGGTGCCATTGCCTTCTCCGGGCAATGCTCTTTGTGGTTGACAGGCAAGTACCAATTTATGGGAACGTAACTAAAGATCTCCCTGTTTTGTGAAAGTATCCTGGTGGGGGAGGACTACAAGATGGAAGAGAGCTCTCATTGCCCAAACAAGGCTACTCCAAAAGAAAAATCCCAGCAAATGCTCCAGCACAGGCAAAGTCAGAGGCAATCAGGAAGGATACCCTGGTATTGTCACACGTGAGCCCTGTCAGTCACCAGACATCTCACCAGTCAACACCAGGGCTCACACACATACACGCAGACTGCAAGCACGGCCCACAGACCGCAGACCAGACGACGTGCGGCCGGGAGGCCCATCTCCACTCCAGACAGGGCACTCAGAATGGCTTGCAATGAGCAAGTAGAATTTTCTCATCCTGCACAAGCCAGAGAGACTCACCCCAAAACAACACACACACAAACTGATAAGCTACAGTTGCACAGACAGAAAATCATAGAAGTATAGTCTAAAAGTTCCACTTTCACTCCCAGATGGAGGCTTCTACACAGACTCACTCAGTTCTTGAAAAAGAACTAACTTTGAGGTGGCTCTCAGGGAGCCCAGAGTGGCTAGCTCACATGGAGTGGAGACAGCACCTAGCTTTCCCATTCCTGTGACAAAATAATTACAGCTGAAAGTGATATAACTTCAGCCACCATACAAAGGCCACCTCTCCGCACTTTTAGGAATATACATTGGCCAAACCAAATTACAATAGAACCCCATCCTTTTTTGCCACGTGTTCATAGCTATAAATCAACAAGTCTGTCAAGATTTTGCCCAGGTGGCTATCAGATGGAATTGAAGAAGTGTTTCTCATGTTTGTTCAAAAGAACACTCAAGTGCAGACCAAGAATAAACCAAAATCGTTATGGCAATGAAAGCCTCAAACCAAAGGAACCAAAATACAAACAGGCTCAAATTGGCTTCCAAGTTCCACTTAGCCTGTGACCTCTGTCCAAGAAGCAGACCTTCCAAATGGGATTTCCTGGAGTGAGAAATTCCCTAAAGGGATACAGATCTCCCCCCAAAGGACAAGGCTAACAGGGTCTCAGAGTACATGCTAGGGGACTTACCCAAACGCTGGCCAAGATGTCACAAAGTCCCAAATGCTACTTTTCTCCTTCTCCAAAATAACTCCTTGGAGCAGGATGTTCAAGCCAGCGTGGGCAGGAGGAAGAGAGGAATGTCCTCAAGGCAAAGATGGCCTTGGAAGATGCTAAAATGGTCCCTCTTCCTTTGCCCACTCCCACCTCTGAGTTCCAACTACCAGGATGGCAGATGGAGTATGACTAGGGCTCAGCCTTTCCAGTCAAGGGTCCCAGGAGATTTGGCTTCTGAAGGAATTATCCAACTCTCCACTCTCTTACAAGAGGCTGGCATGGAGAAAGCCTCAGGGCCCAAGCAAGCTGGGGACCTCCCAAGGTCAGTCTCCAAGTCAGCTCTGCCTTGGACACAAAAGTTGATACCAAAAGTTCAGCCTCTGTGCAGTAGTGCCAAACTGAATCTCAGAGACAGAGTTTGGGGTGAAGTAGAAAAGAATGCAAAAAGGCAAAATGGTTGTCTGAGGAGGCCTTACATTTAAATAGCTGAGAAAAGAAGAGAAGTGAAAGGCAAAGGAGAAAAGGAAAGATATAGCCATCTGAATGCAGAGTTCCAAAGAACAGCAAGGAGAGATAAGAAAGCCTTCCCCAGTGATCAATGAAAAGAAATAGAGGAAAGCAATAGAATGGGAAAGACTAGAGATCCTTTTTTTTTTTGGCCCAGCTAAAAAATTTATGACATTTTTAATTCCACTAATTTGTCTAAGGATGAATAAAATGTTAGATTTCTAATTTATGTTCACTCAAAACTTTAATATAGTTCCATTTATTCTGGCATCTAGTATTACTGCTAAATGCCTAGAAAGCTTACTGTTTTAGTGATTTAAAAAAAAAAATATTGAATGATGCTTGAAACTTGTAGTCCAATTCTGAGAATATAAAAAATGCTATGGTTTAAAAAAAAAAAAGAAGGAAATTAACACATGTCACAGTGTGGTTAACTGAAGTACAGATTGTGTTCAAATTTCACAAAATTTCATGCTGGTGTCCAATATTCGTTTTCATACTTTATTCAAGATTCCACATTGTATTTAGCTACATTGACCAGTTTCAGCTGCATGCAGAAAATTCTGATAAATTCTCTTTTCATTTTTATTCTGTTACGAGTATCTTCTAATTTTCCCTGCTATGGCTTCACCCATCATTTAAAAGTGGACATGTAATTTTCAAATACGTGGGTTTTTCCAAGTATCTTTGATATTAATTTCTTATTTTGATGTTAATTTCTCATTTAAACGCTTTCTTCTCTGCAGTCACCCTCTGTGTTTTTCAGTCTTTTAGTTTTGTTGAGGCTTCGACGGCTAAGTCATAGATCTCTCTTGGCAGCAGTCACACTGCACTTGAAAATATGCATGTTATTTTCATATATATTTTGATATAGATTTCTAACATAGTTCCACAGTGATAAGAGAACAGGCTGTATGAGTTCGATACCTTTATATAATGAAATTTTTGCACCTTGTCTTATGTCCCTGGATATGTTCCAGTGTCTTCTGATGTATAGTTTATGGGACGCCAAGCCAGGCTTCAACAGTATGTGAAATGTGAACTTCCAGATGTTCAGGCTGGATTTAGAAAAGGCAAAGGAACCACAGATCAAATTGCCAGCATCCATTGGATCATAGAAAGAGCAAGAGAGTTCCAGAAAAACATCTACTTCTGCTTTATTGATTATGCCAAAGCCTTTGACTGTGTATATCACAACAAACTGTGGAAAATTCTTAAAGAGATGTGAATACCAGACCACTCGACTTGCCTCCAGAGAAACCTGTATGCAGGTCAAGAAGCAACAGTTAGAACTGGACATGGAACAGTGGACTGGTTCCAAATCAGGAAATGAGTACGTCAAGGCCATATACTGTCACCCTGCTTATTCAAATTATACACAGAGTACATCATGAGAAATGCTGGGCTGAATGAAGCACAAGCTGGGATCATGATTGCCAGGAGAAATATCAGTAATCTCAGATATGCAGACGACACCACTCTTATGGCAGCAAGCAAAGAACTAAAGAGCCTCTTGATTAAAGTGAAAGAGGAGAGTGAAAAAGTTGGCCTAAAACTCATTATTCAAAAAACATGGCATCTGGTCCTATCACTTCATGGCAAATAGATGGGGAAACAATGGAGACAGTGAGAGATATTATTTTCTTGGTCTCCAAAATCACTGCAGATGGTGACCGCAGCCATGAAATTAAAAGACACTTGCTCCTTGGAAGAAAAGCTATGACCAACCTAGACAGCATATTAAAAAGCAGAGATATTACTTTGTTGACAAAGGTTTGTCTAGTCAAAGCTATGGTTTTTCCAGTAGTCACGTATGGATGTGAGAGTTGGACTATGAAAAAAGCTGAGCACCAAAGAATTGATGCTTCTGAACTGTAGTGTTGGAGGAGATTCTTGAGAGTCCTTTGCACTGCAAGGAGATCAAACCAGTCCATCCTGAAGGAAATCAGTTCTGAATATTCACTGGAAGGACTGATGCTGAACTGAAGGTCCAATCCTTTGGCCACCTGATGCGAAGAACCAACTCATTGGAAAAGACCCTGATGCCAGGAAAGACTGAAGGCAGGAGGGGAAGGGGATGACAGAGGGTGAGATGGTTGGATGGCATCACCAATGCGATGGACATGAATTTGAGCAAGCTCTGTGAGTTGATAACAAGGAGGCCTGGTGTGCTGCAGTCCATGGGGTCAAAAGGAGCTGGATACAACTGAGAAACAACCGACTAACTGAAACCAGATAAGGGCCGTGGACAGACTTCAGGGCCCTGTAGTAATGAAAGCCGGGACGACGTCAGCAACATGATGAGAATTACGATTGCCGGCCAAAAATAAAACAACATCCTTGCTGCTCTGAACAAACAATTGATTAAATAAATAAACTGAGGGGGCTTTCCTCATAGTCCAGTGGTTATTAGTCCATCTTGCAATGCAGGGGACGATCCCCATCCACCTCTACAAAGTTCCATCCCTGGTCCAGGAAGATCCCACATGCCGCAGAGCAGCTAAGCCCGTGCCCCACAGCTGTTAAGCCTGTGCTCTAGAGCCCGGGGACCAAAACTGCTGAGCCCACACACCTGGAGCCTGTGCTCGACAAGAGGAGCCACCTCAATGAGAAGACCACGTACCACAGCTAGAGAGTAGCTCCCACTCGGTGAAACTAGAGAAAGCCTGTGTGCAATAACACAGATCCAGCATGGCCAAAAATCAATCAATTTTTTTTTAAAATGGAGGATAAGGGAAAGTTCTTTTCACATTAGAATTCCAATTAACAAGCGGAGAAGGAAACAGGTAAATAGGAAATCACACAACATCCAACAATAATAGCCAAAGACATGGTCCACTGCTCCTGCTGCTGCTAAGTTGCATCAGTCGTGTCCGACTCTGTGAGACCCCAGAGGCAGCAGCCCACCAGGCTCCCCCGTCCCTGGGATTATCCAGGCAAGAACACTGGAGTGGGTTGCCATTTCCTTCTCCAATGCATGTAGGTGAAGTCACTCAGTCATGTCCAATTCTTAGAGACCCCATGGACTGCAGCTCACCAGGCTCCCCCGTCCCTGGGATTCTCCAGGCAAGAACACTGGAGTGGGTTGCCATCTCCTTCTCCAATGCATGAAAGTGAAAAGGGAAAGTGAAGTCGCTCAGTCATTTTCGACTCTTAGAGACCCCGTGGACTGCAGCCCACCAGGCTCCTCCGTCCATGGGATTTTCCAGGCAAGAGTACTGGAATGGGGTGCCATCGCCTTCTCCGGACATGGTCCACTAATGGGTGCTAAATCTGTGCATGAAACTGGGGAAGAAACATTTGCATGAAAGTGAAAGTGAAGTTGCTCAGTCGTGTCCGACTCTTTGTGACCCCACGGACTGTAGCCTGCCAGGCTCCTCCATCCATGGGATTTTCCAGGCGAGAATACTGGAGTGGGTTGCCATTTCCTTCTCCAGGGGATCTTCCTGGCCCAAGGATCAAACCTGGTCTCCCGAATTGCAGGCAAACTCTACCAGTTGAGCCACCAGGGAATTCTGCATGGTCTTGAAGTATCTCCCCAATATACTAGTTAAAAAAAAATTTTTTTTCCACATCATTTTATTACATTGAATTCATCTCAAGTGAGCTCATTGAGAGTGTTGATCTGGTTCTTAGTTGCACGATTCTCTTGGATCTGAGGCACGTTGGACTGCAGGCTCATTTTGAGTGGGAGGTTTCCTGAGTTGGTTTGTAAAGGTTTGTTCCTCTCTCTGTCTGCTCCTCCAGCCCCACGTAGGAATCTTGAGGTTGCCTCTGAACCGGATGTTGTTGGTGCCCTACCCAGAAGCCTTTGCACCTGCTGCCCCTCCTTCAGCTGCTGTGAGCATCCGTTGCTCATTTCCCCAGAGAACTAATATTTTAAATAATTATTTTGCCACATAGCATGTGGGAACTTAGTTTCCCGCCCAGAGATCAAACTCACACAGCCTGTACTGGAAGCTCCAAGTCTTAACCACTGGACAAACAGGTAAGACTCCAATATACTAATTATCTACAAAGAAAACAGTGACTTTACTATTTTCTTTCTTTTTTAAATTATTAAAGTATAATAACACCTTTATTTTCCAAGGAGACTTGGAAAATACAAAACAAAAATACATATAGTTCCACTGTATATTAAATTATTTTTTAAGTAGATAAGTTGAGATTTTTTAGTTGGAGTTTCAATATCAGACCCTCAAAAATCAATAGAATGAATAGAAAGGTGAAAAGTGAAAGTGAAGTCGTTCAGTGGTGTCTGACTCTTTGCAACCTGGTGGACTGTAGCCCTCCATGCTCCTCTGTCCATGGGATTTTTCAGGCAAGAGTACTGGAGTGGGTTGCCATTTCCTTCTCCAGAGGATCTTCTCGACCCAGGGATTGAACCCAGGTCTCCCACATTGTAAGCAAGACGCTTTACCATCTGAGCCACCAGGGAAGTCAGAAAGGTAGAAGGATATAGTAGACCTGAAAAGCACTATAACCCAATTCAACATAATTAGGATTCATATAATTTTCACATAACAGTAGGATACAAATTCTATTCAAGTTCCCAGAGACTATAAATCAGAAGATACTGGAACATAAAACAAGGTGCAAAAATTTCATGGTGTCAGTTCAGTTCAGTCGCTCAGTCGTGTCGGACTCTGCAGCCCCATAGACTCCAGAACATCAGGCTCATACCATTTCTGTTTTTTATTGTGCCCGTCTTTGCATGAAATGTTTCCTTGGTATCTCTAATTTTCTTGAAGAGATCTCTAGTCTTTCCCATTCTATTGTTTTCCTCTATTTCTTTGCATTGATCACTGAGGAAGGCTTTCTTATTTCTCCTTTCTATCTTTTGGAACTCTGCATTCAGATAACTATATCTTTCCTTTTCTCCTTTGCCTTTCACTCTCTTCTTTTCTCAGCTATTTGTAAGGCCTCCTCAGACAACCGTTTTGCCTTTTTGCATTTCTCTTTCTTGGGGATGGTCTTGATCACCACCTCCTGTACAGGGTTAACACAACTCCGTCCATAGTTCCTCAGACATCTGTCTGTCAGATCTAATCCCTGGAATCTGTTTGTCACTTCCACTGTATAATCATAAGGAATTTGATTTAGGTCATAC
Organism: Tragelaphus eurycerus; assembly: GCA_935064755.1. NCBI lineage: Eukaryota > Metazoa > Chordata > Mammalia > Artiodactyla > Bovidae > Tragelaphus > Tragelaphus eurycerus. Next base: position 190,732 of record CAKXYN010000162.1, on the reverse strand, counting down.
CTGAATGGTCTAGTGGTTTTCCTTACTTTGCCCAATTTAAGTCTTTAGTTTGCAATAAGGAGTCATGATCTGAGCCACAGTCAGTTATCCAGTTTAGTGAGTGTTTTTGAGTACGTCCTTATGTTCTTGAAAGGTTGTTGTTGAATCACCCAAAGACACCGGGATTCTTGGCCCCCGGAGGAGAATTCAGTCCGGGGCCAGAGATGAGGCTTGATCGCTCAGAGCTTTTGTGTAATAAAGTTTCATTAAAGTATAAAGGAGATAGAGAAAGCTTCTGACATAGGCATCAGAAGGGGGCAGAAAGAGTACCCCCCTGCTAGTCTTCAGCTGGATGTTATACAGTCTGTTAATGAAAGAAACTAGCAGTCTGTTAATGAAAGAAAGGAATGTCTTAAAACTCAGAATGGCACCAGGCCCCTCATCCGTAAGATGCATTTTGGGATAATCTTGGCACCAAATGGTTCATCCTGGGCCATAAAATGATTAACTTGAATCTTGAAGAAGGGCAGATCACCATACAAATAGTTTCATTTACATAGATTAGGGGAACAATATCTGAGTATAACATACTGGTTTGTCAAGTAGGTTCCAAGCCTAGAGGCAGAACTGACTTGAAGACAGAGTTTAGGGTAAATGCACAGTATATTAGCATCAGATCAGATCAGTCGCTCAGTCGTGTCCGACTCTTTGCAACCCCATGAACTGCAGCACGCTAGGCCTCCCTGTCCATCACCAACTCCCGGAGGTCACTCAGACTCACATCCATCGAGTCAGTGATGCCATCCAGCCATCTCATCCTCTGTCGTCCCCTTCTCCTCCTGCCTTCAATCTTTCCCAGCATCAGGGTCTTTTCCAATGAGTCAGCTCTTTGTATCAGATGGCCAAAGTACTGGAGTTTCAGCTTCTGCATCAGTCCTTCCAGTGAATATTCAGGACTGATTTCCTTTAGCTTTGATTGCTTGGATCTCGGCTGTCCAAGGGACTCTCAAAAGTTCTCGAACACCACAGTGCAAAAGCATCAATTCTTCGGCGCTCAGCTTTCTTTATGGTGCAGCTGGGACAGCTCGTGGCTGCTTCTCGGCCCAAGTCCTGGCCCCCAGAGCATCCGGGCGGAGGGCGAGGAAGCGCGCGGGAGAGCGGGAAGCCAGGCTGGCCGCAGCACCTTCGAGGAGCCGTGCAGACGCCCCGCACCTTCGGATCAGATCAGATCAGTCGCTCAGTCGTGTCCATGTCCGACTCTTTGCGACCCCATGAATCGCAGCACGCCAGGCCTCCCTGTCCATCACCAACTCCCGGAGGTCACTCAGACTCACATCCATCGAGTCAGTGATGCCATCCAGCCATCTCATCCTCTGTTGTCCCCTTCTTCTCCTGCCCCCAATTCCTCCCAGCATCAGAGTCTTCTCCAATGAGTCAACTCTTCGCATGAGGTGGCCAAAATACTGGAGTTTCAGCTTTAGCATCATTCCTTCCAAAGAAATCCCAGGGCTGATCTCCTTCAGAATGGACTGGTTGGATCTCCTTGCAGTCCAAGGGACTCTCAAGAGTCTTCTCCAACACCACAGTTCAAAAGCATCAATTCTTCAGTGCTCAGCCTTCTTCACAGTCCAGCTCTCACATCCATACATGACCACAGGAAAGACCATAGCCTTGACTAGGCGAACCTTTGTTGGCAAAGTGATGTCTCTGCTTTTGAATATGCTCTCCAGGTTGGTCATAACTTTCCTTCCAAGGAGTAAGCATCTTTTAATTTCATGGCTGCAGTCACCATCTGCAGTGATTTTGGAGCCCAGAAAAAGAAAGTCTGACATTGGTTCCACTGTTTCTCCATCTATTTCCCATGTAGTGATGGGACCAGATGCCATGATCTTCGTTTTCTGAATGTTGAGCTTTAAGCCAACCTTTTCACTCTCCACTTTCACTTTCATCAAGAGGCTTTTTAGCCCCTCTTCACTTTCTGCCATAAGGGTGGTGTCATCTGCATATCTGAGGTTATTGATATTTCTCCTGGCAATCTTGATTCCAACTTGTGTTTCTTCCAGTCCAGCATTTCTCATGATGTACTCTGCATATAAGTTAAATAAACAGGGTGACAATATACAGCCCTGACGTACTCCTTTTCCTATTTGGAACCAGTCTGTTGTTCCATGACATATTAGCATAGCTTAAGACAAACATTTCCATAAGAAAAAGGCATTGGTTATCTCTAGGTTTGAGAATAGTTAACTTCAGGCGGGGGAAGGCAATGGCACCCCACCCCAGTACTTTTGCCTGGAAAATCCCATGGACGGAGGAGCCTGGTAGGTTCCAGTCCGTGGGGTCGCTAAGAGTCGGACACGACTGAGCGACTTCACTTTGACTTTTCACTTTCATGCATTGGAGGAGGAAATGGCAACCCACTCCAGTGTTCTTGCCTGGAGAATCCCAGGGACAGGGGAGCCTGGTGAGCTTCCGTCTATGGGGTCGCACAGAGTCGGACACGACTGAAGCGACTTAGCAGCAGTAGCAGTAGCAGCAGCAGGCGAAACTAGGTGTCATTATGGCAACACAGTATTTTAAGAGAAAACTCCTTTTAAATTTGTATAGAGAAGGAAAAAATATCGCTAGTTTGTTTCCTCCTGCTGCTTAAGAGAGATAAATACGTCTGACACTTGTAGGCTATTTCCACCGTTTGGAGACCCCTGGCCTTCCTGCCTGTTACCCTCTCATTCTGACGCCACAAGAGCCCCCAGGCCCATCGTGGGGGCTCCCTGCCTAGGCCTGGAATGGGCCATTTCTCCAGGGAGCCTGGTTCCTTTACTGGAGAAGAATGGTCTTGGAAACCAAGACCTGGGCACCATGTGCTCCTTGCCTCTTGGACTCTCAGCAGAGACGAGAAATACACGTGTGTTTCATAATGGTTCCTACATCCTCTGTTCTGCATCTTTCTGGGTGTGGAATACAGACCACAAGTGTGCAGACCCACAGGACCCCTACGAACACTGCCTTCCGTTCCCTTCTCTTACTTTCTCTGACAGCGAGGTTGCTAACTTCTTCAGTCAGTGCAGTCGCTCAATCCTGTCTGACTCTCTGTGACCCCATGGACAGCAGCATGTGAGACTTCCCTGTCCATCACCAGCTCCTGGAGCTTGCTCAAACTCAGTTCCATTGAGTCGGTGATGCCATCCAACCATCTCATCCTCTGTCATCTCCTCCTCCTGCCTTCAGTCTTTCCTGGCATCAGGGTCTTTTCCAGTGAGTCAGTTCTTTCCATCAGGTGGCCAAAGTACTGGACCTTCAGCTTCACCATCAGTCCTTCCAATAAATATTCAGGACTGATTTCCTTTAGGATTGACTCGTTTGATCTCTCTGCTGTCCAAGAGACTCTCAAGAGTTTTCTCTAACACCACAGTTCAGAAGCATCAATTCTTTGGTGCCCAACTTTCTTTATGATCCAACTCTCACATCTATACATGACCACTGGAAAAACCATGGCTTTGACTAGATGGACCTTTGTCGGCAAACTACTGTCTCTTTTTAGTATGCTGTCTAGGTTGGAAAACTCAGCAGTGGCCACAAGATTGGAAAAGGTCAGTTTTCATTCCAATCCCAAAGAAAGGCAATGCCAAAGAGTGCTCAAACTACCGCACAATTACATTCATCTCACACGCTAGTAAAGTAATGCTCAAAATTCTCCAAGCCAGGCTTCAGCAATATGTGAACCGTGAACTTCCTGATGTTCAAGCTGGTTTTAGAAAAGGCAGAGGAACCAGAGATCAAATTGCCAACATCCGCTGGATCATCAAAAAAGCAAGAGAGTTCCAGAAAAACATCTATTTCTGCTTTGTTGACTATGCCAAAGCCTTTGACTGTGTAGATCACAATAAACTGTGGAAAATTCTGAAAGAGATGGGAATACCAGACCACCTGATCTGCCTCTTGAGAAATCTGTATGCAGGTCAGGAAGCAACAGTTAGAACTGATCATGGACCAACAGACTGGTTCCAAAAAGGAAAAGGAGTACGTCAAGGCTGTATATTGTCACCCTGTTTATTTAACTTATATGCAGAGTACATCATGAGAAATGCTGGACTGGAAGAAACACAAGCTGGAATCAAGATTGCCAGGAGAAATATCAATAACCTCAGATATGCAGATGATACCACCCTTATGACAGAAACTGAAGAGGAACTAAAAAGCCTCTTGATGAAAGTGAAAGTGGAGAGTGAAAAGGTTGGCTTAAAGCTCAACATTCAGAAAACGAAGATCATGGCATTTGGTCCCATCACTACATGGGAAATAGATGGGGAAACAGTGGAAACAGTGTCAGACTTTATTTTTCTGGGCTCCAAAATCACTGCAGATGGTGACTGCAGCCATGAAATTAAAAGACGCTTACTCCTTGGAAGGAAAGTTATGACCAACCTAGATAGCATATTCAAAAGCAGAGACATCACTTTGCCAACAAAGGTTCGTCTAGTCAAGCCTATGGTCTTTTCTGTGGTCATGTATGGATGTGAGAGCTGGACTGTGAAGAAGGCTGAGTGCCTAAGAATTGATGCTTTTGAACTGTGGTGTTGGAGAAGACTCTTGAGAGTCCCTTGGACTGCAAGGAGATCCAACCAGTCCATTCTGAAGGAGATCAGCCCTGGGATTTCTTTGGAAGGAATGATGCTAAAGCTGAAACTCCAGTATTTTGGTCACCTCATGCGAAGAGTTGACTCATTGGAGAAGACTCTGATGCTGGGAGGGATTGGGGGCAGGAGGAGATGGGGACGACAGAGGATGAGATGGCTGGATGGCATCACTGACTCGATGGATGTGGGTCTGAGTGGCCTCCGGGAGTTGGTGATGGACAGGGAGGCCTGGCGTGCTGCAGTTCATGGGGTCGCAAAGAGTCGGACATGACTGAGCGACTGATCTGATCTGATCTGATCTAGGTTGGTCATAGCTTTTCTCCCAAGGAGCAAGTGTCTTTTAATTTCATGGCTGCGCTCACCATCTGCAGTGATTTTGGAGCCCAAGAAAATAAAGTCTCTTACTGTTTCCATTTTTTCCCCATCTATTTGCCATGAAGTGATAGAACTGGATCCACGATCTTAGCTTTTTGAATGTTGAGTTTTAAGCCAGCCTTTTCACTCTCCTCTTTCACTTTCATCAAGATGCCCTTTAGTTCTTTCTGCCATAAGGGTGGTGTCATCTGCACATCTGAGGTTACTGTTATTTCTCCCGACAATCTTGATTCCAGCTTATGCTTCATCCAGCCCGGCATTTCACATGACGTACTCTGCATATAAGTTAGATAAGCAGGGTGATAGTATACAGCCTTGATGTCCTCCTTTCCTGATTTGGAACCAGTTCGTTGTTCTGTGGCCATTTCTAACTATTGCTTCTTGACCTGCATACAGATTTCTCAGGAGGCAGGTAAGGTGGTCTTGAAGAATTTTCCACAGTTTGTTGTGATTCACACAGTCAAAGGTTTTAGTGTAGTCAGTGAAGCAGAATTAGATGTTCTTCTGGAATTCTCTTGCTTTTTCTATGATCCAGTGGATGTTGGCAATTTGATCTCTGGTTCCTCTGCCTTTTCTAAATCCAGCTTGAACATCTGGAATTTGTCAGTTCATGTACTGTTGAAGCCTGGCTTGGAGAATTTTGAACATTATTTTGCTAGTGTGTGAGATGAGTGCAACTGTGCAGTAGTTTGAGCATTTTTTGGCATTGGCATTCTTTGGGATTGGAATGAAAACTGACGTTTCCCAGTTTTAACCACACAGATTTGCATATTTGTCACACAGCTAGAGGGAAGTCCAAGCGCCACACTCTCACACACAGCCCCTTCTGCCGGGAGCCTATGGCTTCCTGTCAAGTTCCTCTTTCCACGAGACGTGGCGCACTTTCCCTACTCTGCCCTGTGTCTCTTTTCCACAAATGAGCGACCCATGTCATCTTCCTTCTTAAACGAAAGGAACTGGGAGGGGGTGAAGAAAGGGCCGGCCTTTGAGTGACAGCGACGCAAGGTGGAAGCCATGGGCTCGGGGGTAAAAGTCCCTTGCAATTTCCAACTGTTGGCAGAAGAAGGCCAGAAAGGAGTAGGAGATGGTGCAGTTAGCTGGGGTCTAGAAGATGATGAAGACATGACACCTACAAGATGGACAGGGATGGTAATTGGGCCTCCAAGAACAATTTATGAAAACTGAATATACAGCCTTAAAATAGAATGTGGACCTAAATACCCAGAAGCACCCCCCTTTGTAAGATTTGTAACAAAAATTAATATGAATGGAGTTAATAGTTCTAATGGAGTGGTGGACCCAAGAGCCATACCAGTGATAGCAAAATGGCAGAATTCGTATAGCTTCAAAGTTGTCCTGCAAGAGCTTCAGCGCCTCATGCTGTCTAAAGAAAATACGAAACTCCCTCAGCTACCTGAAGGACAGTGTTACAGCAATCAATCAAAAAGAAAAACCACAGGCCTCCCCTGCCCCCATCCGATTTAAGTAGTCTTCATTTTCCACAGTAGTAAATTTTCTAGATTCGTCTTGTAGACCTCAAAGTACTGGAAAGAAAGCTCCCATTCAAAAGCAGTTTATCTTCAGATCAGATCAGATCAGATCAGATCAGTCGCTCAGTCGTGTCCGACTCTTCGCGACCCCATGAATCACAGCACGCCAGGCCTCCCTGTCCGTCAACAACTCCCCAAGTTCACTGAGACTCACGTCCATCGAGTCAGTGATGCCATCCAGCCATCTCATCTTCTGTCGTCTCCTTCTCCTCTTGCCCCCAATCCCTCCCAGCATCAGAGTCTTTTCCAATGAGTCAACACTTCGCATGAGCTGGCCAAAGTACTGGAGTTTCAGCTTTAGCATCATTCCTTCCAAAGAAATCCCAGGGCTGATCTCCTTCAGAATGGACTGGTTGGATCTCCTTGCAGTCCAAGGGACTCTCAAGAGTCTTCTCCAACACCACAGTTCAAAAGCATCAATTCTTCGGCGCTCAGCCTTCTTCACAGTCCAGCTCTTACATCCATACATGACTACTGGAAAAACCATAGCCTTAACTAGACAAACCTTTATTGGCAAAGTAATGTCTCTGCTTTTGAATATGCTATCTAGGTTGGTCATAACTTTTCTTCCAAGGAGTAAGCGTCTTTTAATTTCATGGCTGCAGTCACCATCTGCAGTGATTTTGGAGCCCAGAAAAATAAAGTCTGACACTGTTTCCACTGTTTCTCCATCTATTTCCCATGTAGTGATGGGACCAGATGCCATGATCTTCGTTTTCTGAATGTTGAGCTTTAAGCCCACTTTTTCACTCTCCTCTTTCACTTTCATCAAGAGGCTTTTTAGTTCCTCTTCAGTTTCTGCCTTAAGGGTGGTATCATCTGCATATCTGAGGTTGTTATTTCTCCTGGCAGTCTTGATTCCAGCTTGTGCTTCCTCCAGCCCAGCGTTTCTCATGATGTACTCTGCATATAAGTTAAATAAACAGGGTGACAATATACAGCCTTGACGTACTCCTTTTCCTATTTGGAACCAGTCTGTTGTTCCATGTCCAGTTCTAACTGTTGCTTCCTGTCTTGCTTACAGATTTCTCAAGAGGCAGGTCAGGTGGTCTGGTATTCCCATCTCTTTAAGAATTTTTTCACAGTTTATTGTGATCCACACAGTCAAAGGCTTTGGCATAGTCAATAAAGCAGAAATAGATGTTTTTCTGGAACTCTCTTGCTTTTTCCATGATCCAGCGGATATTGGCCATTTGATCTCTGGTTCCTCTGCCTTTTCTAAAACCAGCTTGAACATCAGGAAGTTCACAGTTCACATATTGCTGAAGCCTGGCTTGGAGAATTTTGAGCATTACTTTACTAGCGTGTGAGATGAGTGCAATTGTGTGGTAGTTTGAGCATTCTTTGGCATTGCCTTTCTTTGGGATTGGGATGAAAACTGACCTTTTCCAGTCCTGTGGCCACTGCTGAGTTTCCCAAATTTGCTAGCATATTGAGTGCAGCACTTTCACAGCATCATCTTTCGGGATTTGAAATAGCTCAACTGGAATTCCATCACCTCCACTAGCTTTGTTCGTAATGATGCTTTCTAAGGCCCACTTGACTTCACATTCCAGGATGTCTGGCTCTAGGTCAGTGATCACACCATTGTGATTATCTGGGTTGTGAAATCTTTTTTGTACAGTTCTTCTGTGTATTCTTGCCACCTCTTCTTAACATCTTCTGCTTCTGTTAGGTCCATACCATTTCTGTCCTTTATCGAGTCCATCTTTGTATGAAATGTTCCTTTGCTATCTCTGATTTTCTTGAAGAGATCTCTAGTCTTTCCCATTCTGTTGTTTATCTTAAGATACTGTGAATGCTACTATTTTTTTTGTCCATTTGAAATATATAAGTTGTGCTATAAAAAAAAGAAAGACATGAACTACTATAGGTGACTCTCTGTTCTTCTTCTCTTAACATAGTGCCCGGAAATCACACCATCCACTTAGAGTGACCTTCCTCCTTTTTCTTCAGGGCCTGCACATCACTTTCATAAGTGTGAACATTTAAGTTGTTACTAATGTTTTGTGATTACAAACAAGTCTGCAGTGAATCCTCTTTGCATATCTGTTTCCCGTTGTTTGAAGTGCGTCTTCAGGGTATGTGTGTGTGCTCAGTCGTGTCCAGCTCTTTGTGACCCCATGGACTGTAGCCCTCCAGGCTCCTCTGTCCATGGAATTTCTCGGGCAAGAATACAGGCATGGGTTGCCATTCTCTTCTCCAGGGGATCTTCCAGACCCAGGGATCAAACCCATGTCTCTTGCATCTCCTGCATTAGCAGGCAGATTCTCTACCACTGCACCACCTGTAAAGCCACCTTCAGGGTAGGTTCCTAAAAAGAGAGTTGTTGGTCAAAGGGCGGTGCATACACATTTTTGTCTGACCCAATTCCACTTCAGGATTTACCATTTGGGGTTCCCCAGGGCTGTATGAGGATGCTGGTTTCTCTGCAGCTTCAACAACAGAGCCAGTCATAAAGTGAAAGTTGCTCAGTCATGTCTGATGGAGTTCTCTAGGCCAGATACTGGAGGGGGTAGCCGTTCCTTTCTCCAGGGGATTTTCCCAACCCAGGGATCAAACACAGGTCTCCCAAATTGCAGGCAGATCTTTACCAGCTGAGCCACAAGGGAAGCCCAAGAATACTGAAGTGGGTAGCCTATCCCTTCTCCAGCAGATCTTTCTGATCCAGGAATTGAACCAGGGTCTCCAAAATTGCAGGCGGATTCTCTACCAACTGAGCTATCATAGTTTTAAATTTTTTGCCACTTTGAGAGGTAAGAAGTGAGACCTTGGTTGTCGGAGTCCAGCCCTGGTGGAACTGAACTGAACCACTTTATTTGGTAATTAATGAATTGGCAGCATCTCATCCAGCAAGCACCAGGGTGCTCAGAGGAGCAGCACACAGTGGGAGGTTTTATAGGAAGGAAGATGGGGCAAGGAGATCACTAGCTGAAGAAAGCAAGACTACTGGGGCAGGATGGCTCCTCTTGAGGGCGGGGGGAGGGGAGAGGAACAGCCAGATGTCCCTCATCTTCCAGGGATGGAGGGCACCCACAGGACACATCACCTCCTCGGTGCTGACCAGGAAATCCTAGGACATTTTGGGGAAGGCTGAAATGCAATCGAGTAGGAGGCGAGGTTTGGTATCGTGGGCTTTAGCACAAGTGACGCTACTTTGGGCCTCTGCTTTTTCCTTCCCCAGCTATCCCGGAGGTCAAGAGGAATTCATGGTGTTCCTTTGGTGTTTTGTGTGTTTCGGATTCTAGTTCATCAGCGCCCCATGCAAGAGCTCCCTCTGTGCCGGCTGCTCCTGTCCCATCCCCAAGGTCTGTCAGCTGCCCCAGCACCAGCAGATTTGATTGTAGGGACTTGATTCTGTTGACCACGTTTTTCACTGTTCTGGGTCCATCTGGTGTGATGACTCAGTCAAATGCCATGTCAGCCAAAGGGTTGTTTTTCTTTTTAAAGTCTCCTCCTCCTGCTCTGGGCGAGCTGCTCCCATTTCCTGGGAATCCTGGGGTGGGGGCGGGGGAGGGCATGCGAATGACTGTCCTCCAGCCCCGCTGCCAGGCAGGGCCTCCTCCTCAGCAAAGTCTGAGGGCGAGGCAAGGGAGTCCTGGTGTGCAGCTGGGAGCCGAGCAGGAGGAGGAGGAGGAAGGAAGGAAGAGCCTGTGCTGCAGCCACCGAACTGACCACTGACCAGAGGGTCCCGGCCTTCCTCTCCGTTCTCCCTCGAACACCCCCCAGTCTCTGCTCCTCGAGAGTCCTGGGTTTTTCCTGGAAAATCTCTGGGAAGAGAGAGCTTTGTTCCAGATTGTGCTGTTGTGGAGCTGGGATGTGAAAATCATACTCATCCTAGTAACCCTTGGGCCTTTTTAAAAGAGAGAGACTCCAGGTATTGACGAGTCAGCCCCAGGCAGGGAGAGGAAGGCAGGATGGAAAGTGCTCAGGGGACACTCCGGCCTTTCCCACTTTGAACTCCAGGCCTCGGAGGGGCAGAGCCACAGAAAATCCCCAACAAGTATTTTCTTCTTCAAACTGAAGGGGAGCAGGTTTTGCCACCACAAAATACTGACGCTGAAAACTGGGCCTCTGTACACTGGTGCTGAATTGAATCTCATAAACAGAGTTTTTGGTGAAGTAGAAAAGAATAGCTTTATTGCTTAACAGGCAAAGGGGGACACAGCTGCGCTGTGCCCTCAAAACCGTGTGTCCTGACCCCGAGGCAGTTTTGTAGCAGTGGATCAAGGGTGCAGCTGTGTGGAGGGCCAGGGTGTGTGCAGGGCCAGCCTACTTTAACCTGGCCTCAAGTGGTCCCCTGATGAGCGTCTCTGGTTCTCAGGGTTACCAAACTGCAATGCTCTCCGGAAAGAAGGATGCTTGTCAGGCTAACATCTTCATTTGTTGGGGGTTTGAGTTCTGTGAGGAGCTCAAAGACATTGCTGTGCACCCCTGAACCAGGACCCTGACACCAGGCTGCGCTGCTGCTGAGTCCCCTCCCTCCCCTGATTAGCAACTGTCCAACTCTGCTCTTTTGAATTCAGGGAAGGTCAAGTAACCGGGGACACAGAAAGGATTTCATGCCCAGGAGCCCCACAGAGTCCTGACAGGTTTCATTATCTCTTGTCAGCATAAATGTTATGGAAAGCACATTGATTAAAGCCCTTCACATTGGCCAGACACCACAGTAACCATTCACATGCGTTATTTTGTGACAGGAGATCCTAGTAAAGAACAAGGAACTAATAAGCCACCACCAACCGGAAGAGTTCAGAAAAGGTAAAAAGGGACTGCACATGTCCCACCACCTCCCAGAATCCTTGCTGACATCTGTCTTGGCTAAGCAACGTGTGTGCCCCCAGGAAGGACCCTGAGTCAGAGTGATTGGCCAAAGACAACCCAGAAACGAACCCCATCACCATAAAACCCAAGACTGCAGCCACGGGGCAGGGCGGTCCTCCGTGGTCCCGACTGTCCCCTCCCGCCAGGTGCCCATCTTCCAGTCAAGTCTCTGCCTTTGTCAGCATGTCTCCCCAAACAACTTCATTCCGAGCGTCAGACAAGAGACACTGTTAAGCCCAGGAGGGGGTTGCCTTTCCTGCAGCAACTGGCAACCATGAAGGGACCCCTTTTTACTGAGACTGATGTCCTAGCTCCTCAGGGCACTCAAAGGCCAGCTTGCCAGCTGAGGAACCAGACCCAGCAGCCGCAACCAGGACTCTGGTCCCTGGTCTCTTCCCGACACAGACGACTGTCTGGATGCCCCAACCGGGTAGAAACAAGCGACTTTGACCTTTCTGTGTTGTTGGGAGTTGTCATTATAGACATGCCTGAACCGGCTAAGTCTGCGCCTGCCCCTAAAAAGGGCTCTAAAAAAGCTGTGACCAAGGCCCAGAAGAAGGATGGCAAGAAGCGCGAGCGCAGCCGCAAGGAGAGCTACTCCATGTATGTGTACAAGGTGCTGAAGCAAGTCCATCCGGACACCGGCATCTCGTCCAAGGCCATGGGAATCATGAACTCCTTCGTCACGACATTTTCGAGTGCATCGCTGGCGAGGCATCGCACCTGGCACATTACAACAAGCGCTCGACTATCACATCCAGGGAGATCCAGACCGCTGTGCGCTTGCTGCTACCTGGGGAGCTGACCAAGCACGCGGTGTCCGAGGGCACTAAGGCTGTCACCAAGTATACCAGCTCCAAGTAAATATAATATGCCTAGCCGCTGTTAACGGAGAAGGCAATGGCACCCCACTCCAGTACTCTTGCCTGGAAAATCCCGTGGACGGAGGGCCTGGTGGGCTGTATGGGGTCGTGAAGAGTCGGACACGACTGAGCGACTTCACTTTCACTTTCTTCTCTCACCCTCCTGTTCAACCCCTGCTATCCTACTTGTTCCCCTTGTCCCCTGGTACTGGATGCAGGGGCTCAGACTGAGCTGAGGCCTGGCGCCTGGTCACCTCTGGTTAGCAGAGAACTCAAATTCTGGTTCTGGTTCCAGTCTGGTTTCTGGTTACTGGTAGGGCTGAGCTCCAGTCCTCCCTTTGCTGGAAGCTCAGAGTAAAGTCCCATAATGCCGGGCGTCTGCAGGTGGCAGGAGATGTCTGTAAAGACACCCCTTTGTCCCTCCCTCTCCTAACCCTAAACCCTTTTTCCTCTCTCTCCTTCCTTCTTACTTAACCGGGCCTCTTTCCCTCCCTTTGAAGACCCAAAGTATTTCCATTTACTCTATCAACATTCGGGGCTGAAGTTCTGAGTCTTCGTGAGAGATTTTCTGAGAGACTGTGTCTCTTACCCGTCAGCTGTGCTTTCCACTCTCAGGAGAAAATCAGGCAATGGAACCCCTCCATCAGGCGTCCTGTTTCTATCAATTCAGTCACTTGATGGTTCGTTTGGCTGAGTGCTTCCAATTGGAAGTTACTGAAGAGGCTCAGTACAGTCTTACCTGGTCTTGGGGAAAGTTAATCCCCCAGACGTATGTCTATGGGTTCATTAGCCTTTCGGGACAAGCCCTACATCCCCACAGATTGTGCTTACCACTGAGCATTTCCTTTGGCACATATACAATCAAGCAATCTGGTACCAGGAGAGAGCTTACAATCTCAAGTCAGATACAGGCGCATCCACCCCATACTGGTCCCCTGGTGACAGGACATAGGCTAGACCACCATCGAAATGGGAAATGAGCCCAGCTTCCCTTTGCGCACCCTGCTGGGCCATCTTTGGGCCAGATGGCCTACTTATTCCTGGGAGGAGCGGGGAAATGGCCCCAGTCAGGGTCACTTGGATTTAACACCATTTTGTAGCTCAGTCTATACTGCAAACTCGAGGGTAAATAAAAGGAGGTTCCCAATGTCCAGGCCTTTATGGCCCTCTACCAGGATTCCCAGAAAAGGAGACAATGCAAGCTCAGAGACCCCTACAAAGGCTTTTTCAAAGTTCTTTTAAGGAGGTCCGAAGCCAAGGACCCCCTTGCCCTTCTCCTGACCCCCTCAGCTTGGACAGAGAGAACAGGGAAAGGGAAGTTCAGGCAGCCCTGGAAGTCACAAGACTGAGGGAAAGTCACGCAGGGTCACCCCAGTTCCGCTTCCCTACGCCCCTTTCCCCTGTGGGATTGCAATGGAGTAGTAAGCTTTGCCCACCACAAGGAAAGTTTACCGTCTGACAAAATCTGTCTCCTAAGAGAGCTACCAGACAGGGAAGGGGAACCATGCAAGTTCACGTTCCCTTTTCTATGCAACACACTATGCAATGTAGGGAGCGACGGGGTTCATGTTCTGAAAACCCCCAAAACTTTAGGGACAAATTCAAGCGTCTTAGTCTTAACTTCTCCCTCACCTGGAGGGATGTAATGGTCATTCTCACCCAGTGTTGTAATGATGAAGGAAAAGCCAGAATCCTATATCAGGCTAGAAAAGCAGCTGAACTGATGACAGGGCACAGATGCCAGCCTGGCCCTGGCGGAAGAGGCAGCCCCCTCTACGGAGCTGGACTGGGATCCCAATGCAAGGGCAAGGAGAGGGTCCCTAAGACACCTCACTGCTTACCTGCTACAGGGAATGACCTGGGGTGTCCAGAAGGGCATTAATTATAGTAAGATAAAAGAAGTTATACAGGGAGAGAGTGAAAATCCAGCCCTTTTTTTGGAAAGGCTCACAGAGGTCTTTAAAAATTTTACTGAGGCAGACCTTAATTCAGTTCAGTTAAGTCACGTCCAACTCTTTGTGACCCCATGGACTGCAGCATGCCAGGCTTCCCGAAGCTTGCTCATACTCATGTCCATCGAGTCAGTGATGCCATCCAACCATCCCATCCTCTGTCGTCCCCTTCTCCTTCCGCCTTCAATCTTTCCCAGCATCAGGGTCTTTTCCACTGAATCAGTTCTTCACATCAGGTGGCCAAAGGATTGGAGCTTCAGGTTCAGCATCAGTCCTTCCGATAAATAATCAGGACTGATTTCCTTTAGGATGTACTTGTTGAATCTCCTTGCTGTCCAAGGAACGCTCAAGAGTCTTCTCTAACACCACAGTTCAAAAGCATTAATTCTTCGGCAAGAAGACCTAAAAAGTATTAAGTAGAGTCCTGTTAGCCCACTCCTTCATAACAGGCAGCCCGGGATATAAGGAGAAAACCGCAAAAACTAGAAAAAGGACCAGAGACCCCAGTCTCTGAGTTGGTGGAGGAGGAAAATAGGATGGTTTTGAGTAGGGACCTGAAGGAGAAAGCCAAAAGGGAGAAAAGAGAAGCTGGAAAGAACAGGAGGGTCTAAGAGAAGAGATCAGATCTAAGACAGAGAAGCAGATCTAAGCCTTAGCCAACACACTAAAATCTCGGCCTTGGTTCACCCTACTACTATGCGAGTCACAGGAAAAGTGAGAAAGAAAAAGAATCCTAAGGATCCATCCCCAGTGTGCCTACTGCAAAGAGGACAGGCACTGGAAAGGGGAGTGTCCATATCGCCCTAAGGGGAGGTGTGTGGAGACCCCTGCACCTGCTGTATTAGTCCTGGGTGACTGGGACTGATGATGCCCAGTGGCTAGAGAAGCCCCCGCGAATGGTGAGCTCCAAATCACTCCTCTCGACCCTTGGGTGACCGTACAAATAGAAGGCAAGGATACGGGGGCTGCCTTCTCTGCTCTTCCTTTCTGATCAGGACCTTAGACTCCCTGACTAAAATAGTGATGGGATAGATGGAAAACTCCAAAGCCCCTCCATTATAAGGTGGGCGATTGGCAAGGGACCCACCCCAGTTGCCCTGCTTCCCTACTGGGAGAGACCTGCTTTGTCACCTCCAGACCACAGTGACTTGGGGAAAGTTAGAAACAAATAATTTCCTTTGTCTGGTGTCTGAATACTTGCAGTCAGACATAGAAGAGGAAGAGTCCCTACCTTTCTCAGATGAGGTCAAACCCAGGTGTGGGATGTCTCCTGCCCCTGGCTAGCCATAAATATTCACCAGTAAAGATTCCCCTGAGGCCAAGTGCTTCCTACCCCTGGAAAAGACCTTAAAACCAGAAGCTCTCCACGGCTTTAGACCACTAGTTAACACGGACCAGGATACTGGAATCGTATTTGCCTGTGAGTCTCCCTGTTTCACACCAGTCCTGCCTGTTAAGAAACTGAGTGGATCTTATCAATGCATCCAGGATCTAAGAGCAGTCAATGAGGCTGTGGTTGCCATCCATCCCATAGTCCTGAACCCACATACCCTCCTATCCCAGGTCCCAGGAGCTGCTAAGTACTTTAATCCTGGACCCGACAGACGCTTTCTTGTGCATTCCTCTCCATCCCACATCCCCAGAGCTCTTTGCCTTTGAGTGGAGGGACCCAGGGACCAGGGAGGCCATACAACTTTGCTGGACTCAACAAACACAGGGGTTTTGAGATAGCCCTCATATTTTCAGAATGTCCTTGGGGAAAAAACTAAGAGAATTAACCTTCAGTTCAGTTCAGTCACTCAGTCATGTCCAACTCTTTGTGACCCCATGAATCGCAGCACGCCAGGCTTTCCTGTCCATCACCAATTCCTGGAGTTCACTCAGACTCACATCCATCAAGTCGGTGATGCCATCCAGCCATCTCATCCTCTGTCATCCCCTTCTCCTCCTGCCCCCAGTCCTTCCCAGCATCAGAGTCTTTTCCAATGAGTCAACTCTTCGCATGAGGTAGCCAAAGTATTGGAGTTTCAGCTTTAGCATCAGTCCTTCCAATGAACACCCAGGACTGATCTCCTTTAGGATGGACTGGTTGAACCTTCTTGCAGACAATAATACAATGGGTGGGTGACTTGCTCATAGTGCACATTTTACCAACTCTCAAATGGATACAACTAAAACCTTAAATGTTCTCTATGAAAAGAGATATTGAGTATCCCCTAAGAAAGCTCAGATTAGTTTAACCCAAGTAAAATACTGTGGATTTATAATTACAGAGGGGAAAAGAATGCTTGACCCCCAAACCTTCATCTTAAATACCACCTATCCCCAAACAAGGAAACAGCTTAGGGCATTTTTAAGAATGACTGGGTTTTCCTGGACCTGGATTCCTGGTTATGGGAATCTGGCCCAACCCTTACATGAAAAATTAAGAGGGAAAGAGGAAGGGCCACTTAACTGGGATGAGACTTGCAAGCTTGCCTTTAATGCCCTGGAAGAGGCTGTCATCCCAGCTCCTGAACTCGGGAGGTGTAGGCCTCCCAACATGGAAAAGCCTTTCAGGCTGTATGTCTCTGAGAGAGTAGGAACTGCTCTTGGGATGTTAGGACAAATGTGGATGGGGGCGGAGGAGGATGTGTGCCTGTATTACAACCCATGGCTTACCTCTCTAAGCAACTAGACCAGGTAGCCAGAGGGTGGCCACCTGCCTCTTATGGATCTTTCTTATGGTTAACGCTGACCCTGGGTCAGCCCATCACAGTGTATACACCTCACCGGGTGCAAGCAGTCTTGGAGACTAAAGGGGACAGGTGAACGACAGGGGCAAGGATCACCCAATACCATGCCCTCCTCCTTGACACTCCAGAAATGTAGTTAAGGGTCTGTCAGACTTTAAATCCAGCCACATTAATTCCAGATCCCCGTATTTCCTCTTTGGACCACCAATGCACGCAAGTCATAAGCAAATTACACTTCTCACCCTGGCCTACAGAGACACCCTTATCCGACCCAGAGGAAGAAGGGTGCACAGACGGCAGTGGTTTTGTGGAGAAAGGAGAGAGGAAGGCAGGACACACCTCAGTGGGCCTAGAAGAAACCAGGGAAAGTCGATCTCCTCCCCCAGGCACCCCGGCCCAGAAAACTGAACTTTTTGCCCTGAGGAGAGCTCTGGACTTCGGGAAGGACAGAGGATCTACATAGACCCTAAGTCGTGCTTTCCTCATCCTGCGTGCCTGGGAGGAGGGAGAGTGCTCAGTGCCCAAAGCTCTCTTACTAAACACAAAGAGCTCATTCTCAGGCTCCTGGAGGCAGCCAAACTTCCTGCTAAAGTAGCTGTCATCTATGCAAGGGTCACCTAGATAGAGAAGAAAAGGAGGCCCAAGGGAACAGGAAAACTAACCAGGAGGCAAAATGAGCTGCTAGAGCAGCTCCCGCATCACTGCCATCTGCCCACTTTTCCCCAAGGAAACCCTGATTCCAAGTAATACCCCAGGGGAACACTCCTATGTGCCGAGCGGGGCTGGGAGATTGGGTCACACGGGTGGTTCCAGACGGACGAGGTCCAAATAACGCTCCATGACTCTCAAGTCTGGAAAATTATTAACTCTTTACACAAAAGTACCCATTTTGGAAGAGATCACCTGGAAACCTTGTTCAAGCCCATTCTCTACCACCTCCAGTGGCTGAAGATATTGGGCAGACCACACGGAACTGTGATACCTCAGAAACCACCCAAAAACCAGACCCTTGCCACCTCCCCTAATTAAACCTGTCCAGCATCAGGGATCATACCCAGGTGAGGACCAGCAGGTGGATGTACAGCCAGGCAAGACCCAAGGATTCTCTCATGTGCTAATCTTTGTGGACACCCAGTAGGACAGAGAGAGCAACAGAAGTCTGTAAAGCCCTGCTAAAGGAGACAGCACCGAGGTTTGGGCTGCCTTGATCACTCAGAGCCACAGTGGGCCATCATCTGTGGCCATGATATCCCAGAATTTGGCCACATGTTTAGGATTCCAACACCATCCCCACTCATCCAGGAGGCCTCAAGCCTCAGGGAAGGTAGAGTGGGCCAACCAGACTCTTAAAAGAGCTCTGGCCAAACTAAGTCAAGAAGCACATAATAAATGGCTCCAAATGCTACCCATAACCCTCACGAGGGTACGTGCAGCCCCCAGATGGCCATAATTATTAAACCCTTATGAAATGATGTATGGATGTCTGTTCTTAACTTCTGATTTGTTTTTTGATGAGGACACCAGTGCACTCCTAAAACTATAATTGATCTAGGAAAGTTTCAGCAAGGATTCCAATGATGTGGAAAGCAAGTCCTTCCTAAACTGCAGGAAGACTGAAAAACACCCAAGAAGAGCCGGGGGACCAAATATTAGTGAAGACCAGGCAAGAGAAAGGGAGTCCAAACCAGCTGCCAGAGACATGGGCCAGGCCATCCTGGTTGTTTCAGTAACCTCAACTGCTGTAGAGGTGCGGCATCTTTCTGCCCCGGTCCACAATTCTGGAGTAAAACCCTACAGTCCACAGGAGCGGGAGACGGGGACTGAGACCCCAAAGCCAGAGGCCAGCTATTCCTGTGAGCCTGTTGGAGACTCAGACTCTTGTTCAGGCGAAACACCATCCAACCTCCCTCAGAGAAGTAAATGCGTCCTGTGAAGTCCCTCCTCTTTCTGGTCATGCCTCCCTGCCCAGCTATCAACCTCTCCCTTAGTGGGGCGTGCGCTTAGTCAGTTGTGTCAGACTCTTTAGTTGCATCAGATTCTTTAGTCGTGTCCGAATCTTCAGTCGTGTCCGACTCTTTACAACCTGGACCATAGCCTGCCAAGCCCCTCTATCCATGGAATTCTCCAGGCAAGAATACTGGAGTGGGTTGTACTTGACTTAACCTTACTACCCCATTAGCAGCAGAAGTTGAGGACATGTCCAACACATCCCAGGGTAGCAACGGCCAACCCTTCCAGCCCAGCTACATGCTACCACTTAATGTACCCCGAGTGGTCATGGCGTAACCTTTTGGGTAAAAGGGGAGGAAAACTTCATGACTTGGTATCAGCAACAGCTGTCTATATTTCCTCCCACAATAACATCTGCAATCCCACCCATGCCCTTTTTTTCTCCCTTGACTAACATTCCCCAAGTGACCTTCCCCATCTTTCAAAAGCGACTCCCTGGCAGAGGTGCCTGTGGGGGAGCTGGACAACTCGAGATGTGGAGCAGCCTTCAGGTTCAGAACTGATGGAGAAAACCAGGATCTGGAAACTGCTCTGGGGTATTATGACTTAGCCCAAAGACTGGGAACTAGAGGTTCTGGCAGAACTGACCTGCTACATCTGTTCCCTGGCATGAGGCTCTCCTCAGATGCCATTAACCAGTCTCAAAAATCCATGTTCTGTTCTGGATAACCAAAAAATCACACCCTGGTTTCTAAATCAGACAGGCAACTCTGGCCCCTGTTATTTCCTGGTAGGGGTCCCCACCCCTGAGAACCTAGACCTATGGTGGGAACCCAAGCATAAAACTCTCCACCTCGAGGACAAGCCCCAGGACGTCTCTTGCCGGAGTCCAACTCCAGCAACCAGGGATTCAACCTAAAGAAATGACAGTGGCGGCCAATGAGACAGCTTTCATTTTTCTATGAACTGCCTGTTTATTCCATGTTTAAGATTCTCTTTTATACTTTTACAAAAACATTAGGCCAGAGGTTTGACATTACCAGACGGTCAACACTGAAATCAGATTGATTATATTTTTTGCAGCCGAAGATGGAGAAGCTCTATACAGTCAACAAAAACAAGACCAGGAGCTGACTGTGGCTCAGACCATGAACTCCTTATTGCCAAATTCAGACTGAAATTGAAGAAAGTAGGGAAAACCACTAGACCATTCAGGTATGACCTAAATCAAATCCCTTATGATTATACAGTGGAAGTGAGAAATAGATTTAAGGGCCTAGATCTGATAGATAGAGTGCCTGATGAACTTTGGAATGAGGTTCGTGACATTGTACAGGAGACAGGGATCAAGACCATCCCCATGGAAAAGAAATGCAAAAAAGCAAAATGGCTGTCTGGGGAGGCCTTGCAAATAGCTGTGAAAACAAGAGAAGCGAAAGCAAAGGAGAAAAGGAAAGATATAAACATCTGAATGCAGAGTTCCAAAGAATAGCAAGAAGAGATAAGAAAGCCTTCCTCAGCAATCAATGCAAAGAAATAGAAGAAAACAACAGAATGGGAAAGACTAGAGATCTCTTCAAGAAAATTAAAGATGCCAAGGGAATATTTCATGCAAAGATGGGCTCGATAAAGGACAGAAATGGTATGGACCTAACAGAAGCAGAAGATGTTAAGAAGAAGTGGCAAGAATACACAGAGCTGTACAAAAAAGATTTCACAACCCAGATAATCACGATCGTGTGATCACTCACCTAGAGCCAGACATCCTGGAATGTGAAGTCAAGTGGGCCTTAGAAAGCATTATTACGAACAAAGCTAGTGGAGGTGATGGAATTCCAGTTGAGCTATTTCAAATCCTGAAAGATGATGCTGTGAAAGTGCTGCACTCAATATGCCAGCAAATTTGGAAAACTCAGCAGTGGCTACAGGACTGGAAAAGGTCAGTTTTCATTCCAATCCCAAACAAAGGCAATGCCAAAGAATGCTCAAACTACCAAACAATTGCACTCATCTCACATGCTAGTAATGTAATGCTGAAAATTCTCCAAGCCAGGCTTCAGCATTACATGAACTGTGGACTTCCAGATGTTCAAGCTGGTTTTATAAAAGGCAGAGGAACCAGAGATCAAATTGCCAACATCTGCTGGATCATGGAAAAAGCAAGAGAGTTCCAGAAAAACATTTATTTCTGCTTTATTAACTATGCCAAAGCCTTTGACTGTGTGGATCACAATAAACTGTGGAAAAATTCTGAAAGAGATGGAAATACCAGACCACCTGATCTGCTTCTTGAGAAATCTGTATGCAGGTCAGGAAGCAACAGTTAGAACTGGACATGGAACAACAGACTGGTTCCAAATAGGAAAAGGAGTACGTCAAGGCTATATATTGTCACCCTGCTTATTTAACTTATATGCAGAGTACATCATGAGAAACGCTGGGCTGGAAGAAAAACAAGCTGGAATCAAGATTGCCAGGAGAAATATCAATAACCTCAGATATGCAGATGACACCACCCTTATGGCAGAAAGTGAAGAGGAACTAAAAAGCCTCTTGATGAAAGTGAAAGTGGAGAGTGAAAAGGTTGGCTTAAAGCTCAACATTCAGAAAACGAAGATCATGGCATCCGGTCCCATCACTTCCTGGGAAATGAATGGGGAAACAGTAGAAACAGTGTCAGACTTTTTTTTTTTGGGCTCCAAAATCACTGCAGATGGTGACTGCAGCCATGAAATTAAAAGACGCTTACTCCTTGGAAGGAAAGTTATGACCAACCTAGATAGCATATTCAAAAGCAGAGACATTACTTTGCCAACAAAGGTCTGTCTAGTCAAGGCTATGGTTTTTCCTGTAGTCATGTATGGATGTGAGAGTTGGACTGTGAAGAAGGCTGAGCACCGAAGAATTGATGCTTTTGAACTGTGGTGTTGGAGAAGACTCTTGAGAGTCCCTTGGACTGCAAGGAGATCCAACCAGTCCCTTCTGAAGGAGATCAGCCCTGGGATTTCTTTGGAGGGAATGATGCTGAAGCTGAAACTCCAGTACTTTGGCCAGCTCATGCGAAGAGTTGACTTATTGGAAAAGACTCTGATGCTGGGAGGGATTGGGGGCAGGAGGAGAAGGGGATGACAGAGGATGAGATGGCTGGATGCCATCACTGACTTGATGGACGTGAGTCTCAGTGAACTTGGGGAGTTTGTGATGGACAGGGAGGCCTGGCGTGCTGTGATTCATGGGGTCGCAAAGAGTCGGACATGACTGAGCGACTGAACTGAACTGAACTTGTATCTTATCTGGAGCTATCTTTAAACTCCAGCTTTCCAAGGTCTCAATCAGTTCAGATAAAATTTGTTGCAACAAGGCTCTGTCTTTATGAGCTGCAAAAATATCATCCATATAATGTATCAAATATAGATCTTTATACTTTCCTCTAACATTTTGCACAGCTTGGTCTACAAATTTCTGACACAAGGTAGGGCTATTTTTCATTCCCTGAGGCAAAACCTTCCATTGAAACCTTCTATCAGGTCAGATCAGATCAGTCGCTCAGTCGTGTCCGACTCTTTGCGACCCCATGAACTGCAGCACGCCAGGCCTCCCTGTCCATCACCAGCTCTCGGAGGTCACTCAGACTCACATCCATTGAGTCAGTGATGCCATCCAGCCATCTCATCCTCTGTCGTCCCCATCTCCTCCTGCCCCCAATCCCTCCCAGCATCAGAGTCTTCTCCAATGAGTCAACTCTTCGCATGAGGTGGCCAAAATACTGGAGTTTCAGCTTTAGCATCATTCCTTCCAAAGAAATCCCAGGGCTGATCTCCTTCAGAATGGACTGGTTGGATCTCCTTGCAGTCCAAGGGACTCCCAAGAGTCTTCTCCAACACCACAGTTCAAAAGTGCCTTCTATAGGGCTGTTTAAAATTAGCTGAAGGGAGACTGAAGGCAAACAGCTTACAGTCTTGGAGGGCCAGGGGAATGGTGGAGAAAGAACCCTGTAGATCTCTAACTACCACATTATACTGAAAAGGCACAGCCACTGACTGTTTGCTCCAGAGATGAAGTGAGGGGCAGAATTCCCATGAAGTGATGGGACCAGATGCCATGATCTTCGTTTTCTGAATGTTGAGCTTTAAGCCAACTTGTTCACTCTCCTCTTTTACTTTCATCAAGAGGCTTTTGAGTTCCTCTTCACTTTCTGCCTTTACAGTTGTATCACCTGCATATCTGAGGTTGTTATTTCTCCTGGCAGTCTTGATTCCAGCTTGTGATTTATGCAGTCCGGCGTTTTGCATGATGTACTCTGGATATGAGTTAAATAAGCAGGGTGACAATATGCAGCCTTGTTGTGCTCCTTTCCCAATTTTCAGCCCGTCTGTTGTTTCATGTCCAGTTCTAACTGTTGGTCCCATTTGTTTATTGGTTTTCGTTTTATTTCCATTGCTCTAGGAGGTGGCTCAAGGAAAATCTTCCTGTGATTTATATCACAGTGTTCTGTCTATGTTTTCTTCTAAGAGTTTTTATATAGTTTTTTTATAGTTTCTGGCCTTAAATTTAGGTCTTTAATCCATTTTGAGTTTATTTTTGTGTATGGTGCTGGGAAGTGTTTTTTTCCCCCATTCAGTTTATTCAAATTATATATATAGTTCTTCTGTGAAACTGAGTCAACAAAAGAGAAAAGGAGAATCAAAGAAGACCTCATATATTAAATTCTTAAATAGATTATTTGAATTAAAAAATGAGAGTCTACAGGAGAGGCACAGGTGGTGGGCCTTGTCCCTGCAGACAAAGCCACCAAGGCAGTCCTCCAAATCCATTTCTTAAAAAAAAGTTTTCAAGGGGAAAATGCAAAATACCAAAGTTTCAAAAACCAGACTACTTCCACACTCTTGGTTCTCTACCCAAGAATGTCCTAAGATAGAGTGTGAAGAGGTAAGTTTCCAATAATTCAGCTTTTGCAAACATATGCATATATCTTCCTCATGAGGAGTCCTGTTTTGGTGATTAATATAACAGCAAATAATGTGCTTGGATTAAAGATCCAGTTTCCTTTCTAATGCAGTTTCTCCTGGCAACAAAGCCTTTGCAGAGATCTGGAAATCGCGAGCTTCTTAGGTGGGAATAGGTGCTGCTCTTGTCTACCTGAAAGTAGCCTTTCAGACTGACCAGTGTTTTGTGGTCCCTGTTTCAAGTCGTGGTGTGTGTGGTTGATGACTATGGGGTGGGGCTGGGGTCGTAGTAATTGGGTGGGTTTGCATAGGGGTCATAGCTGAGCTGGGCCAGCATGGGGGCCATCTAGCCCATGTCCCTCAACCCATCCCCAGGAATGTGGCCAGTCCACTTGGAGAGAGCTTCCAGGTTCACAGTCTTGAGGACCTGGTCTGTGGAGCTTGATCTTGGACTTGGGCTGCAGGGCTTGCAGATGAGGTCATCCTGATATAGGATGCTGTTGCTGCAGAGGATGAGCTTGAGGGAGTGCGAAGGGTACAGCACCAGTTGCTCATAGGACATGGCAGGCACTTGTCCTTGCCCCACTCCATGCTCGGGGCATACATCGCCTCGATGGCCTGCTCCACTTGGTGAGGCAGTCGTGGTAGCTGCTGGGGTTGAAGCCAGCGATGGTGACCTTGTGGGTGACCAGGGAGTACACAGAGGCTGTCCTGCACCACCAGCAGGAACTTGGAGTTGGGGAAGAGGCCAACAGGTCGATGCAGGACTCGAGGGGAAAGGAGTCTTTGTTGCAGAGGATGCAGTCTGGTTCCTGGTGCTAGGTGATCACCTCCAGGATGAAGGCCTGGTGGCGGTAGCCAGCACCTTGCCTGTCATGCCTGCCTCATCCAGCCGTAGCTTCTCTCAGCCTCACTTGGACCAGGCCTGGTGCACAGCCAGCATGTGGGGGATGATGTGGTCTCCTCTCCCCAGTGCATTGGCACGGGCTTCCAGCATAGTGCCACCCTGGGGCACGCTGCCCATAAAGATGAGGGGCATGGCCTTGCCCTAGTGGAATTCCATGCAATTCATGCCCACCTGCTCCAACTGCATGGCCTGCCAGAGGCCCCACGGACCCCAACACCACCGGCACTCCAGCACCTGCTGCCCCAGCTGGACTGCCACCACCAGGACCACCCCAAGCCAGCTGCCAGCAGTGCCCTCTGCCATGACAGGTACATGCTGGGTCTGGGGAGGGGCCACCGATCAGTGACAGGTCACTGCAGCCCCATGCACACAGAGACTTCCCTCTGGGGCCAGTAGGGAGGCCAGGAGCCGTTCTCATTTCATTTTTCAC
Source organism: Tragelaphus eurycerus (assembly GCA_935064755.1). NCBI lineage: Eukaryota > Metazoa > Chordata > Mammalia > Artiodactyla > Bovidae > Tragelaphus > Tragelaphus eurycerus. Next base: position 165,584 of record CAKXYN010000162.1, on the reverse strand, counting down.
GTGTAGCTGTTCAGGTTTCTCAGCACCATTTATTGAAGAGGCTGTCTTTTCTCCATTGTATATTTTTGCTCCTTTGTCAAGGGTATGGTTCGCACTGGTGTGTGGGTTTATCTGAGCTTTCCACCCTGTTTCATCCATCTACGTTTCTGTTTTTGTGCTGGTACCATACTGTCTTGATTACAGTAACTTTGTAGTATAGTCTGATGTCAGATTCCTCCAGGAAGGAATTCCTACAGGAAGTAATCAGCTGGAGGAAGCCTGATTCCTCTAGTTCTGTTTTGTTTCCCAAGATTGCTTTGGCTGTTTGGGGTCTTTTGTGTTACTAAACAAATTGTAAAATCTTTGTTCTAGTTCTGTGGAAAATGCCATTGGCAATTTGATAAGGATACATTGCTATACACTATACATAACAAAAAATCAGAAAGAGAAATTAAGGGAACAATCCCATTCACCACAGCAACAACAACAACAACAAAATACCTAGGAATAAAAGTGAAAAAAAGTGAAGTCACTCAGTTGTGTCTGACTCTTTGCGACCCCGTGGTCTGTAGCCCACCAGGCTCCTCTGCTCACGGGATTCTCCAGGCAAGAATACTGGAGTGGGTTGCCATTTCCTTCTCCAGGGGATCTTCCCAACCCAGGGATCGAACCCAGGTCTCCCACATTGCAGACAGACGCTTTAACCTCTGAGCCACCAGGGAAGCCCCTGGAATAAACCTACCTAAAGAGACAAAAGACCTGTAGCAGAAAACTGTACAGCACTGATGAAAGAAACAACAAAAAAACCACCACGTAAACAGGTGCAGAGACACAGCACGTTCCTGGGTTGGAAGAACCAATGTTGTGAAAATGACCACATGCTTCCCAAAGCGGTCTACAGTTTTAAGAAGCTTTCGGTCATTCACCTTGACGTGTGATATGAGCTGTACCTGTACCTTTTCTGTAGATGTCCTTTATCAAGTTAAAGAAGTGCTTTTTTCTTTTGAAATGCTTCTAAAATGAAATGTTGCTGGATTTTTGTCAGATGCTTTGTCTGCAGTAATTGTGATAATAACATAGTGTTTTTTCTTCATTTATTAGTACCATGTATTAAGCACTTTGACTTTATTAATTGAATTATATTCTTAAACCATGGTTGCATTTCTGGAATAAATCCCTCTTGGTCATGAAACCCAGCAGGAACCTGCAGGGGCTTTCCCAGGTACAAAGGCCCCTCCACCTGACCTGATTCTTATTTGTAGAAAAAGGCTTTAGTCCCCTAGGGGCCTACCCTGAGGCACAAAAGCCTGGTTCAAGAATTAATCTAAAAGATGTGACTCAGATCAGATCAGATCAGATCAGTCGCTCAGTCGTATCGGACTCGGTGACCCCATGAACCGCAGCACGCCAGGCCTCCCTGTCCATCACCAGCTCCCGGAGGTCACCCAGACTCACACCCATCAAGTCAGTGATGCCATCCAGCCATCTCATCCTCTGTCGTCCCCTTCTCCTCCTGCCCTCAATCCCTCCCAGCATCAGAGTCTTCTCCAATGAGTCAACTCTTTGCATGAGATGGCCAAAATACTGGAGTTTCAGCTTTAGTATCATTCCTTCTAAAGAAATTCCAGGAGTGATCTCCTTCAGAATGGACGGGTTGGATCTCCTTGCAGTCCAAGGGACTCTCAAGAGTCTTCTCCAACACCACAGTTCAAAAGCATCAATTCTTAGGCGCTCAGTCTTCTTCACAGTCCAGCTCTCACATCCATACATGACCACAGGAAAGACCATAGCCTTGACTAGGCGAACCTTTGTTGGTAAAGTAATGTCTCTGCTTTTGAATATGCTATCTAGGTTGGTCAGAACTTTCCTTCCAAGGAGTAAGCGTCTTTTAATTTCATGGCTGCAGTCACCATCTGCAGTGATTTTGGAGCCCAGAAAAACAAAGTCTGACACTGTTTCCACTGTTTCCCCATCTATTTCCCATGTAGTGATGGGACCAGATGCCATGATCTTCGTTTTCTGAATGTTGAGCTTTAAGCCAACCTTTTCACTCTCCACTTTCACTTTCATCAAGAGGCTTTTTAGCCCCTCTTCACTTTCTGCCATAAGAGTGGTGTCATCTGCATATCTGAGGTTATTGATATTTCTCCCAGCAATCTTGATTCCAACTTGTGTTTCTTCCAGTCCAACATTTCTCATGATGTACTCTGCATATAAGTTAAATAAACAGGGTGACAATATGCAGCCTTGACGTACTCCTTTTCCTATTTGGAGCCAGTCTGTTGTTCCATGATCAGTTCTAACTGTTGCTTCCTGACCTGCATACAGATTTCTCAAGAGGCAGATCAGGTGGTCTGGTATTCCCATCTCTTTCAGAATTTTCCACAGTTTATTGTGATCTACACAGTCAAAGGCTTTGGCATAGTCAATAAAGCAGAAATAGATGTTTTTCTGGAACTCTCTTGCTTTTTCCATGATCCAGCGGATATTGGCAATTTGATCTCTGGTTCCTCTGCCTTTTCTAAAACCAGCTTGAACATCTGGAAGTTCACGGTTCACATATTGCTGAAGCCTGGCTTGGAGAATTTTGAGCATTACTTTACTAGCGTGTGAAATGAGTGCAATTGTGTGGTAGTTTGAGCATTCTTTGGCATTGCCTTTCTTTGGGATTGGAATGAAAACTGACCTTTTCCAATCTTATGGCCACTGCTGAGTTTTCCAAATTTGCTGGCATATTGAGTGCAGCACTTTCACAGCATCATCTTTCAGGACTTGGAATAGCTCCACTGGAATTCCATCACCTCCACTAGCTTTGTTCGTCGTAGTGATGCTTTCTAAGGCCCATTTGACTTCACATTCCAAGATGTCTGGCTCTAGGTCAGTGATCACATCATCATGATTATCTGGGTCTTGAAGCTCTTTTTTGTACAGTTCTTCTGTGTATTCTTGCCACCTCTTCTTAATATCTTCTGCTTCTGTTAGGTCCACACCATCTCTGTCCTTTATCGTGCCCATCTTTGCATGAAATGTTCCTTTGGTATCTCTGATTTTCTTGAAGAGATCCCTAGTCTTTCCCATTCTGTTGTTTTCCTCTATTTCTTTGCATTGATCACTGAAGAAGGCTTTCTTATCTCTTCTTGCTATTCTTTGGAACTCTGCATTTAGATGTTTATATTTTTCTTTTTCTCCTTTGTTTTTCGCTTCTCTTCTTTTCACAGCTATTTGTAAGGCCTCCCCAGACAGCCATTTTGCTTTTTTGCATTTCTTTCCCATGAGGATGGTCTTGATCCCTGTCTCCTGTACAATGTCACTAACCTCATTCCATAGTCCCTCACGCTCTATATCATCCAGAGGGAGGCCTATAAATCTTTTTCCTTCTACTTTTAATAAGAAAAGGGGTTTGGTTTTAGGTAAAGGGTGAATGGGTTGGTTGTTTTTTCTACTTTTTTTATTTTTTTTTGTATTTGGGGAAAAGGAGGTTAGGGGGTGGGGGCCCCCGCGCTCCCGTTTTTTTTTTTTTGGTATTGGTTGGCGCCTCTTTATGGTTGGGCGGAAAAAAAAGAAAAGATGTGGATGGTGGTGAGCAGCTGGGGGGGTGCCAATGTAGAGTGTTTTCTTGTGTGGTGGGGGGAGGGTATTTGCTATGACCAGTGCATTTTCTTGGCAAAACTCTATTAGTCTTTGCTCTGCTTCATTCCGTATGCCAAGGCCAAATTTGCCTGTTACTCCAGGCCTCTTGACTTCCTACTTTTGCATTCCAGTCCCCTATAATGAAAAGGACATCTTTTTTGGGTGTTAGTTCTAAAAGGTCTTGTAGGTCTTCATAGAACCATTCAACTTCAGCTTCTTCAGCGTTACTGGTTGGGACATAGACTTGGATTACTGTGACATTGAATGGTTTGCCTTGGAAATGAACAGGATCATTCTGTCGTTTTTGAGATTGCATCCAAGTACTGCATTTCGGACTCTTTTGTTGACCATGATGGCCACTCCATTTCTTCTGAGGGATTCCTGCCCGCAGTAGTAGATATAATGATCCTCTGAGTTAAATTCACCCATTCCAGTCCATTTTAGTTCTCTGATTCCCAGAATGTCGACATTCACTCTTGCCATCTCTTGTTTGATCACTTCCAATTTGCCTTGATTCATGGACTTGACATTCCAGGTTCCTATGCAATATTGCTCTTTACAGCATCGGACTTTGCTTCTATCACCAGACACATCCACAGCTGGGTATTCTTTTTGCTTTGGCTCCATCCCTTCATTCTTTCTGGAGTTATTTCTCCACTGATCTCCAGTAGCATATTGGAGAAGGGAATGGCAAACCACTTCAGTATTCTTGCCTTGAGAACCCCATGAACAGTATGAAAAGGCAAAATGATAGGATACTGAAAGAGAAACTCCCCAGGTCAGTAGGGGCCCAATATGCTACTGGAGATCAAACAGTGACTCAGCCATCATCTATCTGTCGCAGAATCTTTAGATCCTCCAGAAGGACACAGATAACAGTGTCTGTTGCACACTCCTTAGTTGTTTCACAGATACTAATACTAAGCTGGAGAAGGGAAGGACAAACCACATCAGTATCCTTGCCTTGAGAACCCCACAAACAGTACAGAAAGGCAAAAAGATAGGACACTGAAAGATGAACTCCCCAGGTCAGTAGGTGCCCAGTATGCTACTGGAGATCAGTGGAGAAATAACTCCAGAAAGAAAGATGGAGCCAAAGGAAAAACAACACCCAGTTGTGGATGTGACAGGTGAGGGAAGTAAAGTCTGATGCTGTAAAGAGCAATATTGCCTGGAATGTTAGGGCCATGAATCAAGGTGAAAGGTTGTTGTTGAATCACACGAAGACACCGGGATTCTTGGCCCTCGGAGGAGAAGAATTCAATCTGGGGCCAGACATGAGGTTTGATTGCTTAGAGCTTTTGTGTAATAAAGTTTTATTAAAGTATAAAGGAGATAGAGAAAGGTTCTGACATAGGCATTAGAAGGTGGCAGAAGGAGTACCCCCTTGCTAGTGTTACAATGAAGTTATATACTCTCCAATGAATCCAAAGAATGTCTGGAGGTTGTAAAGACCTCACCAGACCTACTCCCATTATTTACATTTTAAGATAACAGAATTAGCCAGAAGGTTTAATCCAGAGACTGTCCTCAGGCAGGACTCATTATTGTTATATAATCCTAAGGAATGTAGAGAAGGAAAAAAGTTTGTCTTTTCTTCCTCCTTGAGAATTCCAGACCCTTCTCTCCTTGGGGACCCCTAGACTCCTTATCAACCTGCCTAGGAAATGACTCTTTCAACGGTAAATTGGAAGTGGTCAAACAAAAGATGGAAAGAGTGAACATAGATATTTTAGGATACAGTGAACTAAAATGGATTGGAATGGGTGAATTTAACTCAGCTGACCATTATATCTACCACTGTGGGCAAGAATCCCTTAGAAGAAAGGGAGTAGCCATCATAGTCAACAAGAGTCTGAAATGTCGTACTTGGATGCAATCTCAAAAATGACAGAATGATCTCCAAGGCAAACCATGGCAAACCACTCAGTACCACAGTAATCCTAGTCTATGCCCGGACCAGTAATGCTGAAGAAGCTGAAGTTGAACAGTTCTATGAAGACCTGTAAGACATTCTAGAACTAACACTCAAAAAAGATGTCCATTTCATTATAGGGGACTGGAATGCAAAAGTAGGAGATTAAGAGATACCTGGAGTAACAGGCAAACTTGGCCTTGGAGTACAAAATGAAGCAGGGAAAAGGCTAACAGAGTTTGTAAGGGAACACATTGGTCATAGCAAACACCCTCTTCCAACAACACAAGAGAAGACTCTACACAGGGACATCACCAGATGGTCAATACTGAAATTAGATTGATTATATTCTTTGCAGCCAAACATGGAGAAGTTCTATACAGTCAGCAAAAACAAGACCAGGAGCTGACTATGGCTCAGATCACGAACTCATTATTGCCAAATTCAGACTTAAATTGAAGAAAGTAGGGAAAACCACCAGACCATTCAAGTATGACCTAAATCAAATCCCTTACGATACAGCGGAAATGACAAATAGAGTCAAGGGACTAGATCTGACAGAGCGCCTGAAGAACTATGGATGGAGGTTTGTGACATTGTACAGGAGGCAGGGATCAAGACCATCCCCAAGAAAAAGAAATGCAAAAAGGCAAAATGGTTGTCTGAGGAGGCCTTACAAATAGCTGAGAAAAGAAGAGAAGTGAAAGGCAAAGGAGAAAAGGAAAGATATGCCCATTTGAATTCAGAGTTCCAAAGAATAGCAAGAAGATAAGAAAGCCTTCCCCAGTGATCAATGAAAAGAAATAGATGAAAACAATAGAATGGGAAAGACTAGAGATCTCTTCAAGAAATTAGAGATACCAAGGGAACATTGAAATGCTATGGGCCTAACAGAAGCAGAAGATATTAAGAAGAGGTGGCAAGAATACACAGAACTATACAGAAAAGATCTTCATGACCCAGATAACCGTGATGGTGTGATCACTTACCTAGAGCCAGACATCCTGGAGTTCAAAGTCAAGTGGGCCTTAGGAAGCATCACTATAAACAAAGCTAGTGGAGGTGATGGAATTCCAGTTGAGCTATTTCAAATCCTGAAAGATGATGGTATGAAAGTGTTTCACTCAATATGCCAACAAATTTGGAAAACTCAGCAGTGGCCACAGGATTGGAAAAAGTCGGTTTTCATTCCAATCCCAAAGAAAGGCAATGCTAAAGAATGTTCAAGATCAGATCAGATCAGTTGCTCAGTCGTGTCCGACTCTTTGCGACCCCATGAATTGCAGCATACCAGGCCTCTCTGTCCAACACCAACTTCCAGAGTTCACTGAGACTCACGTCCATCGAGTCAGTGATGCCATCCAGCCATCTCATTTTCTGTCGTCCCCTTCTCCTCTTGCCCCCAATCCCTCCCAGCATCAGAGTCTTTTCCAATGAGTCAACTCGTTGCATGAGGTGGCCAAAGTACTGGAGTTTCAGCTTTAGCATCATTCCTTCAAACTACTGCACAGTTGCACTCATCTCACACGCTAGTAAGTGAAGTGAAGTGAAGTCGCTCAGTCGTGTCCGACTCTTTGTGACCCCGTGGACTGTAGCCTACCAGGCTTATCCATCCATGGGATTCTCCAGGCAAGAATACTAGAGTGGGTTACCATTTCCTTCTCCAGGGGATCTTCCTGACCCAGGGATCGAACTTGGGTCTTCCGCAGCGGAGGCAGACGCTTTAACCTCTGAGCCACCAGGGAAGCCCCACATGCTAGTAAAATAATGCTCAAAATTCTCCAAACCAGGCTTCAACAGTATGTGAAACATAAACTTTCAGATGTTCAAGCTGGATTTAGAAAAGGCAGAGGAACCAGAGATCAAATTGCAAACATTCATTGGATCATCACAAAAGCAGGAGAATTCGAGAAAAACATCTACTGCTTTATTAACTATGCCAAAGCCTTCGACTTTGTGGATCATGATAAACTGTGGAAAATTCTTCAAAAGATAGGAATACCAGACCACCTGACCTGCCTCCTGAGAAATCTGTATGCAGGTCAAGAAGCAACAGTTAGAACTGGACATGGAACAGTGGACTGGTTCCAAATTGGGAAAGGAGTATGTCAAGGCTGTATATTGTCACCCTGCTTATTTAACTTATATGCAGAGTACATCATGAGAGACGCCAGGCTGGCTGAAGGACAAGCTGGAATCAAAATTGCTGGGAGAAATATCAATAACCTCAGACACACAGATAACACCACCCTTATGACAGAAAGCAAAGAACTAAAGAGCCTCTTGGTGAAAGTTAAAGAGTAGAGTGAAAAAGTCGGCTTAAAGCTCAACATTCATAAAACTAAGATCATGGCATATGGTCCCATCACTTCATGGCAAATAGATGGGGAAACAATGAAAACAGTGAGAGACTTTATTTTTCTGGGCTCCAAAATCACTGCAGATGGGGACTGCAGCCATGAAATTAAAAGATGCTTGCTCCTTGGAAGAAAATCTATGTTTGACCAGGACAGCATATTAAAAAGCAGAGACCTTACTTGGCCAACTAAGGTCCATCTTGTAAAAACTATTGTTTTTCCAGTAGTCATGTATGGATGTGAGAGTTGGACTATATAGAAAGCTGAGTGCTGAAGAACTGATGCTTTTGAACTGTGGTATTGGGAGAAGACTCTTGAGAGACCCTTGGACTACAAGGAGATCCAACCAGTCCATCCTAAGGGAAATCAGTCCTGAATATACATTGGAAGGACTGATGCTGAAGCTGAAAGTCCAATACTTTGTCCACCTGATGGAAAGAACTGACTCACTAGAAAAGACCCTGATGCTGGGAAAGATTGAAGGCGAGAGGAAAAGGGGAAAACAGCCGATGAGATGGTTGGATGACATCACTGACTTGATGAACGTGAGTTTGAGTAACCTCCGGGAGTTGATTATGGACAGGGAGGCCTGGCATGCTGCAGTCCATGGGGTTGCAAAGAGTTGGACATGACTGAGAACTGAACTGAACTGAAAACTGCCATCAGAGGGAAAAAGCTAACTGCATGATGACCAGACTGTAGCAGTGACATGAGTTGCTCCATGTGGCACACTTTCAAAAACTGCCCTCAAGAAAACAAGAGCAACCCGACCCTGGAGCTGAAGATTAACGTCACTCCAAATAAGATGATGCTCACCAGACCGTGCACCACCAATTTCAGGATGCTGGTCAGAGCTGACTGTGCTGCTCTGCACGTAGCCACCACCTGCAAACCCTTGACGCTTTCCCTTAAAAGCTCTTGTCCAGATCAGCAACTCAGAAGTGGTTTGGGGGACACCACTCTGCCATCTCCCCAGGTTGCCAGGTTCCTGAATAAAGCATCTTCCTTCTCCCACCAACAAAACTTGTCTGTCTGTCAAACATGGAGAAATGAGCAGCTGACCTTGAGTTTGGCTCCAGCTCCAGCTGGTAACAGTTGTGGTGTATATATAATATGTTGGATTCAGTTTGCTAGAACTGGACGAGGATTTTTTACACCTATACTCATAAGGGATATTGGCCTTTGTTTTTCTTTGTAGTCTCTCTCTCTGACTTTGGTGTCTGGGTGATTCTGGCCTCAGAGAATGAGTTAGGAAGTGTTCCTGCCTCTTCAGACTTTGGCGAGAGTCTGAAATAGATTATAGGCTGCTGTCTGCGAGGCTGCCGTAGAGCTTAGACATGAGGGATGGAACCAAGGTAAGTTAAAATGCTGCACAGCTCTGTACTGAAATTACACTATTTTTTCTTGATTAAGCACTCCTCTGATTTCTGCAAGACTTTGTCTACTTTCAGAGGCTGAAAATGTTGATTCTGATATTTTTTGCAAAATTTTTCCTGCTTTTGTGGAGAGATGGGCTTCGAGAAGTCTCCACCCCACTATTTTTTTGTGTAGTTTTCCATAACTGGCACATGTTCCTGGTGATTGAGAGGCCAGCCCCAGATGTGGGTAGGAACTGGCTGCAGCTCTGGGACAAGTCACCTCACAAGTGTATGAGCTTTGGGGCTCCTCTGGGGTTAAAAATTGAGCAGATAAGTTCTGCATGTATCATTGAAGATAGATGCCAGTTAAAAATCACAAAAACAATCCCTGGTGGCTCAGAGGATAAAGAATCTGTTTGCAATGCAGGAGACCTTGGTTCGATCTCTGGGTCAGGAAGATTCCCTGGAGAAGGGAATGGCTACCTACTCCAGTTCTTGCCTGGGAAATTCCATGGGCAGTGGAGCCTGGAGGGCTACAGGCCATGGGGTCACAAAGAGCTGGACACGACTGAGTTACTTAGCGCACAAAGTGAAGGTAAAGAGCCACAAAACGACAAAAGCAATGACAGATGACAGGATGGCCACGTGGTGCCAACCGTGGCTTCACGCGGGGCCCGGACCCAAGTCTAGCTCTCAGTGTGGCCGCTGGGCAGCGGGTGGCCCCCCACCCCAGCACCCCTACCTCGAGGTGTGATAGACACAGAATCAGGTGGTGCTGGACTGACCTTACGTGGGGTCAGAGGCTTCTGGGTAAGAGCCACGCCATGGGGCTTGCTGGGGGGACTCTGGAATTGGCCCAGCAGGGAGGAAAACCTAAAGCAACACCCCATCCTGGGAGAGGACCAGGCACTGATCACCTCAGGGCCCAGGGTGTGCAGGGCGGCCACCCCACCACACTTGCATTTCGCTCCCCAGTCTGCCCAAGACCCAGATGGGTCAAACAGGCAGGTGTCCATTAGGCAGGTAACGAGGTTTATAGTTTCTAGGGTACTTTTATTGCCCAAGAAAAACTTACAAAACTAATTAATATTGGAATTCAATAAATATGAACTACACAGCGTATTCTGTAGGTCAAGAATTGAAAGTGCAGGAAAAGCTTGCAGGCATAGAACGTCGCCTGCCACATCAGTAAACGAGGGTTTGTGGACAAGCCCTTGGCCACCGCAGCCGCCCTCCTGAGGGGACTCTGGACGGGGAAGCGCAGGACCCTGGCCTCAGAGAGCTGAGGTGCAGCCAGAGGAATGATTCCAATGAGCCCAGACACTTGCATCTTCCCATTCATAGAACAGCACTAAATCATTACTTAAGATGTCTGCTTTTTCTTTAAGTAACAGTAATCTTTTGATGTTCTGACTACTTGGCTTTTGTTGCAAATCTCCTATATGTCCTGGCTCCTCCCTTATCCTCAGAGAGTCTTTCTCCCTGGCTTAAGGCCTCAGTTTCGTCTGCCAAATAAAACATAATTCTCAACATTTAGTTTGTGCATTTTTTTCCAGTCAGCACCAGCAAAGACAGGTTTATTCAGGAATAGCAGAGGAAATGCAACTCAGGATATGCGAACCATGGTGGAACACATGCAAACCCAGAAAACCTGGACAGAGGGAGAAGGGGGAGATAGGAGGGGCGGTGATAACCGGAGTCCATTGGAGGAGCCGGGGTGCAAAGTAACAAGGCTTCTGGGGGTTAGGCCTCTGAGGCTGGGCTGTTGGTGGGGCGGGGGGCGGCAGAGAGAAACCTGCTTCCTCCTGCTGGGTGGGAAGGGGAGAGGCCTTCCTGCTGGAGGTGTAGAGGGACATGTCTTCCTGTTTGGGGTTACCACTGATGCACTGAGGGTGAGAGAGCTTAGCCTGCAGGCCTGTCCCAACTCCAACTTGGGCTCAGATTCCTTAATTAATTCCATGCCCCATTCCTTGCTTCAAAGCAATCCAACCCTGGATGGAAAAACAAGATCTGTAAGATAACTGAAGGGCAATCCATGTAAATCGGGCCATTTGTCAGCTTTGGGACACCCATAATTTGAGGTAGCCTTGGTTGATTGATGCTGACGCCTCTCTTCTGACCCGAGGGTCTGCAGAAGCTACAGCTCAGGAGCACCCCCCAGTGCCCCTCACAAAGGGACAATTGGCAGCGGTGTCTGTGCTTGGGCAAGTCTGTGCTGGCAGCTGGAGGGTAAAGGGCAGTGTGCTCTTGCTGTATTTACATTCTGTTTTCTCTTCATGAGGGATCAGAGGCCTCTTGCTGGTCATCGAGCCTCCATAACACCTTAACCAGAAACTTCCAGGAGGCACACATGGCTCCAGGTTTGCCTGGAGAGTTTTTCCCCTGGCTCAATGAAAACATGATGAGAGGCCTGTGCACAACCCGAGGAGACCTGGGGGCTTTCACAAGGATATACTGGGTTGGCTGAAAGCTTGGTTCTGGTTTTCTTGTAGCATTCTATAATGATAGTACCCACTGGAGAGGAGCAAAACTTACTATCCCAAAGTGTTTCTCTTTGGCATAAGGATTAATTTAGGCTGATTTTTAAAAAAGAAAATGAAACAGAAGATTTGGGAAGCTTTTACTGTTGCCTCCCCATAACGGCCTAAAATAATTTGGATAAAGGGTTTGTGGGAGATCAGAGTCCAGTCTGTGTCCCTGCCTGGCCCAGCAAACATTTGTTTCCCAAACATTTGCATTTCTATTTCCAGGTCAGTTGCCCCCTTCAAGTCATGAAACCCTACCCCAGCATCTTCCCTTGTCTTTAGTTGAAGATGGTATTTAAGGTGAGGGTCTTGGCCATTTCGATGGTGATTCAGTTCTCCTGGGTCTCTCCCATGTATACATGTTGCTAAACTTTTGTGTGATTTTGTCCTAATTGTCTTATGACAACTTAATTCTTAGACCAGCCAAGAGAACCTAGAGGAGAAGGTGGGTGCTGCCGCACGCCAACAACAACTCCAGCCGAGGAGAGTCGTTGCAGCTCAGTCACAGAGACCGCCACCACCCTGCTCGCCGCATTTCTCTGATGGACTTTGCTCATAGCCGCCCCTTCAACCGCTTCCTTTTTCTCTACAGAGTAACATCTTCCCCTTTGTTTCCTGAATGTGTTTACAGTTTTTGCTTTGACTTTCTTGTCCTGAATTGCAGTTATCTGTTATTCCTGCTGGTAAAATGACTGGCTCTTTTCAAGAAGTCTGAAGAGAGCGGAGGCCTGGCCACAGAGCCAACTCACCCTGTCCCTAAGGAGAGGGCACAGCCCCAAGCCCAGGAACTGTCCTGCCAGCATGCCCGCTCCCTCTGGAGCCACCCCAGGTCCCATGAGAAATGGGGGGGACCGTGGGAGGCTCCTCGGGGCAGGCCACACAGGCTGCTGGGTGCTGACCTGCAACCAGGAAGGACCCAAACCCCGCCTAGAGTGGGGACTTAGGACTGGGGGGCCAGTGCCCTTCAGAGGGGAGGCCTGTGCAGCTGGGGGGCTGGCGGTGGGGGCGGGGCTCCTCTGGGCCTGGGGGTGAGGCTGAGTGGGGCCTGGCAGGGGCCCCGAGTGGGGACAAGTGCGCTGCAGCAGACTTTGGCCTGAGACCCCCTGGCTGGGGAAGGGGCCCCAGACCACATCTCTAAATAGGGAAGGGAGTGTGGCTAACACAGGGCCTGACTTGGGTGTTAAGGGAAGTAGAATTCATAACCCCAAATAAGCCTCTTTGGTACATTGATTATTTTAACTGGTTATTTTTAATTCTGAGGCTGAGTAGAGGTCAGCCTATGAGAGACATTTAACGAACAAGGCAAACCTCCCTGTAAGGGTGCCTCTATTGTACCAGGGGGCTTCCACTGTAGCTCAGTTGGTAAAGAATCTGCCTGCAGTGCAGGAGACCCGGGTTCAGTCCTTGGGTTGGGAAGATCCCCTGGAGAAGGAAATGGCACCCCACTCCAGTATCCTTGCCTGGAAAATTTCATGGACAGAGGAGCCTGGTGGGCTGCAGTCCATGGGGTCGCAAAGAGTTGGGCACGACTGAGCCACTAACACTATTGTACCGGGACCAGGGGTGACCTCATTTCCTGGAAACTTTCATGGGTGGAGGCGGCAAGGACTGACCTCTGCAGGAAACCACCCTTATTTCTGTGCTTTTTGGGCTAACCTCCCCAAGGAGGCCTCTCCTGCCCACCGCAGCCTCTCATCTTGAGCTCAGATGGCATTTAGGTGCTGGCTTCAGCATTTGGGGAAGTTGCTCAGCTTTTCTGGGTCCCTCCCATAGACTGGAGGTATATGGGTTGGTAAACTGTTATTTTTCTCCTGTTAAACTGTCATTTTATTATGACAGAGGGGAGTCCCACCGAGAACCTGAGAGGGTGGAAGGAAACCTCTAGCCCCTTCCAGCCTCTGGGAAAGAAGCCTCCCTCCCACTGACACCAGTGTAACCTGACACTCTCCCCTCCTAAGACCAGCCCATTTCCACTTACCAAAGGAAACCCGGCCCAGGAAAAGGAAACTTAGGAGAAATCGAAACTCCTGGGTAAAAGAGGGCCCTCCGAGTGTGTGCTGGCATCTAGACCACAGTTGCTCATCTGGACCACAGTTGCTCCGTCCTCACCATGAACCGCACAACCCAGCTCTTATTCACTGGGGCCCACGGGGCGGTGCCCCCAGCCTATGAGGTGCTCAAGGAGGAACACGAGGTGGCCGTGCTGGGGGCGCCCCAGAGCCAGGTGCCCGTGACGACCACGGTGATCAACATCCGCAGCGACACCGCGGTGCCCGACCACATCGTGTGGTCCCTGTTCAACACCATCTTCATGAACTGGTTTTGCCTGGGCTTCGTGGCATTCGCCTACTCTGTGAAGGTGGGTGGGCACTTGGGGGATCTCCAAGAAAGTGTCTGGGAGCCTGGAGAGGCCCTTGCCCAGACGACACGTGGGGTTGGGAGCCCCCGTGTGTGTTGTTCTGCGTGCATGCTGTGTGTGTGTGTGTACACGTGCAGGTCATGATGAGGCTGCAGGGGGTGCGTGGGGATGACCAGGGTCAGCCTTTTGTCCCCTGGTGGGTGAGGGGCCAGTGAGGGGGCCTGAGAGAAAGGATGGGAGAGCCCTGGGCCTCCTGGAGAGGCTGACTGTCTGCGGGAAAGCAGATGGAGACCCCAGGAGGGGAGGAGCACTCACCGGCCACTGTCGCGCTCAGACTCCAGGGAACAGGCGGGCGTGGGTCCCCGCTGGGAAGAACGGGCAGTGGGGGACCAGCGGAAGAGGGTCTGAGCCACAGGCCCGGCGGTCACCGGGACCCTCACCACCTCTCCTCCTCCAGTCTAGGGACCGGAAGATGGTCGGCGACATCACTGGGGCCCAGAGCTACGCCTCCACCGCCAAGTGCCTGAACATCTGCTCCCTGGTCCTGGGCATCCTTCTGACTATCGTCCTCATCATCGTCGTGTCCACCTGCTCCGGGATGATGGTTTAAGCAGTCTCGGAGCTCATGCAGAACTATGGAGGCCACTAGACCCTGCCCACAGCCCGAGGCAGTCACCCCTTTTTCCTGCAGCCTATACAGGCATCTGCCACCATGAAATAAAAGGAGGCATTTGTATGTGAGGGCGCTGTGTTTTGACCTGGGCAGGGGGCCCTTGAGAGTCCCAGCCTGGATGTGAGCCCGAGCCCACCTCCCCCGACCCCGCACTGTCCCACATGCTCTGTGGCTCCAGGCGGGGCCCAGACAGTCCTGTCTGGGGCCTTGGGCTCGGGCTGCAGTTACTGGTCAGTGGGTTGGGGTGTGGGTTCCTCAAGGGAAGGGCCACGTTGGGTGCAGAACACCCTTGGCTCTGTTGACAAAACAGAGAAGAAAACCCTCAGAAGCCTGCAAATAAAAAGATAGCTTGGCGCCTTAGGATTTGCAGTTGGAGAAATGCAGATTCGGGTGGCAAGTCAACTGTGCTCCAGGAAAGTCCAGATGGCGGGGGTTACAACACAGCGAGGATGGTCCAGAGCAGTTTCGGGAGGTTCCAGAAAGGGGGCGGCGCCAGCAGGCCAGGGTCACAGCCGGCAGCTGACTGGTGGCTAAACAGAGGTTTTCAGGAGTTTCAAAGAGCAGGAGTTCTGGGGGTTCCGAGGGTGGCCTGGCCAGGACGCTGGTCAGTGCCGGCTCTCCTGGCGCCCAGCTCCCTCTCACACCCTGCGGCACGTCCCTCTCGTCACTGTCCTTCACACGGCCCTGCAGGCCCCCTCTGCTGGGAAGGCAACAGGACCACAGCGTCCACCACTGCAGAGAGAGCCCCGTGCTGCTCAGCTAGAGGAGAGGCCCCTGCCCTGCCCCGCCCTCAACATCAGCCCCATCCCTGCTTCAGCCGTGGCCTCCAGACACAGGGGCACTCGAGGGGCAGGGCAGACTCGCCCGCTGCCAGGTGGGCTAGGGCGTGTAGAAGGGCAGTGGAGCCGTCCCCTGATTCCTCATGTGGGTGCCTCCTCCCCCCAGTCTGTCTCTACCCCAGCCCCCTGACTTTCAGAGGCTGCGGGGAGGCTGGGATCCCAGGGTGGGCCAGGAGGGAGCCCCTCTCCCTGTGGGTCTGACACCCGTGAGCAAGGAGGGGCAGCACCAAGGAAGTCCTGGAGCAGGGACGGCTGGCAGGCACATCCCTTGGGGTCAGGAAGGACTGCCTCCAAGGTGGGAAGAGCCAGTAGCCGACAAAGCCCTGGAGTCGGCAGGGGCGCTGCCCAGCAGCGCAGACCCCGCTGGCTGGGCTGGGGAGGCAGAATCTTCCCGCACCAGCAGCAACAGGCAGGGAGCCAGGGGCAAGGTCAGGGGCACACCAGCCCGCCTGCCCACCCCCCACCCGGGACTCATCGGCCAGCTCTGCCCTCCCCCAGCTGGGACCAAACCTGGCATCTTAAGGAGCCCTGTCTTCTGAATTCCTCCGAGGCCCAGTCCAGGCAAAGCAGAGTCAGAGCCTTCTCCCCACGGGCTCCTTGGAAAAGGGACCAGCGGCGCCTTCCGGCCCCCCTGCTGACCCCCATGTCACCCTGGCCACGGCTCCAACCTCCCCGCTGTCTTCCCACTCCCCCAACTCAGCCCAGCCCAGGTCACCCACAGCTGACAGGGGACACGGGACCGTCTGCTGGGAACCAGGCCGGGGTGTGGCTCTGAGGACCACAGCTGCTCACGGCCCGGCCGTCAGCACCCGGGGCCATCGAGGGAAGGTCCCTTAGTTTCCCCTGCTTGATGCCTCGGGCCTCCTGTGAATTTTCAGAAGGTCCAGAGCACGGGCCTTTGTGGCCTGCACCAGGGGGCTCCCACCTAGCAGGACCCTCATCGCAAATGGGTGAAGCTCAGGCGGGCTACACTCAGTGCCACCAGCCCTCACGACTGCTGCCCACCTGAGAGGATGTGGGGACCCCCTAGGGCCTGCCGGGGTTGGGGGTTCACAGGCCAGGGGTCAGGGTCACACATCTGTCCCCCTCCCTGTCCCTGCCTGGGAGACAGTCCTTCCTGGACTCAGAGAGGCAGTCTGCCAGCCTCTCCTCCCGCAGGACTCAGCGGCCCTGAGGCTGAGCCCTCGTGCTCTCATGTGGGACCCAAGAGAGAGTGGGCAACCTCATCTGAGTCACCGTCCTCCAGGGTGGATCCAGACCAGCCTGGCCCCCAGGTAGGGCCCAGTGGGGATGGGGCATCCATCCCCTGTGGGTGCCAGGAGGAGGAGAATCCACTGTGAAGAGCTGCTGACTTCATCGAGAGCCGGACAGGACTGGCCCTGGGCCCCTGAGTGAGCCCAGGAGAGCCTGGGTCCCCAGAGGGCGTGTGGATGGGGTCACTCCCCAGTGGCAGCCACAGGCTGCCGGGACTCCTCCAGCCTCCCAGGGTGACACCCAGGACACCCTGTGCAGGGCACAGCAGCTCAGAAGCTGGGGTGCGGCCCCCCACCCGCTCCCCCTGGGGCGTCAGAGACAGGAATACCTGCCCGGGTGTCTCTTCGCATTGGGCTAGGAGGGGCCCCATCTCCCAGTCTGCATCCCAGGCTCACAACAATGTCCCAGGTCCCCAGTGTCTGCGAGACCCTTCCACCCAGCAGGGCCTGCTGGTTTTGAGGGGAGGAAGGGGTCTTTCCTCTGGGGGTTCCTGTTGACCGGGGTGGGGTCACCAGCTCTGTTCTGGCCTTCTCAGTCAGCCCACAGCTGACTGCTCTGGGCTCGGTAGAGGCCGCCAGGGTCATAGCAGTGTCCCCTCCACAGGAGACATCACAGCAGGTTCACAGACAAGGGCACTTTATTGATTCAGTGGCTGACAATCTGTGTCTATAAACTGCTGCCTATGGCTTGGGGGCGGGGTGGGCCCAAGCCTCGGGGGCAAAGCCACCAAGGGCCACCAAGGACAGTGGAGGCCCTGGACCGCCTCCATGGACAGCGGCTAGTAGCCTCTATTTTTCGTCATCCCCAAAGCCATCTGGTAGACTGCCAGGTAGACAAAAACGAGAAGAACAATCGATCCAATGGTCAGAAAGATGCCCAGGACCAGGGCCCAGATGTTCAGGCATTTGGCGGTGGAGGCGTAGCTCTGGGCCCCAGTGATGTCGCCGACCATCTTCCGGTCCCTAGACTGGAGGAGGAGACGTGGTGAGGGTCCAGGTGACCGCCAGGCGCTGTGGCTCAGGCCCTCCCCTGCTGCTCCCAGTCACCTGATGGGTCCTCATACTCCCGTTCCCTGGAGTCTGAACAGGACAGTGGCCGGTGATACCCTCCCCCACTTGGGGCCTCTGTCTGTGTCCTCACAGAGAGTCAGCCTCTCCAGGAGCCCCAGGGCTCACCCTCCCTTCCTCTCAGGCCCCTTCACCGGCCACTCACACACCAGGGGTCCGGGTCCTTGCAGCACCTTCCTTGTTTCCAGACCAGACTTGAGTTCTGAAGCTGAATGTGAAGGCTGCGCCTTCCCTGATGAGGCTGGGAAGGTGGCCGTCTTGGGGTGTGAGAGACACAGACCCCCAGCTCCACCCCATGTGAACCCAGGCAGCCTTGCCATGAGTCTCCCTGGGAATGATCCCCCAAGCCACACTCTCACACACACGCACAGAGCATGCACACAGACCCATACACACGGGGACTCCCAACCCCACGTGTCGTCTGGGCAGGGCCCTCTCCAGGTTCCCAGACACTTTCTTGGAGACACCCCAGGTGCCTACCCACCTTCACAGAG
The DNA here is from genome assembly GCA_935064755.1 of Tragelaphus eurycerus. Taxonomy (NCBI): domain Eukaryota; kingdom Metazoa; phylum Chordata; class Mammalia; order Artiodactyla; family Bovidae; genus Tragelaphus; species Tragelaphus eurycerus. The sequence goes on along the minus strand of CAKXYN010000162.1, from coordinate 147,134 downwards.
TAGGCGAATGCCACGAAGCCCAGGCAGAACCAGTTCATGAAGATGGTGTTGAACAGGGACCACACGATGTGGTCGGGCACAGCAGTATCCCTGGGGATGTTGATCACCGTGGTCGTCACGGGCGCCTGGCTTTGGGGCGCCCCCAGCACGGCCACCTCGTGCTCCTCCTTGAGCATGTCTTGTGTAGGGGGATCGATGTGCTGAATGTAGAGGGAAAAGTTGAGAAACGAGTTTCCTGTTTTATAGTCTGAGATGTCAGTGGATTCAGTGGGCCCTCCCATTCTGGGTTAGTTTTTATTTCTCGGTATTTCTATTTCCTGTTGTTTCTAAATTGGTTGGATTGTCTGGGACCTTGTTGGGTGGAACGGATGCCTGAGGCCTAAGTGTGATTTTATGGCCCCAATTCTCCCCAGGTGGCACTGCTAGTGCCAAGGTCCTGCCAGCAGCCCTTCTGGCTAAACAGAGGCCTGGTTTCCAACCCGGGGAGATCACTTGAGCTAATCATTAATCAGATTATTGACATGAGACTTTGTCTTTTTCTTAACTGTGGTAAAACACACATAAAATGTACCGTCTTAGCCATGCCTAAGCGCAGCTCAGGGGCATTAAGCATATTCACACTGTGGTGCAGCCACCAGCACCATCCGCCTCCACGACTTGCTCACCCTCCCAAAGGGACACTCCGTCCCCAGAAACACTCACTCCCCTCTGCTGCCCTCCTGCAGCCCCTGCCCCACCGTCTACTTCCTGTGTCAGTGACTCTGACCCCCGCAGGGTCCTTTTGTGAGTGGAGTCAGACAGGATATGTTGTTTGGTGACTGGCTTATTCCACTGAGCATCATGTCCTCAAGGTCCATTCACACTGTAGCATGAATTCCCTTCCTTCTGTAGGGTGAATAATATTCACTTGTCTTATTTTAAAGCTTCCTCTAGGTAAGTTTGGTAACAATTGATTTTTACACTGTTCCTTCTCATTCAGAATAAACAACAGTGTTTTAGGCAGCTTTCGGTGTTTAATATGTTTTATAGCTATTACTCCAATTTCATTTGATATGAAGAATTCTTTAGTCTGAATGTCAGCCCAAGGGTCTGTGGCCGATGAGGGAAGCTGCTACTGCTGCTAAGTCACTTCAGTCCTGTCTGAATCTGTGCGACCCCATAGATGGCAGCCCACCAGGCTCCCCTGTCCCTGGAATTCTCCAGGCAAGAACACTGGAGTGGGCTGCCATTTCCTTCTCCAATGCATGAAAGTGAGAAGTGAAAGTGAAGCCGATGAGTCATGTCCGACTCTTAGTGATCCCATGAACTGCAGCCTACCAGGCTCCTCTGTCCATGGGATTTTTCCAGGCAAGAGTACTGGAGTGGGGTGCCATTGTCTTCTCCGTGAGGGAAGCTACATTTTGCCATAATTATAGACTCACTTTCATCTTTCTGGCAGGGATGAAGCAAGAAAAAACATACTGCACATCACGAGTCCCCATTTACAGTCCTCTTTATAGACAGTGTTTTCCAGTTTTGTGTTCAGTTCAGTTCAGTAGTGTCCGACTCTTCGCGACCCCATGAATCACAGCACGCCAGGCCCTGTCCATCACCAACTCCCAGAGTTCACCCAACCTCATGTCCATCGAGTCAGTGATGCCATCCAGCCATCTCATCCTCTGTTGTCCCCTTCTCCTCTTGCCCCCAATCCCTCCCAGCATCAGAGTCTTCTCCAATGAGTCAACTCTTCCCATGAGGTGGCCAAAGTACTGGAGTTTCCACTTTAGCATCATTCCTTCCAAAGGAATCCCAGGGCTGATATCCTTCAGAAGGGACTGGTTGGATCGCCTTGCAGTCCAAGGGACTCTCGAGAGTCTTCTCCAACACCACAGTTCAAAAGCATCAATTCTTGGGCGCTCAGCCTTCTTCACAGTCCAACTCTCACATCCATACATGACCACAGGAAAAACCATAGCCTTGACTAGACGGACCTTTGTTGGCAAAGTAATGTCTCTGCTTTTGAACATGCTATCTAGGTTGGTCATAACTTTCCTTCCAAGGAGTAAGCGTCTTTTAATTTCATGGATGCAATCACCATCTGCAGTGATTTTGGAGCCCCTCCCAAAATAAAGTCTGACACTGTTTCCATTGTTTCCCCATCTATTTCCCGTGAAGTGATGCGACCAGAAGCCATGATCTTTAAAGCCATGTTGAGCTTTAAGCCAACTTTCCCACTCTCCTCCTTCATTTTCATCAAGAGGCTTTTTAGTTCCTCTTCAGTTTCTGCCATAAGGGTGGTGTCATCTGCATGTCTGAGGTTATTGATATTTCTCCCAGCAATCTTGATTTCAGCTTGTGCTTCTTCCAGCCCAGCGTTTCTCATAATGTACTCTGCATATAAGTTAAATAAGCAGGGTGACGATATACAACCTTGACATACTCCTTTTCCTATTTGGAACCAGTCTGTTGTTCCAAGTCCAGTTCTAACTATTGCTTCCTGACCTGCATACAGGTTTCTCAAGAGACAGGTCAGATGGTCTGTATTCCATCTCTTTAAGAATTTTTCCACAGTTTCTTGTGATCCACACAGTCAAAGGCTTTGGCATAGTTAATAAAGCAGAAATCGATGTTTTTCTGGAACTCTCTTGCTTTTTTCCATGATCCAGCAGATGTTGGCAATTTGATCTCTGATTCCTCTGCCTTTTCTAAAACCAGCTTGAACATCTGGAAGTTCACAGTTCATGTATTGCTGAAGCCTGGCTTGGAGAATTTTGAGCATTACTTTACTAGCGTGTGAGATGAGAGCAATTGTGCGGTAGTTTGAGCTTTCTTTAGCATTGCCTTTCTTTGGGATTGGAATGAAAACTGGCCTTTTCCAGTCCTGTGGCCACTGCTGAGTTTTCCAAATTTGCTAGCATATTGAGTGCAGCACTTTCACAGCACCATCTTTCAGGATTTGAAATAGCTCCACTGGAATTCCATCACCTCCACTAGCTTTGTTCGTAGTGATGCTTTCTAAGGCCCACTTGACTTTATATTCCAGGATGTCTGGCTCTAGGTGAGTGATCATACCATCGTGATTATCTGGGCCGTGAAATCTTTTTTGTACAGTTCTGTGTATTCTTGCCACCTCTTTTTAAAATCTTCTGCTTCTGTTAGGTCCATACCATTTCTGTCCTTATTGTGCCCGTGACTGCATCCATGAAATTAAAAGATGCTTACTTCTTGGAAGGAAAGTTATGACCAACCTAGGTAGCATATTCAAAAGCAGAGACATTACTTTGCCAACAAAGGTCCGTCTAGTCAAGGCTATGGTTTTTCCTGTGGTCATGTATGGATGTGAGAGTTGGACTGTGAAGACGGCTGAGCGCCGAAGAACTGATGCTTTTGAACTGTGGTGTTGGGGAAGTCTCTTGAGAGTCCCTTGGACTGCAAAGAGATCCAACCAGTCCCTTCTGAAGGATATCAGCCCTGGGATTCCTTTGGAAGGAATGATGCTAAAGCTGAAACTCCAGTACTTTGGCCACCTCATGGGAAGAGTTGACTCATTGGAGAAGACTCTGATGCTGGGAGGGATTGGGGGCAGGAGGAGAAGGGGACGACAGAGGATGAGATGGCTGGATGGCATCACTGACTCGATGGACGTGAGGTTGGGTGAACTCTGGGAGTTGGTGATGGACAGGGAGGCCTGGCGTGCTGTGATTCATGGGGTTGCGACGAGTCAGACACGACTGAGCGACTGAACTGTGAACTGTTGCATGAAGTGTTCCCTTGGTATCTCTAGTCTTTCCCATTCTGTTGTTTTCCTCTATTTATTTGCATTGATCACTGAGGAAGGCTTTTTTATCTCTCCTTGCTATTCTATCATCTCCTGCATTCAGACGGGAATATCTTTTCTTTTCTCCTTTGCTTTTCACTTCTCTTCTTTTCACAGCTATTTGTAAGGCCTCCTCAGACAGCCATTTTGCCTTTTCATATTTTTTTTCCATGGGGATGGTCTTGATCCCTGTCTCCTATACAATGTCATGAACCTCTGTCCATAGTTCATCAGGCACTCTATCAGATCTAGTCCCTTAAATCTATTTCTCACTTCCACTGGATAAATCATAAGGGATTTGATTTAGGTCGTACCTGAATGGTCTAGTGGTTTTCCCTACTTTTTTCAATTTAAGTCTGAATTTGGCTATAAGGAGTTCATGATCTGAGCTACAGTCAGCTCCTGGTCTTGTTTTTGCTGACTATATAGAGCGTCTCCATCTTTGGCTGCAAATATAATCAATCTGATTTCGGTGTTGACCATCTGGTGATGTCTATGTGTAGAGGTTTCTCTTGTGTTGTTGGAGGAAGATGTTTGCTATGACCAGTGCGTTCTCTTGGGAAAACTCTATCAGCCTTTGCCCTGCTTCATTTTGTACTCCAAGGTCAAATTTGCCTGTTACTCCAGGTGTTTCCTAACTTCCTACTTTTGCATTCCAATCCCCTATAATGAAAAGGACATCTTTTTTGGGTGTTAGTTCTAAAAGGTCTTGTAGGTCTTCATAGAACCGTTCAACTTCAGCTTCTTCAGCATTACTGGTTGGGGCATAGACTTGGATTACTGTGATATTGAATGGTTTGCCTTGGAAACGAGCAGAGAGGGGATCAGAGGGCAGACAGACTGAAAACCACAATCACAGACAACTAGCCAATCTGATCACATGGACCACAGCCTTGTCTAACTCAATGAAACTAAGCCATGCCATGTGGGGCCACCCAAGATGGATGGGTCATGGTGGAGAGTTCTGACAGAATGTGGTCCACTGGAGAAGGGAATGGCAAACCACTTCAGTATTCTTGCCTTGAAAACCCCATGAACAGTACAAAAAGGCAAAAAGATAGGACACTGAAAGATGAACTCCCCAGTTCGGTAGGTACCTAATATGTTACTGGAGCTCAGTGGAGAAATATCTCCAGAAAGAATGAAGGGATGGAGCCAAAGCAAAAACAATACCCAGTTGTGGATGTGACTGGTGATAGAAGCAAGGTCCGATGCTCTAAAGAGCAATATTGCATAGGAACCTGGAATGTTAGGTCCATGAATCAAGGCAAATTGGAAGTGGTCAAACAGTAGATGGCAAGAGTGAACGTTGACATTCTAGGAATCAGCCAACTAAGATGGGCTGAAATGGGTGAATTTAACTCAGATGACCATTGTATCTACTACTGTGGGCAGGAATCCCTTAGAAGAAATGGAGTAGCCATCATGGTCAACAAGAGTCCGAAATGCAGTACTTGGATGCAATCTCAAAAACGACAGAATGATCTCTGTTTGTTTCCTGTTTTTTTTGTGCTGCTGCTGCTGCTAAGTCGCTTCAGTCGTGTCCGACTCTGTGCGACCCCATAGACGGAAGCTCACCAGGCTTCCCCGCCCCTGGGATTCTCCAGGCAAGAACACTGGAGTGGGTTGCCATTTCCTTCTCCAATGCAGGAAAGTGAAAAGTGAAAGTGAAGTCGCTCAGTCGTGTCCGACTCTTAGCAACCCCGTGGACTGGAGCCCACCAGGCTCCTCCGTCCATGGGATTTTCCTGGCAAAAGTACTGGGGTGGGGGTGCCATTGCCTTCCCCAAGATTACTTCACAGTTACATCCAAAATGAGATGGCATCGCAATGCCTAGACCCATTAGAGAAAATCAGGCAGAACAGTAAAACTTTCTTCTAGGACTTCAGAAAAGAGATTCTGACTATATCTAGATATTCTGTTATTTTCCATCTCTTTCATACGATTTCATTGTCATTTTACTGTCTCCCATTTGTCTTGCAGTAGAATTGATGTGTGCCAATTCCAATGCTGGATAGGAATAATTTGTGTTTGGAACATGAATATGATACATGGGAATAGGTTTAAATGTTTTGGGTCATATAGTTAGCCATCAAAGTCAAGGTCTTAGCCACTCAGTCACATCCAATTCTTTGTGACTCCATGGGCTGTAGCCCTCCAGGCTCCTCTGTCCATGAAATTCTCCAGGCAAGAACACTGGAGTGGGTTGCCATTATCTTCTTCAGGGGATCTTCCTGACCCAGGGATCGAACTCAGGTCTCCTTGAGCCATCTTGAGCCACCAGGGAAGCCCTATAATTAGCCATGTTGAGTTTTCAAAACAAATTTCAGATTTGCTACCATTCTAAGGCTTCCTCTGTGGCTTGGTGGTAAAGAATCTGCCTGCCAATGCAGGAGACGAGAGTTTGATCCCAGTTGAGAAGATCCCCTGGAGGATGAAATGGCAACCCACTCCAGTAATTTTGCCTGGAGCACCCCATGGACAGAGGAGCCTGGTGGGCTGCAGTCCATGCAGTCACAGGGAGTTGGACATGACTGAGCCACTGAGCATAAAAGCCTTTCTCTCCTTGGCTGCTCTGCCAGCCCTGTGCGTAGCTGAAGCTCCCAAGGGTGGAGCACTTGGCCAGCAGGGTCCTGGGGGAAGGAGCCTCCTGCCTGTTCCAGGCAAGAAGAGCGCATTCCCAGGTGGTGCTAGGTCCATAGGTTCGCACAGAGTCAGACACGACCAAAGTGACTTAGCACGTGTGTTGAATTCAATTGTTGACAGGTATTGTTGTTTAGTTCCCAAGTCATGTCCAGCTCTCTGGGACCCCATGAACTGCAGCACGCCAGACTTCCCTGTCCTTCACTATCTCCCTCAAACTCATGGCTATTGAGTCAGTGATGCCATCCAACCATTTCATCCTCTATTGCCCCCTTCTCCTCCTGCGCTCAATCTTTCACAGCATCTGGGTCTTTTCCAATGAATCTGCTCTTTACATTAGGTGGCCAAAGTACTAGAGCTTCAGCTTCAGCATCAGTCCTTCCAACGAATATTCAGGTATAAACTGCTTTATAAAAGGGTGGGGACAAGGGCAGGGCCACAGTCCCAGGTGCAGGACCAGCAGTGGACAGGGGAGCTCGTGGGGTGCCTGTCATGGGCAATAGCCTCTGCTATCCTGCACAAACTATAAAGTCCTCTGGTGGCGGTCAGGTCTGCACACACAAGAACAATCAACCCGATGGTCAGAAGGAGGCCCAGGCCCAGGGCGCAGACGTCCAGGCACTGGGCAGTGGAGAGTGGCTCTGGGCCCCGGGTGCTATTGGCCACCATCTTCCAGTCCCTAGACTAGGAGAGAAGAGGTGGTGAGGGTCCAGGTGACAGCCCGGGGCCGTGACTCAGGGGCCCCCCTGCTGGACCGCAGTGCCCATCCTTCCCCATGGGGACCCACCCCTGCCCATCCCCTGGGGCCTGAGCAGGCCAGTGCCCGGTGGGCCCCCCACTCCTAGGGCCTCCTTCTCTTCCTCCCAGACTCTCAGCCTCCCCAGGAGCCCCGGGGCTCACTGTCCCTCAGCTCTGGCCCCTTCACAGGCCACTCACCCACCAGGGGGCAGTGTCCTTTCAGCACCTTTCTGTTTTCTGGACCAGATTCGATATCTGAATTTATCTGAGTGTGAAGGATGTACCTTTTCTAATGAGGCTGGGAAGGAGGACGTCTTGGGACAATGGAGACACAGACCTCCCACCCCTACCCCTTTGGCACCCATAGCCTTGCCTTGGTTGCACTGGGCAACCAATCTCTCACTGGGAGGGTCCTCCAAGCCGCAGTTTTAAGAGTTCCCTATTTTGGATGTAAAACCCCAGCCCCCCAAATCTGTCTCAGCACGTATGTGGGAACTGTGAGTCCCAACGCACAGTTTCCAGTTGGTGCGGGACCCCCGGCTGCACCATTCACGTGTGGAGTTCTGCTGGTCCAATCCTCTCCCAGTCCTCAGACTCCACGTTAGGAACTGTTGGTGTTTACCATCCGGAGTCAGGCTGGGTCTCATTTAAAAACCGAACTGGATCTTGAAATGAGTTACTTCCAGTTTAAGCTGGAGTGGGTCTAGTGCAAGTCTTATGGGGAATGCAGACTTTGCAAGGTAGAAAAACAAGCAGCAAAAAGCGGTAGTGCAGATGAAGCATTTAAAGCTGCTACACCACTTCCCTCCTGACCTAGGGACGCACAGGTTAGGGCAGGTTGGTTATGGAACTGGTTGTATTGACTCCAGATTGCTCATCAAACCCAAGAAAACTGAGCAGCGAGGTACACCACGAATCATGCACAATCTGCATCAGAGCAGCAAGCCGTTTTGAGGTATTAGTTTGTCTCAGACAGAACCCAAGGGTTAGATACAAGAAAGGAGCTCGCCACCTGCCGGCACAACTGTTTACTTTACATCTAAGAACTGTCCCAGAAGCTGTATATATCACAAAAACGGCAAAGTCCTACTAAAACCACCTAGAACAGAATGGCCATTTATGAGGGATATTCTAAATAGGTAAGATCACATAGGAGGTGGACCTGGAAGCAAATTTCCTGAATCAAAGAAGTTGAATGGAACCTGTGCTTCCTGCTGCAACAAGCCCACTCTCACTGCTGTAGAGGGAATGTGGAGCGGCTGTGCTAATCCAGGGGAAGGGTGCTTGACTTGGCCTCAGTGGTGCTGAGATTCTGCCCATTCTGGAATTGGGACCAAGTGGATTCGGTGTGAGGGGCAGGGGAATGGGTGGAGCTGGATGGGTGAGGGACATATAATTATAGCCCAATAGATTAAAATTCCTTTAAGAAATGAGTAATACAAAGATTAAGGCACATCTGATACAGGTTCTTGAAGGGCTGCTCAAAGATTTATAGGCAGAGGATAAACTGGCTCTGACGAGAGAAAGAAGACGATGTATCTCATCGCTCACATCTTCCAGTGGCAGGTGAAGTGCGCAGAAAAGGACCATCATGCAAGGTGGCCAGTGGCCACCTCCTGTGCCGGGGGCGGGGACTGGGCAGAGGGTACAGTGGAGTGAATGCTTGTGTTCCCCCAAATTCCTACTGAAATCCTAAAGTGATGGTATTAGGAGGTTAGAAGGTTATGAGGGTGGATCCCTCCCTCAGCTCCTTCCACTAGAGAGGAGCAGGGAAAAGTGGGCTGTCTGCAATAAGGGCCCATCCACGCTGGCACCCTTATCTTGGACCTTCAAGCCTTTAGAAAAGTGAGAGATACATTTCTATTATTTATGAGTCACTGGTCTGGGCACTAGCTATAGCAGTCCCAACTCAGACAGAAGGTTTGGGAGCCTGAGGTCTCTCTTAGAGGAGCAGGCTGGAGAGCCCAGGAGCCCTTCTCCACGGAGCGGGCACTTGGTTACATCAATCTCAGTCAGTCAGTTCAGTCACTCAGTCGTGTCCGACTCTGCGACCCCATGGACTGCAGCACCCCAGGCTTCTCTGTCCATCATCAACTCTTGGAGCTTGCTCAAACTCATGTCCATCGAGTCGGTGATGTCCTCCAACCATCTCATCCTCTGTCGTCCCCTTCTCCTGCTGCCTTCAATCTTTCCCAGCATCAGGGTCTTTTCCAACGAGTCAGCTCTTTGCATCAGGTGGCCAAAGTATTGGAGTTTTAGCTTCAGCATCAGTCCTTCCAATGTATACTCAGACTGATTTCCTTTAGAATGGACTGGTTTGATCTCCTTGCAGTCCAAGGGACTCTCGAGTCTTCTCCAACACCACAGTTCAAAAGTATCAATTCTTTGGTGCTCAGCTTTTACAGTCCAACTCTCACATCCAATCTGTCCCTTGACATACATGTGATTCGCAGGCACACAGATGCTGCTGGGCCGTCTGGAGGGAGATGAGACCAGGCTTAAGACATAAAAAGCTCATCCCCCACAAACAGCTCTGGACTGGGGAGGAAGAAGCAGCCAGCCTGAGCGGCAGCTGCCTGAGGGAGGAGGGCTCCCTGCAGCCTCCACCAGCAGGGCCGGGTCACAGCCCGCCCCCCGCAACACACGCACCCCCGGCTTTCTCTCTCCACACTCCGTTTTCTCCTTAGCACTGTCCAGTTCCACCTGGACGTGGCCTGCTTCCTTCTACCGGCACTCACGGGAACTGTCATATCCCTAAGGCTGGACATGGGTGATCAGACGGTGATCTGGGCATTGCCGAGGACAGCAGAAGCCAAGGCGGCCACCCAGCCACAGCGGCCCTGACCCGGCGCCTCCACCCGTTGGACCCCAGGATAGGAGGGGCTCTGGCGGCTCCCCACCGCCCGCCAGCCTGTCGGGTAGCGTTTCCTGGTGAGGGGGTAGCTCTCTGAGGGGCGGGGCTCCCTGCGGGGCGGGCGGTGGGCTCGCGGGCGGGGCGGCGCTGGGCGGGCTGTCATTTGTCGTTATATTTAGCGGCGGGCGATCAGCCGGGCTGCGGCGAGGGCTATAAGCGGCGGGGCGCCCACCCTCGAAGCAGGAGTCCGAGCGAGGAGACGGCGCTGGAACCCATGGACACGTCGTACCCCCCGCGAGGACCCCCGGGCCCCGACACCCCGCAAGGCCGACGGCAACGCCCACACGGCCCTGACGCTGGGGGGCGCCACGACCCCCACCTCGAGACCACTTGATCTGGTCGGTGTTCAGCACCCTCTACCTGAACCTGTGCTGTCTCGGCTTCCTGGCGCTGGCCTACTCCATCAAGGTGGGCCTGGGGGGCTTCGTGGGGGCCCAGCAGCATTTCATGGGGACTGCTTATCAAGCTGGGGTGCAGGACTCTGCTGGGTGTCCTCCAGCCTGACGGTGGGGGAGGCCTGCCTCCCATGAGGGCTTCTGAGTCTGCCTGCTTTCATAAAAATGAAGGGCAGTGTCTAGTCTGTCCCAAAGGACCCAGGGTAGATCGGGCCTTACCCAAGGGGGTCTCTTCTTTCAAATGGGGCTTTTCACACTTGGGGGCTCCTGTTAGCACAGCTCCCTAGCTTCAGCTCCTGTGGTGGCGGCCTCCCAGCACCAATGAGGACTCCCTACCCTCGGGAGTCCTGGAAGGTAGATGCTGGCTTGAGATGGCCACTGGGTCCATTAACCGGAGTGGGAGGGTGCAGAGGCTGCCTTCAGCCCCACCTTAGGCTGAACCTTTTACCACCCAAGACCCCCCAAGGAAGGTCAAGTCCATGTGTCCAGCTGGGGGCAGTGAAGGGAGTGAGTCCAGCCCAGACAGTATCCCCTCAGGCCTCTCCCCTCCATCCAGGTTTTGGGTCCAGCATGGGTCCCCCAAGGTGTGGACCAGTGGCTGCCTGGGATGGGGGTGGCAGGGCCCCCAGTCCCTACGAACCTGTGGAGACCTGGCCCTGCTGCTGGTCCGCAGGCCCGAGACCAGAAGGTGGCTGGAGACCTGGAGGCAGCCCGGCGTCTCGGCTCCAAAGCCAAGTGCTACAACATCCTGGCCACGATGTGGGCGCTGGTGCCACCGCTCCTGCTCCTGGTGCTGGTGGTGACCGGCGCCCTGCACCTGTCTCGGCTGGCCAAGGGCTCCGCCGCCTTCTTCAGCACCAAGTTCGATGACGCCGACTATGACTGACAGGCCGGGCCCTGTCCCTGTCCTGACCAGGGACCCCAACCCCGGGTCTCTACCCCAGCCCCCTGGAGCCCTGACCATCTACAGGGCTGAGGCCCACCCCTGCCCTAAGCCGGGCACCTAACACTGACTCTGACGGTCTTTCACTCAGGCCTCAGGGACTTCCCTCAGCTCCATGCCCCCAGTTGCCTACCCCCTGGCTCTCAGGCCAGCTCCTTCCTCCCCACTCACCAGGCTCAGCTGTTAAATTAAAAAGACCTGGTTCCAGAAAGTGCCTTCTGGGACTGTTCCTGGCTGGGGCTGGGGATGGTGTCTTCCCGAGGGGAGCTACCCTAGGGACCACCACAGCCAAGTCCCCCTGGACTGCCCCCAGCATCTGCGGCGGGCCACTCTGTCCCGCTGGCTTGGCCATGCCAACTGTCCCCTTCGTGCAGGCACCAGGCAGCTCGTGGCTTCTGGGTGGTGGCGCCTGAGTATTTTAGAATGAAGTTGGGGAACTTGGGCTTTTGATCTCTGCCACGCTGTGGTTTAGCGGCCTCTCTTCCAGAACATTTGTGGTGAGTGTCCAAGTCCACATGTTTGCCCATCCTTGAGTCAGTGTGTGTGCACTCGTGTTAAGGGAAGTCCCTGGCCAGTGAGATCTGTCCTTGCCCTGCACATTCCTGTCTGTGGCTGGGCCTGTGCTGACCTCCTTCTTTGTGTCACACTGTCCTGATCTCACATTCCTTTAATTCTGATTGATCTGTGTCCCAGCAGTGGGTTCCCTCCCTCCTGGATTAGGGGGCTGGACAGAGACACACAAGCAGACAGGCACAGTCACACCACCATCTGTGCACACGCCCATCACACACACAGCCACAGGAGCACCCCCCCCCCAAAGAGAGGGAGACACTTGGGGTGAGGACATTTCCAAGTGTCTTTGGCACAAGTGTATGTTCTCGTATCATTTTACCTCCCTATGCAACCCCCTACCAGATCCAGAGAAGGGGGTTGCTAAACACACATGCACACTCTGTGTGGCTGGGGGCGAGGCCCTTGGGGCCTTGCTGTGGCCAGGCCAATGACAGGGCAGGCTAATTGCAGGGGCCTTAACCACAGGGTGGCTCAGGGCTTTGAGAACCCCACCCATGGTCCCTTCCCACCCGGCCTGAGCTGGGGGTGGAGGTCTCTGTGGAGCTGCTGTATTTGGAGCCCCTGGAGTGGTCCCCCTCCTGTGACAGCCAACAGCTGGCCCAGCTGTCTCCACCATATGCCAGCAGTGATGAGTCCCAGCTGCAGGCCAGCGGTGCCCCAGCCCCGTGCCGAGCGTGTGCTGCTCCGAGCCTGCCCAAGACAGAGGTTGTGCTGGAGGGACCTGGGGTGGAGGAGTTCTGCCCCTTCCTGGGTGCTGGTCCTACACTGGACCAAGGACAAGGCCAGTGCTCAGACTAGCATGGACGCAGTGTTTCAACACTAAGCTCCAGGTCTGACCCAGGAAGGGAACAACCCATGCTGGACACAGAGGCTGGGAGCTGGGGTTAACCTGTGTGGTCGAATACATGTCTCCAAGCAGGGGATGGTTTGCTGGTCCCCACAGTTGGTGAGGGGAGCAGAGTGTCCAGCCCATACCCAAGTGTGAGGACAGAGAATGTGCAGTTAAGCCAGGTACAGATGAAGGTCACCAGCAATGCTTCCTGCCCCAGGAAGGGACCTGGTCAAGTTCAGACAGTGGGCTGCCATGGACTGGATCAGCCAGGCAGCACACATGTGTTGCCACCCTGTTAAGGCCCCTCAGAGGGTTGCCCCTTCCCCTGCACAGGTGGGTGCATACACGCACACACGCATGGCACACACGCCTGGGGAAATGTCAGGTTATGTCAGTCCTGTGGACAAAGGGCCGCCTGCCAGCCCTACCTAATGCCTGTGCCCACATCTGGCTCCAGGGCTGCAAAGGCAAGTGTCTGCTTTATGGGAAACATCCGTGGCCTAAATGCTTGGCTCCAGCAGACCTCCTGGGCCTTTGCTGCACTGCCAGCAGCTGAATGAGAGCCTGTGGGCACCCGGGGGAGCCCCATCAAGTGCTGCCTCCATTCTGAGGCCACGTGCACTCAGGAAGCTGGTCTGTAGCTCGGCCACGCTCCCTGCAGCTGCACGCAGGCAGGCCCTGGTGACCCCAGCTCCTCCGCCACCCGTCCTCTCTTCCTCAGGGGCTTCAGTCTATCACAGTTCACCTGCTGGTCTCTGCTTTTGGGAGAACTTGGGCTAACTCTCCACTGAGAACGGAGAGCAGCAGTTTGCCAGACGAAGGCGGCGGGGGGTGGTGGCGGGGTGCGGAGGGAGGCAGGTGCAGACGTGATGGGACCCACTTACTTGTTCCACACGAGCAAGGGAAGGAAGCCTGACTGTTGACGAGAGCCTCCCTTTCAGGAAGGTGCCCGTTGGCTCCTCAGCACAGACACAGTTTGCCCGGCACCGACCGAGCTTTACTTCCCCAGCAGACGCTGTCCCACCCTGGAAGACCCGAGAGCCCAAGTCAGCTGTGCCAGCTGGGGGCTCAGGCCCGGAGCAGACAGCAGGTGGATCCTCGGCCAAGGCTGCGTGCCCAGGCCAGGCAGGCCCAGCGCTGTGGCCCCATCCTTCCCGCTGGTCGGGGGGACAGCAGGTCCCTGCTCCACACCCCACACACCTTCCTTCCTCGAGGAAGGCACGTGACAGAGACCATCAGACATGACCGAAGTGGCCCAGAGGCAAGACAAGCCAAGGACTGAGGGTGCTGGGCCCCCAGGCAGTCCAGGAGCACCTAGGCTCAGGCGTGTGACACACAGACCTTTGTGGTGAAGCTGAGGCCCAGGTCCTAAGTCCTCCCCACGCCCCGCACCCCGCGGTCCTCCCCAGAGAGGCCTGCACCTGCCTCAGTCTTTTTCATAGAACTGGCCCCTCGGGAAGGGCGCGAGGGGGCTGGGAGCAGACAGGGCTGAGCAGCAGAGAAGCGGCCTGTCCATGGGGGTCACTGGGGACTCGGCTAGAGGCAGCGGCTTGAACTCAGGCCAGAGGGAGCCTGGCTGCCACATGGAGGTGGGTGGGGGTCCAGGAGGGCATTGAGAAGGGGTGGGTACAGCCACTCGGGGGCACCCGTGGGGGCGTAGCCAGGGGGGGCACCCCTGGCCATCTGTGGGGAGGGGCTCATGAAGCTTCAGGGCCCAAGGGTGTCCCAGAGCGGGGCCTGTAGGCTTGGGGCAGCTGTTCAACGTCTTCAGAAAGCCTCCCAGGAAGTTCGTGGGGCAGCGCGTGCAGCCTGTGTGGCCTACAGGCCTGACCTTTGTATCCGGCCCGCTGAGCAGGGAAAGCAGACTCTCCGTCCTGCAGGGAGAGGGGCATCGTGGGGCGAGGCACACACTGGGGCTGCCTTGGGTGGGGTCTGGGGGGTGGCCTACCTGGAGGAAGGGGGAGCCGAGTACGTGACGGCCACAGCTCAGCTTCCAGAGAGGGGGCCCAAGGCCCTGCCTGGGCCGTGACCTCGACTGTCACGAAGCCCACAGAGAAGGAGAAGTCAAGCCTGCTCCCCTGGTAGGAGATGCCAGTGACACACACTGCAGAGATCCCCACCGGACACATGGGGTTGAAACTCAGGCCGGCCCTGGTGATCCTTGGGGGAAGGGAAGGTTCTGTGAGGAGGGCAGGGGGCAGCAGGCACTCGCCCTCTGCTGCCACCGCACTCACCTGAACCCCGTGACCCCAAAGAGCACCGCCTGCAAGAAGCCCCCCCATGCCCGTCAGGAAGTTCACAGCACCCGACCCGTCTGCATTCTCTGTCCACACCTGCAGGGGGCAAGGCGGTCAGGGCAGGGCTGGGCATGGTGGGCATGGAGGTCCAGGCTGGGGCCAGGCTGACCTTGAAGGGCTCTGTGACGTTGGCGAAGCTCCTCTCCAGGAGGGCCCATGCCCGCCCTGGGTCCTTCAGCTCCATCCAGCCCACCGCAAACATGCTCTGGGGTCAGAGGACATGCTGGCGTGAGGCCCACAGCACAGGGAGGGGATACTGAGGCCAATGGGACAACGCCAAGGCGCTGTGAAGACCACCACCCCATGCCCCGCAGTCTCCTTACCCAGGTCATGGCGGGGCCGTGGGGGGACGTCACAGCCTCATAAATCTCCAGGTTTTGCCTGCGAACGTGGGGACTCTGGGGGAAGGGGACAGGATACCCCAGGAGCACAACATCTGCCTGCTTCACTTCCTCTCCTGGGGGGGAGGGCAAGGTGCTGCTGAAGGGGTGGGGGTGGGGCGGGGGACTGCTCTGTTAGGAAGGGGGTGTCCAGGGTGGACACAAGGTCCTGTGGGAGGAGAAAAGGGCCTTGAAGGAGCTGCGAGTCCACTCACCAGGCTGGTACCCATCAAACTCAGGGTGAAAGTTCAGTTTCGGGTCAAAGGGCACCTTGATCTTATCGGCCACCACCAGCCACTGGTTGGGGACAGGATGCCCCAGGTCCTGGGCCAGGGCAGCAGCAAAGCGCAAGCTAGGAGCAGAGGTGGCAGGGGTGAGGTGGGGGTGGGGGCAGGGGGAGGGGGCAGGGGGTGAAGCAGGGGGAGGGGCAGGGGGGAGGTGCGGGGGAGGGGGCAGGAGGAGGGGGAGGGAACAGGGGGAGGGGGCAGAGGTGAGGTAGGGGGAAGGGCAGGGGGAGGTGGGGGAGGGGCAGGGAAGGTGGGGGGAGGGAACAGGGGGAGGGGGCAGAGGTGAGGCAGGGGAGGGGGCAGGGGGAGGTGGGGGGAGGGAACAGGGGGAGGGGGCAGGGGAAGGGGCAGGGGAAGTGGGGAAGGGAACAGGGGGAGGGGGCAGGGGGAGGCGGGCTGCAGCCACCACACTCCTTCCCCTTCTCAGTGGAGGCGGGGTGGGGTCTGACCTGTTCTGGACCAAGACGTTAGTATACACAGAGTTGTTGACCCCTGGGTGGTACTCATCGGGGGGCATGACTCCTGGGCACAGAAGGGCCAGATGGTACTTCATGGAGGGGCTTAGGGACCTGCCCTGGCCCAGCCGCCACTGTGGGGCTGGCGGTCACACGTGTCCGCTTGCCCCTCCACTCGTGACCGTCCATGCTCCACATCCCTTGCCTGTCACCCACACTCCCGCGACAGCCATGCTCTCACCTTTCAGGTGGTACTTCTCCTCCTCAGGGTTCCACTCTACACGGCTACACCAAAACTCAGCCACAGCCCTGACCACGTCCCAGCCACCAGCCTCTCGGAAGAGCTCCAAGTCCTGAGGGGAAGGGGCATGTCAGAGGCCACGGTGCCTGTGATTCTAGCTCCCACCGGTGACTGCATTTCTCGTCAAGGCCCGCCCTCTGAGCGCACAGCAATGAAGGCCTGGCTCCAAGATGCTCCACAGGACTAGCCCCAGACAGGCAGTCATGCAGCGTGGAGAGTCGCCCCGGGGGGCACACCTCACCTGGGTGTGACACCTCACCTGGGTGGTGTGGTAGTACAGCTGGAAGGCCAGCACCACAGCCCCGTTGACGTGGATCTCCTGGGTCCCATAGATGGCTTCAGGGCAGACCTCCAGGCCAGAGCCCGCGCTCTCCCAGGCAAACTTGGCTCCCTGGGGGTTGGGGGGATGGAGCAGATGACTGTGTTCCTGGGGGCCAGGGGTAGCCCGCCCCTTTCCCTTCGCTGCCAGCCTTCAGCCATGGAGGGCAGACAGAGGCGGGGGCTGTTGTGGGGCCCTGCGGGCTCTGAGTGCCCACGGTGTCCCTGCCGTGAGCCAGCTTGCTTCTGCCTGGCATCTACTGTGTCCCTGCCCTGGGGCAGGGCCGCCAGGGGAGCCCTGCAGGGCCAGTCGGGCTGTTGTTCCCACTTGCGCAGTACAGGCTGGGAGAGGAATCCAAGATGTCCGGGTCCCACCCACCAAGGGGGCCTGGGGTGAGGGGTGAAGGCCTGAGAGGGGTGTGGGGCCTCAGGCCCTTTGGGGGCCCCTTACCTGGTAGCCCAGGCTCCGGGCATTGTCCAGGGCCCCGCTGAGCGTCCGGATGCGGTACTGCAGGAGAGCCTTGGCGGCCTCTGGGTGGAGCAGCAGGAGACCCGGGAGCACCCAGAGGTCCTGGAGCACAGCCATGGGAGAACCCCTGTTCTCTCCCTGCAGCCACACCCAGCTTCCTCCAGCGTGCCCCCAGGTCTGTCCCCCATGACTCTCTGCCCGCCAACCCCATGGCCGCATCCCCCAAACCAAGACACTCCTCAGACCCGGTGGGCATTGCATCTGTCGGGGCTCAGGCCAGAGTCTGGGTGTGCGGAGCGGGTGGAGGGCCCCGGGGTCACCTGGTCCTGGCTGCCTCAACTTCCTCCATCCACCCTCCCCTCAGCAGCCCCAGGGGTCTTTCCAGAGTACACTGCTGGCCGTGCCCTTCCCCAGGTAGAGTCTCCATGTCCTCCTCGGCCCCTCTACAGTGACTCCTTCCCCAGAGAGGAGTACCCCTCGCCCCGGCCAGAAGTCCTGCAGCTGCGTAGCTCTGGGCCTCTGCACTTTCTGGTCTGACCCCCTCCTCCTCCAGCTGCGACTCTGCTGCCCCCAACAGGCCTCCCCCGGCCACGTCCCTGTGCCTCCCCAGCCACAGCCCCACCCGGGCAGAGCAGAGGCCCGCAGCGTGACGTGGGGTGGGGGTGGGGGTGGCGCGCACCTGGTCCCAGAAGACGTGGCCCCAGTAGCATTCCCCACGGCTCCCATTGGAGAGGCCCCCAGGGCTGAGGCCATGGCAGACGTATCCTGAGGCCCCAGGCTGGGGCAAGGCGCTGAGCAAGTAGTAGAGGGCACCACGCAGGGCCTGGCGCAGGGCCAGTGGCCCTTCCACATCCAGGCCACAGTCCGCCCAGAGCTGGGCCCAGGCCTGGGCGTGGGCTGTGTAGAGAGTGTGCCTGGCCTGCAGCTGGAGGGCCTCTGAGAGGCAGGCCTGGGCCTCAGCCTGGCTGCCACCCACCACCGTCAGGAACTCCCAGGTTGCATCCTCCTGCCCTTCTCCGAGGGTCAAGGCTGGGGGGACTGGTGTCCACAGCATGTGCACCTCCTGCTCTGTGCCCCCTGGCTGCTCAGGGGTGAGCGTGCGGCCGCACAGGTACCTGAAAGAGGGCAGATGTGTCTCAGGGACCAGCCTCTCCTCTGCCACCCAGCTGGCCCCCTGCCCCTCCTCACCGGGCTCCCTGGAAGTCAGGACCCAGATGCAGGTCCAGGTCTGGACTTTCTGGGGAGAAGGCTGACTGCAGCTGCACTGTGACTGGCCAGCTCCCCTTGCCCAGGCGGGTGATGGACACACTGAAGGCCAGGACATGAGGCAGTGTGCGGTGGGCATAGATGCGCTGGGAGGCGCGGAAGCTTGGGCCCTCCAGGGTGTGTGGGAAGGAACCTGGGAAAGGGTGGAGAGGAAGATGGGGCAATTTTCACACCCGCCCTGGGGCCACAGAGGACAGGTCCAAACCAACGGCCTTTCTGGGTTGGGAATGAAGTCTCCCTCTCCCTTCAGTGAGGGAGCCATCTCCAAGCCCCAGCTGTCTTGTTCGGGAAGCAACAGCTACATGGGGGCTGCCAGGCTCCTGCTCGTTCGGGAGGCCCGCCGGCTGGAAGCCTCACAAAGCGGCCTCTCAGAGCCTCCTTTTGCAGGATGCTGGCATCCTGAGTGAGGAGGTGCCTGGATGGGACCCCTGGCCTTCTGCTCTCTTGGAAATGGCGTGGGGTGGGGCGTGGGGGTAAGGGGTGGGCGGAGGGCAGGCAGTGGCTACCTGTGTTAGTGTCCAGAACATAGGTCTTGGTTAGCTGCTCTCCGGTCCCTGCTGGGGCCTCCAGCTGGACATTGAGGGGACTGGGCAGAATGGCCCGGTGGGTATCCCCCAAAGCTCCGTTGTACACACCGCTCACATGCAGTGTCTCATGATACACGCGTGTGCCCAGGTATGTGTTGGTCACGGTGGCCAAGAGCCGGGGGTCACTGGGCAGAGAATGGGCAGTGAATCTGGTGGCGTCCTTGTCAGCATCCTCCATGGAAAGGGTGACTCCGCGGAGGGGCCTGCAAAGTGGGGGACAGAGGCCCCACAATTGGCTGGGCCTCTGTTTTCTGTAACTCCCAAAGCTCTCCTTGGAACTCGACTAATGGCCCCAGAGGTGGAAGGAGGGGCGTGTGCCCTCCTGGGTGGCCCCGATTTTCTCAGGCTGCCCCAGGAAACACCCTCCGCCAGAAGATGCTCACCCCCACCCCCCACTACTGATCCAGGGACCCAACGGATGCCCCAGCTCCCACCTCAGGGCCGCACCCCCACGAACCGGTCCTGCTGGCAGGAAGGGCGGAGCCTCAGCCCGCGGGCCTCACCCTCCTGGAGGCCAGTCGGAACAGGGCGGGGTGTGGCCAGCAGCTGGGGAAGGGGACGGGCAGGCGGGCCAGAGGCTCCGTTTCTGGGTCCGCAGCCCTGCCGCGTCCCTCGGCTCCAGCGGGCGCTGCCCCTCAGGGGCAGGAGGAGAAGCAGCCAGCGGCGGCCGTGCCACCGGAAGGTCCCGCGGTCCCCGCCCCAGGGCCGCGCGGGGCGAGCCAGACGCACGTCCCCACCCCCGGGCGTGCGCGAGGAGGGGCGAAGGGCGGGCCGGGCCGCCTCTGGCAGCCCAGCCTGCGAGGCCGAGCAGAGACAAGCCCAGCTCCAGCTTTGCCCTGAGGCTTCTCCAGGGTGGATCGGACAGCGTTTTCGGCTTTCACCGGTCCCCTCTCCGGCGGCCGGTCCCTTCCTCTCTCCCTGACCGCCCTCTCCCAGGAGAGGTGGGGCCGGGGTTCTCTTCTGGAGCCCCGCCTTCCTTTGTCCTCGCCCCACTGGCTGGATTTGCACCCACCCCTCAGTCTCCATCTTCCCCACGTGCCCCCCTGCCTCTGGAAGCTCCGGGCCCTGGGCCTGTCTGGACCTTGTCTCTCTAACCCCGGCCTGACCCAAATGACTGTGCTGGGACCACTGGCCCAACCAGACACTCAGATTTAGCCTGGCCTTCCTACCCCTCCCCAGCACAAGCAATGGTGACCTCACCACCCCCTACCCAGGCCGCTCCATCCCCACTCCCAGGGCCCCCACCAGGCCCCCTTCCCGGCTCTCCCCATCCACAGGCACTGTGTCCTCTCAGACCAGGCCACCCTCCTGGGTTGGTGCCGGCCCTGCTCTGGCCCCGCAGCTCTTGCGAGCAGAGCCACAGCCACCCTGAGAGTAGTTAGGGTCTGGTCAAAGCCTGCAGCGGTGCCCACCTTACCCGCAGGAGCCGCCCCGGCCCCTCCCCTCTCACCACCACGCCCCCTCCACCTCCCTGCACCCAGGTGCTATCTGGCTTCCCTGCTGCTTCTGCACCATCCCAAGCAGGCTCCCTAGTATGGGCTCAGTGTGTCCCCCCACATCCATCGGTTGACTTCTGATCCCCACTGTGATGGTGTTTGTAGGTGGGGCCTTTGGTACATACGTCAAGAGCAGTCAAGAGTAGGATTAGTGCCTTTATAAAGAAGATATTTTGAGTAAAGTCCGGGAGTTGGCAATGGACAGGGAGGCCTGGAGTGCTGCAGTCCATGGGGTCTCAAAGAGTTGGACATGACTGAGCGCCTGAACTGAACTGAAAAAGAGGCCTTAGAGCTCTCTTCTTCTACCCTGTGAGGACACGGCTGGAAGATAGCCATCTGTACCAAGAGAGTCCTCATCAGACACCGAATTGACTGGCACCTTGACCTTGGACATCCCATCCTCCAGAACTGTGAGAAATGCACTTCTGTTGTTGGTCAGCTATCTGCTCTGCGGTATTTTGTTAACAGCAGGCCGAGCCGCTGTGCGGCCTTTGCACTTGCTGTCCCACTGCGTTTTCTTCAAGACATCCTTAGGTTGACCCCTCACTTCCTTCCATTTTCAAGTGCCCTGTCTTCCCTAGATTGTCCCAGACTCCTTACAGGTAAGAGAAAACCCTTGGCTCCATCCCCCACTCCTTCTTTTCCTTCCTTCACAGCATTTATCAGCTGCCTAGAATGCCAGGTCCAGGAGGCCAAGGCTATTTTGTCTGTTTTGTGGAATGAATAACTGGATTTGAAAATGGGTTATGGCAGGAAGTTTGGGGGACATGAAGGGACTCAGAAGGCCCTTCTGACTAGGGCCTCAGAAGCTGGCGGAGTCCAGCAGCTTTGAGCAGAGAAGACTTGAGGATTCGGGCTGTCTGCTGCTGGCCCTGCCCGTCAAGGCCAAGCCTCCCATCAGAGCTTCCTGAATCCAGCTGTTCCCCCGAGCTCACCCAGGAAATGGGGGCTGTGGCTCTGCCCCATTCAGATGGGCTTGGGAACAAAGGCAAGGGTACGAG
Organism: Tragelaphus eurycerus; assembly: GCA_935064755.1. Classification (NCBI taxonomy): domain Eukaryota; kingdom Metazoa; phylum Chordata; class Mammalia; order Artiodactyla; family Bovidae; genus Tragelaphus; species Tragelaphus eurycerus. The sequence goes on along the minus strand of CAKXYN010000162.1, from coordinate 125,443 downwards.
CACCCGTGAGGATGCCTGGCTAAGTGCAGCAGAGAATGACAGAGCTTAATCCCGAGGAGAATTTATTATCAGCACACGGGGCTCACACTGCCTGTGCCATCACAGCCCCGTTCAGAGCTCCATCTCCTCTCCCCTTAGTCTCTGAAGTCCTCAGGGAGCAACTGGACTCCTCTGGGCACCTTCGGCCCCTGCTTGGTCCCCTGTGGCCAGAGCAGAGTGGCGGGGCTCTGGGTGCCTGTACTCAGTGGGGCAGGGTCTGCACATGGGTCGTCTTGCGCTGAGCTCACCAGGTAGAGGCAACACATGGCCGGTGCTCAGTGCCCAGTGCTCTCAGCTTCACCCTGCAGTGAGAAGGCTGGAGGGTCCCAGGAGAGAAACCTGGGGGGGGCAGCGGTGAAGGTTAGGGGAGGGAGGCCCTCTTCCCTGTGGGGAGGACAGAGACATAAGCTGTCCCCAGGGTGTGGGGGAAGGGACATGTCCTGGGCCTGCCCCGGAGCAGGTGAGGGCCGTGTCTGTCTAAGTCTCCCACCTGCCTGTCCCGGGCCCCTCAGGCTCAAGGGCTGCCCACAGCAGAGAGCACCACCCTCTCGCCCTTGAAATGGGGAGGTCTGCTCTGTAGGGCTGACCGGATTCCTCCCTAGTTCTGGCCTTCAGGACCTCAAAGGGCACTGATGGACACTTTGGGGGGGCTTGGGATGGGCGTCCAGCGCTGAGTGTGTGATGACTAGTCTCGGATTTGCTGTCTTCACAGCTCGCAGCTCCTGCAGGGACTGCTCGCTCAGCTCCACAGAGGTCAGCCTGTAGCCGTGTGCAGAGAAGGGCAGCGGGGTTGGTAAGGGAGGGGGCCTGCGGGTGCAGTGACGGGGAGCAGTGGCAGTGCTGGGCTGCTGGCCTGGGTTGTGCCAAAGGCACGCGGTGGCAGGAGGTGGCCAGTTGGGGACTGCCAGAGCATGGGGAAGGGGCAGGGACTAGGGGCCAGAGCCTTCAGGGCACTAAGGGGGATTTGGGGGCACTGGTCCGTATTCTGGGCATGGGCACCTGACAATGGGCATTTGGTCTAATGGCGTGGTCCAGGCCCTGCGCCGGAGCCAGGGAGTTAGAGGGTGGGGCTCCAGGGCCTGAGTTATAGCGGGGTTGCCTCAGGAGGGCCCTGGGAGAGATTCCTCTTTAAGGTTTGGGGGAAGCCCCGGCACCCACCGCAGCCCAGGGCTGAGAGGCTGCGTCCCCAGCACCCTTCCCAGCCCTGTCTCCACCTGAGGGTTTGCAGGCGGCATCCTGGGCACTTCAGGGTGGTGCACAAGCAGGTCACCGTAGGTCCTGACAGCTGGCAGCCACTGAGATCCAGGGTGGTCAGTGCTGGGATCTGCTGGAGCTTGCCAACCATGTACTGGAGTGCTTCCTGCAGGCCTGGCTGCTGAACCCTAGGGGAGGGCTGACCTCAGGAGCTGCTGTGGGAGCCCTGGTCCCTCCCTCAGTCCCTCCCAGGTTGCTCCTCACCTGAGTGTCTGCACCTGGCACTGGGGTGAGGCCAGGCCCTCGCTCAGCACACGCAGGCCGGCCTCACTGAGCCCGTTGTGGAAGAGGCCCAGCTCTGCCAGGGCTGGGGCCTCCCTCAGGGCCTCAGAGAGATCTCTGCAGACCGAGTCGGGGAGTTTGCAGCGGGACAGCCTGTGGTCAAGAAGCACACGAGTCCGCAGTGTGCGAGCTGCCTGCTCCTGGGGGGCTGAGGTCCAGTCTGCAGACTTGGCTCCACACCCGCCTCCCTGGGCCCCACAGAGCTCTCCTGCACCGTCGCCACCCGTGTCCACACCTTGTGTGCACCCGCTGGACGCACTCCCTTGTCTCTTAGGACACTCTCCACGAGCTTGCTCTCGACGTGTCTAACTCCATATACGCATCCACCAAGTATGGGGGACCGAGCTTATTTAGTTAGCCAGTCCTAACGGTTGGGCAGTGTGTCATTTCTACTTTTTTTGCTATTATAAATAATGCTGTGATGAACATCTTTATGCAGTTAGTTTGGCAGCAGAATTGATGGGTTCCTGATGTTTATGCCAAGTTACCATGTCAGCATTGACACATGACTGTATCTAATTCACCATACCTAATCAGTACTAGTTCGTATAATGTATCTTACTATCTGCTTACTTGGTGGTAGTGAAGAGTAATTGAAAAGATTACATACTAAGTACTGCCTCAGTAAGTCTCACATCAACCGTCTGAGGTGGAAGCTACAGGCTCCGTTCCCTGGGAGAAGACTGAAGCTCAGACAGACTGGCCTGCCAAGGGCAAAGAGGCAGGCAGACTGGCCTCAGAGCCTGCACCCTGAGCACCCTCCACAATTACTTCTGAGATCCAGAAGGACCACCCAGCAGTGTCTAGTAGCCCTTAGCAGCCTTCCTGGGGAAGGGAAATGACAGTCTGGCCTTTATCCCTCTTCCAGAAGCTCAGCATACTCTGCTGCCCGCTCACACAGGGGCCAAACCCTCTGTTCTAACTAGCACCCAAGCACTTCCCTCCTCTGTCCTGTGTGGGCAGAGCCTGCTGATCCTGCCAAGGGACCATAGGCTCTCAGCCTGTCTCAGTGCCCCCTCGGTCAGCCGTCCCGACAGGGCTACACCCCTGCCCCTGCCCAGGGTATCCTGCTCTGTGTCCTTTCCAGGGGAAGGGCTGGGATTTGTTTACTCACGTCAGGCTGTTAAGACCACACTGCCGGTTGGTCATGGCCTCACAGAGTGGGCACAGTGGGGAGCCTGGGGGTTTTCTTGTGGTGGCTCGAGAGCTACGGAGAGAGAAAAGAAGGTGAAGGTCCCTGCCCCTTTCAGTCCCTCACTTCTGAGAAGGACTCCTTCCTACAGTTCCGAGACATTGGAGCTGCTTCTGCCCTTACCCTCAAGCTGGGCCAGGACCCCTCCCTCTTCATCCCGAGCCCAGAGTGAAACCACTTATCTGTGACCTCATCCACCTCCCCACGGAAGCTGTCTGTGCGAGTCCCATGGGACAGGTGGGCCTGTCCTTGCACCTGCAGTGGGTGTCCCCAGCCCCACCCCCTGTCAACATCCTGACATTCATTCTCCCAACAGATGCTGAGCATCTGAGTCAGGTGCTGGGTTGGAATCAAGTGCACAGAAACAATGGCATGAGCTTTGCCCAGGAGAGGAGGGTCTGGTGGGGGAGAGGGGTGTGGGCAGATGTCATGGCATACAGTAGTCAATGGGGGCACTTCTGAGGCCAAACGGCTGCAGACTAGAGAGGAGAGTTTGGAGCGGCTTTGAGGATAGGCAGTGCTCTGCGTGGAAGGAACAGCAGGAGCAAAGGCTCAGAGCACAGCGTGTGTGGTGTATTCCAGAAATCATTAGGAGAAAGCCTCGTGTCGGTGATGGGAGAGGGAGGTTTGCCTTGGACATGGATGCTAGGGTGGGGACATGGTGAAGGCACCCTGGGAAAGAAGATGGACATTGGGAGCTGCCTTCAGGAGGTAAGAAAGACCAGCCATGAAGTCGTGTCTCTCCTCTGGGGAGCAGGTGTCAGGTCTGCACAGGCTCCCCAGGCCCAGGTGGACATAGATGCTCTGGCACACATGCCCCACACAGAGGGCCCACAGAAGAGGGCAGCCCTGCCCTGGAGACTCACGAGCTGCCACCCAGGCTGCCCTGTAGACGCTTCATCAGGCTCTTCTTTTTCTTCTCCTGCGCAGTGGCCAGTCTGCAGCTGACCAGCCGCAGCGCCTGCCCTACCGGGCAGCACCGCACACAGTAGCTCAGGACGGCCAGGTCCATTCTGCTGAAGTGCACTCGCTCCAGCACCAGCTCAGGGAGGCCGCGGAGGGCCTGGTGCACAAACGCGTCTTCCTGTGTCTCGTACAGGCAGTAGAGCAGCTCCAGAGGGTAGTTGAGCTCCTCCCCCTCCTCCTCCTCTGACTCCTCAGTGCCCTGGGGTGCCAGGATCTGCTCTGTCCCCTCTGGTGCCGCCCTGGGGTGGCCCTGGCCCTGGTCCTGCACCCACCTCAGGACACACTGCTTCACGTGCTCTGAAACTGTGCAGCCGAAGTGGCGCTTGATCTCGCACATCCTCTCTGTGTTCACTAGTCCAAAGAGGAAGCGTGTAGTGAGCTTGAGGTGGCTTCGCAGCTCTGGGTTCCCCTGCAGAAGTGCCTCTATGCCGCCAGCAGTTGCCCTGGGAGCCCCTTCGTCCTCCAGAAGGTAGGACAGAGCAGCTAAGAATTCCTGGAAGCTCTGGTCAATGAACTGGTAGGTGACCTCTGTGTCCAGCACGCCTGGCATCTCCTTCTTGCTGAGAAACTGCGTCTGGACCTTGGAGCCGCAGAGCTGCAGGCGTTCCAGGTCCTCCTCCGAGAACCGCGCCCTGCCCCCGAGGACGCCGTCACAGGCCAGGCGGCACAGCTTGCGCAGCTCTCTCTGCAGCTGGGCCCCGTCGGCCGCGGGTGCCGATCTCAGGATGCTGGCCACGAAGAGCAAGTACACGGACGTGGTGGTCTTGGAAGTGCGCCACAGGTCCTGGCCGCGCTGGAGCTGCTGGCGCAGAACGGTGCACACAATCCAGCACACGGCGGGCACGAAGCACAGGGAGAAGAGCATCTCGTTCTCCTTCACGGAGCGGTAGGCGTGCTCCGCCTTCCACTCGTCCTGGAAAAACTTGTAGAAGTACTTCTTCCTGTCCTTGTCTGAGAAGCCACACACCTCGGCGCACTGCGGTGAGCACAGGCGGGCCTGCAGCCTCCCGGGGGCGGCTCCTCGCCTGGTCACTAGCAGGCGCGCCGCGGGCAGCAGCTCCTTGCTCAGCAGGCTCCCCAGCACCCGCGCGCCGCTCGCGGCCTCGTGGGGGTCTCTGCAGGGCGCGGCCTCGGCCGGCTCCGGTGCCAGCGTTTCGTCTACGCCGTCCAGGATGAACAGCAGCCTCTCGGACTGCGCCAGCATCTGCTGCACCGGCGCCTCGCGGTCGGGGCACTGGTCTAGGATCAGGTCGGCCAGGCTGCACGTGCCCGGTCGCTCCAGCAGCTCGCGGCAAGACAGGAAGAAGGCAAAGTCCACCTGACTGTGGTACAGCTTGCCCGCCGCCCAGTCATACAGGATTTTCCTGGCCGCCATGGTCTTGCCGATGCCCGCCGGGCCCTGCAGCGCCACGGTCAGCCGTCTCTCGCCCTCCTCGTCGCGGCCGAACAGGCGGTTGAAGGTGTGGGTGTCTGAGCGCCGGGCGCGCTCGGCCTCCGGCTCCTCGGCGATGAGCAGCTTGGTGAAGCGCTTGTTGATCTTCACTGAGCGAGCGTCCCGCTCCTTCACCTTAGCGTGCTGCCGCAGCACGTGCTCCCGGTACTTCTTCTTGTACTCTGCGGGTAGGGGGGCGCCGGACGGAGGGAAGGGGAACAGCGGTCGAGGAGCGCTGTGTCAGTGCCGCTCCGGAGCCGTTGCCCTCCCCGGCGGGCTCCGCCTCAGTTTCCCCTGTTGCCTCACAACCCCCTCTCCGCGCTCCTCCCCGGGGCCAGCTGTGCGGAACCTCCGAGTGACTCTGAGGACACCCGAAGTGTCCGGACAGCTCGGGGCTTGCGCTTTCCGCGGAGAGAGACCTACCGGAGACGGAGAGCAGCGCCGGGGAGCTGGGGCCGAGACCTGGAAGGGAGGCTGCGGTGGGTCCCGAGGGCCGGGCGGGGTGCAGAAGGGGGCGTCAGGGGTCGGGGCCCCGGGAAGCCAAAGGAACCTGCCCAGGCGGGAGAGGCCGAGGGGGGACCCAGGTGAAGCCCCACCTGGCACTTACTCTGCAGCCGACGCTCCTTGAGCCGCGCCGCCACGTCGCGCACGTCTGCCCTCTTCAGGGTTTTCTTGGCCACGTCCAGCGCGCGTTCCGGCCCGTAGAAGTGGACCAGCAGCTCCACGAGGTCCAAGGTGTCCGCGGCTTCTAGCCGCCCCCACGGGATGCTGCGACCATCTACCCGCTCGTCCCGCAGTTTGTGGCGGAAGCGCTTCAGCTGCTCTTGGCTCAGGTCTTCCAGTGCGCCCAGGAGCAGCTCGCGGGCAGCGGCAGCGCGGGGCTCCATGCTGGGGGCGGTCATACGCGGTCAGCAGGGTGCCGCGCCCCGGTGACCCCGGCCTCTCGCCGTCGTGTCCGACCGCAGCCCCGGGCGCCCACGAGCACCAGCGGTTTTGGCGCGCCCCCATCTATCCAGGTGGCTCCAGGCCAACGCTTGAAAGAGCGCTTTACTGGAAGTGTCCTCTCCTTCCAGGATCGCGACCGAGGACTTTCCTCCAAGGCTTTCCAAGGCTTTCATGCCGCCGACCGACCGCATCGCGGTCTGGTGGCGAAATGGAGTTACTCCCAGGCGGGCACTGGCCGCCGCTGACCTCAGCGTTAGGGGGCGCCTTCCTACCCCGCACCCCCTTTCTGCTCATCCCTTCTGGGCATCCATGTCAAATGTCCCGGGTAAGATGTGTCTGTAAGGGCCTGTGCTCTCCCTTTTCCTGCTTCCCTCCCATTCTGTTCCCCAGGAGCCTGGAGCAGACTCACCACTGGGCCCTCACAGTGCTCCTGAATTCCCCAGAACACCCGTGGTCACTGCATTATTTAGTGGGGACTAGCCTGAGGGCCTTGCACCAGTCACTGAGACTGAGCTCCTGGTGGGGGACAGACCCTACAGGTACCCTCTGAGGGGATGGTGTCCCCAACACCTGGAGTCTGGGGTGCAGTGGGGGAAGGATGTGTCTGCAGGGTGCCAGGTGGAGGACCCAGAGAGCTGAAGCCAAGTGCCTCTCAGAAAGCCAGCACTCACCTGGAGCAGGAGGTCTCTAGCTGGTCTGCAGAGTCGACCACTAGGTCCAGCACTCAGGCGCAGAGGTGAGGATCCGGGAGCTTATCTGGGGTCAAGTCCTAGGGGGATTTCCAGCCCTGTCCATACCCCAGACCAAAGTGTTCTAGCTCAGCCAACTCTGTGATGTCTGTCCAACAGCCACCAAGCTCTCAAACTCAGGGGCTGTGGCGCACGCTTACCACCAGCCTTTAAGAGCTCTGCTTGGTGACCTTTGATTTTTTACTGTTCCTTTGCTCAGTTCACGTCCTCTGAGAACCTGCAGGTGTGGCAGCAAGGCAGGCTGTGAGCAGGAAACGGCAGAGCAAGGTGGGCTGCGTGGAGGAGGCAGCTAGCTCAGAACAAGACCGTAAACTTCAAGGCCTCAAGATAGGTTAATTTCTGAAGGTAGAGGAGAGCCAGGGCTTCCTAGGCAGAGGGGACAGAGGAGGGACTTACATGGTTTTTTGGGGGAAAGGAAGGCTGTCACCTGGGAGCTATGAGATAATGGGACTAGGAAGAGCTCTGTGGCCTCCCAGACCTGGCTTGAGAAGGTTTGAATGAGCGTGTGACCGTGTGGGACCCATAAATGTGGGTTTCTACTGACAGTGTCTGCTTGTGTGAAATGTGGGTACGTGTGTTTGTCTGTGTCTGTCTGTGTGACCGTCTTCATACTGTATTTGTGTGAATGTATCTGTGGTGGGCTAAATAGTAGTCCCCAAAGATATTGGATCCTAGTGCCTGGGTCATCCTTCAAAGGGGACTTTGCAGGTGTGGTTAGATCAGGATCTTGAGATGGGTCGTCACAAGTGTCACGGGATGGAGACAGAGGGGGTTTGGCACAGAAGGCAGTGTGGCGCTGTGGCGAGGTGCCAGGCTGCTGGCTTTGACAGAAGAAGGGGCCACGAGCCAAGGAGTGCAGGGGGCACAGCCCTAGAAGCTGGAGATACTACTGGGAAAGGAAGACATTCTCTCTCGGAGCCTCCGGAGTGAGTGCGGCTAAGTGAAGCTTACTTTGGACTTCTGCCCTCCAAACCTGGAGGAGAATGAATGGGTGTTGTTTTCGGCACCCAACTTTGTAGTAAAGGCTCAGTGTCTTCTTGAGAGAACCTCTGTGAGTGTGGATTTCTGTGAGAGGGTCTCTGCAGAAAGGGGGCTCTAGCATCGTCACAGCCTCTCAGGTTCCACAAACCACCCCCACGTCCAGTCCTGCTGCCTTCAGGCCTTGGGAGTTGCCCTGGGGGAGGGACCCAGAGTCCTGGAGCCTCTGTTCTGCTGCCCTTCCCCAGGAGAAAAGCGTCCACAGAGATGCCCCTTCTATTTACGAGATTTGTTTCTGTGTGAGACAAATAAAACCCCACCTGTCCCGGAGGAAGGCTAAGGGAGAAGAAAGGGAAGGCTCTGTTTATCCACACTCAGGCCTACCCAAGGTCGCCTCCTCACACTCTCCTGCTCCCAGGTCCTGCCGCGTGCCCCCTATACAGGCAGCCTCCTGGGCACAGGCAGGGTGGGTGAGGAGAGAGCCTGGAGGAGACAGTGTCGGCACACACCCTGCTGGGAGGGGACCGCTTGTTCCCACAGAAGCCCGAGAGGGTGGAGCAGAGCGCCTGCCTGCTGTGCTCAAGCAGCCCCCTCGGGCCAGGCCCAGAGCAGGGACAAGACTCTCCTTCCATACTGCAGTGTGGGCAGTATCCAGCAAAGCAGAGGAGTGGGCAGGGTCTCCTTGGAGTTGAGTCCTGGAGACAAGCCCTGAGCAAAGTCTGGCCTCAGCTGCCAGAGGGACCACTGTGAGCCCTGGGTGAGATCCCAGATGCTTCACCTCGCTGGCCCCTCTCTCAGCCCATCTGATATGCTGGGATTCTGCAGAGGGGGCTTTGCCAGGGAAAGCAACAGCCTAGACCACAAAAGCAGATGGTTTAGAGCTCAGCTGTGGACAGAATCTGGCCCTACACAGCTGTTGGGCATCTCGGGGCCCCTGGCCACAGCCCTAGTCCTGATCCCCTCCTTGAGCCCCTTCCTGACCCCCTTCCTGATTTCCTAAAGGAAATCCGTCCTGAATATTCATTGGAAGGACTGATACTGAGGCTGAAGCTCCAATATTTTGGCCACCTGATGTGAAGAACTGACTCATTGGAAAAGATCCTGATGCTGGGAAAGACTGAAGGCAGGAGAAGGGGACGACAGAGGATGAGATGGTTGGATGGCATTACCGACTCAATGGACATGAGTCTGAGCAAACTCCGGGAGTTGATGATGGACAGGGAGGCCTGGTGTGCTGCAGTCCATGGAGTCGCAAAGAGTCGGACACGACTGAGCAACTGAAGTGACTGACCTCCTCCTGGGACCCCTCACGGAGCTGCCGCACAGACAGACGTCACACACAGGCCACACGTCACACACAGGCCACGGCTGTTTCTTCTAACTTCACTCGTTCCTCCTCACGGTACGAATTCTAGAAAGTGAGTTCTCTGCAAATGAACCATCTCCCTTTCACTGTTTTAGACGGACTACCTGAGATCAAATCCTGGCCCCACAGTCCAGTAGCTGGATGACGTGGACAAGTTACTTAACCTCTGGGCCTCCGTCTCTTCTGCAGAATGGCTCGGTGCTGGCACTTCAGTGTCGAGGGCTGAAGGGAGCCGAGCTGGAGGGAATGTGTCTGCCGCCTTCTAGGTGTGCTCTTGTCATCACTTATCTTCTGCGGGTGACCTCTCACCATGAAGCCATGTCTTCTGGGGTCACCAAGAATGTCCATATCTCTAAACTCCAGTTCTGATTCCACTTCACCTCTCCCCAGCACTTAACACCTGACCATGAACTTTTCCTCAAAATGTCCTTTTCCTCTTGTCAAAGGCACAAAGACAGCCGTGGGGCCCAGGCAGCGTCTGTCTGGTGTGTTCGGCCATAGCCAGCCTCGGGGGGCCCCGGGCCCTGTGCTGTGAGGGTGCCAAGGTCAGCCTATCTCCTGAGATGGACTCTCCCTCAGTGGACTCTGTGCCCCCATAAACTCTCAGCACCTGCTGATAACAGCCCTGGAAAAGCCTTTGATAACAGGAACCAAGGTTTCCGGGAATCTTTGCCACGATGTGAGATGTGGAAGAACGGGTATGAGGAGAAGGAGAGGAGAAGGGGATGACAGAGGATGAGATCGTTGGATGGCATCACCAACTCGATGGACATGAGTTTGAGCAAGCTCCAGGAGTTGGTGATGGACAGGGAGGCCTGGTGTGCTGCAGTCCATGGGGTCACAAGGAGTCAGACATGACTGAGCGACTGAACTGAATAGAGGGAGGTTGGATATTGTCACCCTGCTTATTTAACTTACATGCAGAGCACATCATGAGAAATGCTGGGCTGGGTGAGTTATAAGCTGGAATCAAGTTTGCTGGGAGAAATACCAGTAACCTCAGATATGTGGATGATACCACTCTAATGGCAGAAAGTGAAGAGGAACTAAAGAACCTCTTGATGACGGTGAAGGAGGAGAGTGAAAAAGCTGGCTTAAAACTCAACATTCAAAAAACTAAGATCATGGCATCAGGCCAGGTGTTACTCATGGGGCCATTCCCAGCCGGAGGAAGTATGGGCCACATTTCCAGCCTAAAGTCCATCACCAAAGATTGCTCTCCCAAGACCTACCTGTGGTCTGACCACAGCAGTGCCCTGACCTTGAGAGTATGTCAGGGACCAGCATGGCTCAAGTCTAGCAAATTTGCATCAAAATCCAGCAGCTGGTGATGCTGGTGCTGCTATTCCTGGCTCAGGAGAGGATGGTTTCAGTTCAAGGTGCAGCAGACAATTGGATTTAGGTCCGAAGTCCCTACAGATCCCAACAGAACCCTCCTGAAGCTGGATAGCCTCACGGCTCAGGCTCACAGCCACATCCAGAATCATCTGGGTGGTGCTGGGGGCCTCCAAACACAGTGCCCTCTGGGCTTCAGCTCCTCTGAGGGCCCCATCACAGCAGGATTTTTCTTGAAGAGACTCTCAGAGCCTCTCCCACTGCCTGAAGTCCGGTGCTCAGGGCAGTGGCTGACAGTCCTGTCTCCCCTCTCTGTGTCCCCTACCCGCTGTCCGCGTGCATCACTCCCTCTCTCCTCTGCCCCCCTGTGGTCCCCCAGCACTGTAACAGCCATGTCACTCCAGGGGTCACAGACGGACCAGAGGTGGCAAGCCCTGCCAGCTGCGGACCCAAGACCCATGTTGCCCTTCTCCTGCAACCCTGTGACTAGTTCAGTGTCACCCTATAAAGTCTGATTGCCCAAGACAGCCATGGGACAGCGCCTTGGCCAATGAGCGGGGAGAAGAAGCTGCTTGACGAGTGGCGGGGAGCCAAGAGCTGCTGGTGGGGAGAGCAGATGAGCCAGTGCAGCCTTTGGTCTTGCCCCCTCCCTGCCCCGTGTCCGGTGTGGCCGTGGGCACAGAGCCTGGAGGTCAGGAGTGATGCTCTTGCGAGGATGGAAACAGCTCTCTGAGGGCAGAGGACCAGGAGGAGAAAAGGAGCCTGGCTGGGGGACACCCAGCTCTGAGCTTGCCTCCCGAGCCCTTGCTGGGTGGGAACCCCTCCCCTGTGGGTCTCTGTCCCACGTGGCCCCCAGGCAGCGTCCCTGATGCTCAGAGACCCATCTCCGAGGCAGTTCTTGCTCAGACTCCTTTCTGATGCCTGTGTCCCCAGCAAGGCCCTCCACTGCTTTGTCTCCCGTAAAGAGCAGACCCAGCCCCCTGCACCCTGGTACAGTGCCTAGGAATGCCCTCTTCTTCTCCCCAAGAGCAGACGGGAGGCTCCTTCCCCCAGGATTCTGCTGGCCAAATACTTCACCCTATGCAGAGAAGCCAAGGAGAGGGGCTTACAGGGGCCTTTAAAATAAGTCAAATGAGTATTATTCACCCTTCAGAAGGAAGAGAATTCATGCTACAGTGTGGATGGACCTTGAGGACATGATGCTCAGTGGAATAAGCCAGTCACCAAACAACATATCCTGTCTGACTCCACTCACAAAAGGACCCTTGGGGGTCAGAGTCACTGATACAGGAAGTAGATGGTGGGGCAGGGGCTGCAGGAGGGCAGCGGAGGGGAGTGAGTGTTTCTGGGGATGGAGTGTCCCTTTGGGAGGGTGAGCAAGTCGTGGAGGCGGATGGTGCTGGTGGCTGCACCACAGTGTGAATATGCTTAATGCCCCTGAGCTGCGCTTAGGCATGGCTAAGACGGTACATTTTATGTGTGTTTTACCACAGTTAAGAAAAAGACAAAGTCTCGTTTCAATAATCTGATTAATGATTAGCTCAAGTGATCTCCCTGGGTTGGAAACCAGGCCTCTGTTTAGCCGGAAGGGCTGCTGGCAGGACCTTGGCACTAGCAGTGCCACCTGGGGAGAATTAGGGCCCTAAAGTCTGATCAGGCTTGGGGGGCTGCTGAGTGCCCACCCCATGACTTCCTCCATCTGCGAACTGGGCTTGTAAGAACACAGATCCCCTGGTTGTCTTGCTGCCGCTCTGGGGGCCTCCCACCATCACGGAGTCCAAGTCTTTGGCCACAGCCCCACTTGCGAGGAGGGAAGGGCAGGCCCTTCCCTGACAGACCCCCAGGTTCATGCTGGTATCTGCTTGTATGTGTGTGGGGGTGTCTTGCTCCTCAGCCCCTCCATAGGTGGGGCTTGGTGGAGGATCATGGATGAGGTTCTTCTTCCAAAGGTGGTCTGGATTCATCAGGTGGATGAGGGGCACCATCCAGATTCTCGGGAGGCTCAGGAAGGACCGGATGGCTGGCAAGTGCCCTGAGCCAGGGGGCACAGAGACAGGGCTGCCCTCCGCACGAAGCTCTTCTTTAGGAAGGGGTTGCTGAGAGTCCCTGTCATCTCGCAGGGCTGGGGGCTCTCCTGGCCGCGGAGGCCATGGAGGAATGGGAACAGGGAAGCCCCTGGAGCCTTGCTGCAGCAGTGGGGAGCCCCTCGCAGGCCTCAGCTCCTCTCGCAGACCAGGGAGGGGCCTTTGTCCCTGAAGCCCCACCCCTGCCCGTGGCTCATGCTCTGCTGTGGTCTGTGGGCTCACCCCAACCTGGCACACACACCTGTGAACACCTGCTTTCCCTGGGCAAGGCCCACAGCACAGCTCTCATGTGGGCGCGCAGAGTGGGCACAGTGTATCACTCACTTCATCCACCTCCTGCTCAGATGTCCCTCCCCAGAGGCCTCCAGCCACCTGCCTAAACAGCCTCCTTCCACTCTCCTCCTCTCATCCTTGACCAGGTGTCAAGGGGGCCAGCGGGGTCTTGTGCACAGCATAATTCTTAGTTTTGCAACTCACTGGCCACTATGGGACCCTAGAAACGCTCTTGACATTCCTGTGGCCAATTTCCTTCATCTGGTTCATCTGAACTTCTTGGGAGTGTGAGCTTAAAGGGAGGAAATACAAGTAAAAATAGTTTAAAGCCCCTAACTCACATCACATACAGTAACTAACTCAAAGTGAACCAAACAGCTAAATTTAAGAGCTAAAACTATAGAACATAGGAGAAAATCTTCATGATCTTGAATTTGGCAATGAATTCTTAGATAACGACAGCAAAAGCATGAGCAATAAAAAAAAAATTTTTTTACTTCATCAAAATTAAAAACTTCTGTGCACCAAAGGATACTATCAAGAGAGTGAAAAGACACCCACAGAATGGGAGAAAGTATTTGTAAATCATATATCTGATAAGAGATTAATACCTAGGATATATAAAGAGTTCCTATTGCTCTTTAAGTTAAAAAAAACCCAAAAAAGTCCAATTAAAAAATGGGCAAGGATTTGAATAAACATTTCTCCAAAGAAGGTGTACCAATGATCAATAATCACATGAAAAGATGCCCCAAATCATTAGTCATTGGAAAAATGCAATTGAAAACCACAATTAGATATCACCTCCCAGGTGGCTCAGAGGTTAAAGCATCTGCCCACAGTGTGGGAGACCTGGGTTCAATTCCTGGGTTGGGAAGATTCCCTGGAGAAGGAAATGGCAACCCACTCTAGTATTCTTGCCTGGAGAATCCCATGGGCGGAGGAGCCTGGTGGGCTACAGTCCACGGGGTCGCAAAGAGTTGGACACGACTGAGCGACTTCACTCACATCTACTAGAATGACTTCTAGTTTTTAAAAAAGAAAATGGAAAAAACCTCAAGTGTTGTTGAGGATGTGCACAAATTTGAATCCTTGTGCATTGCTGGTGGGAATTTAAAATAGCACAGCCACTGTGGGAAATGGTTTGGTTGTTTCTCCAAAGACTCAAAAGAGTTGAAAATAAGGACTTGGATGGATACTTGTACACGAATGTTCTTAACAGCATTATTCACAATTGCCAAAAGATAGAAACAAACCAAGTGTCCATCGATAGATGAATAGATAAAATGTGATGTGTAATACAATGGAATCTTATTTAGCCGCACAGTGGAATGGAATTCTGACATAGGCTACGACAGGGTAAACCTTGAAAACACTCTCAGTGCAATAAGCCAGACACAGAGGGCAAATACGCACAATTCCACTTACATGAAGTAAACAGAACAGGTAAATTCTTAGAAAATAGACTAGAGAAGTTACAGGGGCTGGGTGGGGGGAGGGAATGCGGATGGTGATGAACGGGTTTTGGAACAGTGGTGGCTGTAACACAATGTCGTGAATGTAATTAATGCCACTGAATCTTACGCTTCACAGTGGTTAAAATGAAACATTTTGCATTAGGTATCAGATCAGATCAGATCAGATCAGTCGCTCAGTCGTGTCCGACTCTTTGCTACCCCATGAATCGCAGCACGCCAGGCCCCCCGTCCATCACCAACTCCCAGAGTTCACTCAGACTCACGTCCATCGAGTCAGTGATGCCATCCAGCCATCTCATCCTCTGTCGTCCCTTTCTCCTCTTGCCCCCAATCCCTCCCAGCATCAGAGTCTTTTCCAATGAGTCAATTCTTCTCATGAGGTGGCCAAAGTACTGGAGTTTCAGCTTTAGCATCATTCCTTCCATTAGGTATGTTTTACCACAATAAACAGAAGCACCTGCCCCATAGCCCCTGAACATGTGGTGTGGAGTGACGGGAACAAAATCTCCTGCCTGGGAGGAGCGTGCACCCTTGTTGGGGAGATAGAAAATAAACAGGATCAATCAGTAAACTACACATGAATTAAACAGTGCCAAGGACAGAGCAGAGCAGAAAGAGGAGACAGGAAGTGGGTGCACAGGTGGACGTGGGGGACGTCACAGGGCAGTGCACGAGCACCCCGGCCCGGAGACAGCTGTGCTGAGGTCTGGCGGGCGCCGGCCTCTTCAGGACACAGGTAGCTGTGCAGGGAGAGGAGGTCTGAGGCCTGCTGCCAGGGGAGGGGCTGCTGCCGGGACTGGGGGCCAGGAGGGCGAGGAGGGGGACACTTTCCACACAGCTGACGGAGCCGCAGGGGGAGTGCTGAGGCAAGGGGAGGGCAGAGGTGGGGGAGGCCCCCTCAGCCCCCAGGAGGCCTCCCCTCCAGTTCACTCCCCTGGACTTTGCCCACCAGGACTGCCAGCTGCGAATCCCAGTCTTCCAGAGTCCCTTGTCCCTTGTGTCCACTGGCTCATAGGCCATGGCAGCCACTGTGGTCCTACGAACACCCTGGACCTCCCCTCTCCACGGTTCTCACTTGGATAAATTCTAACTGACCCTGTCTGACCTGTGGCACTGAGGGCAGCTGGAGAAAGACTGGAGAGGTCACTGTACCCCTGCCAGCTGGGGTGGCCAGACACTCACTGCCTCTGCACCCACGGTCCTCACCCCCCACCCACACCGCGGGCTCCTGCCGTGCTCTGGGCCCCACCCTCTCCCTGCCTCCTTTTCCTGTTGGCCATCTGTATGTCTTCTTACACTTAAAAAATTTTATTGGAGTGTAGTTGTTTTACAGGGTTGTGTTACCTTCTGCCGTGTGGGCCCAGTCACTCAGTTGTGTCTGATTGTTCGTGACCACATAGACTGTAGCCCGCCAGGCTCCTCTGTCCATGGGATTCTCCAGGCAAGAATACTAGAGCAGGTTGCCATTTTATCCTCCAGGGGATCCTCCCAACCCAGGAATCGAACCTGAGTCTCTTGCATCTCCTACATTGGCACACTGTGCCACCTGGGAAGCGCTGTGCAGATATGCATCTGCTGTGCATAATCTGTGTCTCTTCTTTGGGAAAATGTTTCTTCAGATCCTCTGCCCATTTTTAATTGGATTATTTGTTTTTTCACTATTGAGTTGTATGAGTTCTTCATGTATTTTGCATAGTAACCCCTTATCAGATATATGATTTACACATATTTTCTTTCATTCAGTAGATTGCCTTTTCATTTTGTTGATGGTTTTCTTTGCTGTGCAAAAGCCCCCACTTGTTTATTTTTGCTTTTGGTGTCAAATCCAAAAAAATCATCACCAGATGTCAAGGAGCTTACCCTGGTCTGTTTTTTCTTCTAGGAGTATTATGGCTTCAAGTGTCACATTCATGTTTTAAATACATTCTGTGTTAATTTTTGCAAATGGTGTAAGATAGTGGTTCACTTTCACTTTTTTGCATGCATCTGTTCCGTTTCCCCAACACCTTTCATTGGGGAGACTGTCATCTTTCTTCATTGTATATTCTTGGCTCTTTTATCATAAATTAATTGACCACTTGTATGTGGGCTTTCTATTCTCACTGGAAACAGGCTGGATTTGACACTCAGGCCGCAGTTTGTCAACGCCTGAGACTGTGTGTTGTTTGAGCCCGAGTTCTGTCACACAGAGTAACGCGAGTGGCTGCCTCCGTGTGGCCGTGCGTCTTGGTTCCTTTTCGTTGCTGAGTCGTAGCTCATATGTGGATATTATAGGACACTTTTAAACTTAGTTTGTTCATTTAATAACTGTTATGCTTTGGATGTCTTTTCATGCTGGTGAAAGTGAAGTCACTCAGTCGTGTCCGACTCTTTGCAATCCCATGGATGGTAGCCCACCAGGCTTCTCTGTCCATGGGATTTTCCAGGCAAGAGTACTGGAGTGGGTTGCCATTTCCTTCTCCAGAGGGTCTTCCTGACCCTGGAATCAAACCCAGGTCTCCTGCATTGCAGGCAGACGCTTTACCCTCTGAGCATATACCTCATTCTTTGTAGCTTCATCATAGTTGCTTGTGGTAGTGTAACCACGGCCCTGTTAATAAACACTGGATTAGTCCACCTCCCCTGCTCTAGAGGGCTGACGTATGATGTGCAGATCAGGAAGCTGTGTATGTCTCTTTCACTCAGAATCGTGGCACCAATCCTGATGGCAGGCAAGGGTGGGAGATGCAGTCTCGCCTCGTGTCAGGAGGGCAGGAGCATTGTCAGGAAACATTTAACAGGAGGCTTCCTGTGTGCTGTTTTGGATCTGTCAGGAATTCTCTGCTCCTTATTAATTCCTGAATATTCAGGAATTAAGAGGAGAGGCAAGCCTCTCCTGGGACTGAGGAATCCAGGCATTTCCTTCATTAGCATTTCTATATGGTGATAAGTACCCTCTTCCTTCTTGTGAACCATATGGTAAAAGTGTTTACAAATCTCTCTCTTTAATATGGATTGCCTATGTTTTGTAAGTCTGGGATTTTAATCTTTCTCTTTGCTGAGAATAACTACTTTGTAAGATGGTATATATGCCCACACCATGTTGATTAAAACCTTTGCTCCATCAGAGCTCTGGTCCCCTGTCTCTCTCTCTCTTTTTCAGGCTGATCCCCTGGAGTGCAGAGGCCCTCTGAGTTCACTTTCCTGCCCGGGCTTCTAAGACCCTCTCGAGAAGGTGCTCTGCGTCTTCACCCCATTGAGAGGGCACTGAGGCCTCCGTGAACAGAGCAAGTCCCGTGTCAGGGGCTTTGTTGGTTTTCTGTGTAAACCAAGGAATATCAGCCTCTTTCTCTCCTTTACTTTCTTATCGTTGACTCCGGACCACCAAGTTCCGGTCCATTAAAGGATCTCAACAAGTGGCACCCAGATCAGGGACTTGGTACACATAGGCAGATTCTCGGACAGAGTGACCCCAGGGCCAATTGAGGCCGATAAGTACTAAGACATGGGTAATACAGCTGGAAAGCCCCATCACTTTTCTACTTTACTTCATCACTTATTTAAAGTTCAGAGGTCTAATGAAACATGCGCTGATTTTTTAGCTAGATTAGAAACCGCTATTTCCTGTACGGTAATTGGAGAAGAAGCCAAAAGGCAACTAGAGAAATTACTTGCTTATGAAAATGCAAATCAGGAATGTCAAATAGCTATAGCTCCAATTCGTGAGACAGGGACTATTATTGATTATTTGAAGGCTTGTCACAATCTAGGACTGGAAACTCAAAAGATGCAAATGGTAGCTGAAACAATAGCTGATGCCTTAAGAAAGGGAAATAAAAGATGCTTTACATGTGGAAATAAGAACCATTTAAAAAGGGACAGCCCTAAGAAAGCTAAAAAAAAGGAAAGAAAAGAAAAAATATATAAAAATAAAAAACCTCCAAAAATCTGCCCTTGCTACCGTAAAGGAATGCATTGGGCCAAAGATTGTAAATATAAATCTGACATTGAAAGAAAACCTATGCTGGAGAACTCCAAGCAGGGACTCCCCAGGTCCCCTTCAACAAAAACCTGGGGCAAATTCCATCTTTTACCTGAAACCCTCAACGTCTGACCGTGCTGCCATCGATATACCAGCTTTGTTTTTAGAATGAGCTCTACTTAAATTCAAATTCACGTGAACTGAAAAATATTAAATATATATGTTTATTTAAATATAAATATAATTTAAATATAATTGCTTGTTAATCTAATTAAGACATGTCTTAAGTCATCAACATTATATAATATTTTTATTATGCCTAGTTTTAAGATAAACTAAATTTGTCAACAAAAAGGTAACTCTTTATACATATATATATAAATATATAAATGAGATAAAAACTTTTAGATAAACTCTATTAAAAATAATTGTATTTTTAATAGAATAATCTATTATTATAATCTGTTATTATAATCTAAAATAATCTCTTAAGATTGGGATAACTTAAATTTCTAGAGTTGTACTAAACTAAATAATAAAAGTTTATTAAATAGCTAGGTCATTTCCAAATAAAATAAGATTTTAAAACATTAATTAGTAAACACTAACTTCCTCTTACAAAAAGTTTTTCTTACAGAAAAACTAAAGAGATTTTAAACTATTAATAAATATATAATGTATAATATATTGATATATATAAATATAAACATATATAATAAATATATATTATAATATGACATAAAAATATATTCACCAATCTATAAAATGCTAATATACAAGACACTTCATAGTTGCTAAGGAAAAGTAAGATATATGCTTTTAATAAAAAGATATAAGATATGACAAACTCAGATATACATTCTACATTTTCCTGAGGGCCACTGCTCATTTAACAAACAATATAATTATTAAAATAACCTGGGGATATGACAAGCCTATTTGGACAGAGCAGTGGCCCCTCACGAAAGAGGAATTACAGGCGGCTAAAGAACTTATAGACACACAACTAAAATTAAAGCATTTTGAGGAATCTTGTTCTCCTTAGAACTCTTCTATTTAAATCTAGCAAATGGCGTCTCCTAACAGACCTTAGAAAAGTTAATGCATCTATGAAACCTATGGGTGCGTTACAACCAGGGATCCCATCACCTAACGCTATTCCTCAAAACTGGCATATTATTATTATTGATTTACAAGATTGCTTTTTATTTTTTTTATTTTTTTGTTCCCAGGTGGCTCATTGGTGAAGAATCTGCCTGCCAAAGCAGGAGACCTGGTTTGATCCTGGGTTAGGAAGATCCCATAGTGAAGGAAATGGCAACCCACTCCAGTATTCTTGCCTGGGAAATCCAATGGATAGAGGAGCCTGACAGGCTAAAAGTCAGACATGACTTGGTGACTAAACAACAAGCCCATTTTATTTATTTATTTATTTATTTATTTTGCAGGGGAAAATGGACAAAGGAAAGGATCAATGAGGGTGGGAGGGAAATGGGAAGAAAGAAGGGAAGTGATGGTGGGGAGGAGTATATGTAATTTCTTAACCAATGGCTTTCTGTTTTTAATCACAAAGAACACTTAAAAAAAATCATGGTGAATTCATCTTATATTAGGAGGTTTGTTCTCGAAATGAAAAGTTCAGGAAACAAAAAGTCCAGTTTGGGTGTCCCCATCTTTAGGCACATCTTGGTATTCTGCATTGGTAAGTCCATCCTTACCACAATATATTATTTAGGACAGGATCACATTTGTCACCTCTTCCTCCCTACTACCCAAAGTGGCACCAAACCCACAAAATAGTCAATAAACCTCCACAGAGTGAACAAATAAGTCTTTTTTTTTTTTTAAACTCTCCTGAGTGAACTGAATTTTTTGAGGCTCATAAGTAAATATGTTTTCCTCTTTACTTTTGTCTATTACAGCCAGATTATATGAGTTGGGTACCAAAGTCTCCCACTATTATTGTATTGCTCTAGAGAATGTCCTTTAGTTTTTGTTGGAGAAATGGTTTAGTGGTGCAAAATTCTCTCAACTTTTGCTTATCTGTGAAGCTTTTGATTTCTCCTTCATATTTGAATGAGATCCTTGCTGGATACAATAATCTAGGCTGTAAGTTATTTTCCTTCATCACTTTAATTACGTCTTGCCATTCCCTCCTGGCTTGGAGAGTTTCTATTGAAAGATCAGCTGTTATCCTTATGGGAATTCCTTTGTGAGTTATTTGATGTTTTTCCCTTGCTGCTTTTAATATTTGTTCTTTATATTTAATCTTTGTTAATTTGATTAATATGTGTCTTGGGGTGTTTCGCCTTGGGTTTATCCTGTTAGGGACTCTCTGGATTTCTTGAACTTGAGTGGTAATTTCCTTCTCCATTTTAGGGAAGTTTTCAACTATTATCTCCTCAAGTATTTCCTCATGATCTTTCTTTTTATCTTCTTCTTCTGGAACTCCTATGATTCGAATGTTGTAGCGTTTGATGTTATCCTGGAGGTTTCTGAAATTGTCCTCATTTCTTTTGATACGTTTTTCTTTTTTCTCGTCTGATTCATTTATTTCTAGGATTCTATCTTCTAGTTCACTAATCTTATCTTCTGCCTCTGTTATTCTACTATTTGTTGCCTCCAGGGTGTTTTGGATCTCATTTATTGCATTATTCATTATGTGTTGACTCTTTTTTATTTCTTCTAGGTCCTTGTTAAACCTTTCTTGCATCTTCTCAATCTTTGTCTCCAGACTCTTTAACTGTGATTCTATTTTGATTTCGAGATTTTGAATTAATTTCGCTATCATTATTCGGAATTCTTTATCAGGTAGATTCCCTATCTCTTCCTCTTTGGTTTGGTTTGGTGGGCATCTATTCTGTTCCTTTAGCTGCTGGGTATTCTTTTGTCTCTTCATTTTGTTAAAATTGCCAAATTTAGAGTGTCCTTACTATATTCTGGTAGTTTGTTGAATTCTCTTTATTGAGGCGGTTTACAGGTCTTTTCAATATCTGATCTCTGCCTTGTTACAGAGGGGGCGGAGATGAACACCCAAATCTAAACCGGCCAGGTTCAGGCACTCAGATAATCCTCAGAAGCACAGACTTGGTTGAGTCTGCGTTTTATGCCCTTCCCAGATCCGAGTAGCGCAGGTGATGAAATGCTCAGCGAGCGCAGCTGCTGCGACTTATCGCCTCTCCGCCACTCAGTTTTCTGGGTATACAAACAGCGCACTTTCTCAGGCAGATGTTGACCATCCAGAGCCCCAAGAAGCGTGAGTCAGCACAGAAACCTACTCACAGTTCCATTAGACAGTGTCTCTCTAGGGCTATAATTGCCCGCCTCTGGCCCTGGCTGCCTGTCACCGGAGTGGGACGGCCTGCAGCCGGCCAACTCTGTGCAGCCCTTTGTTCCGTAGGTAGTCCTGGTGGTGTCTTAAGTTAGGGCTGGCTTTTGATGTAGTAGATAACCGACAGTCTGGTTATTTCGCTCAGATAGCGCCCGAGATAGCCAGGCCAAATCCTTTCTCAAAGCAATGCAGGCCTCGCCGCTCCTCCTAGCCCAGCCCCCACTTGCCAATAGCAAATGCTGGTGTCCGCGCCAGTTCTCCGCAAAAGGAGTTACCACAGGGCTCGTTTTCTCATTTTGAAGACAATGAGCTGTCTTTCTAAGTGCCTGATGTCCTCTGCCGGCATTCAGAAGTTGTTTTATCGAATTTATTCAGCATTCAAATGTTCTTTTAATGGATTTGTGGAGGAGAAAGTATTCTCCCCGTCTTACTCGTCCGCCATCTTAGCTCCTCCCCCTGCTTTTTAAATATACCTTTACACCCTTTAGACCGAGAGAGATTCACTTTCTGTCTCCCTTAGCCTAATCATATTGGACCTCATAAACAACGGACTGTACTGCCACAAGGGATAATGAATTCTCCCACCATGTGTCAGTACTACGTAGTTAAAGCCCTTGAGCCTGTGAGAAAGCAATTTCCTAATTTTCTTGTTATTCACTATATGGATGATACATTGTTTTTGGCTCCATGTATCTTAGAAACTCAACACGTTTGATATAGCTCAAATATGCTTTAAAAACTCTGGATTAATCATTGCCCCTGAAAAAAATTCAAACCTCTACACCTTACCATTACTTGGGGTTCGTTGTTAATAGGCAACGCATTACTCCCCAATTAACTCAGATCCGTACTGATAAATTATCGACCTTAAATGGTTTTCAAAAGCTCTTAGGTGAGATTAATTGGATTAGACCTTCTTTCAGTTCAGTTCAGTCGCTCAGTTGTGTCCAACTCTTTGCGACCCCACGGACTTCAGCCTACCAGGCTCCTCCGTCCATGGGATTTTCCAGGCAAGAGTACTGGAGTGGGGTGCCATTGCCTTCTCCAGCAGTGATTTTGGAGCCCCCCAAAATAAAGTCTGACACCGTTTCCACTGTTTCCCCATCTATTTCCCATTAAGTGATAGGACCGGATGCCATGATCTTCGTTTTCTGAATGTTGAGGTTTAAGTCAACTTTTTCACTCTCCGCTTTCACTTTCATCAAGAGACTTTTGAGTTTCTCTTCACTTTCTTCTTTAGGCATTGCTAATTATCAACTGAATAGCCTATTTAATACTTCAAAAGGAGATCCTGATTTAAATAGCCCTTGTTCACTTTCTCAAGAGGCACAAGAGGAACTCTGTTTTGTGCAAAATAAATTACAAAAACAATTTCTTACTCACATCAAACTAGATTTACCTCTAGAATTGTTTATACTCCCCTCTCCTATATTTCTAGACACTTTAAACAATTTTTACAATCTCTTTCTATTAAACATATTACAGGCATTCCTTATAATCCACAGGCACAAGGCATAGTTGGATGAGCACATCACACACTAAAGTTACAAATAAAGAAATTATAAAAAGGGGGATATACAGGAACACTACTGTCTTTGTTATCTAAAGCAGACTTTACTAGATTCCAACATATTTTCTAAACCTATAACTATTGTTAATACAGCTTTATTTGTTTTAAACTTTTTAACCTCTTCTTAAGACTTGACCCAAGGGGGCCCCTGGCATTCAAAATGGAGATGAAACAAGAACCCCAGAAAGAAGACGGGCTATATCTGCTTTAAAGATCTCCAGAGAGCAGCATCACCCTGATGATCTCTCCACTTGGGGAAAAATAAAAACCCTTACTAATCAAGCCGAAAATTTGGTCTCTCAACAGGGATTGCCTCTGAGTCCTGAATACATTCTCCTGGCATTGCTCAGTCTTTTGGCCTGTACCTCCCCAGGCTCGAGCTTGGACTAATACCCAACCCCCCGCTATTACAGGTGGTCGAATGGACAGAAAGAGGACCAATCGTTTCCACTAATGATTCTATACATATGCCTTCTCCCTAGTACAGGAAAGGGTCCTCACACCCTGGGCAGGAAAGAAAATTAATTAACGTTTCTTTAGGCTATGAAGTCCTTCCTTTGTGCATGGGCGCAGCAGAATTGTCAGCCGACAAACTTGGGCTTTCGTCCTGCCTCCAAAAGAAGACTTTCAGACATTGCTTGGATTATTTACTGTCCCTTCTTTGTCTGTAAACCATGTTTATACTACTGAAACTTTAGGGAAAGAGTTAGGGAAAGAACAAAGAACATTAAGCAAAGGGTTTACTTATAAAAACTTTACTTATACTCCTGTTCGTTGGGACAAATGTCAAACCAAATCAAGAAAATCAATGTTTGTGGATAATCATACAATTGTTGATTGGGGACTCCATGGTATGTGGTTATCTGACAGCTCAGATGATATTAACAACACTGTGTGTGATATGGAAGGTCACTGACACTACGATGGAGCATTACTATGACAAAGGACTTCTTGAGTGGCTTGACGGTGGATTAGCCCCACCTCGTCCTAGGATCGTCCTTGATAAACAGAGTGGGCCTGAACAATGGGCCATTTGGAAACTTGCTGTGAGCACCAGAGCACAGAAAAACTCGAGACTTGGACTGGACATTTCATAGGGACCAGTCGTGGTCATGGTAACTATTTCTTTTGCTACAGGCCTGTGTCCCACTTCCTTTTGTTATAGCCATAGAAAATTTACCATTTAATAAGACTTTTACGTTCTGTAACTTGTATTAATTGAAAACTATATACTTGTCTTAACTCCTCTATTTCTTTAAGCTACTTAATTTTGTGTTACTCCTGTTCAATTCAATCATAGTGCCTACAACTGGGAACAAATCACATTTCATTTACAAAATATACATGATAATGCCTCTCTGAATGTATAATTACTGCAAAAGAAAAGTAATTTAAAACTTTTTCTAAAAATCTGCCCTCTTCCCCTAATTTGAAAACTTTAGCTGAACAAATTATCCGGGCTAGACCCTCGAGGATGGTTTCAAAGTATTACCCACAGTATCAGGTCTGGAAATGTAACTTTGGTGATTGTCTTGATAATTATATTTGTTGTTTACCGTTGCCTTTCTATAAGATTGGTTAATACTAACCAAACTCATTTGCTCAAAACCTTTTTTGCAAATATAATAAAATAGGGGGAATTGTCAGGAAGCATTTAACAGGAGGCTTCCTGTGTGCTGTTTTGGATCTGTCAGGAATTCTCTGCTCCTTATTAATTCCTGAATATTCAGGAATTAAGAGGAGAGGCAAGCCTCTCCTGGGACTGAGGAATCCAGGCATTTCCTTCATTAGCGTTTCTATATGGTGATAAGTACCCTCTTCCTTCTTGTGAACCATACGGTAAAAGTGTTTACAAATCTCTCTCTTTAATATGGATTGCCTATGTTTTGTAAGTCTGGAATTTTAATCTTTCTCTTTGCTGAGAATAACTACTTTGTAAGATGGTATATATGCCCACACCATGTTGATTAAAACCTTTGCTCCATCAGAGCTCTGGTCCCCGTCTCTCTCTCTCTCTCTCTCTCTCTCTCTCTCTCTCTCTCTTTTCAGGCTGATCCCCTGGAGTGCAGAGGCCCTCTGAGTTCACTTTCCTGCCCGGGCTTCAAGACCCTCTTGAGAAGGTGCTCTGCGTCTTCACCCCATTGAGAGGGCGCTGAGGCCTCCGTGAACAGAGCAAGTCCCGTGTCAGGGGCTTTGTTGGCTTTCTGTGTAAACCAAGGAATACCAGCCTCTTTCTCTCCTTTACTTTCTTATCGTTGACTCTGGACCACCAAGTTCCAGTCCATTAAAGGACCTCAACAGAGCGTGACCAGCAGTCTCAGCCGTGCTGCTCGGCCCTGTGGGGCTGTCCCTCTAGTACCACCCACAGGGGTCATACACATATACATATGCACACACAGACATGTATACATTCATATGTATACACTGTATATGTAAATTATGTATGCATTTGTACAGAATTACATAAACCTATGTGTATAAACGGGGAAGGCAATGGCACCCCACCCCAGTACTCTTGCCTGGAAAATCCCATGGACAGAGGACCCTGGTGGGCTGCAGTCCATGGGGTTGCTAAGAGTCGGACACGACTGAGCGACTTCACTTTCACTTTTCACTTTCATGCATTGGAGAAGGAAATGGCAACCCACTCCAGTGTTCTTGCCTAGAGAATCCCAGGGACGGGGGAGCCTGGTGGGCTGCCGTCTATGGGGTCGCACAGAGTCGGACACGACTGACGCAATTTAGCAGCAGCAGCATGTGTATAAACACATATAAACACACACACATGGAGTCCCCCATGGGAAGCCATGTTATGACTGGAGGACAGAGCTTACTTATTGGCAGTTTCTTTTGCCTTTATTCTTACAGAGTCCACTATTTCCGGAGTTACTTAGATCACAACTTTCCCCACTCTCTTCCTTGAGATTCTTTTTTTAAAAAATTGATTTATTTTTAATTGGAGAATAATTACTTTACAGTATTGGGCTGGTTTCTGCCGTACATCAACATGAATCAGCCAAAGGTATACATATGTCCCCTTCCTTGGGACCTCCCTCCCACCTCCCATTCCTTTCCCTGAGATTCTTGCATACATCTGTGTTATGGTTAGAATCTTTTGTGACATACACTGTTTTAGTCCTGGAATACAGGACTGGATTAGTGTATTAATCCTGGATTCCCTGACATCTTGAGTGACATTTTTAATTTGCAGACATTAATGTTCACTCTTTGTGCTGTAAAGTTCTGTGAATTTTGACTGATACATATTGTCACATTCACCTGTTGCCCAGATCCTGGTTTCTAATGCCATTCACCAATAAAAAGATCAAGGTTCCGTGGTTTATTCTAAGACTGGGTCAGAATATATACAAGGTGAGTGTGGAGCATTTTATAGTGCAAGTAAGTAAGAAAATGTTCAAGACAAATTAAAAAAGATGAGAAAACTCCATAATGAAAATGGTTTGCCAAGGGGGCACAGCAGTCAAAAGAAAGAACTCCCAACACCAAACCCAGAAACATTCAAGCAACAAAATGAAGTATAATAGTATTGATTAAAACCCAAAATATAAGAAAACTATGCATGAGCCCATACTGATCTGAACTGTGCCCTCGATATGGTGTGATGAGAAGGGCAGTCTACCTCTGTCATCATGGTCCCAAATCTCATAATCCTGAGAAGAGCAGGAGACAAATGCTAACAGAGGGGCTCCCAAAGACATACCCAAACAGTTCTCAAAACCTGTCCATTTCATCAAAGTCAAGGAAAGTCAGACTGGTCACAGCCCAGAGGAGACTACAGAGATGAGAGGACTGTCAAGTGGGGCCCAGGATGGGGCCCTGGGACATCAGAGAGAAAGCGAAGAAATATGAAGAAACTATGGAATTTATTTAATAATGGTGTATCAATACTGGGGGCTTCCCAGGAGGCTCATGGGTAAAGAATCCACCTGCAGGCAGGACACTGGGTTTGAGTCTTGGGTGGAAAGATCCCCTGGAGGACGTGGCAACCCACTCCAGGATTCTTGCCTGGAGAATCCCATGGACAGAGGAGCCTGGCGGGCTACAATCTATGTGGTTGCAAAGAATCAGACACGACTGAAACGACTGAGTACTTATCAATGTCGGTTCGTGGACTGCCCAAAACATAACACACAACTGTGTCAGCTGAAATTCTCCAGAGAAACAGAACGAACAGGATATAGATGCAGATGTAGGTTTATTATAAGGATTGGCTCACGTGACCACAGAGGCTGAGAAGTCCCAAGACCTGTAACTGGCGAGCTGGACTCAGGGCGCCTGACAGTCAGCTCCGTCCTGAGAAACGCAGGCTTGAAACCCTGCAAGGGGCGAGAGCTAACGTTTCAGCTGAGTCTGAAGGCAAGAAGAGACCATGTCCCAGATGAAGCGGTCAGGCAGGAGGAGTCCTCTCACTTGCGGCAGGGCCAACTTTTTGTTCTGTTCAGTCCTCTGATTGGGCGAGGCCCACCCACATTTTGGAGGGCAAACTGCTTTACCTAGTCCCCCACTGTGAATGTTAATCTCCCCCAGAAACACCTTTACAGATGCACTCAGAACAACGTTGGACCAAATGTTGGGCATCATGGCCCAGCTGAGCTGAAACATCAAACTAGCCACCAAAGCAACAGAACTGTGAAAATGCCCTATTGCTGGGCACCAGCATTTGTCTGTGAGCACGTCCTGTGTGAAGAGGGTAGAAGCTGAGTTTCAGAGGAAGGGTGTGCAAAGTGGCGGTTGGGGGCAGAAATCGGGCAGCAGGCCTCTTGCAGAATCTCTGCCAGTGACCCTGGGTTTCAGTACATTTTGCTAAACCTAAAAATACTTAGTGGAGGTGCATATTTGTAGGTTAAGGGAGTGGGAGGCGAGTTTTGCAACCTGGGTGAGATTTTTAACCTCTCTGAAAGTGGTCATTTAGTTTTCAGTGGTTATGAAGCATAAAGCTTTCGTATGACATAAAAATAGTTCTCAAACTTGATTGTGCATCAAAAAGCCTTGGGCGGGGGTCATCTTATAACAGATGACTGGGACCATCTGGAGCTCCTGGTAGTTCTAACAAGGTCCCAGGTGATGCTGCTGCTCTGGTCTAGAGAGCATACTTTGAGAAGCTGTATTTTATGTGTTGAAAACAGATTTCAAATGCAATAAAAATAAAATGCAAATGTTTGCATCCGTGTGCATTTTGTCTGGGTTCTTGATGTCTAGAATGTCTGCTACAGAGTAGGGCTGTGCCCCATGGTCAGTGCTTCTCTTCCTCAAGAGCTTCTGTGGTTCCGAGTGTGGACACAGGGTGGTGCCGTGTGTCCACAGAGTCTGCCCCAGACCTTCCGGGTGGCCTCTGGGAAGGATGGTGTGCACGGTGGCTGATCTCCCTGCCCTGGGGGGCAGTAGGGACAGGTCTAGGGCCTAGATCCAGGTCAGACCCGGATCCACAGGCATGTGCTGAGGGTGAAGAAGGGGTACCTCTGTCCATAGAGCCCTGAGAGGCTTTCCTGACACCACCCCTGCCCAGGACAGGCCAGAATGGGTCTGGCCGGCCCCAGCCTTTGGCTGTGCTCCCTCTGTGACTCGGTTTGTCCAGCTGTTGCTGGGGGTCCTTGTCACCACCCTGCACCTCTCAGGGCCCTTTACTTCCTTGTTCAAAGTGACCCCCACTTGGCCACCACTGCTTTCTCCACAGGGCACATTGTTTTCTTTCCAGAAAAGGCAGACTCCAGTGGAGAAAGGGAGTCGAGGACTTAGGGCTGCACTGTGTGTGGGCGGGGGCAGCCTGATCTTGGGCGATGGAGAGAGAGGCTGTGCCGGGCTTCCCACCTCTGGCAGCCTCAGTGTGGGTGGGGGAGCAGGGATTGGCACAGAGTTTGGTTTGAATGACTGGTTCTGGGGGCTGAAATCCCGGTTTGGGTGCAGCCTGAAGCTGAGCCGCAGAAGCTGCATGAACAGAGGGCGAGGTGGGCTGGCTTATGCTTGGAAAGGTTGGGAAGGTCAAAAGAGCTGGGGAAGGTAGACAGGCAGGGTGGAGTGTCCATCCAGGCTTGAGCACAGGCTTGGAATCTCTTTCCCCTGGAGAGTGGCCTCCAGTTCCCCTGTCCTGCTCCTCAGTTGGGCTCTACCCATTCGCGCTGGGCTGGCCAGGGTCTCTCTTGGGAGCCTGGGGCTCATGCCCCAGAGCACAACGAGCACTCTACTGCCCCCTACCCCCCACCTACACCTCGAGCCCCTCAAGCTGGGATGGGTGGAGAAGGAGGCCTCCCTCAGAGCCAGGCCTGCACGATGGGGGCAGGAGGTCTTATCCGTGAGAGAAGGAACGCCACAGGCAGGGTGACTGGGCCTCTGATCCACAGCTTTATCTCCAACTGAACCCCAAAGCTATAATTAAAGGTTCAGGCGGAAGGGATTATTCTAGAGGAGGGGCAGTGCCCCCCACAGCCTGAGGCTGGAGATAATGTTCAGGACACACTTCCTCCTCTGGCGTCCCAGGACTTGGCTCCTTCTTGGGAAACCAAGTTACAGGACGGTCAGACTGGGACCCAGGAAGGTGGTGCTGGGAGCCCAGAAGTGAGTCCCACATTTAGAACAGGTATAGCCCCCAGGGAAGAACAAGGTAAACTGATGTTCCTTGTGGAATGCAGTCACATCATCGGTCACCATCGGGGTGTAATCATTTGTGAGGATGGAGACCAATGCTAAGTCTAGGAGACCATCCTAAGTTGGGGCTTAGGACCAACGTGGTGAGACGTCCTGCTGCTGCTGGGCCCCTGGGCTCACACCCACACTGACCTGGTCTGGAGACAGCTGAGGAACACACTCTGGGCTGTGGCCTTGATCACTGTCACTAACAACCTTTTAGTCATTCTGATGGTGGGTTGTGACCCAGCAGTTTCCTATCATCTGGGACTCTGCACTCCTCCAGCTTAACCCTCAGCGGTGCATTACTGAGGCTTCGCCCAGCCTCCTAGCTGCCCACTCGTCCACCCATCCCTTCCTTCCATACCCTCCATCCATCTAACATTGACTGAAAACCTTCTCTGGGCCCCAAAGTCTCTGTGGTGAACGCACCAGTCCCTGCCCTTGTGGGCCTGACCACAAGATATGTCTGAGGAGATGTCACTTGCTCAGGGCCTGCATGCCCTGAAGACACGTGAGGCTGAGGGGAAGGCCCCCAGACTGAGGCACCAGCGTGGGTCAGGGTGTGGCACATCCAGGACAAGACAGGAGGCCAGTGCTGGGTACAGGGGGAGCAGGGAGGGCCAGGTGGCAGTGGTCAGACAACTCAGGCCTCTGGGCCCTGCTGGAGGGTTCTGGGCAGAGCTGTGCAGAGACCTGAGCATTCTGGAAGGCGTGTCCTGGCTGCTTTGGGGAGCACCTGTGGAGGCTGAGTGGGGAGGGCAGGCATGGGTTCAGTGGGTTCGGCACTCAGAACCCCAGGACAGGACAGATGACACTTTTGGCCTCTGGCAGAAGGCAGTCTGAGGGCACAGGCTAACTGGGCCCCACAGATGGCTCTCTGATCTCCAGAGGACACTGATGGGCCAGGCAGAGGTCTCCTCTGGCCACTTTCATTCTCTCAGGGAAATTAGCACAGGGTTTTCACTGCAGGGGGTGAGGGGTTGTTGCACAGAAGGAATGTGGAAGAGTCTCAGCGTGAAAACAAACTCACTATCCAGCGTTTGGTGTGGGAGGGAATGAATAGCTCATCACCAGCAGAAGAGAAAGAGGCTTGAGCTCACATGCAGTGACCGGCAGCGCTACAGTGACCTCCCGGGGGCCAGCAGGTGGTGCAAACCCAGTGCATTCAATAGCCCTGAGTACCTGTCCCTGCACGTGGGCCTGGAGGCAGATCCTCAAAGTGTCTTGTCTGCTGAACTTCCCCTCTGTTCCTCCGCAGCCCAGCCCCTGAGGAACAGTGGCCTCTGGGCTAGCCCCGGGCTGTGCCCAGGGTAGAGCAGGGCTGCCCAGTACGTTCAGGTAGAGAAGGCCTGACCATCCAACCAGGAGTTCCGGCGTCAAGAGAACTTCATAGTAGCTCCACAGCGCACTGCCTGCTGACTTCCCAGATATTTAGGGTTAACTCTTAAATTATGTCACTTTTCCCTCTTGCCTTCTCAAACCAACTTCTCTGGTCCTGCTCTTTTGTTGAGCTCCTTCTCCACAAACAAGTGAACGTCCTTTCCAGAGGGGCCAGTCCTCCCTGCAATGCAAGCAGCCCGAGGCCCCCTCGGGAGCCATAGCAGGGGCTGGGCCTGGAGTTGCTGGTCTGAGGCCCTTTCTCTCACAGTTCCAAGCAGGCTTCCCTCTGCCAAGCCCTGTGACAGGAGGGGACAGCTGCAGCTGCCTCCGTGAGCTATAAAAAGCTCCAGCAACCAAGTGAGCAGAGGGCACACCGTGTGCACACCCGGAACTTCACTAGACTAAGGAGCTCAGCCCTACAACTATGTTGAGGTTGGCCCCCACCGTCAGGCTGCTGCAAGCCCCGCTGAGGGGTTGGGTGGTCCCTAAGGCACACATCACTGCCAAGCCAGCCAAAACACCCACTTCTCCGAAGGTAGGTCCTACTAAGGCAGTGGGGAGTGGGGGGTGAAGGGTGGGGGGCCCCTACCCCAGGCAGGGCGTGTAGGTGGTCCTGAGATGTTTTCAGGATGAGGTGGGTTTGGGGCAGGATGCAGAGGGGAGGGGCTTCCTTCAGGCCTGCTTACAGAGCGGACCCTGGTGCTTAGTCTCAGGAGCGCCAGGCTGGAACAGTGTCCCAAGTTTCCAAATGGGGTCCCTGCAGCCGTCGCCCACAGGCCAGGCTCCCAAAGCTGCAGCAGGCCGGTGGGCAGGGGCCCTCTGCTCTCAGGCCCCGCTTGTAAACAACACTGCTGCTGGCCGAGGTCGGGGGGTGCCCAGGGCATCTCGCTTTACCACCCATTAAAAGCAAAGAGTGGGCTGCTTTGAGGGTCTGTGAGAGCCCAGGTGAAAATGCAAACCTGCGACCCTGGGGCTCCAGGACAGTCAACAACTTATCTCTATTTTAAGCATAAATTAGCCAAGGTCACTGCCCAAGGTCATAGGACTAGATCTGAACCCAGCCTTCAGTCCCTATTAAATCTCTGGGAATTAAAAGTCAGGAAGGAAGGATTGGTCTCAAACCTGGCGTCATGATTCACTCTGGGGAGGGGTGGGGCGACTAGTCTGGGCTGTTTTAGGAGGAAACAATGAAGGTGAAATATAGCTGGTGCTTTGGAACTGGGCTCCAAGGGTGCAGCCACTGTGAACACAGGGTGCCAGGTGGCGTGGCCTCTATATGTGTACGCATGCGTGCGTGCACACGTGCACACACACACGTATAGGGAATCCCACCCAGGCTTCTGAACAGGACCACCACTCAGAAAAAGGGCTCTAGGCTTGTTCCAAGCAACCTGACACCACACCTGACATGCACAAGTCTGCAGGTAACCAGAAGGGAGGGTGCATATCATGCTCGGTGGGAAGGAGTTCAAGGTCAAGGAACAGGCCAGGCTCTCAGGCAGAGGGTGCGGCTGTGATAAAAGGCCCCACCCAGAGAATAGAGTCCAACAGGCTGTCCTCCGTTACAACGGCAGTGGCACTGCTCACATCTTGCAGATAAGGCTATCTGGGGTGGATGGAGCGAACACTACTGGGCCAAGGGTCCAGCGGGAGCCAAGGGGCAGGGCCGCGTGTCTAGCTCTTCACCCTGCTCTGGTTAAGCCTCAGGGACAGAGGCAGGGGGCCTGGGCCAAGTGGACTCATGTGCATTTTCTCGACCCAGGAGCAGGCCATTGGGCTCTCTGTGACGTTCCTCAGCTTCCTGCTTCCTGCCGGCTGGGTCCTGTACCACCTGGATAACTACAAGAAGAGCTCAGCAGCATGAAGGCTCTGTGGTCGCCACACCTGGCACAGGCAGGCAGATCAGATTAAAGCCCTCCTCTTTCCTCACGTCTCTGGTGATTCTCTGTATGTGCATCGTGCACCTCCCCCACTCCCCCTGGATGCCCAGGACTGGGCTGTCGGAAAGCTGGTTCCTATCAGCATCGGGGTACTCGGGCCACAGAAGCTGCTGGCTCGGTGGCAATGGGAAGACACATGTTAGAAGGAAACAGACACCACGTCTCCCTGAGTAACAATACAGGCAGGACTCGCTTCCTTGGCTGGTGTGCCCACCACCCTCTGTTCTGGCTCTGCCCCATGGCCAGTATGGTCAGGCATGCCTTCTCAGAGTAGATGGTGAGAACCAAAGCCAAATTTCCACCAGGTTCCATCTCCTGCTTTTTAACCACTTCAGGCATAGGCTTAACCTATGAGCTAAGCCTACAGAAAAGGAAGCTAAGGAAACAGAACCACAAAAAGGACAGAGCAAGGCATTTATTACAGAAACATCCTCAAGCTGCATTGGAGAAGCCATTCACACATGTGGGTGCAGTGGAGGCCAATGCTGGGAATGGGTGCCCTCCACCTATGAGGGGTTTTCCTCCCCATTCCTGGGGGTACCCACACATTCCTGCTGCCTCACCTGAGCCCCAGTGACCCTTCTCCACTGCAGGCTACAGCTGCATCCAGAAAGGAGGCTTTTGCCTATGGCTGGCTCCCTCATCAATGACAGTCCTCCGTGACAATCTGCACAGGAAGAACAGTCCATACTCCAAACTGAATCCCACTCCCACCCCCGATTAAACGCAGGTCTTCTTAGCTGCCTGGATCATCCACCACGAAACACCTCTCCACAGACAGGTTGAGGCCAGGGAGCCTAGGTGAGGATGTCATGGGCCTGGTGCTCCACCAGCATCTCCATGCTCTTCACGTCGGTGCACCAAAACTCCAGGCGGTCCTTCATCCCCTTGATCTGTGTGCAAGCCAGGACACATGCATGTTAAGGTGTGCAAGCCAGAACACACATGTTAAGGCGTGCAAGCCAGGACACACGCGTGTTAAGGCGCTTGGGAATCATGGCAGCTGATGGGGCAGTCCTAAATGTCCAGCTAATTCTTTAGGGCAGCATTATTAAAAAGGACATCAGAGCTGGGGGAGCTGGGTGTGTGAGATGGGACTGTCCCTGTCAATTCTTACCAGAAGGACATTAAGAAAAACTTGCATGAAAGAAAACAGTCAAGAATGGAGGAAATCCAGAGGATTAAATTTCCAGAAAACAAAAATAAGATAGATTTTAGCTCAAATCACAGATCCAAAAGAATATTTAATCAGAGTACCAATTTTAAGATTAAAAGCCATCATCAGGCATGACTAGCACTGCTATCACAGTAGCTTCAAATGCAGGGTTCAGATCTCAAGCTGGCATTCAGTTAGGTTCTTTGAAAAGCCCTTAGTCCATAGAGCAGTAATTCATTCTCTGAAATCTCTTGTCTAACCATGCTTTATTCCTAAATGGCTTCCATCCAAATGAAACTAAGACAGCACAGGTACAACCCCGAACACCCAGAAAGGTGAAGTCTGTATTTCAAGCACATTACCTGTTGCAAATCCAACACGCGGGGCTGCACCCAGGTCATGTGAACCCGCTTATCCACCTCATCAATACTGCCTTTCACCAGTCCCACTGAGAGGGCCTTCATCACCAGCAACTCCACCTGTGCATAGAGGGGGCTTGTGTAAGACACTCTGGCGCCAACACGCACATCCCCGTGGACCCCACCAGCTGTGAAACACGAGGGGAGCACAGCTCAGTGTCTTTGTGACCTGAGTCTAGGGGCAGTGAGCTCACACAGGAGTCCGGACCCCAGGAAGCAGCTCTGCTGCTGCAACATCCTGAGTCTAAGAGCCACATACCTCGTTCACAGTGATTTTAGCACTTTTGGCAATTTCTTCAAAAGTGAGCTGCCTATGATTGGCAGGTCGTGTAAAAGTCATCTGAAAAAAGTTTTTTGTAAGTCAGAGAACTGATAAAGATATTTTTGTCAATACTTGCTCTGAAAACATAGACCTTATCAGTACCCCAGATACTAAAATTTTCTTAGTATTAGTCACATATCTTATCCTAACTCAGACTAAGCTTCCCATTCCTAGACAAGAAGGTGAAATAGGCTTTATGGTCATTTTCTAGAACAGTCATTACTCATTTCCTGAATGAGCACTTGAGGCTGCCACGTGCCAGGGCTGTAAGTGGAGCTGGCAACACTGCGATGAACCAGAAACACAAAGTGCCTTTGGTCAAGAAGCTTACACTCCAGTGCAGGACAGAGGGCAGGCAGATGAACAAAGGCAGGCCACAGTTCTTTCAGCACAGATGGACGGGGAATCCCACCCTGAGAAGGGGTCACCGAGCTAAGGCTCAAATACAAACTAAAAAAAGCCAGTGGTGGCAGAGGAAGAGCAGAGGTGGCTGGGGGGTGAGGCAGGAGAACCACCGCCACCACAGCTTAAACTGCACCCCGAGGGCCTTTAGAGTCTGCAGGGCCCCACGGCTCCCGGCAGGGTCTTAGATCACCAAGTAGGTCCTGGGTCCTGCTTACCTCCATGAGGCACAGTAACTGAATTTTCCTGAGAAGTTGGGCTTCGTTGGCTGCTAAATCAGGCTGTAAAGCAATACAACATCGGTTACCTAACCTGGATTTTGAAATTCTTTCTACAATCGTCAATAGAGCAAAAAGAAACTGGGCAGGCCCAAATATTTCCCACTTTACATCACTGAGGCTCATTATTAGTTTCAAGTGATTCAAACTTCATTTTTCTCAGGAAATTATTAGAAGAGTGCTTAACTGAAGACCTAGGATTTTCCAAGACAAAGAATTTACAAAGTAAGATTTGTGCCATTGTCACGAACACCAGGGGGCAGGACCACAAGGTGTATGTTGGTGTTTCAAGAGGACTCTAGAGCAAAGTGACCCCAGGGCCTGGCATGTGGAAGGAAGATGCTCAATAAACCAACAGACACATGGTGAGCAAGCGCCACAGGCACACAGCCAATCCCACGGGACTGACCTGCTGGCCCCAGGCGGTCTTCAGGGTTTGGAATCGCTCCACGTTGCCGCTGTTGAACGCATAGAGGGTGTCAATCAGCCACTGCCGGTCTGTGTCCCTCAGAGACTCCAGCACGGGGTGCATGAGCTGCGAGGACAGACATGATCAGCGACAGAAGCTCAGCCTCCCTGGGCTCAGGTAGCTGTGCCCCTGGTCCACTTACCAGCTCGCCAAAGTTGAAAACTCCCTCGCCAAGAAGTCCTGCCAGTCCCAGCGTGAAAGCTCTCTCCTGCTGCTCAGACACTATGGCAACAACACACCTCCAGTTACACTCCAGGCCTAAGAATCAGTTCTGTTTTGCTTCATAAATCTCCCACAAAAAATAAACTGTTTTTTGTAATGGTTATATTACAAAGCCCTAACATTAGTTATCTTGTTT
The DNA here is from genome assembly GCA_935064755.1 of Tragelaphus eurycerus. Classification (NCBI taxonomy): domain Eukaryota; kingdom Metazoa; phylum Chordata; class Mammalia; order Artiodactyla; family Bovidae; genus Tragelaphus; species Tragelaphus eurycerus. Next base: position 88,839 of record CAKXYN010000162.1, on the reverse strand, counting down.
CAAGTACTGGATTGACTCAGACTGTACCTGGAACCATATACACAGCTTTGGTAGGAAAGGCATTCATTGCTTATTTTTACCTAACTGTATGTGAATCTACTTGTATTTTCATTATATCTACTGCCTGGTGGGGTGTGCTCCTCACCCTCCTTGCCTGCTGTGGGAAGCAGCACCGTTTCTTATCCAGCTTAGAGCCACCATGTTTAGCCTCTTTTGACTAGAATTAACCTACATTTTGTCCCCTTATTCTCTTGACCATATTAGTTGCTTTTTCCAATATAGTTTTCTTGAAATGTAGCAATTAATACTGCACTAACGATTTTAGGAGTTGCTGATCTCCTTAGCTTCAACAGTATACTGTGCAACATCTAAAGTACGTTAAAACAGGGTAAAATTTCTTTTGTAAACACGTATTTCTTGCACTATCCCCAAAAGTCACAGGTCACTTTTCTTCCACCCCCAAATCCTTGGAAGATTTTTGTAATTTACTGCCCTGGGTGTAGCACTTTCGTTTCATGACAAAAGTCTCAGGTTCAGGGCTGTCATGGTGCCTTGCAGGGGGTCAAGGCATTCATACCACTCTACCTCTCACTGACGCAGACCACAGAAAGGAGCAGTTCCGGAGCAGGAACAGTAAAGGGGCTATGAGGGTCAGCCTCACTGTCAATGAATTAAAGGCTGAAAACAAATGCAAAAACTAAGGCTTAAACAACTTTTCCTAGCACATGGGCTTTCTTCTAGAAGAAAGAAACACATTTGGGTAATTTCTGAGATCAGGTGCCTCAGGCATGTCACAACTACTATGTCATGTGAGCGAGCTCCTCATGTGACATAGACCTTTTGGTCATGTTACCTGGCAGATCCTTGATGTCCACACAGCCCAGAAACCGCAGAGCATCTTTGTAGTAGGACGCGTGGTTTCCAATTGTTTGATAGTATTTACTGGAGAGGTCGTAGAAACGACTGTGAACGGATGTCACCCCAGGGAGGTTGCTGAGCATTTCCTCAACATCTTCGATAGTTTCCTATACACAGGAAGCAAGAATGCTTTCTAACTTAAACATTTTTCAAGTAACGTATGACAAGATAAAAAGCATAAGCCACAAAGACTGATATATTTGGCTACATTAAAATGGAAAACTTCAGTTCATCCTGTGTGGTATCCTGCTGGATATACGTGCTCACAAGGGAGAGAACTCTGTTTAAGGGTAACAGGCATCATATTAGCAACTTATTCTTAAGCGGCTTTGGAAAAAAAAAAAAAAAAGAACCTACACGCGCATACACACACAGCACAGAATGGCTGGGCAAAGAGGAGCAATGTGAACAGCAACCTGAGGTGAGGGCAAAGGAGAGTCTTCTGTGCTATTTTTGCAACTTTCCTGTAATTTAAAATTATTTAAAAATAAACAAAGAGGAAAATTAGGATTTTTTTCCCCTTACAGTTTTAAACAATGATAAATCTGTATTGTGGCAATCTCACCTTTGTAACTTGCAGGTCACCGATATTTAGCTTCAGAGCTCCAATCGCGGTTTTGCACAGGATCACCGCCTCGTCACTACTTTTCACCTAAAGACGTCAGAAATGAGGGACCCTCAGAAGTGTGGGCAGTGGAGTAACAAGGAAGGTATCTGTACACTGACTTAACTTGCACGACTACGGACACACTGGTCTCCAGAGTTGTGAACAGTGGGCACAGACACAAACTGTAATTCACATGTTTAAAAAGATGTGGCTCAGACTTCACGTTTACCTTCTCACGAGTCTTTTCCAGAAAACTAAGAGCCACATTAGGATCTAGAAAAGAAAGACCAAAGTCAGAAGCATCGCCAACAGAGTGTCTTGTTGTACCTGTAAAGTATCCACCTTTACAGGTGGGATAACCTTTAGGCTTAGACTATAAAATACAAAACTCAGAATTTTATATTGTCTATTGAAATCCAAAAGCTCAATTAACTTATACTTTGAGATCATTTTAATTACCACTAGGATCTGCTCCTTTATGAAACAAAGTGAGACTCACCAGTCATCTGTCTAACTACATGTAGAATGATTTCTACCAGGGACAAAGGATTCACCCTGAAATAAAAACCCAGTCTTTGAATGTCAATAAATCAATGTCTTCATTTTCAAAAACAAAAACAAACAAAAGAATTTTACCTGTGTTCAAATTCACTGATGAAGTTTTCATAAAGCTGTGGAACCAAAACACGGAGAGTAATTATAAGACATTTTTCATTCTGCAAAATCAAGACTTCAGACACTAGCATGATACCCATCACACAGCAGGCACTGCCTAAGTGTGTGCTGAATAATAAAAGACCCAAATTGGGGCTTATTAAGCTCACATAAATGATCACCACTAGGGACTTCCCTGGTGGTCGAGGCATTAAGAATCCACCTTGCAACGCAGGGGTTATGGGTTCAACCTCTAGTTGGGGAACTAGGATCCCACATGCAACAGAGCAATTAAGCCCATGTGTTGCAACAACTGAGCTTGTGCCACAACTAGAGAGTCTGTGTTCCTAAACAAAGATTCTTCACGACTCTAGAAAGATTCTGAGTGCCACAACTAAGACCCGACACAGCCAAATAGATAAATAATTTTAAAAATGATCACCAATAAACTACTGAAAAAAGCTAGAGTTGTTTTTTTTTCCCCTAGCGTTTAGAATTAGAACCTTGTCCCATGAGACTCTCCCAAGGACCAACTCATCTATTTGTCCTCCAAAGTACTCTGAATAAAACAGACTATCCGTTTGAAAGGCTCACTAACTAAACAGAAGTCAGAAGGTTGCAGGCTAATTATGTCCCAATATCCAGTATCACAGTCATTCAGCAAACACTTGAGCACTTACTGAGATTGTTACTAAGTACTACAGCACAGAATGTGTAAGATGAAAACCGAACTTCTGAGGCGCTTCTGGCCTAGTGGAGAAGCCAGACTTACAAACAAATGGCAACACTGTGAGTTATAAAGCAAGGAAAAAAGCACACAGCTGGATTAGCCGATGAGAGATTGCCAAGGTTATTTCAGAAACTGATAGTTGAGCCTTAAGGAATGAAGAGCAAATCTGATGTGGTAGAGGGGGTAGTTGGGACACCATTCCAGACAGGAACAAACATATGCAAAAGCACCAAAGAAATAATTGCATTATGTTTTAGAAGCACTTCGGAAGGACACAGAGACTGGGCCTTGGTCTCTATCCTAAAGTCAAAGCTATACCAGTGGACATATACAACCACACTGGTATTTTATACACATGGCTGGATGCAAAGAGGACGGGAAGGAAAAGGACTGAGGAGACAGAACATCTGAGGCCATGAGTAGTCACGACAGAAGAGGGAGGAGCAAAGGCAGTGAGGATGACAGAGTGTCTGAGAAATCTGCAAGTGAACTGCAGACCTGCTCAGTGTGGGCAGGTCACACAGGGGGAGCTGCTGACAACCTCTGAGCTCACAGTTGGGCAACAGGGTGGCAAAGGGAGTGCCTAGTACGGGCAAAGCTGGGAGAGGGAACCTTCAGACAAGTCAACTTTGGATAAGGAGCATTTAAAGTTCCTCTGGGTATGAAGACTGAAAGATGGAAATGTCTCTGTGAAACAAAATGTGCTGAATATATATACACAATGGGCTATCACTCAGCCTAAAAAATGAAACTCCTGCCATCTGTGACAACGCAAATGAACCTTGAGGGCATTATGTGAAGTGAAACAAATCAGAGAAAGACAAGCACTATTTAACCTCACTTACACGTGGAACCTAAGAAAGTAACACATACAGAAAGCAGAATGGTGGCTGCCAGAAGCAGGGGTGGAAGTGGAACAGGTGCAAACTCCTGTCTATAAGATAACTAGGTCCTGGGGAGTGCAGCGCACAGCACGGAGACGACAGCTAACCGCTCCGCACAGTACACCTGAAGGTTTCTAGGAGAATGGATCTCACAAGTTCTCATCACAAGAAAAACAAATCAGGAACAACGTGAGGTGATATGCTAACCAGATTCACTGTGGTGATCATTTTGCATACTTACGTACATCAGATCATTACACTGGACACCTTAAACTACAACAAAGTTCAGTTCAGTTCAGTCGTTCAGTTGTGTGCGACTCTGCGACTCCATGAATTGCAGCACGGCAGACCTCCCTGTCCATCACCAACTCCCGGAGTTCACCCAAACTCAGGTCCATAGATGTAAATTATTTCTCAATAAAAATTAGGGGGAAAAATGAACCTGTAGCAGCCAGTTAGATATTTATATCAGGCACCTGGCAAAGAATCAATGTAATAAAGTGGGACTTTTCATTACAGACAACTATTTGAAAGATACCTTTATCATTAAGAGAGAGTGTTTCAACTTCTCTGATATGTTATGATTTATGAAATTACCTAAAAAAAAAAAAAAGCTCTCTAAGGCAAAAAGTTCACTAAGTCTAGAAAGTCAAAATTATTTGTGGGGACTGAAAATTCATGAATACTATTGATGAAATAAGTTTATATTAAACACTAAAATATATAAACTTAAAACTGAATAAAGAATACAAACAATTCATATTTTTAAGCAGGACAAGAAAAGTTACATGTGAGTTTCTTGCTCTGGGCCTCCCTGCCCTCCCTCATCTGCACTGTGCATCTGCATTAGGGCGCCTGCTCCACCATAAACACCAGTTTTTCCTTTCTTCTGACAATGTAACTTCTTAAATGAAGGGCGTGTTTTTCCAGCTCTGTAGTTGTCAAGGTGACTTGCTGCTCTCTCTGTATGACTTTGCCTGGCCATGCATCCTCGATGGACTGTGTGTACAGTATCAGCATGTCATTCTGGTGCACTGTCCTGTGTCTCAAATATGTGTTTGACTGGGGCTTGGTTTCTATCCTAACACGGTGCATAGTTCTCTGAGCATTCTGAGAGTCTGTCTCCCAGGTTATACTCCTCAATTTGGCTCAAATAAAATCTCCCCTACTCCTTTTTGATTATTAATTTGCATTTTTGTCAACACTATCTTGGAGAAGGCAATGGCACCCCACTCCAGTACTCTTGCCTGGAAAATCCCACGGATAGAGGAGCCTGGTAGGCTGCAGTCCATGGGGTCACTAAGAGTCGGACATGACTGAGCGACTTCACTTTCTCTTTTCACTTTCATGCATTGGAGAAGGAAATGGCAACCCACTCCAGTGTTCTTGCCTGGAGAATCCCAGGGACGGGGAAGCCTGGTGGGCTGCCGTCTATGGGATCACACAGAGTCGGACACGACTGAAGTGACTTAGCGTGGCATAGCAACACTATCTATCTGAGAATGATGAGGGCTGGGGCCCAATAATTTTTAAAGGTTTATTTTGTCCAAGGAAATAGCAAACAAATCTACTAACCTAAATATGATGTCACATTCCCAAGAGGCTGAGCAAATATTTTGCTATGAGGTGAAAGTGATTTGAAGGTAAGAAACCAAAGAATAGAAATGAGCAGTTATGAGTTATCCACCACTATGATAAGAACCTTAGGGAATAAATATTGAGACAGCTCTAATTTATCATATTTTCACATAATCCAGAAGATAGCATGGCCAGCAAAATCTTCAGGCTTGCAGAAGATTACAAGTTCCTTTGAGTAGTAAAATGTCAAACCGACAGATATAAACCACAAGAAAACCTTAGAAGCCCAGATGGTGGAATATCAAAGTGGTAAGCTTCACTATAAGTACAATTAAAGCAAATAACTGAAACTATCATTACAAACTAGCTTTCAGTTCCAATGCATTTATACACCTCTGATTCATTCAGAATCCAAGAGAAAGGCATCAAGGAGAAAGATATCAGGAAAGATTTCAAAGAGTAGTCCCAGATTAGTTCAGTCGCTCAGTCATGTCCAACTCTCTGTGACCCCATGGACTGCAGTAGGTCAGGCTTTCCTGTCCATCACCAACTCCCAGAGTTTGGTCAAACTCATGTCCATCAAGTCAGTAGTCTGCTGCTGCTAAGTCACTTCAGTCGTGTCCAACTCTGTGTGACCCCATAGATGGCAGCCCACTAGGCTCCCCCATTCCTGGGGTTCTCCAGGCAAGAACACTGGAGTGGGTTGCCATTTCTTTCTCCAGTGCATGAAAGTGAAAAGTGAAAGTGAAGTTGCTCAGTTGTGTCTGACCCTCAGCGACCTTCCAGGCTCCTCCGTCCATGGAATTTTCCAGGCAAGAGTACTGGAGTGGGGTGCCATTGCCTTCTCTGTCAGTAGTCTACCAGTATACAAATCTGGGCAAAGGGAGGGGTTTGTGGGGTGGAAAGCAGGGGATTTGGGAAAGGCTCGGGCAGAGTGTGTTTTTCTGTTGACAAAATTCTACAAGGCTCTATTAGAGGCAGCATGATACTAAGCAGCATTCCATGATACTGAGCTTCCCACTCCCGGTGAGGCACATCTTCCACACTGTCCAGGACAGTGTGGGGGGAAACAAGCAGAGTCAGTGGGGGAGAGGACGAGGAGAGATGGCAGTTATAACAGCGGTCGACAAGGCTGGGATTTTAGAAGAAGCTAGAATGTCTATGTTTGAATCTTCCTCTGTCACTTATCAGCTGTGATCTATGACCAGTCACTTAAGCTCTTGGTGCCTCTACATAGGAAAAACAGAATAGCAGTGGTACTAATCTACCAATGTTGTTATGAGGAGATGAGTAAATGCGTAAAGCACTCAGGATGGTACCTGACATACAGTGATGGCTGAGTAGACTTATATATATATATAATTGAGAAGTCCACCTTTTATTTTCAAAAAGTACTTGAGCATATTTAAATACTGTGACATAGCATGCCAAATCATTTACCTTAATGAGACCATCTCCTTGGGCAAAGCAGGGGTCCTGCACAAAATCAAGCACTTCAAGTGTCAGCTGATGCCACAACCTGAAAGACACAAGGTTCTTAAGACCTGTAACCTAAAATCAGTCACAGACACTCTCACCTTTGATGGTCCCATCCAATAACAAACACTCATCATTGTTAATGTTTAACACAAGAAAGCTAAAGCAGATGCTTTTTAAAGCTTAGTTCTTTCCCTGTCTCTGCCACTCAATGGTTATGTCACCGAGAAATCACTCTCTTTTCTCAGCTATAAATGGAGAACATCTTTCTAGATTACCTCAAAGGGTTACTGCAAGGCTTGACTGGAAACGAGAAGTTCGAAATCATATGCATGGAATTTGAAATTCTGGCTCTTCTACTTATTAGCTGACTACCTCAGGGAGGGAGCTTAAACTGAGCTTCAGTTTCCTCATCTATGAATAGGATGAAGGACTGAATGAGCTAATACAGAAAATCTCTAAAACAATGACATAGCACATTTGAAACCAAAGGCTAATTCTTATGAATGCAAGTAAAATGCATGAAAAGTACAAAGGGCCATACAAGCAATTATTTGCCAAAAACTAATATTTTTTTTCCTCAAAATCTGCTAATAGCAGAAGCCTGCTATCATCAAAACACATATTGAATATCCATGCAAAAGACACAATGTTAAAGGCTAAGGTTGTTAACAGGGGAGCATTACAAGAGCTGTGTTTTCCTGTGAAAAATCACTAGCCCGCTGCTAACATTTTACTCTATTCATTTAAAAAGAGGTTGTTGTTTAGCAACTGATATTGTTCTGAAATTCATCCTGTTTCTAAACAAACCCATACTCTTAAGATCTTTCTAGGTGCACAAAGCCCAATATGAAACGCAATGGGAAGCAGGGGCCATGGCACGCGGTGAAGGGGTTGCACGCCAGCAACCACTAGTAACTAGTGGCAGAATCAACGGGGGAAAAAATGCACTGGTCTCTGGTTTGTCCTGTTTCTCCAGACTGCTGAGAAAAATAACAGTAGGTTATGACAAGGCTAAATATAAGATACCGGTATCTGTTCAGTCTCAGGTCCAGAAGGCAGTGAACGCTAGATCTCAAAACCCAGTCTGGCTCTCCTCCTCAGTCCTGTGGGATGTCACTCTTTACCCTCCTCGGTCCTGCCTTCCGGGTCCCTCAGCACACCTTCTCTGTCTAGCTTGTTCCCATTCAATCCACACGGGTCCGAGCGCCCTCAGTCCACCAAGATCCAGGCCCACCCCGTTCCCTCTGTCGCTCTCCTATCCCAGGAGGCCCACGGCCCTTCGGCTCGGCGCTCACTTCTTGGTGTAGAGCTCCTCCAAACGGTGCCACACGGCGGCCTGGCCGGGCCCGGAGCTCTGACTCTGTTGTAAGAAGCCGGGTACGTCCCTCATGACTGCAGGAACAACCAGGGAAAGGAGTACCGCGGAGATGCCAGGGCGAAAGGGAGGCCGCCGGAAGTGAGTGAGCACTTCCGGCGCTGCGTCACGCGGGGCAAGCTGGGAGCACTATGCTCAGCTTTAGGCGCCGGCTGGTTGTCATAGTAACCGCGCCTCTTGGCTTTGGACCCGTTCTCTCCAGGGTTTGTAACGGATTTCCCCTCGAAGCTGGCCGTGCTACTGAGGCATTGAAGAGTACGGGCGCCTAGGTCGAGCTGGCTTTGTGACCTTTGTGACCCAATGTTCTTGATTCAAGTGAGGTTAACAATACCACCTTCCTAGTAGTGGCTTGCGAGTACTAAGTATAAATATGATGCCTGACCACAAAAAGCGCTCCCCAAAGTGTTAGTTCTCATCTCCATCTCAACAGAAAAAAGTTGAGAGCGAGGGTAAAGAAATGCAGGTTCCAGGTTTGGTCTTGGGAACCAGAGGCGGGAACTCAGTAGAATAGGAAACCGCCCCCACCTGACGTCCACCTCCACCTGGGCTGCTGGGACGGGGAAAGAGAACGTGAGGCTAGGGTAAGGGCTCGCGAAGACCTGGCGAAGGTGCGCTTGGAGGGGCGGGACGAGCTGGGCGGGACGGCCAGGAAGGACGCGCAGGAAACACGCACAACGGCGGGGAAAGAGCGTGAGGCTAAGGAAAGGCGCGCTCGCGAGGGGGCGGGGCGCGCTCGCGAGGGGGCGGGGCGCGCTCGCGAGGGGGCGGGGCGCGCTCGCGAGGGGGGCGGGGCGCGCGCTCGCGAGGGGGGCGGGGGCGCGCTCGCGGGGGGGCGGGGCGCGCTCGCGGGGGGGGGGGCGCGCTCGGGGGGGGGGCGGGGCGCGCTCGCGGGGGGGGGGGGCGCGCTCGCGGGGGGGGGGGGGGCGCGCTCGCGGGGGGGGGGGCGGCGGGGCGCGCTCGCGGGGGGGGGGGCGCGCTCGCGGGGGGCGGGGCGCGCTCGCGGGGGGGCGGGGCGCGCGGGGCGGGGGCGCTCGCGGGGGGCGGGGCGCGCTCGCGGGGGGGCGGGGCGCGCTCGCGGGGGGGGCGGCGCGGGGGGCGGGGCGCTCGCGGGGGGGCGGGGCGCGCTCGCGGGGGGGCGGGGCGCGCACGAGACCCCAGGGCACCTGACATTGCACGCTGCGGAGAAGCATGGCGCTGTTTCCTTGTTCAGCTGTTCCAGCCCTCAGGTTCTGGGGCCTGCTAGGTGCGCGGGCGTGGACCCGCTGGCCTCGGTTCGTTCCGGGCGGGGGCGGCTGCGGTGCCGGGCGGGGCCCAGGGAGGAGACCGACCCCCTCAGGCGAGCAGAGATGTCAGGCTTCCCCCTGCGTGGTCAGCGGGACGATTGGAGAACCTGAAAATGGCAAGTCGCGGCTCTGAAGGGCGTTCTGGAGTCCCGGATGGCAACGGTTTCTCGTTTTTTCCCAGGGGTATTTTGGACGTGTGTAAACAACACTTAATGTTCATTTTTGACATCCGGACCCCGTTTTAGTTAGATTCTGTTCTGTACCTCTCCTTTTTTTTTTTTTTCACTTAACGTGTTTTGGGGATACTTCCATTCTAAACTTAAATGCTTTCTCAGTCTTTTATGCTAATCTGTAGAATTCCATTCTTTGGACGTTTCATATTTAATTTAACCAGTCTCCTGTTGAAAATGTTTCTAATCTTTAGTTATTACAAATAGTGCTGTGTTGAATAACCTTGTTCGTACTCCACCTTTTGGATACATTTCTAGTAGTGGAACTCCTCTGTCTACATTTTATTGCCCCACGTAAACGTCGTGCAATTAATACTCCCACCAGCATATGTTCATACCCTTACTCAGGTTCATACACAGTAATTGCACATTTTGAATCCTTGTCTAGAAATCGGACGTACAAGTGGAAAAATCTTAAGACCATAGTTGTTAATCACAGTTGTTAGGAAACTAACTTCATGCCCCATAATGGACAAATATTTCAGTAAATAGTGGTACATTCACAATGTCTTCTTACACAACTACCAAAAATACTGAAGAGTTTTAATAAAGAGATACCAAGGAGGAGTCTTTCTTTCATCCAAGAACTTATCATCTACCAGACTGTTCCAGGTGCAGTGATGGAGCAGGAGTCAAATTGTTGCCTCCATGTAGCTTATTTCAGTTTCAGAATCTGCAGGCAGTTGTGTGGTTGGGGCATGGCTAAATAGTGACCTTATCAATCAGTAAGGTCTTGCTACCACTTGCGGCCCAAGCTGGAGGCATGAAGGTACCTGTGAAGAGCAGTTTGCTTGCATAGGCTGTCTACAATTTGGAATTTCTGCCTTTTGAGCTTGTATCTTAGGGGCTCCTGTTTGAAAGTGTCCTTTGTCTCCATTTCCCAAGCAGCATCTGTGCTTGCTCCTCAGCTTACCCCTACTCTCAGTAGATCTCATTCCATGGAGCATTTACTTTAAGTCATACACCTTCAGTACTTTCTAGACATTTGGTAAAATTCAGTCCGTGCTTTTTTCGGTGGCTGCGGAGGTCCAGCCCCGGCTGATCCAGGGTCTTCGGAGGGTGGACGGCGTCGGCGACTCATTTACATATTAATTAGAGACATTAAGAATAATTAAAGGATAGCTCAGTATAGCTCAGAATATTTAGAGGAGCAAAGAGGCTGAGTGGCTTGGTTTACGCGGAAAATCAATATAACCTGTGACACCAGGTTAGCTCTGACCACGGAGGCCGCAGGCGCCTGCTCGACTAGCGGAAAGTGCCCCACCTTAGGCACTTTCTCCAGTGGGTCTTAGAAGCCCAGGCAAATAAGTGGTCGCAGAGGATATCCACGCTCCAGATGGAGACTTCAGCCGGAAATAGAAATTGGGAGAAAGAATGACATGGGGAGACCAAGCTCTGGTGAGCAAGGCCCGTAGCTTTATTTCCAACAGGGGCTTTTATACCCTAAGTTACACGTAGAGGATAATAGGGGATGTGAAATCATGCAAAGCCAGCAGTCTTTAATCCTTATCAAAAACCAGGGTTTCTTTTCTGCAAATTTATTGCGTACAAATGGTTCAGGTGATTTACATCATCTTCTGGCCAGAAGGCCTGTTAACACTTTATGACTCTTGACAAAGTTTTGTCAACCGCAAGACTTACTTGCTCTAAGAGTAATTATTTTAAGGTTTGGCGCCATCTCTATCTGCAGGTGTTAGATAAACTTGCATTCCTATAGGGGGAGGCGCAGTGGGTTTACAACAAAGAAAGAATTTAGTACCTTAAGGTTACTAGCACCAAGGCCACTACTTATTTTTCTACAAACCAACTATACACATTCAAGGATACAAAACGGGGGATGTGAAAACTTGGCAAAAAGCATTGGCTCATTAATGAACTAGTCTTTATTCTGACAGTTTTTAACTCTTTGAGAGGCTCTAAGCTATTTGAATATCTTAAGCTTCCCCTGCCTCTCGGGGCTGAGAGACTGTAAACAATCATATGCATAGCTATAGGCATCTGCGTAAACTTGTCAGGCCAGTTAGAGAGCTATCTGAGGGGTTTGGATTTGAACACTCGTTTATGGGGTCATGCAGAGTTGGACACGACTGAAGTGACTTAGCAGCAGCAATGCCCAGGAACTTTATTAATTGGAGCTGTAAATTAATTCGTTATTAGAGAGAGCGAGATGGTTGGGGGGGGGGGTGGCGGACAGCCCCCAGTAAAGTCAGAGGTGAGAGCACAAAGCAGTAAAGTAGGCAGACTCTGGTTTTTGGGGGGTAGATGCTCAAGAATATCCGGGAGGACTCCTGAGGCTTGATCTAGCCATTGCGTTTGCCAAGCCTCCTTCCTCATGACCTTTGTCACGAGTAGTGTGCCTCTAAGCGGCGGCTCCTAACAGGTGGCAGACGTTTTACTTGTGTAAATGAGAAGTACACATTAAGTACCCCGAGTGATACCTTGCACTCGAGTAGGCACTCAACAATGGCTTTTATTTCAATACCAGTGAGCAACTTTTCAGTTTTCCACAACTTTTCATTTCCACAACCGGATGTCAAATGTAACTGAATTCTGACTCTGTCAACCTGGAGACAGCACCAGATTAAGGGCTCGGTCCCATAGGACTGACATCACTTCAGCCACTGATCCAGGTCCACTTGTGCTTCTGACCAACTGACTACAGATCAGAGCTTCCTGTGACCCCCTCCTCTGATGTGATTAATTTGCTAGAGCCACTCACAGAGTTCAAGAACCTGGTTTACTTAATAGGTTGCTGCCAAGTCACTTCAGTCGTGTCTGACTCTGTGCTATCCCATAGACAGCAGCCCACCAGGCTCCCTTGTCCCTGGGATTCTCCAGGCAAGAACACTGGAGTGGGTTGCCATTGCCTTCTCCAGTGCAGGACAGTGAAAGATGAAAGGTAAGTCGCTCAGTTGTGTCCGACTCTTAGCGATCCCATGCACTGCAGCCTACCAGGCTCCTCCATCCATGGGATTTTCCAGGCAAGAGTACTGGAGTGGGGTGCCATTGCCTTCTCCGAGTAGATTGCTAGTTTATTATAAAGGATATTAAAAAGTATGAATGAACAACCAGATAAGGAGATACCCGGGCTGAGGTTTGGGAGAGTTCCAAATGCAGGAGCCTCTGTCCCTGTGGAGTTTGGGGCCTGGCACTGGAAGCTTTCTGAACCTCTTGCTTTTGGGTTTTCATGGAGATTCCAACCCTCTAATTGTGGTTGGTTTCCCTGGCAACCATACCCCATCCTTAGGGGATTTCCAATAATCACCTCATTAACATAAACAGCCTAGTTGTAAGAGGCTTGATATGAATAATAGGACACTTATTTCACTTCATAGCTCTGAAGGGATTTCAGGGCCTGAGGCCAAAAGACCAAATACTGTAACAAAAGATGTTCCCATTGCTCTTAGGAAATTCTATAGGTTCTGGGACTAAGACTGAAAATATATTTTGTTAGATATAGTCAAAGCTATGGTTTTTCCAGTAGTCATATATGGATGTGAGAGTTGGACTATAACGAAACCTGAGGGCCGAAGAATTGATGCTTTTGAACTGTTTGGAGAAGATTCTTGAGCATCCCTTGGACTGCAAAGTGATCCAAAGAGTCAATCTTGAAGGAAGTCAGTCCTGAATAATAATTGGAAGGAATGATGCTGAAGCTGAAACTCCAATACTTTGGCCACCTGATGTGAAAAACTGACTCACTGGAAAAGACTGATGCTGGGAAATATTGAAGGCAGGAGTAGAAGGGGTGACAGAGGATGAGATGGTTGGATGGTGTCACTGACTTGATGGACATGAGTTTGAGCACCAAGCCTTGGGAGTTGGTGATGGACAGGGAAGCCTGGCATGCTGCAGTCCATGGGGTTGCAAAGAGACACAACTGAGCGACTGAACTGAGCTGAATATATATATATATATGATTCTAAAGCACAGTATCACAACTTTCCTCTGATTCCTTTTGTATTTCCCATAATTTGCATTTAGAAGGAGCACAGAAATGTTTGGTTGAGGACCTTAGGTGAACAGATGTTCATGACGCTATGTGAAGTGGACATTTAATAGCTGTGGTTGTAGCCAGAGCCATCTTTTTCCTTCCTAACTCTGGTTTTCACTGGAAACCCCCCTTTGGAGAGTTCATTGATGTGCACTCAGGAGAGCTGCTTTGCCTGGTGCTTTTATGGAAGACTTGGGTGGAGGAGAACTTTCTTCAGAATCTGTGGGCATCTCTGGAAGAGCATGGGGAGGAGTGGGAAAGCATTGTTTCCCTGCTGTATTTCCTGTACTTTCTGCTGGGAGATTTACAGCTGTGGGTTTTTTCAAAAGACTGTTGGAATAATCTCTGGCTCCCTTGCTTTTGGCTTTGGCAGCCAAGGCTCAGGGTCCTTGAGTGACTTCATGAGGCAGTAGTGACGAGGGCTCTGACTCCCCTTTTGGTGCCCTCAGCCCTGCCTTCCCTTGCCAGTTCCTCTTTCTCATTACATGCTTTTCTGAGGCTTGTTCTTTGGAAAACCAAGATGATGGTTTGCCAGGAGAGGCATCACAAGTGGACTGAGTGGCTAGTGAGCTCCTGAGTTACACTGTCATTGACCTCAGAGTGGACTGTGAGAGGCAGCTGTACAGTGTTACCTCAGGAGGGAAGGGGTGACAGGCACCCTAAAGTGAAGAAGGGGAGCCAGTATTGTCATTCTTCAGAGGAGGGCAAAGGTGACTTCTTACTGGGTTGAGCAGTGGCTTCATGAAGGAAGTGGCCTTGGCTATGGAAGATTCTAAACATGCTGAGGGGTAAAAAGGTCTTTTCAGGTAAAGGAGCTGGGTTTAGAGTGAGTACAGAACCAGGAAAGGAGAGGTCTATGAGAGGGAGTATTGGGCCTGGAACTGTTACTGGGGTGGGGTGTGTGGTGCTAAGATGCTCTGGTGCTGTGGGGTCCGAGGGCATCAGGGAGAACCTCAGCAGCAGGGTGTAAGCAGGTGAGTGTGCAGATTGTGCAGGAGCAAAAGGAAAGCCAGAGACAACAGGCAAACAGTGAGCTAGGACCATACTCCTGGAAGATAAGCTCTGGATTGTCCTGACCTGTATCTGAAGATATGCTTTTAGGGTGCTTATTTCTTACCTGTATCACAAATGAATAAAATAAATACTCTGTTTCCTCTTTTTGTGTCTGTATTCACTTTAGATTTATCAATCATTTGGGATGGGTTTTCGTTTCAGTTTGTTTAATCTCTTCCTGTCAGGGTGGAGGGGTCTATACTGAGGGCCCAAGTGCTAGCTGTGGGTCATCGGGGCCTTCTGGAAGATGGGCGTCATGGCTGCCAGCCTTGGGGTGAGAGGCAGATGCTCTGTGGACTGGGGCTGGCCATCTTGAACTCTGGACAGGTTGCCAACATGCTACCAGCAGGTTATGAAGTTGTGTAGCTCAGGTAGATGCCGAATGAGGCCCTGAGAGCAGATCAGGAAGTCTAGAGCCTTCAGGCTGGGCTCTGCCTGTGTGCCCCATGGCTGCAGACTTGCTTCGGGTGGACGTATTCAGGTGCTGCTCCTGTTGTGCAGTTTGTGTTGTCTTTTGTCTTCTTTCTGGTGCTTCCTGGTTGTGGAGCCTCTTAGTCCTGATGCCTCTCCGAAGCCTGTGGAATCTTTATTGTGTGTCTTGCTCTTTTTCTCTTGTGGAAGACCATCTCATACTCCAAACAGTTAGTATTGCGAGTGTCTCAGCTCCTGGCTTCTGCAGATGACCTGAGACTCCTGGAGTTTTGCGGGGTGACCCCCAGCTCCAGTTGGCTCTTGCCTTGCCTGGGTTGTATCATATGTTTGGCTGCTATATAAAATGAGCAGCCTCCTGAATGGCTGCGAACATAGAAGATGGAGTCTCTGTAGCAGTTTGAATCCCTCGGTGTCAGGATATGAGTGTTTCTTTTTGGAATGGTGTCTTGAACCTACTTAATAAACATTCTGTTAATATTTGGCAAAGATGGGTACAGTAAAGGACAGAAATGGTATGGACCTAACAGAAACAGAAAATATTAAGAAGAGGTGGCAATAATACACAGAAGAGCTATACAAAAAAGATCTTCATGACCTAGATAACCACGATGGTGTGATCATTCACCTAGAGCCAGACATCCTGGAAGGCAAAGTCAAGTGGGCCTTAGGAAGCATCACTACGAACAAAGCTAGTGGTAGGCGATGGAATTCCAGTGGAACCATTTCAAATCCTAAAAGATGATGCTGTGAAAGTGCTTCACTCAAGATACCAGCAAATTTGGAAAACTCAGCAGTGGCCACAGGACTGGAAAAGGTCAGTTTTCATTCCAATCCCAAAGAAAGGCAATGCCAAAGAATGTTCAAACTACCACACAATTGCACTCATCTCACATACTAGCAAAAGGATGCTCAAAATTCTCTAAGCCAGGCTTCAACAGTACATGAAATGTGAACTTCCAGATGTTCAAGCTGGATTTAGAGAAGGCAGAGGAACCAGAGATCAAACTGGTTTGATCATCATCGAAAAAGCAAGAGAGTTCCAGGAAAACATTTACTTCTACTTTATTGACTATGCCAAAGCCTTTGACTATGTGGATCACAACAAACTTGTAGAAAATTCTTAAAGAAATGGAAATACCAGACCCACCTTACCTGCCTCCTGAGAAATCTGTATGCAGGTCAAGAAGCAACAGTTAGAACTGGACATGGAACAACAGACTGGTTCCAAATTGGGAAAGGAGTATGACAAGGCTGTATATTGTCACCATGCTTATTTAACTTATGTGCAGAGTACATCATGTGAAATGCCAGGCTGGATGAAACTCTAGCTGGAATCAAGATTGCCAGGAGAAATATCAAGAACTTCAGATATGCAGATGATACCACCCTTATGACAGAAAGGGAAGAAGAAATAAAGAGGCTCTTGATGAAAGTGAAAGAGGAGAGTGAAAAAGTTGGCTTAAAGCTCAATATTCAGAAAACAAAGATCATGGCATCTGGTCCCATCACTTCATAGCAAATAGATGGGGAAACAATGGAAACAGTGAGAGACTTTATCTTTTTGGGGGCTCCAAAATCACCTCAGATGGAGACTGCAGCCGTGAAATTAAAAGACATTTGTTCCTTGGAAGAAAAGCTATGACCAACCTAGACAGCATATTAAAAAGCAGAGATGTTACTTTGCCAACAAAGGTCTGTCTAGTCTAAGCTATGGTTTTTCCAGTAGTCATGTTTGGATGTGAGAGTTGAACTATAAAGAAAGCTGAGTGCCAAAGAATTGATGCTTTTGAATTGTGGTGTTGGAGAAGACTCTTGAGAGTCCCTTGGACTGCAAAGAGATCCAGCCAGTTCAATCCTAAAGGAAATCAGTCCTGAATATTCATTGGAAGGACTGATGCTGTAGCTGAAACTCCAATACTATGGCCACCTGATGCGAAGAACTGACTCATTTGAAAAGACCCTGATGCTGGGACAGATTGAAGGTGGGAAGGGAAGGGGATGACAGAGGATGAGATGGTTGAATGGCATCACTGACTCACTGGACATGAGTTTGAGCAAGCTCCAGGAGTTGGTGATGGACAGGGAAGCCTGGTGTGCTGAAGTCAGTGGGGTCACAAAAAGGTGGACGTGACTAAGCGAGTGAACTGAATATTTGGCATAAAGTCTGAGATGTTTAATCTGCTTTAAATGTCACTGAGTGTTTGTCACACCCTTTCTGTGTTAGGGTTAGGGTTCTGCAGAGAGCATCCCCAGACGTCTTGGCTCTAGCTTGAGCCTTCACTAGCTTTTGATAACAGGAATTGTGAGATGATACTTTGCTGAATTGCACAGTTCCCATTAACCTGAAATTTTTGCTCCCCAATATATCTTGATTTCAGAGTTTCTGTTTTATCCCATGGTAAGAAAGATGGTCATTTGTGGGGCGGGAAGGAAGTGTAGTCATTCTTAGTGGTGGGGTTGGTGGAAGGCAGACATTGCTCATTCTTGCTGGCATCAGCTCGATTATCATCGGTTACCTGGCTGCTCTCCTTTTCTATCAGTATTCCAGGTGGAGGATGGTCCATATCTTGTTTTGCTGGTGCCTCAAGTGACACTGGAGGTGGAGGCCACAGTCAGAAGAAGTTTCTCCTGCAGGACATCGCTGAGCTGATTAAGACCAGAGCCTGCCAGAGGGTGGTGGTCATGGTGGGGGCCGGCATCAGCACACCCAGCGGCATCCCAGACTTCAGGTGCCTTGCACTCCCAGAGCTCGTCCTACAGCTCCCTCCACTCCCTGCTGTGTCTTGAAGGGCTCAGAGCCTCTCGCTTTTCTCTGCAGGTCTCCAGGGGTTGGCTACTACAGCATCCTCCAGCAGTACAAGCTCCCCTACCCTGAGGCCATTTTTGAGCTCTCATTTTTCTTTCATGACCCCAAGCCATTTTTCACTTTTGCCAAGAAGCTGTACCCTGGGAACTATAGGCCTAATGCTACTCACTACTTCCTCCGATTGCTACATGAGAAGGGCCTGCTTCTGCGACTCTACACACAGAACATCGACGGGCTTGAGAGAGGTGAGCCTCAGTCCTGTTTCACACCTTTTCACTCCTGTAGGGAAGGCTCAGGTGCCTGTTTCTTGGTAGGGCTGAAGCCTAGTTCTTATTCCCCATCCTTGTGGCTGATTTTGACCCAAGAAGTTTTGACATCATCTCCAGCAAAAATGTCCTCTTTGTGTTTTAAGTATCACTGTTAGAACCTCATTGGTGGACCCATTTTCTAGGTTGTGAGTTTGGGATAGAGCTAAAGTTGACATTGGGAGCTTCTGGTTTTGCTGATCTGATGGTTTTCTTTTTTCAAGTTTCATTATGGAATTTTTTGAGCACACAGTGAGAGGAATGTGATGAATGCTCATGGCCTCATTATCTCATCATGGCCAGTCCTGTTTAACCTGTGTCCTACCCCCGTCTTCTCTCACCCCTGAGTATTTTGAAACAAATCCCTCTCATCATAAATTTAATCTATAAATCCAGCAATTGGTATCTTTAGAAGGTAAAGACTTCTAAAACATAACCGTGATATCATTATCACAGAAAGAAATCACTAACAGTTCCTTAATATCAAATTCAGTGTGGTGATTTCTTGACTGTACCTAGATGGTGGCCACACGCAGTGACTCGTGGGTCATGCTGACCTCTGGCTGTGCACCGTGGAGAAGCAGTTGCTGGGCCTTTTCTTTTCTGCAGGTGCTGACAGGCAGCTCTCAGCAAGTCAGCAGCAGCTCAGCCAGGCTACAGATGTCTTGTGAATTGAAAAAAGGAGCTGTCTCAACTCCAGGAAAATGTTTACTTGCTAGAAGGACTCTACAGCTTGGAACCGCATAGGCAGTAGTGAACACCCCATGGGGATGGTCTCTTTCCTGGAAATGCAGCAGCGCAGGCTTGTGGGAAGTGGGAGTGTGGGGCTGTGACCTTCACATGTGTAGAGTGGGGATGCTGGGGAACATGGCAGCAAGACCCAGGTCTTCATACCCATGGCCTTCCAAAGCTCATGGTGGTAACAGAACTTGCATGATAAATCACCTTTTGTTTGTTTTTCCACAGGTTTTTGGAAATGTATTTATATTAGCAGTTATTTTCTTACTCTTGGTGTCTGTAGCATAGAAAATGTTTTTCTTGGTTGGGTGTAATTTGATCTAGACTTACGTCAAATGTTTTTGTACTGTGTTTTCACAGGCTTTTTTTTTTTTCTTTTGCTATTCATTAATTTAAAAAAATGTCCATACATGAACATGAATCAGCCACAGGTATATATGCGTCTCCTCCCTCTTGAACCTCCCTCCCGCCTCCTGCCCCTGTAGGGTGCCGCCCTGAGTCACACAGCAGGCTCTCACTGGCTGTCCGGTGTACAGTAGTTGTACGTGTGTCCATGCCACTCTGTCAATTTGTCCCGTCCTCTCCTCCTCCTCACCCTGGGTCCATACGTCTGTTCTTCATGTCTGCATCTCCACTGCTGCCCTGTAAGTAGGTTCATCAGTACCATCTTTCTGGATTCCATATACGTGCATTAATATACGGTATTTGTTTTTCTCTTTCTGATTTACTTCACTCTGTATAATAGGCTCTAGGTTCATCTACCTCATTAGCACTGACTCAGATGCATTCCTTTTTATAGCTAGTATTCCACTGTGACATGTACCATAACTGCTTTATCCATTCATCTGTCGATGGGCATCTGGGTTGCTTCCGTGTCCTAGCTATTTGTAGATGGTGGTGCAGTGAACACTGTGTCTTTTTCAGTTATAGTTTTCTCAGAGTTTATGCCCAGTAGTGGGACTGTTGGGTCATATGGTAGTTTTATTCATATTTTTTTTTTAGGAATCTCCATATTGTTTTTTGTAGTTGCTGTATCAATGTACATTCCCACCAACTGTGTAAGAGGGTTCCCTTTCCCCACATCCTCTCCAGCATTTGTTTGTAGGTTTTTTTGACGATGGCCATTCTGACTGGTGTGAGGTAGTATCTCATTGTAGTTTTGGTTTGCATTTTTTTAGTTATGAGTGATGCTGAGTATCTTTTCATGGACTTCCCTGGTGGCTCAGATGGTGAAGAATCTGCCTGCCATGCAGGAGACTGGGTTTGATCCTTGAGTTGGGACAGGCCCCTGGAGAAGGGAATAGCAGCCCGCTCCAGTATTCTTGCCTGGGAAATCCAATGGACAGAGGTGCCTGGTGGGCTATAGTCCATAGGGTTACAAAAAGTACCAGACACAACTGAGCAACTAACACACACACACACACACACACACACACACACACACACACCTTATGAGCTATGTTGATAATTTTTTCCACGTGCTATTAGATAGACTTTGTTTTAACTGTGATTTGGCTCCTTGTCAGAACCTTATCACGGAGCTTATTCTGATCAGTGGGGTTTTGTCTGTGGGTTATAGAGGTAAGGCTTCCACGGAGGGCTGAGGCTTCTCCTGGGGGCCTGCCACGCCCAGAGGTGACACTGAGGGGCTTGTGTCCCCACCCCAGAGGCAGCAGCACTTACCTTCAGTTTGAATTTCAGCATCTGGCATCCCTGCCTCAAAGCTCGTTGAAGCTCATGGATCCCTTGCCTCTGCCACCTGCACCATCTGCCGAAGACCCTACCCAGGGGAGGAGTTCTGGGTAAGTTGTCACAGAGAGTTCTTTTCTTCTGCACTTCTCACTGGGAGTAATCTTGAGAAGTGGTATTTTATAAGCATTGTGTTGGAAGGACAACAGAACAATAATACTATGAAAATGGTTTTCTTTAATTTTAAAATAAAAAATCAATATTTACTTGTCAAAATTAAGGCAGTACAGATAACAAGGATTTACTGTACAGCACAGGGAACTATATTCAGTATCTTTAATAACCTATAAGGGAAAAGAATAAAAAAAGAATATACACACATATATATGCATAGTTGAATCACTTTGCTATACGCATGAAACTAATGCAATACTGTAAATCAGCTGTACTTCAATTTTTTTTTAATGTGCAAGTCCTAACTCCCAGTATCTATAAATATAAACTTATTGGGCCATAGGATATTTTCAGATTAAAAAAAAATTAAGCAAATACAAAATATGTAAGGAAAAGTGAATCTGCCTTCTGGCAGTTCCTGTGGCCCATTGGATATATGTGTGTATATATAAACATACATGCACATTTCTATGTACCTACACCCACACACAGTTAGTTTTTTCCACTAATGGGATAACTAATATTCACATTGCTTTGTCCCTGAGCAAAATTTTATAGATATCTTGTGTCAGTAACTACAGCTCTGCTTACTGTTTTTAGTTAACTATCAGATCAGATCAGATCAGTCGCTCAGTCATGTCCGACTCTTTGCGACCCCATGAATCACAGCATGCCAGGCCTCCCTGTCCATCACCAACTCCCAGAGTTCACCCAGACTCACATCCATTGAGTCAGTGATGCCATCCAGCCATCTCATCCTCTGTCGTCCCCTTCTCCTCCTGCCCCCAATCCCTCCCAGCATCAGAGTCTTCTCCAGTGAGTCAACTTAGTTAACTATAGAGCGTTGCTATTGTTTATTTGGAACCAGAGTGAAAGTGAAAGTGGAGAGTGAAAAGGTTGGCTTAAAGCTCAACATTCAGAAAACGAAGATCATGGCATCTGGTCCCATCACTGCATGGGAAATAGATGGGGAAACAGTGGAAACAGTGTCAGACTTTGTTTTTCTGGGCTCCAAAATCACTGCAGATGGTGACTGCAGCCATGAAATTAAAAGACGCTTACTCCTTGAAAGGAAAGTTATGACCAACCTAGATAGCATATTCAAAAGCAGAGACATTACTTTACCAACAAAGGTTCGCCTAGTCAAGGCTATGGTCTTTCCTGTGGTCATGTATGGATGTGAGAGCTGGACTGTGAAGAAGGCTGAGCGCCGAAGAATTGATGCTTTTGAACTGTGGTGTTGGAGAAGACTCTTGAGAGTCCCTTGGACTGCAAGAAGATCCAACCAGTCCATTCTGAAGGAGATCAATCCTGGAATTTCTTTAGAAGGAATGATGCTAAAGCTGAAACTCCAGTATTTTGGCCACCTCATGCGAAGAGTTGACTCATTGGAGAAGACTCTGATGCTGGGAGGGATTGAGGGCAGGAGGAGAAGGGGACGACAGAGGATGAGATGGCTGGATGGCATCACTGACTTGATGGATGCGAGTCTGAGTGACCTCCGGGAGCTGGTGATGGACAGGGAGGCCTGGCGTGCTGCGGTTCATGGGGTCGCAAAGAGTCGGACACGACTGAGTGACTGATCTGATCTGATCTGATTGTTTATTTGCTACATTGTGTCTGACTCTTTGTGATTCCATGGACTGCAGCATGCCAGGATTCCCTGTCCTTCACTATCTCCCAGAGTTG
Organism: Tragelaphus eurycerus; assembly: GCA_935064755.1. Taxonomy (NCBI): domain Eukaryota; kingdom Metazoa; phylum Chordata; class Mammalia; order Artiodactyla; family Bovidae; genus Tragelaphus; species Tragelaphus eurycerus. The sequence goes on along the minus strand of CAKXYN010000162.1, from coordinate 66,221 downwards.
GCTCAAACTCATGTCCCTTGAGTCAGTGATGCCATCCAACCATCTCATCTTCTGTTGCCCCTTCTCTTCCCAACCTTAATCTTTCCTAGCCTCAGGGTCTTTTCCAATGAGTCAGTTCTTTGCATCAGGTGGCCAAAGTATTAGAGCTTCAGCTTAGCATCAGACCTTCCAATGAGTATTCAGGGTTGATTTCCTTTAGGATTCACCGGTTTGATCTTGCTGTCCAAGGGACACACAAGAGTCTTGTGTAGCACCACAGTTTGAAAGCATCAGTTCCTCAGAGCTCAGCCTTCTTTATGGTCCAACTCTCACATCTGTACATGACTACTGGAAAAACCATAGCTTTGACTATATGGACTTTTGTTGGCAAAGTGATGTCTCTGCTTTCTAATACGCTGTTTAGGTTTTTCATAGCTTTTCTTCCAAGGGGCAAGTGTCTTTTAATTTCATGGCTGCAGTCACCATCCACAGTGATTTTTGAGCTCAAGAAAATAAAGTCTGTCACTGTTCCATTTTGTTCCCCATCTATTTGCCATGAAGTGATGGGACTAGATGCCATGATCTTAGTTTTCTGAATGTTGAGTTTTAAGCCAGCTTTTTCACAATACACAGCCTTGATGTACTCCTTTCCCAATTTTGAAGCAGTCCATTGTTTCATGTATGGTTCAAACTGTTGCATCTTGACCTGCATACAGGTTTCTCAGGAGGCAAGTAAGGTGGTCTGATATCCCCATCTCTAAGAATTTTCCACAGTTTGTTGTGATCCATACAGTTAAAGGCTTTAGTGTGGTCAGTTAAACAGAAGTAGATGTTTTTCTGGAATTACCTTGATTTCTCTGTGATACAACGGATGTTAGCAATTTGGTCTCTGGTTCCTTTGCTTTTTCTAAATCCAGCTTATACATCTGGAATTTCTCTGTTCATGTATTATTGCAGCCTAACTTGAAGGATTTTGAGCATTACTTTGCTGGCATGTGAAATGAGTGCAATTGTACATTAATTTGAGCATTCATTGGCAAAGCATTTCTTTGGAATTGGAATAAAAACTTATCTTTTCCAGTCCTGTTGCCACTGCTGAGTTTTCCAGATCTTCTGGCATATTGAGTCTGGCTAATGTTTTGTCAATTTTGTTTATCTTCTCAGAGAACCAGCTTTTAGTTTTATTAATCTTTACTATTTTTTCTTTCATTTCTTTTTCATTTATATGATTTATTTCCATACTAATTTTTTTTGTTCTTCTTCTCCGAGTTGTTTTAGGTGTAATGTTAGGTTATCTATTCGATGTTTTTCTTGTTTTTTTTAGAGGTAGGATTGTATTCCCTCTTAGAACTGCTTTTGCTCATCCCATAGGCTTTGAGTTGTCATGTTTTCATTGTCATTTGTTTTCAGAAATTTTTTGATTTCCCTTTTGATTTCTTCAGTAATCTGTTGCTTATTTAGAGATGTGTTGTTTAATCTCCAAGTGTTTCTTACAGTTTTTTTCTTGTAATTGATATCTAGTCTCATAGCATTGTGGTCGGAGAAGATGCTTGATATGATTTCAATTTTCTTAAATTTACTGAGATTTGATTTGTGACCCAAGATATGGTCTGTCCTGGAGAATGTTCTATGTGCACTTGAGAAGGTGTATTTCTTCTGCATTTGCATGGAGTGTCTTGAGGATATCAGTGAGATCCATCTCATCTAGTGTATCCTTTAAGACTTGTGTTTCCTTATTAATTTTGTTTTGATGATCTGTCCACTGGTGTGAGTGGGGTGTTAACGTCTCTTACTTTAATTTTTTGCTTTTATGTCTGTTAGTGTTTGTCTTATGTGTTGCAGTGCTCCTGTGTTGGGTGCACAGAGATTTACAGTTGTTATGTCTTCCTCTTGGGTCGATCCCTTGATCATTATGTAGTGTCCTTCCTTATCTCTTTTAATCTTCTTTATTGTCTAATATGAGGATTGCTACCCCCAGCTTTCTTTTGATTCCCATTTGCATGGAATATATTTTTCCATCCTCTCACTTTCAGTCTCTATGTGTGTTTCTTGCAGACAGCATATGTATGGGTCTTGTTTTTGTACCCATTCAGCCAGTCTGTGTCTTTTGGTTGGAGCATTTAATCCATTTTCATTTAAAGTAATTATTGATATGTATGTTCCTATTGCCATTTTCTTAATTGTTTGGGGTTGATTTTTATCTTTTTTCTTCTCTTATATTTCTTGACTATATAAATCCTTTTAACATTTGTTGTAAAGCTGGTTTGGTGGTACTGAATTCTCTTAACTTTTGCTTGTCTGAAAAGCTTTTTATTTCTCCATCAATTTTGAATGAGATCGTTGCCGGGTACAGTAATCTTGGTTGTTGATTTTTCCCTTTCAGTACTTTAAACATATCCTGCCATTCCCTTCTGGCCTGCGAGTTTCTGCTGAAGGATCAGCTATTAAACATAAGGGGCTTTCCTTGTATGTTACTTGTTGCTTTTCCATTGTTGCTTTTAATATTCTTTGTGTTTAGTCTTTGTTAGTTTGATTAGTATGTGTCTTGGTGAGTTTCTCCTTTTGTTTATCCTGTATGGGACTCTTTGTGCCTCTTGGACTTGATTGACAATTTTCTCATATCCTTTCTTTTTCTCTTCTTCTTCTGGGACCCCTATAATTTGAATGTTGTGCATTTGAGATCGTCCCAGAGGTCTCTAAGACTATCCTCAGTTCTTTTCATTCTTTTTACTTTATTCTGCTCTTTAGAAGTTATTTCCACCATTTTATCTTCCAGCTCACTGATGGATTTTCTGCTTCAGATATTCTGCTATTGGTTCCTTCCAGGGTATGTTTAATTTCAGTAATTGCATTGTTTGTTCCTGTATGTTTATTCTTTAATTCTTCTAGGTCTTTGTTAATTGACTCTTGCATTTTCTCCATTTTGTTTTCAAGGTTTTTGATCATCTTTGCTATAATTATTCTGAATTCTTTTTCAGGTAGTTTGCCTATTCTCTCTTCATTTATTTGGACTTCTGTGTTTCTAATTTGTTCCTTCATCTGTGTAGTATTTCTCTGACTTTTCATTATTTTCTTTTAACTTATTGTGTTTGAAGTCTCTTTTTCCTAGGCTTCAATGTTGAATTCTTTCTTCCTTTTGGTTTCTGCCCTCCTAAGGTTGGCCCAGTGGTTTGTGTAAGCTTCCTATAGGGAAGTTTTTTATGTGCTGAGTTTTTTCTTTTTGTTTGTTTGTTTGTTTTTCCTCTGATGGGCAAGGCTGAGTGAGGTGGTAATCCTGTCTGCTGATGGTTGGGTTTGTATTTTTGCTTTGTTTGTTGTTTAGATGAGGCGTCCTGCACAGGGTGCTACTGGTGGTTGGGTGATGCCAGGTCTTATATTTAGGTGGTTTCCTTTGTGTGAGGTCTCCCTACTTGAAATGCCCTAGGGTAAGTTCTCTGTTAGTCTAGCGTCTTGGAGTCAGTGTTTCCACTGCAAAGGCTCAGGGCTTGATCTTCAGTGCCATCTCAGGGAGGGCCTGGATGGAGGAGGACCGGCAGGCCAAAGCCAGGGGGCTTGTAACACACAGTCTGGGGAGAGTTCCCACATGGATGCTGGAGGACCTCACACAGTGGCCTGGGCTAAAGGCAGGCAAACACCGTGTCTCCTCTCCTCTAGACAGTGGTTCATCCAAGTGTGATCGCCACACCTGCAGCCTTGGGCTCCTGTGAGCACGTGTTCTGGAAGCAGCTTCTGGTATCCCTGTGCTGTATTTTAGATTCCACATACAAGTAATATCATATGGCATTCATTTTTTTCTGTCTGACTTCACTTAGTATTATAATCTCTAGGTCCATCCATGTTGCTGCAAATGGCATTATTTAATTCTTTTTAATGGCTGAGTAATATACCATCGTGTGTGTGTGTGTGTATATATATATATATACACCATATCTTTTTAATCTTAGAATGGCTTTTTTTTTTTTTTTTAAGTAGAGTAAGGTAGAGTGGAAAATCTTAAATAAAGGTGAAACTGGAATAATGACATGGCACAGAATCCTATCTTTTTTTAATTGAGGTGAATTCACATAACATAAAATTAACCATTTTAAAGTCTACACTTTATTGATATTTAGTATTTTCACTGTATTGTGTAAACAGTGTCTGTCTACTAACCTAACCTCTGTCTACTTCTGGAGTATTTTCATCACCCCACAGGAAAACCCTGTATCCAGTAATCAGTCAACCTTAATTCCCTCCCTGAACCCAAGCCCTTAGCAACCACAGATCTTTATGATTATTCTTATTATTTTACTGAAGTATAGTCAAACCAGTCAATCCTAAAGGAAATCAACCCTAAATATTCATTGGAAGGACGGATGCTGATGCTGCAACTGCAATACTTTGGCCATCTGATACATGAAGAGCCAACTCATTGGAAAAGACCCTGGTGCTGGCAAAGATTGGGGGCAGGAGGAGAAGGGGGCAACGGGATGAGATGGTTGGATGGCATCATAGACTCAATTACAAGGAGTTTGTGCAAACTCCAGGAGATAGTGAGGGTCAGGGAAGCCTGGTGTGCTGCAGTCCATGGGGTTGCAAAGAGTTGGACACAACTTAGTGACTGAACAACAAACAACAATGGTTGGTTCACAGTGTTGATTAGTGTCAAGTGTGCAGCAAAGTGGTTCAGTCTATATGTATGGATCCCTTTTCAGGTTCTTTCTCATATAGGTAATTACAGATTATTGAGTTCCCTGTGCTATACAGAAGGTCCTTGTTGGTTATCTGTTTTATGTTTTGTATTTAGTAGTATATATATGTTAAACTCCTGATTAATTCTCCCTACCACAGTTCCTCATTGGTAACCATAAATTTGTTTTTGAAATCTGTGTGTCTTCTTTTGTTTTGTAAATAAGTTCATTTGTATCATATAAAAAATTGGATTCCATACACGAGTGACACTACATGCTCTCTGTCTGTGTCTGACTTAGAATGACAGTCTCTAGGTTCATCTTTGTTGCTGCAGATATCATTATTATTTTTAATGGTTGGGTTGTATTCCGTTTGTGTGTATGTGCCACATCTTCTTTATCCACTCCTCTGTCATTTGTCAGTGTTTCATTTAGGTTCAGATCATAATTTTGCCTTTTCCAGAACGTCATAGACTTGGAATAATACAGTATGCGGCCTTTCTCATTGCCTTCTTTCACTTAGTATTATGTATTTAAGGCTCCTCCATGTCTTTTCATGACCTGATAATGGTGTTTTTTGTTTTTTTGTTTTTTTTTTTTGAGGCTGAGTTTAAAAAGTTGGCTTAAAGCTCAACATTCAGAAAAGTAAGATCATGGCATCTGGTCCCATCACTTCATGGGAAATAGATAGGGAAACAGTGGAAACAGTGTCAGACTTTATTTTTGGGGGCTCCAAAATCACTTCAGATGGTGATTGCAACCATGAAATTAAAAGATGCTTACTCTTTGGAAGGAAAGTTATGACCAACCTAGATAGCATATTCAAAAGCAGAGACATTACTTTGCCAACAAAGGTCCGTCTAGTCAAGGCTATGGTTTTTCCAGTAGTCATGTATGGATGTGAGAGTTGGATGGTGAAGAAAGCTGAGTGCCCAAGAATTGATGCTTTTGAACTGTGGTGTTGGAGAAGACTCTTGAGAGTCCCTTGGACTGCAAGGAGATCCAACCAGTCCATCCTAAAGGAGATCAGTCCTGGGTGTTCATTGGAAGGACTGATGCTAAAGCTGAAACTCCAGTACTTTGGCCACCTCATGCAAAGAGTTGACTCATTGGAAAAGACCCTAATGCTGGGAAGGATTGGGGGCAGAAGGAGAAGGGGACAACAGAGGATGAGATGGCTGGATGGCATCACTGACTCGATGGACATGGGTTTGGGTAGACTCCGGGAGTTGGTGATGGACAGGGAGGCCTGGCGTGCTGTGATTCATGGGGTCACAAAGAGTCGGACACGACTGAACTGAACTGAATATTCCATTGTCTGGATGTAACACAGTTTGTTTATGCATTCGCCTACTAAAGGACACCTTGGTTAATTCCAGGTTTTGGTAATTATGAGTAAAGTTGTTACAAACATCCATATGCAGGTTTTTATGAGGATGTATTTTCAACTCTTTTGGGTAAATACCAGGGAATGTGATTACTGACCCTGTGGTAAGACTGTTTAGTCTGTGTCTTCCAAAGTGGCTGCCCCATTTTGCATTTCTAGCCACAGTGAATGTGAGTTCCTGTTGCTCTGCATCAACAACACTTGGTGTTGATTTTGGCCATTCTTGTAGGTGGATAGTAGTATCTCATTGTTTTAATTTGCAGTTTCCTAGTGACACATAATGGAGAAGGCAATAGCACCCTACTCCAGTACTCTTGCCTGGAAAATCCCATGGATGGAGGAGCCTGGTAGGCTGCAGTCCATGGGGTTGCTAAGAGTCGGACACGACTGAGCGACTTCACTTTCACTTTTCACTTTCATGCATTGGAGAAGGAAATGGCAACCCACTCCAGTGTTCTTGCCTGGAGAATCCCAGGGATGGGGGAGCCTGGTGGGCTGCCGTCTATGGGGTCGCACGGAGTTGGACACGACTGAAGTGACTTAGCAGCAGCAGCAGCAGCAGTGACATATACTGTGGAACTTGTTTCTTGTACTCATTTGCCATCTGTATCTTCTTTGGTGAGGTCTTGGGCCCATTTTTAAATTAAGTTGCCTATTTTCTTATTGCTGAGCTTTAAGAATTCTTTGCATTATCAGATTTGTGTTCTGCAAGTATTCTCTCCTAGTCTGTGACTTCTCTCATCCTCTTGATATTGTCTTTCACAGAGGAGAAGTTTTTTGTTTTAATGAAGTCTGATTTACCATGTTTTTCTTTCAGTGATCATCTTTTTCCATATTATATTGGCTAGTCTGAGTCTTATGCTTTCTATATAAACTTTGGAATCACTGTTTTGCTATTTTCTGATAATCTAAAAGCTTCTGTCTGTGGAGTTTTACACTTCACTGCTTTGTCTCCATGTTGTTGTTGTGCAGCCCCTCAGTTGTGTCTGACTCTTTGTGACCCTATGGGCTTCTGTAGAGCTTTCTGAATCTGTAGTTTGATATCTTTTTCATTTTTGTTTAAAAAAACCCAAGCCCTCAGTCATGGTAATTCCTCTGGACAGTGGCTGCCCCACGCATGTGGACCTTGTATTCTCTCTTTGGACCCTGGGTTAAACACCTCTGAAATTGGCTCACGCTCTGCCCAGAAGCCTAGGCCACTCTTCTGCATCCTGTCTTCTTCCCCTGGGTGCTGCATCCTGAGTCTTCCTCCTGATCTACTTTCCAGTTTATTGATACACTGTTCTTCCATAGAGGATAAAGCCCTTCCACTGAGCTTTAATTTTCAGTACTCTACTTTTTATTACTTCAAGTCCTATCTGGTTCCTTTCCAAATCCACTGCAATACTTCGTATAGCTCTTTATCTCCAACAAGTATTTCAAACCTGTCTTTTAAAAAATTTAAGCATAATACAGTTTTTATCTGGATCTGCTAATATCTAAAGTCTTTGAATAGTCTGTTTCTTTTGTCTGTTGTTTCTGCTGCTCCTTACTGGGTTCAGCCTGCGAAAACAAATTTGCATTAGCGGTAAAGGTCTACCTTATAAGGCAAACGTCTTATCCCTTAGTTTTCTCTTCTGATGTCTAGCCCAAGCATGAACAAGTGTTCAGTTCAGTTCAGTCACTCAGTCGTGTCCGACTCTTTGTGACCCCATGAATCACAGCACGCCAGGCCTCCCTGTCCATCACCAACTCCTGGAGTTCACTCAGACTCACGTCCATTGAGTCAGTGATGCCATCCAGCCATCTCATCTTCTGTCGTCCCCTTCTCCCCCTGCCCCTAATCCCTCCCAGCATCAGAGTCTTTTCCAATGAGTCAACTCTTCGCATGAGGTGGCCAAAGTACTGGAGTTTTAGCTTCATCATCATTCCTTCCAAAGAAATCCCAGGACTCTTCTTCAGAATGGACTGGTTGGATCCCCTTGTAGTCCAGGGGACTCTCAAGAGTCTTCTCTAACACCACAGTTCAGAAGCATCAATTCTTTGGCGCTCAGTCTTCTTCACAGTGCAACTCTCACATCCATACATGACCACAGGAAAGACCATAGCCTTGACTAGACGGACCTTTGTTGGCAAAGTCATGTCTCTGCTTTTCAATATGCTATCTAGGTTGGACATAACTTTCCTTCCAAGGAGTAAGTGTCTTTTAATTTCATGGCTGCAGTCACCATCTGCAGTGATTTTGGAGCCCCCAAAATAAAGTCTGACACTGTTTCCACTGTTTCCCCATCTATTTCCCATGAAGTGATGGGACTGGATGCCATGATCTTTGTTTTCTGAATGTTGAGCTTTAAGCCAACTTTCCCACTCTCCACTTTCACTTTCATCAAGAGGCTTTTGAGTTCCTCTTCACTTTCTGCCATAAGGGTGGTGTCATCTGCATATCTGAGGTTATCGATGTTTCCCCCGGCAATCTTGATTCCAGCTTGTGTTTCTTTCAGTCCAGCGTTTCTCATGATGTACTCTGCATATAAGTTAAATAAGCAGGGTGACAATATACAGCCTTGACATACTCCCTTTCCTATTTGGAACCAGTCTGTTGTTCCATGTCCAGTTCTAACTGTTGCTTCCTGAACAAGTGTAGCAGGATATAATGACTCACATCTGCTGCACCTTGGCCTGCAAGTAGGAGGTCTGTGGATAGTGTTGACAGTCATAACTCCAGCCAGTGAGTTCAAGCTGACCTGAATGTCTTCAGGGCTAAGGTCATGTCAGGATCGCTTCAGCTGAAATCAGGGACAAATTTATACTTTTGTTTTCACTGACTAACACCTGTTGTAAGCCAGATGCCTACAGAGTACTGCTGAGGACTATCTAATTAGTACAGTTGACTTTGAACATGGGTTTGAACTGTGTGGGTCCACTCATACGTGGATTTTTAAGAAAATAACTGTGAACTCTGGGACTATATGATCCACAGCTGATTGAACCACAGATACAGAACCACAGATACGGAGGAACCATGTGTACAGAGGGCTTAACCTAAATTTTGTGCAGATTTCAATTGTGCAAAGGATTGTTGCCTCTGGCCCCTGTGTTGTTTGAGGGTTGGCTGGGTTTCCTTACCAGCTGAATATCTCTGACAAGCGCTCCTGCAGAGTGCAGAGCATAGTGTTCAGGGTGTCAGATGCCATGTAGTATCCAAGATCTGCTTTCAAGTACTGCAACCTCAAAAAGAAAAATTACTGCCGTCTATATGAAATAAAGCTGGCAGAGTGTTAATAACTGCTGAAGCTGGGTTCTTCATACACAGGGGCTTCACAGTGCTACTGTCTCAGCTGTTGGGACTCTTTGACACTTTCACAGTAAGAAGTTGGTTTTGCCTTTTCAAGTGTGCCGTATGGCTCCCTTGGACCACTCTCTCCATGTCACCCAGGCCGACGTGATGGTGGACAGGGTCCCCCGCTGCCCCATCTGCTCTGGCATCATGAAGCCTGACATCGTGTTCTTCGGGGAGCCACTGCCTACTAGGTTCCTGCTGCATCTGGCTGACTTCCCCATGGCAGACCTGCTGCTCATCCTTGGGACCTCCCTGGAGGTTTGTCAGCAGGCCTAATGGTGCACAGATGTGTGGGGAGGCGGCTAGTGAGACAAGGCAGAGGAAATGAGGGCTGGTGGGACACTCTGAGGCCCTACCTTTGGAATATGAGTGGATTCATCATGTGAGGAAGCAGTGGTGTTCCAGGCCGAGAGCGCAGCAGTCTGCGTGGGAGGACAGGGGGAAGGAAGGTGTCCAGAGTGTGGGTGGGCACGTATGCATGAAGGCAAAGATGTTAGGCAGGAGCAGGCTTCCAAGGTCACATCTATCACAGAGACCGATTTTCTGTAGAAGCAGTGAAACCAGGGGTGTATCTGGTCATCCTTGAGATCAGAGAGATCTGGGAACAGGATGAATTGAGCACATGTCCAGGAGGCTGAGCATAGTCAGACTTCGGGACTGTGAGAGATGGCAGAGGGGAGGAGGGCTGGACTTAGAGCCTGGCGTCTCTTCGAGGACTGAAGAGGGAGGTGTCTGTCTCTCCTGTGGGAGGTCAGGGCCTTTGCTGAGGAGTCTGGATTGGGGTTGCTGAATTCAGTTCTGCACATGCGTTTGAGGTGCTTGGGAGATGCATCTGGACCGGACGTTCGGGAAGCTTCTAAAGGCTGTGATGAGATCCTGAAGGCACTGTGCCTGACTGGATTCAGGCACTACGGGGGCAGAGGGGCCAGAAAGACCTGTGCCCAGGCCTCCAACCAGCCAGAGACCCAGAGCAGTATGTGTTTTCCCCGAGTTTGCCAGGCCCTGTTGCAGCGGGTGCATCGGGAGCCCCTCAGTGGCGGTGCCTCTGAGGGGTTGGGCACTTGCCCTCAGGGAGCAGGAACAGGTAGATGGGCTGACATGTCACAGGTGAGCCAGGAGAAGACAGTGCGTGGATGGGGAGGGCAGGTGAGATGGTGTGGATGAACTTCAGCAGGGAGACCTGCAGGAGCCAGGAGAGGCAGGAGAAAGGGGTGTGGATGAGAGGGAGGCTCAGGGGGAGGGAGGCTCAGGGGAGGGGGACGCGAGGCTGCTGAAACCAAGCGGCAGGAGCACTGGCACAGAACTGAAGTGGTGCTGGGTTTTCTCCAAGGTCTCGCCTTGGTCAGGCTGTACCTCCAGGGCCTCAGGGACTGTGGCACAAAGGTCCTGAGGGCCTGGGAAAGTGAGCACCCTGCTCCTCACGTTTGGGCAATTTTTCAGGTGGAACCTTTTGCCAGCTTGTCCGATGCTGTGCGGAGTTCGGTGCCCCGACTGCTCATCAACCGGGACTTGGTGGGGTCCTTGGCTAGGAATCCTCGGGGCAAGGACGTGGTCCAGCTGGGGGATGTGGTCCATGGTGTGAAAAGGCTGGTGGAGCTTCTCGGCTGGACAGACGACATCCAGGACCTCATCCAGAGCGAAACTGGAAAGGTATGGCCTGCCGCACAGTCACAGGAGGGGTCTCTTCTGCCCCGGGGTCTGGTTGACCTCGAGCAGAGCCCTGTTTGGCTAACACTGTAACAGTAACAGGTAACATTGCTGTTAACTCTGCACCGGGCACTTTCCGGGCCGTCTGTGTGCCTATCAGTGGGGTGCTGTGGTTCTTACTCCCACCATTTAGATGTGAAGAAGCTGCCACCTGTGCCTGCTCTGCGTGGCGGACCAGGGTCCAGGCCCACGGGGCTGTCGTTCTACGATCGTCACACTTGAGCTTTGTACCCTAAACTGAAGGAGCACCACAGCTTCAGGCTAAGATGTGGTTCTCAAGTTCTCTGAACCAGTATGGGATGACGCTTTCAGGACAGTGTGAGAGCCACTGACTTACCTACTGGCGGTAGAAAGCCAGAACTGTCATTGCTCTAGATATCAAACCTCCTACAAGTTTCCCACGACAATCAGTTGGCATGTATAGCCTTCATGTGAGGGGTTATTTTCTACGGGGGCAGCATTAAATGTTTGAAGTCCGTCTCTCAAGAGGATTGTTTACGATTACAGCCAGTTGTAACACTACCCAAAGTGGACTTCACCAGAAAGTTCATCTATTTGTCTTTGGGAAACCTCCCTGCCTTTGGCTGTGCCTGCCTTAGGGCTTTAGCACCACGGGTCAGCCCTTTCATCTCCACTGGCAAAAGCCCCCAGCCTCTGGCTATAATAGGCCATTTTCTTACCACTTTTGACCAAAGTGAGAATATGAGGCTTTTTAAGGCTATGAGAACTTGCAGTTATATTGTTTTCATGGAGTTAGACATCACTGCCCTTCAATCCAGAGTCTGGCTCTTAGGGATAAGCTAAAGGGTGGAGTCATTTCTCAATTCATTGGAGAAAATAAAGATCATCGTGTCTGTCACATTGCTGTATCAACTAGTAAAGTCCAGCTAACACGACGCTTTCACTTTGCATCTCCAGAGGAACAGGAGCAGATGCCTTACTCACGGGAGTAGAGGCCTCGGTCATATCCACTCGGCAGCTTACACAGGAGCCTTTCCTTACTTAGGGACTGACTTCCTCCTTTCATATGTCACAAGTCAAGTAGCCGCTATGGGCTTTTGGAATTAGTCCTATAGGATTTGACCTCAGCCATTTTCTAGTTCCAGAGAAATTTGTGTAGTGTGTTGTGATTTTAGGGGTTTATTTTAAAAGAGTTGCTGCCCAAGAGTAAACACTAAGGGGTGAATGGAAGTCAAAGTTGGATCTCTTTTCCAAATAGTCAATGTTCTTGAGCACGTGAGCCTCAGTATGTCTGTATTGGTTACTTAAGCAAAGCCCTAGCCACCCAGTTTCGCCCAGCCCTGCTTGGCATCATCTTAACTTGAATAGCATTTGCAGACAGAAAAGCTTCCGTTTTACGAGACTTTGATTCCAGGCCCTCGCATGTGCCCAGTGTTCTCAGTAACCGACTTCCTCTCTGTGTTCCAGTTTGATGGCTGGGACAGACTGTGAGGGGTGCCTCTCACACCAGAGGTTACTTGGGAGTCACGGCCCATTTCTGATGAAGACTTCTGCCTGAAGAACAGCTCGGGCACGTATACAAATTTTGGCTGAACCAGAACACGCAACCTGAGGCTGCCCATGGAGTGTCTTCCTGGGTCGTAAACCCTGTGCGCTTAGGGTCACTCGTCACAGATGTGAAGGCGCTGCCTGGGCTGACTTTGCTGTTTAACTTCTGCTGAAGCTCTTAATGTCAAAAACTTTCTTCTGATGGTGAATCTCTTGAACTCAGACTGCCTAGAACCCCAAGCTGGAATCCATCTGAAGGGCAGGATCAACATCTGTCCACCTGGGGTGAGCAGCCCCAGCCACCTCCCAGGAGTGGGTCTGCTACTGCTAAGTCACTTCAGTCGTGTCCGACTCTGTGCGACCCCATAGATGGAAGCCCACCAGGCTCCCCCGTCCCTGGGATTCTCCAGGCAAGAACACTGGAGTGGGTTGCCATTTCCTTCTCCAATGCATGAAAGTGAAAAGTGAAAATGAAGTCGTTCAGTCGTGTCTGACTCAGCGACCCCATGGACTGTAGCCTACCAGGCTCCTCTGTCCATGGGATTTTCCAGGCAAGAGTACTGGAGTGGGGTGCCATTGCCTTCTCCAAGGAGTGGGTCTGGGTCCCAGGTAATGCACTAGAGTCTTCTAGCACCCTGGCCTCTTTAGTAGGCTTATTTTTAGTCTGTCTTTCTTTTCTGGCATGAAATAAATTTTAATATAGAAACTGGGCATCCCTTCATTTTTGTTACCTAAACGGGACAGGAATGTGGAAACTTCGAGGTGTGGGTGTTTCTCCTCTACTGCCTGAGGACTGAGAACATTTGTCCCTGAATTCATCCACAGGCCCTTCAGAGCACCCAACACACCCTTGTCCCTGATGCCTTTCACATCAACTCCAGAAACTCATCTGTTTTGGACCATTCCAGCAGCCTTCCCCCGCTAACCAGGCCTTTTTCCATTAATGCTGCTTGAATTAACCTCTAAGACAGAAGGCATCGCTCACTTGTTAACAGCCACACTGCTGTTTGGGCAGAACCTACTGGGATCTTCCTGCTTTGGCACAGGCCCTGTCTGGGGCTGCCCCCAGGCCCAGCTCCTGCCCCTCAGTGTTCCCTCCTTCTTGGAGTCTTATCTCCCCATTGGATCCCTGGGCTAGAGCCCCTGGAGCAGATTTCACTGACACACTGCTCAGGAGACCTGGTGGCGTAATACATGAGTGGTCATCCAGGAAAAGTGCTGGATTTTAAGAAAGACATAATTCTACTTAACGTGCCTTTACTTGATATTCTGCACATATATTCACACACACGCATGCGTGCGCACACATTCTTGCCTGGAACTCTATTTCAAAAGATGTTTTCATGAAGCTCTGTGTTGCATGACAGAAATCTAGACTTATGGTTTCAGGAGACATTTTCTTTCATATATTTAATGATCTAAGCCAGCAGGAAGGATTGAGATTCTCAGAGCCACTGACACTTGGGCACTAAGCCAGGAACAAAAATACAAGAGGCTATCAGCTCTGCTCTCAGTGGGGACAAAAAAAAGCAGATCAGAAGTGTGTTTCTGGCATTAGCATATGAAGTTCCAGCAGGTTCCCTGCCCTGTGAAATGCGGTACCTGCTCCACACCAGCTCTGGGCCAGCATGCCGGCTGTGCTCATGCCTGTTCCCATGCTCGGTCCCACCCTCCCAAATGCATGTACACTTTTGCCTTCAGTTAAGCCCTGCCCTCAGGCACACACAAAAGAAACCACTTCATTTACAGAAACAAAGACTGGGTTCCCAGAGTTCTAGCAGGACAAGAGCCTCACAGTCCTACAGAGAAGAAAATGGACCAAAGGCAAATCATGAATAGAACTTTGGAAGTAAAGAGAAAAGGACCTCCAAGCTGGAGGGAGGGGCGTAGCTTCCCCACATCCTGGCCCCAAGGACACCTCTGGAAGCAGCACCGGTTCTGAAGGGGAGCAGAAGAGCGGCCATTCTCAGTCAGGGTCTGAGTCAGGGTCCGAGGAGAGCTGCCCCTCCATGGTCTCGCACATGGCGTCCTGCAGGGATGTGAGCTGACCCCGGGGACTCATCCCCATGGGCTGGATGACCCTGTGCCTGTGGGAAGAAGGCGTGGTGGGGATGGGAAAGGGGGCCTGGAGGTGGAGCAAGGGTCCCCCCACTGTGACTTGCTGCTTCTATGGCCTGGGGAAACCTGGAGGGGAACTGTCTCGGTCAGGCCTAAATCCTCACTGCTACCTCAACTTGGAGACTTAGGCAGTCTCTTACTGTCTCTGGGCCTCAATGGACATAATACTTACCTCAGCCCTGGCCTTTTGCTAGAGAACTTTCTCCAAGACAGGATTTCCAACATTAGTAACGCAGTCTTGCCAGAACCTAAATCCCACTCTGATCCCACCTCCTCGGCTTGCACGACGGGGCACGGGTCGTTCTCCTCTGTCCCAGCCCTGGCCCTCCTTGCCATGCCACGCACCTGGAAAGCTTGTCAAACATGTTCACCAGCTTCATGGCCTCGTGTTCCTTCTGCTCCTCTGTCATGCCCTCCATGGGGTTGGGAGGCTTTTCCTCTACCCTTCCAGTCACTGGGTTTATGCTGTTTCACAAGAGAGAGGTGTGGGGAATGCATTAGTGACTCCAGGACGGGAGGGCTGTGTGGGGTGGGTGGAGTTCCCATCTTCCTGCCTGGGCCTGGAATGGTGCAGGGAAGGCAAGAAGGCAACTGCAGAAGGACCTCCTTCCAGGAGCAGCAGCTCACCAGCTCCTGCTACCTGGTCGCCCACATTGGTCAGACCCCTTCACCCTGTGTTCTCAATGGAACACCTTGGTGTTACAATATGCCCTTACAAACAGAGACCTGATTCTGTAAGGGTTACCTATTGGTCACCCTTATCCCACCTACCCTGCAGGTTCAAATGGGTGTGGTAACAGGGATGGGGGGCTGAGTAAGAGTCTCAATACACACCTGGCCTTGGCTTCCTTGTACTCGTCCGTGTCTGTGTCCTCGTCCTCCGAGTACTGGCCCTCAGGCCGGCCCCCTGCCATGAGGCCCCTAGCAGCCAGGAGGCCGGCAGCATTTCCGTAGCCCGTGTACTTGATGAACCGGGGCACTGAAGGGCAGGGCAGGAGTCAGTGTGGAAGCATGACTGGGGCTAGGGGGCGGGCAGGCGGGCGGGTGGGGCAGGCCCCAACTCACCGCTCTCAGAGCACAGAACAAACAGGAACTCGGCTGCCACCCTCTTCACGTCCGTGTCCAGGTGCGTCATGAGGCGAACCAGTTTGTTCCGCAACAGCTCCCCCACCTCAGGCCGGGTCCTCACGTCCCGCAGCGGGGGCAGCACCTGAGGAGGCAGCCATCTCTGAGCCTGGGCCTGGAAGGACCAGGGTCTCCAACCAGGGCCCGGCCACAGCCCGTCTGCCCCATACCTGGGCCTTCAGGAACTTCCTGGCGGGGGCGGTGCATGCGGGCACACTCTGTCAGCACGCTCAGCACGGGGGCCACGCTCTCCTTCAGCCTGTGTGTCTGCAGAGGAGCCTTGGTCACTGGACTGTGTCCCCCTTACTCAAGACCAGGGGGCCAGGCACCTGCCCCAGATGATCCTAGTGGGAGGCACTCAGGAAGTGGCCCCAGCTGAGGGACCAGGAGCGAGCTGTGGGTGTCTATGAGCTTCAAAAAGAACAGGCACAGATCCTAACTCAGAAGGCCGTTCGTACGTTGGGGCAAATTATTTAACTACTTTCCCCACCTTTAAACGAGAAGGAGTGGAAAACAGCAAGTTTAAAGTTGTTGACCACCAGCACACAAGACAGCTCACAAAGCACTGAATCTTAAGTCTGTCACACTCCAGCTTGCACGATGCCTGCAAACTCCCAGAGAAGCTGGTTAGAGTGCCGGCCAGTCAGTGTCCCGTGGTGCAGCTGCAGGAATCAGGGAGCCGCTGGCTCTTAAGGTCCTGTGGGTCCTCTGAGGGAAGCCAAGGCACAGCTGACGCTCACCTCGAGGGCTGCTCATGCACAGTGACATTCTGAGTCTAGGGTCACAAAGAAGGATGGGGAGCGTGGTGGCGCTTCAAGGGGGTAGGGGTGGGGGAGCTTCTCAGGACCCCTCAAGAGGATGCACAAAGAGATCTGAAAAATGAGTACTTTGCCAGATTCTGAAAAGTTGTTTCCACATACTTCTCAGGAAGGAAGGTCTGGCTTGACCATGAAGTTGGAGGCACTGCCTGAATCACACTGGGGAGTTGATCTCCCCTAACCAGTGTGGACAGCAAAAACTCAGTGACCACAGTAGCTAGGAAAACCTGGGCCAAAGCCACAGTAGTCTCCCTGCCCACCTGATGAAGACGCTTCTCCATGAAGCTGAGGAGGACACGAATCACATCCATGTTCACTCCTAGGAACTCCAAGGAACCTTCGTGTGGCTCCAGCGTGAGAAGAACATCCAGACACTTGACAGGCAAGTTCCCCAGTAGGTTCACTGCGTGGCTGGGGGCAGATGAAAGGGGCACTTGGTTGTATTTACAACAAAGTAAATACAACCCCCTGCTGCCAGCTGCCGGGGCCATAAATGCCATGAACCAGTGTCTGGGGGCCCAAGCAGCAGAACCAGGTACCAGAGCCAGGGGTACTACTTCCTGCAGATGCCCAGTCTACCACGTACCTAGGTTGAGGCAACACAGGTAAAACTGAGAACTAGCCTAGGCACAGGCCACCAAGAATGAAAGTTAAGAAACATACTACCCTATCGATACCACACTGCCTGTTGCCCCTACCCAAGGCCTCCTGGCACCTTCCTGCCTTGGACTCACACCTCCAATTCTAGACCGTAAGTGCTGGAGCGCCCCAGAAACACACTTTTGTCTGGTCTCACCCAGAAGGATGAAGACTCTCTAAGGCTGGGAACCACAACAGAGAACTGTGAGCAGACCACCCCCATTCCTCCCTGCCACCCCGCATGACAGGCACCCCCACCCGCTCACCCGTGGAACTCCTCTGTGCGGTCTCCAGCAGCAGCAACCATCACACAGTGTCGCAGAAGGGTCCCCAAGTGCCGGTATAGGGCAGTGTCTTCCTGACCAAACAGACAGGAGTTCCTGTGAGAGAGAGCCCCACTGGCCCCCACTGCTGCCAACTGAGAGTCTACCTTCTGGACGCCCCTGCAAGACCACATGCATTAACTGCATCTCTACTGTACACCCTGGTGCTTGTCCTCTCCCAGGAGACCTCAAGAGAGCTCTCTTGGTTAAGAATATCAATGGATCCCCTTGGGACACAGCTCCTCTGTGCTTTAGCTCCACACTCAGTCTCACCGTGAAGAATCTCATGGCCTCCCCTGCACACCACACAGCCCTCCAGCCAGGCTGCAAGAGCCAGTTATGCGCTCCAACTCCCTCAGAAAACTTCCGTGAGACCCGTCCAAGATAGGTGTTCCCTGCTTCTCTCGACTGGCTAAACACACCTAATCCAGAAATTTGAAGAAACCCAGCAAAGAAGCATGTGCAGGAAATGTTCAAGTTATTAAACTCCACCCACAGGTTGAGGTCAGCCCTCACCTCATCCACCTCCCTCTTGATGGAGTCGAAGGTGATGTTGAAGAGCACTTTGAGGATCTCCATGGCTCGCTCAGTCTCCTGGGGAGGCAGGAGTTCAGGGTGCTTCTCGCCCTCAGTCATTCCCAACGTCAGATCCAGCGCCCTGGTCAGCAGGCGCACTCCCTGCAGCTCCTGAAACAGCTGCTGGCGCACGTCGGTGCGGAGTGCAGTTAGCAAGAAGAGAAGACGCAAGTCAAAGAATTGGACGTCGTGTGGGAAGCTGCTCTGGCGGTACAGTCCTACACGCTCTGCAAGCCTCACCACTAGCCCCGCCTCTGCCGCCAGCACCTGTGCCACGGGGCTGCTTAACACGAGGTTGCATAGGCACTTAAGGGACTCAAGTACAACATCCATGTTCAGCGGCTCAGGGACCGACCCCTGGGAGGCGGAGATGCCGGCATAGCAGGCAAGAGCCTGCAGGCTTCGGCGACTGGTGAAGGAGTCCAGGCAGCTGCGGTCCCTGGACAAGATGCGGATGCTCTGCAGCCAGATAACGCGGCGGGAGGGTGGCAGGCCCTGCTCCAGGACCGAGACAAGCAGCTTCGCCAGTCTCTGTGGGCAGGAAGAAGAGCCGTTCCACCAGGTCCTTCTACCTGAGCCACCCAATCATGCCCCTCTACCTCCGGTGAGCACCCACCTTCCTATCCTCCTGTTGCGCATCATCAAACGTGAAACTCTGGGAGTTCTGCAAAGAAACCCAGAGGCTCAGAAGGCACAGGCCTGCCGCGGCAGAACCCGGGTTCCGCGGATGAGGGCCTGAGGCCGAAGGCACCTCTATGAACAAACGGCGCCCCAGCCCCACACACCAGCACCCTAGCAACCCCTCAGGGAGTCCGTGCTCCTCCCCATCGCTCTCTCCCTTCCACCCTCAGCCCCTTGCCACGCTCACCACTCTTGCCGCCCCTTCTGCCGGCCACGCGCGCGGGCCCCACCCGGCCCCACCTCCTCTCGGCACGTCCCAAGTCTACAACTCCCGCTCACCTCCCGGTTGTACGCGCGCAAAGCTTCCATAACTACGTCCTCCTCCCCTGTCTCCAAGGCATCCGCAACTGCCCGGGGCTCCATGGCACCTCCAGGACCCGATGCCAGGAAAGCCAGAGGCTCCTGGCTTTGCGATTCCGGGACAGCGTCTGCCCGCCCCGCCCAGGCTCGGCGCGCGGGGGAGGCTGGGACGGGGCGTGCGTGGCGCCGCGGGGCGGGGTCTGGGCTGCGCGCAGGGGAAGCCGGGACTGGGCGGGTACCGAGCTCTCTGGGCTGCGCGCGCCTTAAAGGGGCGGGGCTGCGCGCTTGGGAGGCCGGGACGGGGCGTGCGCGGTGCCACAGGGTGTGGCCTAGGTGCGCGTGGGGGAAACCCGGACCCTGCGGGCGCCGAACTCTATGGTCTGTGTGGCGCCTTAAAGGGGCGAGGCCTGGAACAGCTGGATAGAACAAGAAGGCTTTGGTGCCGAGTCAGCTTTGGCCTTAAGCTCCGGGTCGGTGATCGTCCGACCTATGGGCCGGAATCGCCCTTAACCGAGCGGTGAGCCTCACTCCTTGGGCTAGGATTCCTGACAGGAGAGGGCCTCAGCCCCGCACCCCTCCATCACCCGCACACCAACACCGCTCTTGATGCACAGAACGAGTGAAATGTCCAGGGAAAAGTCGAGGAGGAAAGGACTTTACAACCTCCGGACCACTTGGTTTCTAAACGTATGTTTGAGTGCCTACTGCATGCGAGAAGCCGGGATGCGGGTGAATAGAACCCACAGGTCCCTGCTTTCTTGGCGCTTATGTGCCAGACGTGAAGACCAAAACGGGCACACAAGACAACGTTAGGCAGTTATGGTGCTGTGATTGAATAAGAAAAGGGGCTTGATGGGCTGCAAGGAGATCTGAAGAAGTGCCAGTTTTTGCTGAGACCGGAGCCTAAGGAGCGAGCCAGGAAAGGCTCTGAAGGAAGGTTATGCAAGGCAGGAGTGGCCAGTGCAAGGGTGGGAATGGCCGTGGTGGGAGAGAGAAACATCATTGTTGGGGCTGAGAGAAAGGAGAGACTGGGGAGGGGAGGTCAGGATGAAGACAGTCTGTGTGCGGTGACTTCATTGCTGTGTAAGCAGGCACACCTGCTGGTCTGCTTGGACTGTTCCCTTTTTGAAAAGCGGAGATAATAAAAGTTCCCATTTCAGTGGATTGTCGAGTAGATGACACAGCAATTGCTCCATTACGATGGGTGGGTAACTTATAAATATAATCCACCCGGCGGGCAAGAAGGCTTTGTTAAGCATCTACTTTGTCAGGCCCCTTGTCAGCACCACGTGCAAGGCCAAAAAGCACTGGCTCCTACCTTACCCACTTCCCTCACGCTCCCACCCCTCTTGGTTTCTTGTTTTCTTCAGAGGGCTTCACTCCTGCGACTTCTGCACCGCTCGCTCGTTCCAGGCACTTTCTAGGCACTGATCTCCAGTTTGTCCTGCCAGCAGTAACTGGAACCGGGCTTCCCCACCGAGTTCGCGCCAGGCCTCAACCCCCGCTGGGTCGCGGCGAGGAGCCTCTTTGGCCCGGGAAAGGCCCGTGTGCTCTTTTCCGTTAGGACCTGGATACCGCCTTAGGCGGGAATGGCTGCTGGAGTGTCTGTCGACACCATAGAAGTCCCTAGAGCAAACGCCAGCCCCATCCCCAAGTCAAACAACGGAAGAAATGTCAGATCCTTTTGGTTCCCACCGCCGAGTCTGTCGGCCAGATCTCTGCCGGAAGTGGGGGGCCTGAGGCGGAAGGGGTGGGGCCGGAAGCCCCTTCCGGCGACTGCGCCACGTCCGAGGAGGCTGTAATCCAGCGGTGACAGACCCCGGGGTCGGTGCTGGACGCGATGGCGGACTGGGCTCGGGGTGAGCGCGAAAGGGCGGAGGCGAATGGCTACAGGGCTCGCCGGGGCCGACTCCGCTGCCCTTAGGAACTGCCTTCGCCTTTCTCTGCGCCACTAGATGGCGTTGTTGGGAAGACGCTGCGGGCGGGCGTAGTTTGGGAAGGGCGGCCAGGGTGCACCCCGCCGCGCTGTGGATGAGTCGCTGGGTCCCTGTGGGCGCTCCTGCCCGGCTGCTGCGTGAAACTGCGGGGTCCGGATGCCCGCAGTCCCCACCCGTTCCGTCCCTGGGAGATGACTTTGCACAGGACCTCGGCCGGGTCTCCTTATCGACGGGTCCCGGAGGCTAGACCCCCTCGGAGTGAGAGCTGCGCGTGATAGGAGGGCCCAAGCATGCCTAGTACCCCACTTGCCCTCTGGGAGTCTTTCTTTTCACCTGCGAAGTGGGATGCTGATACTTGTTTCGCTGGGCTGTTGTGACTTTTAAGGAATTAATGGTACAGTCGGTTGGTAGGACCTTTACACTTCTTATTTTGGGGTTTGCAAATATCCATGGTTCCTAGACTGTGCCCGTTTTTGATGAGTCTCCTAGAAGCATCTGGTCCGAGGCAGATATGCACTCCGAACTTTGTGGTAAACAGTTCTCACCAGCCTCATAGGATGGTAATTCTGAATCACCAGGCCCAGTGCCTGTCACGGGCCAGGTCTCAGCAGGTACCAGGCTCTAGGTGACACACAAGACCCTGTGTGGGATCAGTCTCAAGCCCTGTTAGTCTTTCCAAAGTCTTTACCAGAGCTCATTGGGGTTTATTTTGAGAACAGGTTTTGTGTACCTTGCTAGTGACATCTGCGGAGGGATGGTACAAGTTCTGTCACAAAATGTCTGAAAGTGCTGGTTGAACGGAGCCCTTGGAGGTGTGCGCCCACCCATCCCAGCCTGGATACATGCACAGGACCTGTGCTCACACACACACTGTTGTTTGTACAGTCTATCTCATGTGTGAAGTGTTGGATCCTGGGCGAGGGTAGGACCTGCTCAACAGACGCACAAAGGCCCAGTTCCCTTAGATACCTGACTGGGCCAGATGGGATTGGAGTCCGGAGGCCACAAATGGCTGAGGTACAGGGGTCACGGGGATGTTCATGGGTGGATTCATGCTTTCAGCTTCTCCCTCTCCTCGCAGCTCAGAGCCCTGGTGCTGTGGAGGAGATTCTAGACCGAGAAAACAAGCGGATGGCTGACAGCTTGGCCTCCAAGGTCACCAGGCTCAAATCGGTCAGTGGTGGTCCTCTCCTTTTGCCTCCACCTGGCACCCTGGAGGGGGGATTGGAGGGCAGTAAAGACCTGGATGGGTTTCAGGTAGTTCCGTTCTCCTTGTCCCATCATGGCACACTTAACCTGTGTGAGGCCCAGGTGGCATTTGGATCTCCTGATCTCTGCTGGTCTTGTTGGGGGTCAGGTGCTGTTCACTATGTTTGTCCTGGGCTGACCCTGCCCCCTCTTTGTCCTGACCAGCTGGCTCTGGACATTGATAGGGATGCGGAGGACCAGAACCGGTACCTGGATGGCATGGTAAGGGCCTGCGGTTTGCAAGTGTCTCGGTCAGCTCAGCTACCCACCACCGGCTTTGCAGCCCCCATCTGTGTATGTTTGTTGCGGAGTTGCTGTCCCTTTGTGACAATGTTGGAATTTCTCTCCCAGGACTCAGATTTCACAAGTATGACGGGCCTCCTCACAGGGAGTGTGAAGCGGTTTTCCACAATGGCACGATCTGGGCGAGACAACCGGAAGCTGCTTTGTGGTATGGCTGTGGGCCTGATTGTGGCCTTCTTCATCCTCTCCTACCTCCTGTCGAGGGCAAGGACGTGAGCCAGTGGGAGCTGGCTTCTGTGGGTGCCTGGGGCAACCAGGATCTTCCTCTGTCTGGTGTTTTGGGCTCCAGAGAACTTGTTTACAAAATACTCCTTTGAAATGATGATCATGGCTTAGGAATCTTCTTCCTGCGTGGTTGGGAGCCTCTAACCCAGTGAGCTCATGTTAGCTGGTTCTATGTGTGCAAGGGCCCTATCCCTATGGGGTAGCCAAGGCCCAGCTCCCTCTGCCACCTTGGGCTCTAGGAGCCCCAGCAGTGCTGGGTCCAAGCAGAGCATCTGGGAATCCTGGACACGGCCACCTTTGAACAGCAGTCGTTCCCTCGGCCCTCAAGGTTCTGAACGTCTGAAGGCTCCTCTACGCTGTCTTGGTCTGGATGAGGCTGTGTCTGATGTTTGAGTTGCCTGGAGCTGACACAGGAAGTGGGTGTGGCTTTGAAGCTCAAATCATTGTTGTCACCTCCAATTGAGTGTCCTCAGCCTGGAGATTGCAGTTTCTCTGGCCAGGGCTGCCGGTCATCCATGACCCAGAGAGATTCAAAGGTGCTGCTGAGTGGCCTCTTCCTGCCCTCCAATCCCATGACTGAAACCAGACCCTCAGGGATGGGCAGGGGGATATGGATGGAGGAAGGAACTGCAGCCTTGGCTGAAGACTTGGGGTCCAGATCCTGGCAATTTCCCAGCCATGTATCCAGGATCAGAAACTAATGTTTTCATGGGATTCAGGATCTACCCAGCATCAGAGATCTGTTGCCAGGAGACTAGATCTTTAGAGACAGGTCCGTCTGACATTTAAAGAGTCAGGCAAGGTGTGGGGTGTGGGTTTTATTGGTGTAGGCAGGAGGTTTCTGGATAATGACTGTTCTTAGGACCTATAGGTCACTTTTTGAGGGTTTGTGGGTGGTTTCCACTAAGCTAACCCTAACCCTGCAATGTCTGCCCACCCCTCCCTGGGTCCTCAGTGTCCTGTTCCTATGAACTTGGTCTGTCCTGTTCCTATGAACTGAACTAACAGGCCCAGCCAAACCAGTGGCTTCTTTGTACCTCACTGTGAGTCCCCAGTATCCTTGTCTTCCCATAAAAACACTTGTAAGAAACAGGTCACTGGCTCTGTCTTTCCTGGTTCCTGTTCCCGTTTCCTCTTAGTTACGCTCCTTACTCTCTGAGGACTGTTGGCGCGCTGTCCAACTGCCTGCACGCTCACTCTGCGTTTGGTGTGTCGGCTCCTCTCGCCACCTCACTCTTCTCTGGCCGGGCCAACCTTGCCTTCTGGCCCTGCCACTCCTGCTGCTCCTCCTCCTCTCCCTTGCTCCCTGCCCAGCAGGCCTGGCCTCTCCTCAGACACTTGCCATGGAGCCCTTTCTCTCTACTGCACTTGGCTGGGCCTTTGGCCTCCTGAGTGTTCTGCTTGAGTGTCACCATCCCTCCAGGGTGTGCTTCTCACACAGTAAGGTTGGCTCACTTGCCTCTGTGTCCCTGGGGCCTGGGTGTTTCTCTGTCCTTGACGTTCCTCCACAGGCCCCTGTGGTCATGCCTTGTTCCCCATTCTTCTGTGTGCCACGCTTTGACTTTGCCCTCTGTCCATCTCACAGTAAATCTAGTCATAGGGACTTGTCTACTGGTCACCAGGCTCAAAGCTGCTACCCATATAGTGTCTCCATCTGATCACTGCAGGCACAGCAGATACCCCTAGACCTGAACTCCGTGGCCCCTGCCTTTCTGGGCCTGCTAGCCTTGTTTCCTGAGAAAGTGGCTCAGCCAGGGCAGCCCCTCCCCACTGCCCCGCTCCAAAGCAGACCAGGAATTTGGAGTTTGTGTTTCAGCGTGGTCTTTTCTGAGGGAAGTGAAAGTTGCTCAGTCGTGTCCGACTGTTGGTCACCCCATGGACTGTAGTTCATGGAGTTCTCCAAACAAGAATACTAGAGTGGGTAGCCTTTCCCTTCTCCAGGGAATCTTCCCATCCCAGGGAACAAACCCAGGTCTCCTGCGCTGCAGACGGATTCTTTACCAACTGAACCGTCAGTGAAGTCCCTTCTATGAGGAGGACTTTGCCGTCTCTGCTGTGTGTTTTCCCTCAGGTTGCCATCTGTGCCTCCCTGCTTCTCCACCTCTATGACTCTTTGTAGCCTTTTCAGCTATTTGGGGTCTGGGTATTTGTTTCTCATTGTGTTAGATGAATTCCTGAAGCAGGCATGGAGCTCTGCTGTGCTGTGTCAGCAGCGTTTCCTGTGGGGCCTTCACCCTCCTCCTCCTCAGCCCTGTACACTGAGCACCTAATACTGTGGATAAGTGGGGTTGCTGACATTGATTCCTGAGACCATAAAACAGAAGGACTTGAGGACCTTCGGTGTCAGGTGTGGACAAACAGCCAGGCTCTGACCCTTAAGTCAAAAGACAAGGCATTTAGCAATAAAAACTTGAAATAAACAGTATCAAAGTAAACATGGCCTTTGGTGTTTTCATTTCTGTAGGGGCTTCAGAAAGTTTTGTCTGGAACTGACCCTGGTCTACAAACTGGCCACAGGCACTGGTGGTCTTTACTCTGCTGCTCTTTTTCTGTGCCCTGCTCTGCTCCTCACTCATCCCCCTGGGCAGGCAGATGTGGGCTTGAGAATTCCTGCTCCTGGACCTTTCTTTGCCCAGGTTTCTGTGACTCAGATGGAAAGATGATAGCATTACTGCTTCAGGATTAAGGGAATATATGTGAGTACTTAGAACAAGTAGCCTGACATGGTCCCAGCTCAGTGAGGGTCAGCAGTTGTCATGCGCTTTGTACAGCTGCAGGCACAGGTGCGACAGGGCCACCGGCTCAGGGCTGGGGTGCAGATTAGACTCATTCCTCAAGGCTGGCCTTGGACTCCAGGGTACCCTCTTGAAACACCCCTCTTCATCCCCGCTCAGACACCCCCTTCCCTGTCCACGTTCTCCTGTGCTTCCTGTGTTTGGTGCGTAACATCACCTGCAGGTGTAGTTGCAGTGGGGCCTATGTCTCATGGGGACTACTGACAGAGACAGTTCTTTCTGCTTTAGGATGTTAGTTACAGCCTTTTGGAGACACAGGCTGGCACTACCACCCCCTGAAAGCTCAACACATCTGCAGGTGGTTGTAGAATGTGAGCTGAGGGCAGCTTCACTGCCTTGCCGTGTGCTGAGCTCAGTCACAACGTGGTGGCTGATGGGAGGATGAGCAAAGAGAAGGGGGTGTCCAGGCAGAAACCCTTTGTATGTTGAGTGGCCTGGCTTTAGAAGTCAAGTAACTACAGCATGATTATTCAGGATGGTCACAGGCTCTATTCTAGGATCCATGGGAGGGGCACAGACTCCATATCTCAGCAGGGAAGAGTCAGTCTCATAGGGAGAAACCATCTGGAGGGACTGTCTGGAGGATACAACAGAATGTGGAGGGCAGGAATGGAGGCAGAATGAGCCCTCCTCTCAGCTCAGACCCCAGGCCCTGGAACCTGACATGGGATGGTGTGATCACCTATGGGGGCCTCTTTCTGGAAAAGCTGGATCCTCCCCCAAGAGAGACCATTGCTAGTAGAATCCATGATTTTATTATATATCTGGGCACAGCAATAAACAAGGTTAGCAAATGGGAACACATAGAAAAAATAACTGCAGTTGTCCAGACAAGCATGCTCTGCCCTCCAGGGCCAGGCCAGCTGCAGCCCAGCTGGAGGAGGAGGTGCCCACAGCCCTCAGCTCGGGGAATCCGCTAGTGGGGCAACGTGCCGTGCTTCCGGTGGTCGAGGGCAGGGCCGGGGCTAGTCCACATCCACGACCAGGGGCGTCATGTAGTCAGAGTGTTTGATGCCAAAGGAGACAACAGGGGCGCAGGGCTTGGTCATCGTCACCTGGGAGAGGAGGGGCTGTAAGGAGCCGGCTCCGCTGCCCCAACCCGCAGGCTGTGCCCTCACGGGCTGGGGCTGTTGACAGTGGTTTTGCTGTACCCCCGGAACCCTGGGCCAAGGTGACCAGCAGGAAGTCCACTCTGCCAGGCTTGACTGCAGAGCCTGGGTGTGGTGAGCACTCGGCAACACTCACCATCCTGTGTCTGGGGGTCTGGGAACACAAAGCCCGCCAGCGGGGGAGAAGGCTGCTGTTGGAATGCGTGTGTCCTGAGGGTACCCGGCCACCATGACCCTTGCAGGCTTGCAGGCCCTTCCCCGCACCACCCTTCTGGGCCACGTCACCCCCACCTGCTCCCACCCCACCCGTCTGGGCTGTGCTCTTGCCACACCTTCTCAGGGCTGTGGGCTCCTGGTCCTGGCTTTCGTGTCTTGTCCCCTGGAGGCTCCACCCGGGCAGCCATGGTATACTGTGGAGCCTTGAGCTTAGTCACCTGAACATCAGTCTGGCGGTAGGCAGCGGGACCTGGGGTCTGCAAGGTGAGAGAGTCTCAGACAGGCTTGGCCTGCCACAGTGTGGGGCCTCCAAGGGCAGGGGCTGGCATCAGACACTGGGTTTCTGGCCCCAAGTCATTGTGTGTCTGTGTCCAGGGCCTTTTCTGTCTCCAAACAATGGCCATACCGTGGGACAACACTCCAGTGCTGTGGGCCCTTCTCTGTGTGGACGTCACCCTCTCTTCAGCCTCACCATGGCAATGACACCCCCGTCTGTGCCAGCCCCAGACCTTCCTTTCCATGAGTGTGTGTGAAAGAGGCCCCTTCCCAACTGGGGACGCAAGGGCCATGGGCTGGGCTGGCGAGACTGACAGTGCTGTGATGCCAGCCTCGCCAGGCTCCCAGGCACTCAAGCACCTCAGGGCCTTTGCCCTGGTTATTTCTGGAGCCAGAGCCCTCCTCCCCCAAATATGTCACAGCTCATTTTTCTCCTCCTGCTCAGCTTCTTCCTGCATGCTGCGCTGTCTCAGACTCTCCTCGCCTTTCAGGCAGCACCCACACACCCATTGTTTTCATCACTCCTCAGCACTGTCAGCCTCCTGGCCAAGTCTTAACCTCTTTCATCCTGTCCACCGTCTGCCCCTCCTCACCTCTGGAATGTAGCCCAGTGAGGGTGGGGCCAGATAGGTGGCAGGTTCCCAGAGGAGGAAGAGCCTCAGAGTTTCAGGAGAATGGAGGCCAGGCTGGTAGGCCCTGGGGTCTAGGGGAAGGGACCAGGTGGGCCATCTCTCTAGGGGGTAAGCATGCTGTGCCCCAGCCAGGTAACCCTTGCCTTGTGCAGGTCGTCGCTGAAGCTGCCCAGCTTGCTGCGGCCCTTGATGGAGAAGGAGGGCTGGGAGACCTTGCCGACGGTGTGGGGACCCATCACCATGGGCAGCATGTAGGCTGCGGGGCCTGCAGATGCACCAGCGTCGAGTCTCAGGCTGGACAGAACCCTGTGCCTGATTCTCCACCGGCTTCTTCCCTGGGCTTTCCACGTCCAGGAGACCAGCCATCAGGGTGGCCCCCCTCACCCACCCTACCCAGGGTCCCCAACCTAGTCAGCCATGGGCTGCTGCGGACCTGGGGTGCTGTCCACTCGGAAGGTCTTGGTTCGGGCAGAAATGGAGTGGCTGGGCGCTGAGTCGAACACATGCTTGGTAGATTTCTCTGGAAAGTAGTCGCCTGGGATGGGGTTGGGGGAAAAATGTGGGTGCTGGAGGGTAAGGATGATCCTACAGATCAAAACAGATGGTCAAAACAGCCTGGCACTGGTCAACTCAAGGAGGACCCCCAACGTGGCAGGTGTGGGGCCTCTGGGCCCAAATGAGAGGCAACTGTGGTTTTGCAAAGGGTGTCTGGTATGAAAACTCTGGTTGCAGGAGTTACAGAGACAGGGGCCTGGAGAGCGAGTCTGATATGGGCCTGGTGTGGTGACTCAATCAGTCAAGGAAGGCCCTCAATCAGAGTTGAGCACCAGAGTTTCAGAGGCTGCACTGGGTCCCAGCTCCCCACCAGGTCTGACGTTGCCCTGTTGTGAGGAGAAGGTGGGTTGGGAGGGTGAGGACGGCTGCACCCTTCACGCACTCATGCCCCTAGGTTTGCAGGGGCCACCAGCAGGCTTGGGCAGGGCTGGGGCTGAGCCAGGGGCCCTCACCAGGGCCGGGGGTCAGTGTGGTCTTTGTGTGGTAGCGCCCCAAGATGGAGTAGGCGGGGCCAAGATCCTTGCCAGTCCTCAGTATCTTGGGGTTCACGCTGTAGCGGGGCCCTGGGGAGCAGTTCTCTGCCAGGAGCATGGGAGCCCCACGGAAGCTGTAGGCTGGTGCACGCAGCTTGGTGGGTGTGTGCTTCACAAAGCCTGTGGGGCAGGGATTCTGAGTGGCCTGGAACCAGACCGTGTGCCACCAACCCCCTCCCCTCGCAACCCCCCATCGACCCTAGAGGAGTTGATGGGCTAGGAGTGAGACAGGAGCCCAGGCCAACCCCAGGCCCACCCCAGACCTGGCTTCTGCTTCCCCTGCCCCACCTTCCCAGAGTCCCAAGGGCTTACCCGTGGTGGGTGGAATCAGGTACTTGGGTCCAGGGCTGCTGTAGAGGGCCATGATGGGCCCCCGGGGACGATGGGGCCTCCAGGTGCCCACCCATACCTCCTCCGCCATGACTGGTTCTGTCCATGGATGGGAGGGTGACCGAGTGCTGGAAGGCCTGGGCCCTCCTCCCCCGTCACTGCCTTTGCCCACACTGATGGGCAGAACTGTAGGCACTGTGCCTCCTCAGTGGGGTCTCGACTTGGGGCCCAGACCAAGGGTCACTGGGAGCCTCTGCTTAGAGCAGGGGGTTGGCTCTGATGCACCCCCCGCCAAGAGGAGCATCAGAGCCTCACAGACAAGCCCATGAAGCTCTGTTAGTGCTCGTGGACCTGCCCACAGTGGCTCTGAGGGGATCTGGGCAGGTTCCTCCTGCTCAGAGGGCTCTGAGTGTGACTGGGTAAGGAGCAGTGGACAAAGATGGGGAACTTCTTGCATGAGACTTGCCCTGGAGTGGGGAGGGGGCCGCTCTGGAGGGGCCCTCACCTCTTTGGTCTGGGAGCAGCACTCAGAGCAACCTATGGACTGAGCCTTCTCAAAGGTGGTCCCGTTGCACCAGCCTTGGTGCCAGGGTGTTCCAGAAAAGGAGCATGGAGAGGAAGGCCTCCCCTCTCCCCCTGGGGGCATCAAGAATTGGGGAGGTGTCCCTGCCTCTGAGCTCTAGAATGTGGCTCTGTGGGACGGTGGGTTCTAGATCACTGTCTATGTGATGGAGACAATGGCCTCAGCCTGCGGGATCTCCACCCACACCATGGCTGGCTCAGGACCAAGACTTTTCTTTGCTCTTTTTTTGCAGGGTTCAGGGTAGAGTGCAGAGGACAGGCAGGGGACTGCTAGGGCCGGGATCAGCACAGTGAGGCAAGGAGTAAGGTTGTTAGGGGCAGAGCTGAACTTGCTCAATCCTGGCCCCTGTTGAGACTACTGACCTGGGGAAACTGAGGTATAAGAAGGCTGTTGGGGGTCCAGGGATCCAGGAAAGGGCAGGCCTACCCTGCTTTGGCAGGTGTTGGCATGGGGAGCTGCTGAGGGGCCTTCCTCTGACACTGCTCACCCCTGACCACGCGGGCTGTGCCCACCATTGGACCCTGAGCGTCCTCACTAGCAGAATCCTCCTGGGGCTCCAACTAGGACTTTGTCTCTTTCCTTGAGTAACTTCTCAACCCTTGGACCCATGTCATGTGTACGTTGTGCCCATTTATTGTCTCAAAATGATACCCTTCAGACGTAGAGCGCCCCCACCCAGCCTGTACCCTCAGCCCTGGCCACTGCCTCTCTCTGGGGCTCTCTGCCACTCCTTGCTCTGAGCCCCTGCCCCTGTCCCTGCCTCTGCGTCTGCCTCTGCAGACCTTCTTGTGTCCAGTGCCTCCCTGCATCTACATGTCTGCCTACACTTTGGCTTGCTTTGTCTACTTCCTTACAAGGGTGTCTGCCTGGACTTTGGTTGGTGGGTCTGCCCTCTATGTGGGGTTACTTACACATGTGTGCTCCACTCACATGACCCTGTGTATGGGAGTCTGTAGTGTCCCTGAGGGTGGGGAGAGAGAGAGGAGCCAGAGCCTGAGCTACAGGAGGCTTTATTGATTGGATGACTTGAGGATAAATTCATGCAGAGGGAAGTGGTAGGGGTGTTGTCATCATGGCTGCTTGTGTAGCTGGTCCTATGGCTGCTTGGAGCCACGTCTGGGGTCCACTAGGCATCGTCCTGACTGCCCAGCACTTGCACCTGGAAGGCAGACACTTGTGGGCCAAGGGGCCTGGTGGTTCCCACCCAGTGATCAGTAACTGGAGAGCCACAGCTCCATCAGGCAAACAGGCCCAGGCCAGCCTCTGCACATTGCAGCCAGTCTCCTCCCAGCAGCTGGGGAAGCAGGGTATGTTCATGTGTTTGCGTGTGTGTGTGTGTGTGTGTGTGCAGAGGTGAGCATGTGTGTATGCATGTATGTGCAGGTAGGGGAAGGCTGAAGGCTGATGTGGGCGGTAAGGTCTGGGATGTCCACCTCTGCTGGTGGAGGTAGCTGAAGGTGTCTGTGGGATGGTGGGACATGGGGTTGCTATACTGGGTGCGTGATGAGGGGCTATGGCATTTAGTCGAGGGCCTAAGGAATAGGGCTGTGGGTCCTGCCAGGGTTGCAGGCCTTTAGGGAATGGGTGCCCCCCACTCCGGCCACAATACCAGCAGCTTGACCAGCTCCGCCTTGTGCATGGGCTGTAGGCCGTCTATGCAGGACTTGAGCTCTTCTATTGCTGCCTTGGCATCTGCATTGATGTTGTACTTGCTCAGGGGCCCCTCATAGAGCTCCTCTGTGGACCCTACCAGCAGCGTTTGCAGGAAGTCCATGAAAAGCTCTTCGGTGTCCTCCCCTGTGGCCAGCCCTGTATTGTGGGGGTGAGATGATGCCAGGACAGGACTCTTCCCAGCCCCAGCCCCAGACTTCCCACCTCCAGCCTCAGTGGTTCTCCAGACCCTCCCCATCAACGCCCACCCCACCTGCCCCAGATTTTCCTCCACAACATCCCCCAATTCCACTTGCCCTCAGACCCCTCCTGTTACCCTGACCTCAGCTGGCTCGTTTCACCCTGGGCTCCCTGGCATCACCGAGGAAGGAAAGCCAAGCCTCTGATGTGGTGGCAATTTCCCCTTCCCATGAGGTTGGCTTACCTGGAGCTTGGACTGGGGTCAGGGTCAGCCTGAGTTGGGCTGAGTTGGTGACATTGGGCGTGGTGGTGACACAGGGGCTGAGACAGAGGTTGAAGCTGGGCTGGGGTTGGGACCAGTTGGGCTTAGTCTACAGTTGGGGTAGGATTGCCTGGGGACTGGGGTCAGCAAGGGTACCAGGGTCATTGCCCATGTTCATGTTCTGTGATGGAAGTGGGTCGGGGTGCCTGAGAAGGAGGGCATCAATCACTGCAGGGCCAGTGCCTGGATGTCTAGTTTCCGAGGCTCCCACCTGTTCCTCTGGCCCCAGCCTCCCGAATGTGCTGGAAGCCCCTGTCATTGCAGACTCACCGCAGGTGCAGAGCACAGTGATAGCCGCTAGCAGGAGGGCGCTGCTTCTCTTCATGGCGCAGAGCGGCGGTGACTCATGAGCTGCCTTGCTGGCTTTATGCCTCACAGGCCAGTCTGGGGGCGGGTCCAACCTGCTTGTCAAGGCCTGGCCAGTGAGAGCACAAGAAGGGCAGCTGGGGGTGTGTCCTCACCCCCTGCCCTGAGTGGGTGCCAAGCAGCAAGGGGCCCAGGGTGCTCTGTGAGGGCTGGTTGGCAAACCGTTTGGGGTGCATGGACATATGTAAGGAGGCAAGATGAGCCTTGTCAGTGAGGAAGGAAGGGATGCTGAGGGCCTCTAGCCTTGCTTGGCTTGTGGCTAAGAGTGGCAGGCTCTTGGGCTGGGCCCAGGCCCAGGTCTTTCTTTTGGAGTGGAAAACCCCCTCCACTCAACGTGCCTCGTGGACCAGTACTGAGCTCTGAGCCCTGAGATAGCCTGAAGATCTCCACTGGGGCGGGGGTGGGTGCAGAGGGGTGGGGCACTCCTGAGGGCTTCCTGAGTCCTGCAGATTGAGTGCTGGGAGATGGGCCCAGGGCCACAGGAGGCCTGAAGTGGGCAGCAGCCTCCAGGGAACAGAGGATGGGCCTGAGAGTGACCAAGCGGCGAGGAGCTGGAGTGTCTCTGAGGCCTGGTGCGATGACCAGTATCACTGCAGGAAGCAAGGAGGGGCTGCTCTGACTTAGCTTCCTTCGGTGGTCCTCCAGCCTGGGGAAGTCTAGGGTCTGGGGGAGACAGTCCAATGCTGTAATGGAGACATGGGGCTGGGCCGCCTGGGCTCCTGACCTGATCCCAGGAGCAGCGCTGCCATCCTGACCCTCCTGCCCTGGGCCTGGCCCCTCTTCTGTCCCATGCTGCCACCTGGCGGCCCATGGCATCTGGCAGGACAGGCCCACTCTCCCGCAGGGTCTCTGCAAGGACCCAAGGTTTCTGCCCTACCTGAACCCGGGGGACCCCTTGTTCAGAATCTGTCAGTTACAGAATCCCCAGCAATCTCTCACAGTTGCAGAATCTTGCAGAGCAAGATTCTGTCTTGCTCTGCTTACTCCTCCAGGTACCATTCTTGGTGACTTTGCTACGCACATAGCTAACCCATCTCACCTGACCCTCATCCCCCAGGCCTCACCTCCTGTGGTCTTGCCCTCCACACACTTCAGCCAGTCACTGTCAAGGTTATTCCCTGGTCTCTGTAATACCGATAAGATAACTACACTCCCTTCTCAATTTCCATTTTAAGTGCCCCTGCCTCTGGCTATGTCCCGTCCCTCAGCTTGCTGCCTCTGGTGCCCAGCAGTTACTGAGAAACTGCTCTGGTGAACCCTCACAGTCCACCTGGCCTGGATCTCTGGGCCATGGCTAGGAACCTTCCTTCAGTCACACCGAAACCCTTCCCCTCCCACCCTCTTCCCCAGCACTGGCTAGTGCCACCTCTCTCTCTCCTCCTGCCCACGCAGCAGGATGTGCTGACCTTATGCTAAGACCTTGCCTTGTGAGAGAGGACCCGTCTTCACACACACCAAAGACAATCCTCCTCCATCACTTCTCCCCAAATAAAGGCTTTGTCATCTCTTTCTGCAGTATCGTGTCTTTATCTCTACTCCATCATCCTCATCGACATTTACTCCTGCTATAACGTGACTCATCTGTAAGCCAAATACAGCACAACAAAAGCGGCCCCCTAGCACCAGTGCTGGAGGCTTCCCCTTGGCTCCCCAGACCACTCTCCACGCAACTTAATCTCACTTTGAGCCCCAGGAGGCTCCCAGTCTTGTTTTCAGGTTGGGTTTGGCTAACGGGGAGCAAAAAGTAGACTCTGCACTCATCAACACTTTAGGCATGGATCTTCTCTTGATGGAAAATTACAGTCAAAATGTTCTTTGAAAAGACCCCACTGGATTCTATCAATCCATAATTTGCTCAGTTGGAATTTTTAGAGATGTGCAAATACAAGATCATATTTGTTAAGTTATGAAACTCATCTCCTCAAACTTCAAAGTCTCTGTTCTTCTAGTTTTTGAACATTTATTTGTGCCCTATGACTTTAGTGCCCTCATGAAAGTATGTGACATTCAGTTCTGCCATTGAAGATATCACATTGGTAAGTCAGACTGTCTGATTCATGTTGTTAATGAGCCAGAGGCTGAAAGTGGCTGTTTTTCTTGTAGAAATACCGAAAGTTCTTTCTGTAGTCAAATTCTCTTAGTAGGAATCCTCCCCTGGATAACCATCATATCTGAAAATGGTTTAGATCGCATATGGCTTAGAGCTAACAGTTTTGTTGGTAATAAGGCTAAAACTTAATATATGTTTTTTTACATCATCATAAGGGCAATGGCAACCCACTCCAGTACTCTTGCCTGGAAAATCCCATGGACGGAGAGGCCTGGTAGGCTGCAGTCCATGGGGTCACTAAGAGTCAGATACGACTGAGTGACTTCACTTTCACTTTTCACTTTAATGCATTGGAGAAGGAAATGGCAACCCACTCCAGTATTCTCGCCTGGAGAATCCCAGGGACAGAGGAGCCTAGTGGGCTGCCGTCTATGGGGTCGCACAGAGTTGGACATGACTGAAGCGACTTAGCAGCAGCAGCAGCATTCAAACTACATATATCTTGGAACAATCGCCATTTTATCAATAACTGTATTCACCAAGTTATAATGAAAAATAATGATACCAAGCAGGACCTTGTGGGGCCCTCTTGGCTACAAAAGCCTTTCCATGTCCCCTGTTTCTTGTCTGTAGGAAAAAGGCTTCAACCTCCTAGACCTTCTCTGAATTCCAAAGGACAGATGCAGTTATTGGTTAGGGAAGAGGGGGAATACAGAAATAAAAGAGGAGCAGTCAAGTAACAATAGAGCGGCAAT
This sequence comes from Tragelaphus eurycerus, assembly GCA_935064755.1. NCBI lineage: Eukaryota > Metazoa > Chordata > Mammalia > Artiodactyla > Bovidae > Tragelaphus > Tragelaphus eurycerus. Next base: position 30,984 of record CAKXYN010000162.1, on the reverse strand, counting down.
AAAGCCAGGTCCTGATTCCTCCTTGAGAGATGGACTTAATAGTAACATATCTTTGAGTTCTTCTGCAGGAGCTAAGGCCCCCACCCAGGCGGAGGATGGTAAATTCTTGCTGAATGCAAGATTCCTGGAGCACCATTGTATTACCCCAGAAGAAAGTGACATACTCTGCAGCTCTCACCCTTTAATTTGCCTGTAAAAATGCCTCCCCCCAAACCATCTGGGAGTTCCAGTTTTTTGAGCACGAGCCACCTGTTCTTCTGCTCTGCTCTTGCCATAACTTTTCTCTGCTCCAAACTCTGGTGTTTCAGCTTTTTTGTCCTAACTATGTGTTGGGCATACATACAAACTTGGATCCAACAGCAATTTTTCAAGTCAACCAGGAGTCCGTATCCATGGTGGGTGATCCCAGACAGGGAAGCCCCTTCCTTGAGTCTGCAGTAGCTACTGGAACTCATTTTGTTCCAGGGAACTTGAAGGGATTCTTCCTGACAGGCACTGGCCTTCCAGACATGAGACTGTTTGAGGCCAATAAATATCCTGAGCCACAGTCCATACTCAGAGTCGTTTGGGGGTGAGTCACTCCAGTTTGTACCGGCTGGGAGTTCTACCTGCTCCATCTGGGTTCATTCCACGAGAAAGGAGCCACTCTGGGTTCCCTTTCGGCAGCTGGGCCTACCTGTTTGGCCACCTTCGTCTGGGAGTGGGAGTGGAATATTCGGACAGCACCTCATCTGATCTCTTATCTGTACGATGGTGTTTGTTGTCTGTACCTCAGATATGCAGATTATACCACCCTTATGGCAGAAAGTGAAGAGGAACTAAAAAGCCTCTTGATGACAGTGAAAGTGGAGAGTGAAAAGGTTGGCTTAAAGCTCAACATTCAGAAAACGAAGATCATGGCATCTGGTCCCATCACTACATGGGAAATACATGGAGAAACAGTGGAAACAGTGTCAGACTTTATTTTTCTGGGCTCCAAAATCACTGCAGATGGTGACTGCAGCCATGAAATTAAAAGACGCTTACTCCTTGGAAGGAAAGTTATGACCAACCTAGATAGTATATTCAAAAGCAGAGACATCACTTTGCCAACAAAGGTTCGCCTAGTCAAGGCTATGGTCTTTCCTGTGGTCATGTATGGATGTGAGAACTGGACTGTGAAGAAGGCTGAGCGCTGAAGAATGGATGCTTTTGAACTGTGGTGTTGGAGAAGACTCTTGAGAGTCCCTTGGACTGCAAGGAGATCCAACTGGTCCATTCTGAAGGAGATCAGCCCTGGGATTTCTTTGGAAGGAATGATGCTAAAGCTGAAACTCCAGTATTTTGGCCACCTCATGCGAAGAGTTGACTCATTGGAGAAGACTCTGATGCTGGGAGGGATTGAGGGCAGGAGGAGAAGGGGACGACAGAGGATGAGATGGCTGGATGGCATCACTGACTCGATGAATGTGGGTCTGAGTGACCTCCGAGAGCTGGTGATGGATAGGGAGGCCTGGTGTGCTGCAGTTCATGGGGTCGCAAAGAGTCGGACACGACTGAGCGACTGATCTGATCTGATCTGAGCATGTGTGTATCAGTACCTGCTCTGGCTGGTTGTGATGTCTTTGGTAATGGAGCTCGAGGGTGATGACACCGAGATTTTCTTCCCACCACGTTGGCTTTGCTTGCAGCAGAGCATTGGTTGGGTCTAAGGCTTGGTCATTTGACCCCATCTCAGATGGGGCATCGGTTGGTGTTCTTGCTTTTGGACTCAAGCTTGGTCTTTCAGATTCATCTCTGACTGATGGGGTGTTGGTTGGGAATCTGCCTTTCTGGGTGCTGGGAACTGTGACCTTTTTATCATTATTATTAATTATCTATTCAGTTTTGGTTGTGTTGGGTCTTTACTGCACGGGCTTTTCTCTAGTTGTGGCAAGCAGGGGCTACTCTCTGGTTGCAGCGTGCAGACCTCTCACTGCCGTGGCTTCTCTTGCCATGGAGCACGATCTCCATTGCAGCGCCTGGGCTCAGGAGTTGCTGCTCCCGGGCCTAGAGCACAGGCTCAATAGTTAACACAGGTTTAGCTGCCCTGCAACACATGGGATCTTCCCATATCAGGGGTCGAAGCTGTGTCTCCTGCATTGGCAGGCAGATTCTTTACCACTGAGCAATCAGGGAAGCCATGGGAACTGGGGACTTAAGAGACTGTTCTGCCCTGGTTTGATGTTTGTTTGATATTTGACAACACTGGTAGTGAAAAATAAAGTGTGGGTGATCAGAGCTCTGCTCCATCCTGTAGTCCCCTAGGGTATACTTTGCAAAGCTGGGAAGATCTTCAGCTATACTGCTATGAATAACAGAAATGGTATTTTATTGCAACCCTACTCATTACTCCTTGGGATCTGGAAAACAATGGTTCTAAATTATAACACCATCTTTCAACCAAAAGACACAGCAGGATGCTTGACTGCATTTCAGCTCGATTTTCCAAAGGGTACTGTACGAAGCAGATCTGCTAATGGTGTGGGGCCTGACTGAACTGTGCGCTTGCACGGCCTGTACTTCCCTGACGGCCTGCAGAGACTGAGCGGTAGCTGATGGGAGCCGGGTCTCCCCAGGACCTGCCAGGAGGTGGTGCTGTTGGAGGAAAAGGTGGGGAGAGGTTTTCTGTGCCTGCCTGACTCCTGGGAGTCTATTCTCAGAAGATCCAGGAAGGAACGGAATTGATGTGGACAATTATGGGGTCTTAGCCAGCTTGTGTCCGTGGTAGAGACAGTGCGGCCTTGCTCTTTGATGTGCGGTGTCCGGTTTTCCAGCTCCGTTTATTGAGGGAACTGTGCTTTCCCCGGTGTATGTTCTTGGTTCCTGTCTTGTGAATTAACTGACCACATTCCCATAGGGTTATTTCTGAGCTCTCTGGTCTGCATGTCTGTTTTTGTGCCTATTCAATACTATTTTGGTGATCACAATGTTGTGATGTAGCATGAAGTTAGGGAAGGAGATGCCTCCAGACTGTCCCCCCACCCCACCCCCCACCTTGGCCTCGCCTCCTCAAAATCTCTTCGGCTATTCAGGGTCCTTTGTTGTTCTACACAGATGTGAGGATAGTATATTTTAATTCCATGGAAAATGCCATTGGAATTTTGGTAGGGTATGTATACACTGGTAGAATGGACATTTTAGCAATATTAGTTCTTCCATTCCATGAACACAGGACATCTATTTATTTTTGTCTTCTTCAATTTGTTTATCAGTGTCTTATAGCTTTCAGTGTGCAGGTTTTTCATGCCCTTGGTTAAATTTGTTCCTAGGATTTTTGTTCTTTTTGATGTAATTGTAAATGGGATTGTTTTCTTAATTTCTCTTCTCAATGGTTTATTAGTGTATGGAAAGGCAACTGATTTTTGTACTTTGTTTTTGTACTCTGCAAATTTAGTGAATTTATTCTCTCAATTTTTTTGTGAAGTGATGTGAAAAATTTTAATCATAAAATCCACTGTTTCTATCATATCCCAGATCATCCACAGCACCCAAGATATGATGGCTTCTAATATAATCTTCCCAATGTTCCTTAATAACCAGTGGACTCCTAACAGGGTCTTTAGCAACTTAGGTTGAATTGGACCTCAGTAAGGCCTGGCCTCTATAATGAGGCTTGATGTCTTCCCTGCTTCTCTGATGTGGTATTGCCACGATTGTTTTGAGAAATAATCCACTTTTCAGTAATTTCAAACATGCATTTGATACTTGACTCAAAATACTCCAGTGTGTTTTACCCCAAACAGGGACATTCTTCCCGGGAACCAGCACATAACCCTCAAACAAGGAAATTTTATGGTTCCACCTTATAATCCTATCCACAGGCCCACTTCAAACTTCACCAGCCATCCCAACTGTATGCAAATGCATTTTCCCATTCCGATCCCATTTTCTTTTGCTGTAAACATTACTGAGATGATGAAGGAAAGGGCAGCCTGGAGTGCTGCAGTTCATGGGATCTCAAAGACAGGACCAAGAGACTGCGCACAGCAAAGGTCCTTTGAATGCTAAGAGCACATAGGAACTGGTTTCAGATTTGTTGTTACAGGATGTGGTCACAAGGTGGAAGCGTTTCTTCATGCCTGACTTGTTCCTTGGGCAAGCAGAGCCTCAGGGAAAATTCTGTGTGCAATAATTGTCAATTAGAGTGGAATGGGCTAGGAGAAACATCTAAGGCTTGTGTCTCTTCACTTTTTCCCTTTACCTTTGATTCCCGGGACACATCCTAGCTTCTGCAAAACCACACTGAGAAGGATGTGATTATCCATAGTAAGATGACCAGTGGCCAGTGGCGAAAACCCCAGCCCAAGAGACACATGGAGCCCAGGGTCTCCTGAAAGCTCTTGCAGCCTAGAGGCTCCACTTCATTTCTGTGTGGTGGACTTGGATTTCCTCAAGGAGGGCCTGCCTGTATCAGGGGTTCTGGGGGCTTATATTGCTTGTAGTTTCTTTTGGTGTATGGTGTTAGGAACTCTTCCCATCTCATTCTCATTTTCATTGTCTAAGGAACCTCCACAATGTCATCTATTGTGATTGTTACCAATTTACATCCTCAGCTGCTGTGGAGGAGAGTTGCCTTTTGTTCATACCCTCTTTACAACATACTGTCTGTGGAATTTTAAACAATGGCTCTTCTGACATTTTGATTTCCATTTCTCTAATATTTAAAAAAATGCAATTATTTAATATTGAAGGATAATTGCTTTACACACTTCTGTTGTTTTCTGTCAAACCTCAGTATTAATCAGCCATAGGTATACATATATCCCCTCCCTCTTGAACCTCCCTCCTATCTCCCTCCCCATCCCACCCCTCTAGGTTGATACAGAGCCCCTGTTTGAGTTTCCTGAGACATACAGCAAATTCCCATTGGCCATCTATTTTACACATGGTCTGTGGAAAATTCTGAAAGAGATGGGAATACCAGACCACCTGATCTGCCTCTTGAGAAATCTGTATGCAGGTCAGGAAGCAACAGTTAGAACTGGACATGGAACAACAGACTGGTTCCAAAAAGGAAAAGGAGTACGTCAAGGCTGTATATTGTCACCCTGTTTATTTAACTTATATGCAGAATACATCATGAGAAACGCTGGACTGGAAGAAACACAAGTTGGAATCAAGATTGCCAGGAGAAATATCAATAACCTCAGATATGTAGATGATACCACCCTTATGGCAGAAAGTGAAGAGGAACTAAAAAGCCTCTTGATGACAGTGAAAGTGGCGAGTGAAAAGGTTGGCTTAAAGCTCAACATTCAGAAAACGAAGATCATGGCATCTGGTCCCATCACTACATGGGAAATAGATGGGGAAACAGTGGAAACAGTGTCAGACTTTATTTTTCTGGGCTGCAAAATCACTGCAGATGGTGACTGCAGCCATGAAATTAAAAGATGCTTACTCCTTGGAAGGAAAGCTATGACCAACCTAGATAGCATATTCAAAAGCAGAGACATTACTTTGCCAACAAAGTTTCTCCTAGTCAAGGCTATGGTCTTTCCTGTGGTCATGTATGGATGTGAGAGCTGGACTGTGAAGAAGGCTGAGCGCCGAAGAATTGATGCTTTTGAACTGTGGTGTTGGAGAAGACTCTTGAGAGTCCCTTGGACTGCAAGGAGGTCCAACCGGTCCATTCTGAAGGAGATCAGCCCTGGGATTTCTTTGAAAGGAATGATGCTAAAGCTGAAACTCCAGTATTTTGGCCACCTCATGCGAAGAGTTGACTCATTGGAGAAGACTCTGATGCTGGGAGGGATTGGGGGCAAGAGGAGAAGGGGACGACAGAGGATGAGATGGCTGGATGGCATCACTGACTCGATGGATGTGAATCTAAGTGACCTCCGGAAATTGGTGATGGACAGGGAGGCCTGGCGTGCTGCGATTCATGGGGTCGCAAAGAGTCGGACATGACTGAGCGACTGATCTGATCTGAATGTAGATTTCCATCCTACTCTCTCCATACTTACTTACTCTCACCCTCTCCTCCCCTCTGCCTATGTCCATAAGTCTGTTCTCTATCTGTTTCTCCACTGCTTCCCTGAAAATAAATTCTTCGGGACCATCTTTCTAGATTCTGTATTTATGTATTAGTATATGATAATTTATCTTTATCTTTCTGACTTACTTCATTTTGTGTAATAGGCTCTAGGTTCATCCACGTCATTAGAACTGACTCAAATGCACTCCTTTTTATGGCTGAGTAACATTCCATTCTGTATATGTACCACAGCTTCTATTCATCTGTTGATGGACATCTAGGTGCTTTCATGTTCTAGCTATTGTAAATAGTGCTGCAATGAACACGGGGGCTCAGTTCAGTGACTCAGTCATATCTGACCCTTTGCCATCCCATGGACTGCAGCACACCAGGCTTCTCTGTCCGTCACCAACTCCCGGAGCTTGCTCAAACTCATGTCAATAGAGTTGGTGATGCCATCCAACCAACTCATCCTCTGTCGTCCCCTTCTCCTCCTGCCTTCAATCTTTCCCAGCATAAGGGTCTTTTCTAATGAGTCAGTTCTTCACATCAGGTGGTTAGGGAAGAATCAAATCAATAAAACTAGAAATGAAAATGGAGTAATCACAACAAACAACACAGAAATACAAAGGATCGTTAGACACTACTATCAGCAAATATATACCAATAAACAACTTGGAAAAAATGGACAAATTCTTAGAAAAGTATAATGTTCCAAAACTGAACCAGTAAAAAATAGAAAAGCTTAATAGACTCAGCACAAGCATGGAAATAAAAAATGTAATAAAAAAAATCTTTCAACAAACAAAAGCCCAGGACCAGATAGCTTAATAGGTGAATTCTGTGAAAAATTTAGAAAAGAGCCAACACCTACCCTACTCAAACGCTTCAAGAAAATTGCAGAGGAAGGTAAACTCCCAAACTAATTCTATGAGGTTACTATCACCTTAGCCAAAACCAGATGAAGATGCCATAAGAAAGAAAACTACAGGCCAATATCAGTGATGAACATAGATGCAATTATCCTCAACAAAATTCTAGAAAACAGTATCCAACTACATATTAAAAAGATCATACAGGGGAGGAGCTAAGATGGCGGACGAGTAAGACGGGGAGAATACTTTCTCCTCCACAAATCCAGTAAAAGAACATTTGAATGCTGAATAAATTCTATAAAACAACTTCTGAATGCCAGCAGAGGACATCAGGCACTTAGAAAGACAACTCATTATCTTCAAAACGAGAAAGCGAGCCCTGTGGTAACTCCTTTTGCGGAGAAGTGGTGCGGACATATTCTAGTATATGTTCATATACTAGTAGTATATGAATGTGAATGTGAATGTATACTACTAGTATTAGGCACTTATTTTTGCTAAATTATTTCAGTGATGCTAACATCATAGAGTGCTAACAGAAGTAAAGCTAGACTGAGAGTCATCAGAGAATGACCAAATCCATTTCAACATATTGTCTTATAGGAAATGACTTGAGACTCATAAATGTAAATATTCAATAAGGTCAGACAATCTGGTGCACTGGGATGACCCAGAGGGATGGTATGGGGAGGGAGGAGGGAGGAGGGTTCAGGATGGGGAACACATGTATACTTGTGGCGGATTCATCTTGATGTATGGCAAAAGCAATACAATATTGTAAAGTTAAACAAAAAAAAAAAAAACACAACACATTAACAAGAAGAAAAAAAAAAGAAACTAATAAATATTGTAATAATTACCTATAAGTCCTATTAAAGGAAATAAAATAAATGTGATTATATACTAATATTAAACTTTGTGCAAAGTCTACGTTGATTTTTATATTATTTGAACTAGAATACTGATAAACATGACTCAAAATTTTCAAGAATAAAATAAATCCATTGGTTTCTTTTAATTTGTCCATAGGCAATGCAGACTGGGTCTAAGTGAAGGCAATGCCAAATTTCACAGAGGTGACAGAATTTGTTGTTCTGGGGTTGACCAGTCATCAGGAGCTTCAAGTTCTCTTTTTTGTGGTGTTTCTAGTAGTTTACATTTTCCAGTACATTTCTAGTAGTACATTTTCCAGTACCCTTGCCTGGAAAATCCCATGGATGGAGGGGCCTGGTGGGCTGCAGTCCATGGGGTCGCTAGGAGTCGGACAGGACTGAGGACTTCACTTTCACTTTTCACTTTCCACTTTCATGCATTGGAGAAGGAAATGGCAACCCACTCCAGTGTTCTTGCCTGGAGAATCCCAGGGATGGGGGAGCCTGGTGGGCTGCCGTCTATGGGGTCACACAGAGTCGGACACGACTGAAGCGACTTAGCAGCAGCAGTAGTAGTTTACATGATCACTCTGATAGGGAAAATTGGTATGATTATTTTGATCAGCATCAGCCTCCAGCTTCAGAGCTCCATGTACTTTTTCTTCTCATTTGTCTTTTGCGGATGTGTGGTTCTCTTCCAATGCCACTCTGAAGATGCTGGAAAACTTACTATCAGACAAAAACCATTTCCTATGTGGGGTGTTTGGTGCAGTGTTACTTCTTCCGAGCCCTTGTCCAGGTGGAAGTATATATCTCGGCCGTGACGGCCTTTGATCGCTACATGGCCATCTGCAGCCCTCTGCTTTATGGCAGTAAAATGTCCAGGACTGTCTGTGCTCGTCTTATCTCTGTGCCATACATCTATGGATTCTCTGTTAGCCTGATCTGCACACTGTGGACATATGGCCTGTACTTCTGTGGAAACTTTGAAATCAACCACTTCTATTGTGCTGACCCTCCTCTTATCAAGACTGCCTGTGGAGGGGTCCACATTAAAGAATGCACCATGATTGTTATTGCTGGGATTAATTTCACATATTCCCTCTCAGTGGTTCTCAGTTCCTATACCCTCATCATAGCGGCCGTGCTGCACAGGCGCTCTGCCGATGGCAGGAGGAAGGCATTCTCCACGTGTGGGTCCCACCTGACAGCTGTTGCCATGTTTATGGGGCTCTCCTCTTCATGTATCTCAGGAGGCCCACTGAAGAGTCTGTGGAGCAGGGGAAGATGGTGGCCGTGTTTTACACCACAGTGATTCCCATGCTGATTCCCATGATCTACAGTTTGAGGAACAAAGATGTGAAAGAGGCGGTCGTCAAAGCAATCGTCAAGGCAAACTTGAGGCAGTGAACCTGCAGTACATAATCCCGTGTAGCCGCTTCCTGCTACAAATGTCCGGGCATGTAAATAATCCTGATTAAAATAGACTGTATACCAGCAACACTTATATATGCTAAGAGGTCCAGTCTAACACAGTGATGGTTTACCCCATGAATGGACTCTCCTTTATCTACATAAGCAAACATACTAACCCTGACCTATTACTGTTAGTCACAGTGTATGTAAAACTGTGCCAAGTGTAATCATCAGATAACTGATAGATACATTTGGATAAGCACATGTTAATTTGGAGGTAAGAGTTGAATATGCTTTCTTAGGATATTTTCTATATATAATTGCTTTTCACTTGTTTTATAAGTAATATATAATTTCATGAGAAAAAATTAAGACTTCATCACTTTTCCATGAATATAAAAGTTGGTGGTATTCAGAATCTTCAGCTACTGTCATGAATCATTCAGAAGGTTAACTCTCAGTATGTATTGCTCTATAATTAACACTCTTTGTGTTTCAAACCATCTGTTGACTCACCGTAAATCTACTCTTTGGTTTGGATTTTCGCTAGTTGTTTTTCTCTTCATTGATTTAAATAGTTGAACAATTTATGAGTAAAGCCTATCATGTCCTTCTCATAGTTTAAAAAGATGAAGCAATATGGAATTTTGTCATTTAAAATCTAATTTTTGATCAGAAGAATGTCCTGTTAAACATTTGATGGCTATGATGAAGGTATTATTTGATTCCAAATTCTTGTCACTAACATTACATTCTTAGGTCTGTATTTAGCTGCTTAAGTCAAGCTTTTAATAATTAGAGTGGATCAACCAGATAAGAATCTGTGTAAAACCAAATGTCATTGCACACAGATCAGATCAGATCAGTCGCTCAGTCATGTCCGACTCTTTGGGACCCCATGAATCGCAGCACGCCAGGCCTCCCTATCCATCACCAGCTCTCGGAGGTCACTCAGACCGACATTCATCGAGTCAGTGATGCCATCCAGCCATCTCATCCTCTGTCGTCCCCTTCTCCTCCTGCCCTCAATCCCTCCCAGCATCAGAGTCTTCTCCAGTGAGTCAACTCTTCGCATGAGGTGGCCAAAATACTGGAGTTTCAGCTTTAGCATCATTCCTTCCAAAGAAATCCCAGGGCTGATCTCCTTCAGAATGGACCGGTTGGACCTCCTTGCAGTCCAAGGGACTCTCAAGAGTCTTCTCCAACACCACAGTTCAAAAGCATCAATTCTTCAGCGCTCAGCCTTCTTCACAGTCCAGTTCTCACATCCATACATGACCACAGGAAAGACCATAGCCTTGACTAGGCGAACCTTTGTTGGCAAAGTGATGTCTCTGCTTTTGAATATGCTATCTAGGTTGGTCATAACTTTCCTTCCAAGGAGTAAGCATCTTTTAATTTCATGGCTGCAGTCACCATCTGCAGTGATTTTGGAGCCCAGAAAAATAAAGTCTGACACTGGTTCCACTGTTTCCCCATCTATTTCCCATGTAGTGATGGGACCAGATGCCATGATCTTCGTTTTCTGAATGTTGAGCTTTAAGCCAACCTTTTCACTCTCCACTTTCACTGTCATCAAGAGGCTTTTTAGTTCCTCTTCACTTTCTGCCATAAGGGTGGTATCATCTGCATATCTGAGGTTATTGATATTTCTCCCGGCAATCTTGATTCCAGCTTGTGTTTCTTCCAGTCCAGCGTTTCTCATGATGTACTCTGCATATAAGTTAAATAAACAGGGTGACAATATACAGCCTTGACGTACTCCTTTTCCTTTTTGGAACCAGTCTGTTGTTCCATGACCAGTTCTAACTGTTGCTTCCTGACCTGCATACAGATTTCTCAAGAGGCAGATCGGGTGGTCTGGTATTCCCATCTCTCTCAGAATTTTCCACAGTTTATTGTGATCTACACAGTCAAAGGCTTTGGCATAGTCAATAAAGCAGAAATAGATGTTTTTCTGGAACTCTCTTGCTTTTTCCATGATCCAGCGGATGTGGGCAATTTGATCTCTGGTTCCTCTGCCTTTTCTAAATCCAGCTTGAACATCAGGAAGTTCATGGTTCACATATTGCTGAAGCCTGGCTTGGAGAATTTTGAGCATTACTTTACTAGCGTGTGAGATGAGTGCAATTGTGTGGTAGTTTGAGCATTCTTTGGCATTGCCTTTCTTTGGGATTGGGATGAAAACTGACCTTTTCCAATCTTGTGGCCACTGCTGAGTTTTCCAAATTTGCTGGCATATTGAGTGCAGCACTTTCACAGCATCATCTTTCAGGATTTGGAATAGCTCCACTGGAATTCCATCACCTCCACTAGCTTTGTTCGTAGTGATGCTTTCTAAGGCCCACTTGACTTCACATTCCAGGATGTCTGGCTCTAGGTCAGTGATCACACCATCATGATTATCTGGGTCTTGAAGCTCTTTTTTGTACAGTTCTTCTGTGTATTCTTGCCACCTCTTCTTAATATCTTCTGCTTCCGTTAGGTCCATACCATTTCTGTCCATTATCGAGCCCATTTTTGCATGAAATGTTCCTTTGGTATCTCTGATTTTCTTGAAGGATCCTTAGTCTTTCCCATTCTGTTGTTTTCCTCTATTTCTTTGCATTGATCGCTGAAGAAGGCTTTCTTAACTTTTCTTGCTATTCTTTGGAACTCTGCATTCAGATGTTTATATCTTTCCTTTTCTCCTTTGCTTTTCACTTCTCTTCTTTTCATAGCTATTTGCAAGGCCTCCCCAGACAGCCATTTTGCTTTTTTGCATTTCTTTTCCATGAGGATGGTCTTGATCCCTGTCTCCTGTACAATGTCACGAACCTCATTCCATAGTTCATCAGGCACTCTATCTATCAGATCTAGGCCCTTAAATCTATTTCTCACTTCCACTGTATAATCATAAGGGATTTGATTTAGGTCATACCTGAATGGTCTAGTGGTTTTCCCTACTTTCTTCAATTTCAGTCTGAATTTGGCAATAAGGAATTCATGGTTTGAGCCACAGTCAGCTCCTGGTCTTGTTTTTGCTGATTGTATAGAGCTTCTCCATCTTTGGCTGCAAAGAATATAATCGATCTGATTTTGGTGTTGACCATCTGGTGATGTCCATGTATAGAGTCTTCTCTTGTGTTGTTGGAAGAGGGTATTTGCTATGACCAGTGCATTTTCTTGGCAAAACTCTATTAGTCTTTGCCCTGCCTCATTCCGTATGCCAAGGCCAAATTTGCCTGTTACTCCAGGTGTTTCTTGACTTCCTACTTTTGCATTCCGGTCCCCTATAATGAAAAGGACATCTTTTTTGGGTGTTAGTTCTAAAAGGTCTTGTAGGTCTTCATAGAACCGTTCAACTTCAGCTTCTTCAGCGTTACTGGTTGGGGCATAAACTTGGATTACTGTGACATTGAATGGTTTGCCTTGGAAACGAACAGAGATCATTCTGTCGTTCTTGAGATTGCATCCAAGTACTGCATATGTCATTGCACTAGACATGTGTTAAAATGTGATCAGCACAGCTCAAACTGGTATCCATTGGGATCTGATTCAGTTCAGTTCAGTCGCTCAGTCATGTCTGACTCTTTGCGACCCCATGAATCGCAGCACACCAGGCCTCCCTGTCCATCACAAACTCCTGGAGTTCACTCAGACTCATGTCCATCGAGTCAGTGATGCCATCCAGCCATCTCATCTTCTGTCGTCCCCTTTTCCTCCTGCCCCCAATCCCTCCCAGCATCAGTCTTTTCCAATGAGTCAACTCTTTGCATGAGGTGGCCAAAGTACTGGAGTTTCAGCTTCAGCATCATTCCCTCCAAAGAAATCCCAGGGCTGATCTCCTTCAGAATGGACTGGTTGGATCTCCTTGCAGTCCAAGGGACCCTCAAGAGTCTTCTCCAACACCACAGTTCAAAAGCATCCATTCTTCAGCACTCAGCTTTCTTCACAGTCCAACTCTCACATCCATACATGACCACAGGAAAGCCCATAGCCTTGACTAGACGAACCTTTGTTGGCAAAGTGATGTCTCTGCTTTTGAATATGCTATCTAGGTTGGTCACAACTTTCCTTCCAAGGAGTAAGCGTCTTTTAATTACATGGCTGCAGTCACCATCTGCAGTGATTTCAGAGCCCAAAAAAATAAAGTCTGACATTGTTTCTCCATCTATTTCCCATGAAGTGATGGGACCAGATGCCATGATCTTCGTTTTCTGAATGTTGAGCTTTAAGCCAACTTGTTCACTCTCCTCTTTTACTTTCATCAAGAGGCTTTTGAGTTCCTCTTCACTTTCTGCCATAAGGGTGGTGTCATCTGCATATCTGAGGTTATTGATATTTCTCCCGGCAATCTTGATTCCAGTTAGTGTTTCTTCCAGTCCAGCGTCTCTCATGATGTACTCTGCATATAAGTTAAATAAACAGGGTGACAATATACATCCTTGATGTAGTCCTTTTCCTACTTGGAACCAGTATGCTGTTCCATGTCCAGTTCTAACTGTTGCTTCCTGACCTGCATACAGATTTCTCAAGAGACAGGTCAGGTGGTCTGGTATTCCCATCTCTTTCAGAATTTTCCACAGGTTATTGTGATCCACACAGTCAAAGGCTTTGGCATAGTCAATAAAGCAGAAACAGATGTTTTTCTGCAACTCTCTTGCTTTTTCCATGATCCAGTGGACGTTGGCAATTTGATCCCTGGTTCCTCTGCCTTTTCTAAAACCAGCTTGGGCATCAGGAAGTTCACAGTTCATGTATTGCTGAAGCCTGGCTTGGAGAATTTTGAGCATTACTTTACTAGCATGTGAGATGAGTGCAATTGTGCGGTAGTTTGAGCATTCTGGATCTGATTACGCGTTTACAATTCAATTTATGTTGATTGGTGTCCACTTATGTACCTTCATTCTTAATATAAGTGGAATACATTTTTTGTCCTTGTTGACTCTTGCTAATAATACCAGCATAAAAGCAAATCAGAAGCAGAAGCAATTTCTCATGAATGAGTTTATTCTTGTTTAAGGGCTAATCCAGTTAAAAGGGGTGCACAATTGAACATGTGTAGAAAGACTCTGAGAAGTAACATTTACTTGTGGTAGTATCACTGGAAAGATGGATTCATTTAAGCACAGAAAGTACTGTTACTCAGGCTAATGTACTAATTGCCACAAGCCACATTCCCTCAGATTCGTTCTGAGAAAAAGCAGATGGTGGGAGGAGAGTTCTTTTTCATAACTTTAGCTTCTGAGCAGGAAGAAAAAGTACCATTTGATTAGTATTGGAAACTACATTAATAAAGTTTTTTTTTTTTGTTTTTTAATGTTTTCAAATCACCCAAGTTTGCTTCTAACAAGTTGGTGTCAAGTATGAGATGACGGGCTGCTCAGGAAACGGTCGTGCTGACAGAGACCATTATAACCTGACCCTGTAAGGTCACATTGTCTGTGATCCTTATGGCAGACATATTCCTCACTGTCCACTATTTTATGTTTTATTTAATAAGTAAAACATTTGTCATCCAGCTGTTCACCACCGTTCCCATTGCCCCTTGTCAGTGGGATACATAATGTTGTTAAGTCTTGGCAATGAGCCATCAGTAGAAAGTGGTGCCTGAAACCTAAAGATCACCTTCTCTATGTTAAAGCCATTAGATACGGACTTTTTTCTCTTCCTTCCGACTTGAAAATGTTGCCACTGAAATGATCACTTTTTAGACAAAGATGGAAACCACATATTGAGGGTTTAATTGCCTTTCCCAAACCCCTTAACTCATACTGCTGCCTGAGAAAGGAATAAATTACTTTATTAAGTCACTGCATCTTGGGAGTTTACTTAGCTATAGTGCTATATTTGCTCTTATAATACTTTCCATAAACATATCCTTGGCACTTCACCTCCGCATCTTACCACTCACTAGGACAATTTTTACCTGAGAATGAGCAAGTCTCTTCAGAAACTATTCTGGTAGTGAGAGCAGGGCATCTTGTCTTCTGTCTTAACCAGAGGAGAAAAACTCAAGGTTCTGATCTATATTAGATATTAGGTTATATATCCCTTTGTCCTAACTACTTGATGAGTCCTTGGGCTTGTTATGACCTTTAAGGCTCCAGTTGTCACAGTAACTGGTTTTGGATCCCTTTTGACCCGTCACCTAGGCCACTTCGCTGGCCTTTTTAGGTCCTTACACGTCTCCTTCTTAAGCCTGGGAAATCTCAGCTATTTTCTGTCTGCACTGTGCTTGCAGGTGTAGATAAGGTGTGTCTTCACCAGACATTTGAGCCAGCATGTCTTTAACTGTCCTTACTTATTAGTGGGGCTTCCCCAATGGGTCAGCAGCAAAGAATCATCTGCAAGGCAAGAGACATGATTTCAATCCCTGGGGGAACACCCCTGGAGAAGGAAATGGCAACCTACTCCAGTATTCTTGCCCAGAAAACCCCATGGACAGAGGAGCCTGGTGGGTTACAGTCCATAAGGTTACACAGAGTTGCACACAACTGAGCGTGCACACACTTACATGCACTTATTATGAGTGAAATTGTTACCCCAAAAGATGTGTTAAGTTCCTAACCTGAAGAACTTCAGAATTTGCTTATAGGATCATTGGGTTATAGGGTCATTATTTGGATATAGGGTCGTTGAAGATGCAATTGTTAATATGAAGTCATACTGAAGTAAGGTGGAGTATTAATCCAGTGTGAGTGATCTCCTTACAAGAATGAAGAAATATGGACACAGATGTAGAGGGAAGATGACCATGAGAAGACAGTAGAGACTGGAAAGATGCTTACAAGACAAGGAATGCCTGGGACCATTACCGGGGTCCAGCCCCGGTGGATCCAGGGAATTTGAAGCAGGGACGGCACTGGCGATCAGGATACGACAGAATTAAAGATATAAAGAGTGGTTAAATAAGGATAGCTCAGTGAGAAAATTCAGTGGAGAAAAGAGGCTGAATAACTTGGTTTATGTGGAAAGCCAATAAAATTCCAAGACAAGGAATTTGCGTCACCTACATAGGCCGCAGGCGTCCTCCCGTTCTCCCGAAGGAGAGGAGACACTAAGGCCTCCCTGGTCAGATCTTAGAAGCCAAGGCATAATTAGTAGGCTTGACAAGCCTCCACACTCCAGATGGGCATTCAGCCAGAAGGTGAGAGAAAGAACGACACGGGGAGACCAAGCTTTGGTGAACAAGGCCCGCACTTTATTTTCCAAAATAGTTTTTATACCTTAAGTTGTGCATAGAGGATAATGGGGGAAGGTCAGCAGTCCTTGATCCTTATTGAAGCCAGGCTTTCAAACTTATGATATGCAAAAGTTTAGGTGATTGACATCTTCTGGCCAGGGGGCCTGTTAACATTTTATGACCCTTTCTTCAGAAAACTTATTTTTCTCTAAAGGTGATTATTCTAAAGTCAGGCGCCACCCTCTGAAAGCATTAGATAAAGTTGCATTCCTATAGGACAAAGGTGTGGTGGGCTATAACAAGAAAAGAATTAACTCAAGGGTCCAAGGTTACAAACATTAAAGCTACTACTTACATTCCTATACACCAATTATATTAATCAATACACTCCCAGGGACACAAGGTAAGGGATATGGAAACTTAGCAGCAAACATTGGCCCAACAAGTGAAAAAACCATCACCAATACAATTTCTAATCAATCTTTTAACTGCTCAAAGGAATCTGTATTTAGACAGTTTAGAACATCTCCTGCCTCTCACAGTTGGGAGGCTGTGAACAATCACATGTGGCAGGAAGAATCTGTTCAGGCAGGCTAGAGGACTTCCAAAGGAGTTTGTAGGTTGAAACACTCTTGTCACGCCCAGGAACTTTATTAACTGGACCTGTAAGTTAACTCTTTTTCAGAGAGAGGTGGTGGGGGACAGCCCCCTGTAAAGTCAGAGGTGTAGGTGAGAGCACAAAGCAGTAAAGTAGGCAGACTCTGGTTTTGGGGGTAGGTGCTCAAAAATTTCCAGGGTGACTCCTGAGGCTTGATCCTGACTTTGCATATTCCGAGCCTCCTTCCTCATGACCTTTGCCACGGGCGGAGTTCCTCACGCTGACTCCCGGCAGACCATGAGCAGCTGGAAAAAACAAGGAAGGAACTTCCCCTAGAGCTTCACAGAGAGCCTGGTTCCGCCAATACCTTGACTTCAGACTTGTAGGCTCCAGAACTGTGGGAAAATAAATCTTTGTTGTTCTAAGTCAATGAGTGTGTGGTACTTTGTTAACGCAGACTGATGAAACTAATATATTTCTTTACAGTATTGTTTCAATGTTAGAACTTTGGTTTTACTTTAGTTTTTCTTAGTCTCCCAGGCTATCATCCTTTCTGCTCTAGGATCTCTTCAAATGTATCTTAAGTTTCTTTGGTAAACCTGTGGTTTTGCAGCAACCTCCCCTGAATCCAGTGTGCTACCCAGAAGGGGCACAAGATTCCTTTAGAAAGATTCACTGACCTTTAAAGCCTTCTTACATTTCCCATCTCAGGTTCAGCCCTTACTCTGTAGTTTACCATAGAAGCTCGCTGCTGTGCTTTTAAGTATTTACATTATACTTTTGGAATTATTTAAAAAATAGCAACAACAAAGATGTTCTCCTCTCTTGAGTTTTATCTTTGGCAATTGACAGTCATGATTTCCAAGATTAATTTCTCTGCAACTGTGCTCCCTGACCCCCCAAAAAGTTGATTTAAGAATTTGAAAATCAGGATTGCAATTCATTGCTTCTCTTCAGAATTTGTACAGTTTACATCCACTTAGAACACCTTGTTGCTGCTTTAATAATGGTGTTGAGGTTAGGTGAGGCATATATTAAAATAAAGTTTAATATAAATAATTTAACATGGCAATATTGATGTCCTCACATTAATGTGAAATCTAATTTAACAATGAAATGTTTACTAAGATAACTTGGATAAAATAAGCTAAACTGCTTCTAAATAACTTATATAATCAATTTTTTGCCAGTATTTTCCAAAATAGCAGACTATTCAGCATATTCAGGAATGTTTTTGATTTCGCCCTATGAGAATAGCTCACAATATCATCCACATGGTAGACACCAAACATTTGAATCTGAATCAAAAAAAAAATTCCAGTTGATGGTTTAAGTGGGTCTTAGATTGCATCACTTTACAACCACCCCAACATAGAACAATATTCCTGACATCTGACAGCAACCACGTTCATAACTTGTTTTAAACTACTGCTTCTTGTCAAACCATTGTAATTTCCTCAAATCCCTAAAATATAAAAGGATCTTAAGCTTTGCTGAGGGAATATAGGGGTATGTGTGCATTTTTGTTTTGATACAGAAAAAGAGAGTATGACTTTCCAAAAGCTGACCCTGATTTCTAGATCTGCATGTTGAAAAATGACATCTTTTCAAACAACACGAGAACCATGGAATTACAGAGAGTGACCGACAGTGAATCTAGTGGGAGTCAGAAGCAGAGAGGAATGATTTTTAGCAGACAGGGTGCAGTTGAGGAACAGCTACTGCATGGAATGACGTGGGGATGGACAAGAAATTTACTTTACCACCTCCCTTGTTGTGTCTCCAGAATGTATAAAATAGAAGCATTTTTGAAAGCAGTGGCTAAATCTTATTATCAGTTAAACAGAAACTATCCAGGTTAAAACTATCAAGTGTCACAGATGCAAATAGTAGCAATTTGTTAAAAATGTGCATTATAATCTTTTAAACCTTTTATCTTATAAATTATATGAAAAATAGAAAACATGTGCAAAGTCGTTTTGCTCATATAAAAATGGTAGAAATGAAGTTAACCTATCAAAGATAATAAAAACAACACATCGGAATGTGGCATAGTTCCAAGACAGTCAGTGTTACAAGATACATTATAATGTTTATTAGAGACAGGAAATAACATTTTTCAAAGGCTTTCCTCAAGGCATTTTTACCTCTTGGTTCCTCAGGCTGTAGATCATGGGATTCAACAAAGGAATGACTGTTGCGTAGAAGACAGAGGCCATTTTGTCTGTGTCAAGGGAATGGTTTGCTTTGGGCTGCAGATACATGAAGATCAGAGTCCCGAGAATATAGTGACAGCAGTCAGGTGAGAACCACAGGATGAGAATGCTTTGCGCCTCCCTTCTGCAGATTGGATTCTCAGGATGGCAGCCACAATGTATAGGTAAGAAATAAGGACTGTAGTCAAAGAGCTGATTATGTTGAATCCAGCAAAGATAAAAATCAAGATCTCTTTGAGGCTGGTGTCTGAGCAGGCAAGGGCCATCAAAAGGACATCATCACAATAGAAGTGATTAATAACATTGGGGCCATAGCAGATCAATCGAAAAGTAACAGCTGTGTGGAGGAAAGCAACAGAAAAGCTGTATCAGTAAGGGCCTGCTACCAGTTGCATGCACACCTTTTGGGACATGATCACCATGTAGAGAAGAGGATTGCAGATGGCTACATAGCGGTCATAAACCATTACTGCAAGAAGGAGCATCTCCAAAATCAACAAGTTCAGGAAAAAGTCCAGCGGTGTGCACATGCACACATAGAGAGATATGGACCTGTGCTTGGTCTGGAGGGTCTCCAGGAACTTTGGGGCTATTGATGAGGAGTAACAAAAGTCTACAAAGGCCAGATTACTGAGTAAAAAGTACATGGGTGTGTGAAGGTGAGGATCCAACTGGATTAAGGAAATCATGCCAACGTTTCCCACCAGAGTTAGAGAATATACCACTAAAATGAGAAGAAAGAGAAGGATTTCAATCTCTCTCTGGACTGAAAAATCCAAAAGAATGAGTTCCATCACCTGGTAATATTCTCTTCAATCATTTGTTTTAATCTCTGAACCACTGAAAAGAGACAAGTTAAAGACAGAGAAGTTATCAGGAGTAGGGAAGTGTCATCAGATGCCAAAATGTGTGTTTTAACTTGAGAAATTATTGCTCACTGAAGCAGAATAAGTGAAGTCGCTCAGATCAGATCAGTCGCTCAGTTGTGTCCGACTCTTTGTGACCCCATGAACCGCAGCACGCCAGGCCTCCCTGTCCATCACCAGCTCCTGGAGGTCACCCAGACTCACACCCATTGAGTCAGTGATGCCATCCAGCCATCTCATCCTCTGTCGTCCCCTTCTCCTCCTGCCCCCAATCCCTCCCAGCATCAGAGTCTTCTCCAATGAGTCAACTGTTCGCATGAGGTGGCCAAAATACTGGAGTTTCAGCTTTAGCATCATTCCTTTCAAAGAAATCCCAGGATTGATCTCCTTCAGAATGGACCGGTTGGACCTCCTTGCAGTCCAAGGGACTCTCAAGAGTCTTCTCCAACACCACAGTTCAAAAGCATCAATTCTTCGGCGCTCAGCCTTCTTCACAGTCCAGCTCTCACATCCATACATGACCACAGGAAAGACCATAGCCTTGACTAGGCGAACCTTTGTTGGTAAAGTAATGTCTCTGCTTTTGAATATGCTATCTAGGTTGGTCATAACTTTCCTTCCAAGGAGTAAGCGTCTTTTAATTTCATGGCTGCAGTCACCATCTGCAGTGATTTTGGAGCCCAGAAAAACAAAGTCTGACACTGTTTCCACTGTTTCCCCATCTATTTCCCATGTAGTAATGGGACCAGATGCCATGATCTTCGTTTTCTGAATGTTGAGCTTTAAGCCAACCTTTTCACTCTCCATTTTCACTTTCATCAGGAGGCTTTTTAGCCCCTCTTCACTTTCTGCCATAAGGGTGGTGTCATCTGCATATCTGAGGTTATTGATATTTCTCCCGGCAATCTTGATTCCAACTTGTGTTTCTTCCAGTCCAGCATTTCTCATGATGTACTCTGCATATAAGTTAAATAAACATGGTGACAATATGCAGCCTTGACGTATTCCTTTTCCTATTTGGAACCAGTCTGTTGTTCCATGACCAGTTCTAACTGTTGCTTCCTGACCTGCATATAGATTTCTCAAGAGGCAGATCAGGTGGTCTGGTATTCCCATCTCTCTCAGAATTTTCCACAGTTTATTGTGATCTACACAGTCAAAGGCTTTGGCATAGTCAATAAAGCAGAAATAGATGTTTTTCTGGAACTCTCTTGCTTTTTCCATGATCCAGCGGATGTGGGCAATTTGATCTCTGGTTCCTCTGCCTTTTCTAAATCCAGCTTGAACATCAGGAAGTTCACGGTTCACATATTGCTGAAGCCTGGCTTGGAGAATTTTGAGCATTACTTTACTAGCGTGTGAGATGAGTGCAATTGTGCGGTAGTTTGAGCATTCTTTGGCATTGCCTTTCTTTGGGATTGGGATGAAAACTGACCTTTTCCAATCTTGTGGCCACTGCTGAGTTTTCCAAATTTGCTGGCATATTGAGTGCAGCACTTTCACAGCATCATCTTTCAGGACTTGGAATAGCTCCACTGGAATTCCATCACCTCCACTAGCTTTGTTCGTAGTGATGCTTTCTAAGGCCCACTTGACTTCACATTCCAAGATGTCTGGCTCTAGGTCAGTGATCACATCATCATGATTATCTGGGTCTTGAAGCTCTTTTTTGTACAGTTCTTCTGTGTATTCCTGCCACCTCTTCTTAATATCTTCTGCTTCTGTTAGGTCCACACCATCTCTGTCCTTTATCGTGCCCATCTTTGCATGAAATGTCCCTTTGGTATCTCTGATTTTCTTGAAGAGATCCCTAGTCTTTCCCATTCTGTTGTTTTCCTCTATTTCTTTGCATTGATCACTGAAGAAGGCTTTCTTATCTCTTCTTGCTATTCTTTGGAACTCTGCATTCAGATGTTTATATCTTTCCTTTTCTCCTTTGCTTTTCGCTTCTCTTCTTTTCACAGCTATTTGTAAGGCCTCCCCAGACAGCCATTTTGCTTTTTTGCATTTCTTTTCCATGGGGATGGTCTTGATACCTGTCTCCTGTACAATGTCACGAACCTCATTCCATAGTTCATCAGGCACTCTATCTATCAGATCTAGGCCCTTAAATCTATTTCTCACTTCCACTGTACAATCATAAGGGATTTGATTTAGGTCATACCTGAATGGTCTAGTAGTTTTCCCTACTTTCTTCAATTTCAGTCTGAATTTGGCAATAAGGAGTTCATGGTCTGAGCCACAGTCAGCTCCTGGTCTTGTTTTTGCTGATTGTATAGAGCTTCTCCATCTTTGGCTGCAAAGAATATAATCGATCTGATTTCGATGCACTGGTCATAGCAAATACCCTCTTCCAACAACACAAGAAGTCGCTCAGTCGTGTCCAACCCTTTGTGACCCCATGGACTGTAGCCTACCAGGCTTGTCTATCCATGGAATTTTCTAGGCAAGAGTACTGGAGTAGGTTGCCATTTCCTTGTCCAGGGGATCTTCTTGACCCAGGGATTGAACCCAGGTGTCTCACATTGCAGGCAGACGCTTTACCATCTGAGCCACCAGGAAAGTTCCCCAGAAGTGAGAGAGTCATGTCCTAGGCAGATTGATAAGGAGTCTAGGGGTCCCCAAGGAGAGAGGGGTCTGGAATTCTCAAGGAGGAAGAAAGGACAAACTTTTTTTCTTTCTCCACATTCCTTGGGATTATACAACGATAATGTATCCTGTCTGAAGACAGTGTTATCTTAAAATGTAAATTAGGTCTTTACAACCTGAGACATTCTTTAGAGTATATAACTTCATTGCTAACACTAGCAAGGGGGTACTCTTTCTATCCCCTTCTGATGCCTATGTCAGAAGCTTTCTCTATCTCCTTTATACTTTAATAAAACTTTATTACACAAAAGCTCTGAGCGATCAAGCCTCGTCTCTGGCCCCGGATTGAATTCTTCTCCTCCGGGGGCCAAGAATCCCCGTGTCTTTGTGTGATTCAACAACAACCTTTCAGAAGTTCTGAAGCAGAATATGAGAACAAATAAATACATCCCCTCTCAAACTCTCCTGTCTGACTATTTATAATTTTCTCAAGCCAAAAATTGAGGTTTAATAAAAATGTTTATAAATATATGTAATATTTTAGGTTAGATTATTTTTAGTCATATTAAATATTAGAATAAAGACATTTTAGAATATCCTGCTCGCATATTTATTCAGTGGAGTAAAACTTTAATATGTAACATTTTATTTAATAGACATTTATTTTAACAGATGTTCAGTATGCTAAATATAATACAAAGCTAAACAGGATATTCT
Organism: Tragelaphus eurycerus; assembly: GCA_935064755.1. NCBI lineage: Eukaryota > Metazoa > Chordata > Mammalia > Artiodactyla > Bovidae > Tragelaphus > Tragelaphus eurycerus. The sequence continues at coordinate 7,669 of CAKXYN010000162.1, read as the reverse complement.
ATGGATAGAAAAGTGGAGGAAATTAAATATTTCTATTTGTGTTTTAGGCAAATTTTGGATTCATACTACTTTCTAAAAGTGAAAAAGTACACTTGTAGTTAGAGTTAGAACACACGTATGTTAAAAAGTAGAGTTCTTTATAATCATTTACTCAATGGACTTGAGTTTGAGCAATCTCCGGGGGACAGTGAAGGACAGGGAAGGCTGGCATGCTGCAGCACATGGGGTCACAAAGAGCCAGACATGACTGAGTGAGTGAACAGCAACAAATAGTTTTACAGTAATTATTTTCAACACATAATCAGGAATACTTTCTAAAATAAATTATTGGTGTAACATTATTGGTGTTACAAATTTTTAGTAATTTTTTGCCCAGGGAGCCCTAATGCAGGGCAGCCCAGCAACTGCCTGCAAAGGCCTCCTGTGGCTGTTTGCTTCCTTCTACCAGAGCTAGATGTGCTCTCTGCTTCGGTTTTTCGCAAGCCAGGGCTCCACCTGCCACTCTTTGCCGGGGGCCCATGGGAGGTGCCAGGTGCCCTCAGCTAGGTGACCCCAGCATGACACCCCACTGTGGTGTTGATACACTCCTTAAGCCTCCTTTCCCACGGGCAGTACTGAGCTGACCTAGAAATGTGTTTGCAAGGCTCGGAAAGTGTAGGGTGACACACGGCCCTGACCTGGGAACTGAAGCCCTTGGAGCAGGCTTGGTGGTCTGACCTCTGAGGACCCAAACCCCAGCTGCAAGGAGAGCCCTGAAAACACATTCTCTCACCTGCCTTTCTTTCCTCCAAGATAGATCGCTTTCCCAGTCTGTTGTGTGCTGAGAGTCACACAGGGCTGGAATGCACTTGCTTTAATGTCATTATTCAGTAGCAATGGCCTCTGAGGCCCTGCACCTAGGTTGGGCTCCCACACTCACAGGCAAATCAAAGTGACCTCCAAATGAGTAAGCTCTTTGCATCAAGTGGCCAAAGTATTGGAGTTTCAGGTTCATATTTGTCCTTCCAATGTATATTCAGGCCTGATTTCCTTTAGGATGGAGTGGTTGGGTCTCCACAGTTCAAAAGCATCAAATCTTCGGCGGTCAACTTTCTTTATAGTCCAACTTTCACATCCATACATGACACATGGATAAACCATAGCCTTGACTAGACACATCTTTGTTGGCAAAGTAACGTCTCTGCTTTTTAGCATGCTGTCTAGTTTGGTCATCTCTTTCTTCCCAAGTCATGAGCGTCTTTTCGGAGAAGGCAATGGCACCCCACTCCAGTACTCTTGCCTGGAAAATCCCATGGATGGACGAGCCTGGTGGGCTGCAGTCCATGGTGTTGCTAAGAGTCGGACATGACTGAGTGACTGTAATTTTTCACTTCATGCATTGGAGAAGGACATGGCAACCCATTCTAGTGTTCTTGCCTGGAGAATCTGGGGGTCTCCAGACAGAGAAGATAGGCTGCAAGTGTCAGACTTTTTTTTTTTTTATCTCTCTCTTAAGAGGCAGGAGGAAAGAAACTAGTGTTGTCAATTTTTCTTCTTCTTGATACAAATTTAAAAGGAAATTTCTTCTGAAAATTCTGTGTTGCCATGACGACTCCTGGCTCCACCTGAATTTAACTTTTTCTCAAAGCTTGAGCTAAGCAATGCACTTTTCTTATGGAAATGTTTGTCTTAAGCTATGTTAATATACTATGTATTTACCCAAGACTCTGTCTTCAGGTTGCTTCCCCCTAAAGGCTCAGAACTGACTTGACTCACACTGAGACATACATAAATCCACACAGACTGACAGACAGAGATCTAGTTTTCCGTCTAAGATTTAAAATATCTCTTTGACCTCCTTTTTGGGGTGGGGTGGGGGGGCTTGAAGTTCTCATTTCCCGAAAGCTAAGGTCTCAGGCAAAGTGGGCAGTGTTTTTCAAGGAAAGGGTTAAGTTCAAGCTTTGCCCCTTTAGCTTTTTAACAAGCTAATTGTTTTTAATTGCATATGCAAGAGAACCAGCTTTACAGTTTCCAAGAAAAAAATTTTTATTTTAACCAATTTTCTCTGGTTCTATAGAATATCATGTCCATCCTAGGTCAGGTCATCTTTCTTTTCTGTAGTCATAGTTTTATCCCTGAATTATAGACAGATCAGCTGACAAGGTTTCCGTAGGTCAACCTGCGGAAGGATCATTAACGTGGTCGTTCCGCCCCGCCCGGCTCGTGAGCCTGTCCTCCAACCGTGAGGCGCGGGATGGGAAGGTAGGAGGAAAAAACGTCTGGAAGGCGGCGCGCCCCGGGCGGGCAGTCGGGCCCCCATGGCCTTTCCGGTGGTAGGGGGTGAGGGGCCGCGCGAGAAGGTGGGGGGCGGTGTGCAGAGTAGGGCTCTCCTCCGCCTTCCCGCCCGCCCCTCCGCGACTCCATCCCCGGCCGGGCACCACCCTTGCCCCGCGCCAGGTGACGTCGTCACTGGTGTCCCTATTCTGCCCGACTTCCCCGCCACTTTCCTTCGAGGTTGGGTCCGAGGGTTCGGGGCGGGGGGTGGGTGCTCAGCGCGCCCCCACCCCACCCCACGCGCCTTTGCCCGTGGCGCCGGCTACAACTGCCTTCCCCCCGGCCGTGGACCTCACGGCGCGGATCCTCCGGTCGCGTCTCGCGGGCTGTGCGGCGTGATGGGTGGCGGCTCCCCGCCGCGGGGCCGCTTGCTTGCCCGTGGCCGGCCCTAGACTGGTCTGCCTCGGCCGGTCGTCGGTGGTCCGCTGCTCTGGGCCTGCCGCGCAGTCGCCAGACGCCTCCCCACGCCCTCCGAGCCTGGGGGGCTTGCTCCCAACCCCCCTTCCCCATGCGTCCGGGGGCTGCCTTGTCCGGTTCTCTCGCCCTCTCGCCCCCTTACTTCTGTCGTGTCCCTTGCCCGCTTGGCGCCACGCTTCCTCTCGGAGCCCCTTCCCTCTGCCGTTAGTGGTTGGGGGAGAAGGGTGCCTGGGGCGCGGGCAGGGGGCCCCGGTGGTTGAGGGGAGAGGTCGGGGGTGGGGGGTGCGGCCGTACGGGTGGAGTTCTTTTTTTTTTTTTATTTTTTTTTTATTAAAAATTTAATTAAAAAATTACTCATTCTATTCAGTTTTGAAACACCACGCTTATTGCACAGGGTCCCGATGGAAGGCCTCCCTCTCAGCAGGACAGCCACAGATTCCACCATGAAAGGGCAGCAAGGTGCCCTCCTCCCTTCTTTTCTGCGTGGATGGCCACCTGGCCACCAGGTTTTTAAACCCCCACCAGGTTAGGGTAAGGGGTTAGGGGTTAGGGGGGTTAGGGTTAGGGTTAGGGTTAGGGTTAGGGTTAAGGGCCAGGCCAGGCCAGGCCAGGCCAGGCCAGGGCCAGGCCAGGCCAGGCCAGGCCAGGCCAGGCCAGGCCAGGCCAGGCCAGGCCAGGCCAGGCCAGGCCAGGGCCAGGCCAGGCCAGGCCAGGCCAGGCCAGGCCAGGCCAGGCCAGGCCAGGCCAGGCCAGGCCCAGGCCAGGCCAGGCCAGGCCAGGCCAGGCCAGGCCAGGCCAGGCCAGGCCAGGCCAGGCCAGGCCAGGCCAGGCCAGGCCAGGCCAGGCCAGGCCAGGCCAGGCCAGGCCAGGCCAGGCCAGGCCAGGCCAGGCCAGGCCAGGCCAGGCCAGGCCAGGCCAGGCCAGGCCAGGCCAGGCCAGGCCAGGCCAGGCCAGGCCAGGCCAGGCCAGGCCAGGCCAGGCCAGGCCAGGCCAGGCCAGGCCAGGCCAGGCCAGGCCAGGCCAGGCCAGGCCAGGCCAGGCCAGGCCAGGCCAGGCCAGGCCAGGCCAGGCCAGGCCCAGGCCAGGCCAGGCCAGGCCAGGCCAGGCCAGGCCAGGCCAGGCCAGGCCAGGCCAGGCCAGGCCAGGCCAGGCCAGGCCAGGCCAGGCCAGGCCAGGCCAGGGCCAGGCCAGGCCAGGCCAGGCCAGGGCCAGGCCAGGCCAGGCCAGGCCAGGCCAGGCCAGGCCAGGCCAGGCCAGGCCAGGCCAGGCCAGGGCCAGGCCAGGCCAGGCCAGGCCAGGCCAGGCCAGGCCAGGCCAGGCCAGGCCAGGCCAGGCCAGGCCAGGCCAGGCCAGGCCAGGCCAGGCCAGGCCAGGCCAGGCCAGGCCAGGCCAGGCCAGGCCAGGCCAGGCCAGGCCAGGCCAGGCCAGGGCCAGGCCAGGCCAGGCCAGGCCAGGCCAGGCCAGGCCAGGCCAGGCCAGGCCAGGCCAGGCCAGGCCAGGCCAGGCCAGGCCAGGCCAGGCCAGGCCAGGCCAGGCCAGGCCAGGCCAGGCCAGGCCAGGCCAGGGCAGCCGGCCAGGCCAGGCCAGGCCAGGCCAGGCCAGGCCAGGCCAGGCCAGGCCAGGGCCAGGCCAGGCCAGGCCAGGCCAGGCCAGGCCAGGCCAGGCCAGGCCAGGCCAGGCCAGGCAGAGGCCAGGCCAGGCCAGGCCAGGCCAGGCCAGGCCAGGCCAGGCCAGGCCAGGCCAGGCCAGGCCAGGAGGCCAAGGCCAAGGCCAGGCCAGGCCAGGCCAGGCCAGGCCAGGCCAGGCCAGAGACAGGCCAGGCCAGGCCAGGCCACGGCCAGGCCAGGCCAGGCCAGGCCAGGGCAGGCCAGGCCAGGCCAGGCCAAGGCCAAGGCCAGGCAGAAGGCCAGGCCAGGAAGGCCAAGAAGGCCAGGCCAGAAGGCCAAGAAGGCCAGGAAGGCCAGGCCAGGCCAGAAGAAGAAGGCCAAGGCGAAGGCGAAGACAGAAGAAGACGAGGAAGGCGAAGGAAGAAGGCGAGGCCAGGAGGCCAGGAGGGCCAGGCCAGGGCCAGGCGAGGCGAGGCGAAGGCGAGGCAAGGCGAAGGCGAAGGCGAAGAAGAAGAAGAAGAAGAAGAAGAAGAAGAAGAAGAAAAGCAAAGAAGAAGCAAAGAAGAAGCAAGAAGAAGCAAGAAGAAGAAGAAGAAGAAGAAGAAGAAGAAGAAGAAGAAGAAGAAGAAGAAGAAGAAGAAGAAGAAGAAGAAGAAGAAGAAGAAGAAGAAGAAGAAGAAGAAGAAGAAGAAGAAGAAGAAGAAGAAGAAGAAGAAGAAGAAGAAGAAGAAGAAGAAGAAGAAGAAGAAGAAGAAGAAGAAGAAGAAGAAGAAGAAGAAGAAGAAGAAGAAGAAGAAGAAGAAGAAGAAGAAGAAGAAGAAGAAGAAGAAGAAGAAGAAGAAGAAGAAGAAGAAGAAGAAGAAGAAGAAGGAGAGGAAGGAGAGGAAGGAAGGAGGGAGGGGAAGAGAGGAAGAAGAAGAAGAAGAAGAAGAAGAAGAAGAAGGAAAGAAGGAGAAGAAGAAGAAGAAGGAAGAAGAAGAAGAAGAAGAAGAAGAAGAAGAAGAAGGGAAGAAGAAGAAGAAGAAGAAGAAGAAGAAGAAGAAGAAGAAGGAGAAGAAGACGAGGCCAGGCCAAGAAGAAGAAGAAGGAGAGGCAGACGAGGCAGAAGGAGAGGAAGGAGAGGCAGGCGAGGAAGAAGAAGAAGGAGAGGAAGAAGAGGAAGGAGAGGAAGGCGAGGAGGGAGGCGAGGAAGGCGAGGAAGGCGAGGAAGGAGAAGAAGAAGAAGAAGAAGAAGAAGAAGAAGAAGAAGAAGAAGAAGAAGAAGAAGAAGGCGAGGCAGAAGAAGAAGAAGAAGAAGAAGAAGAAGAGGAAGAAGAAGAAGAAGAAGAAGAAGGGAAGGCGAAGGCGAAGAAGAAGAAGGCGAGGAAGAGAAGAGGGCAGGCCAGGCCAGGCAGGCAGAAGAAGCAAGGGCAAGGCCAGGAAGGCCAGGAAGGCCAGGAAGGCCAGGAAGGCAGGAAGGCAGGCAGGAGAGGAAGGCGAGGAAGAAGAGGAAGGCGAGGCAGGCCAGGAAGGCCAGGGAGGCCAGGCCAGGCCAGGAAGGCCAGGCCAGGCCAGGAGGCCAGGCCAGGCCAGGAAGAAGAGGCCAGGCCAGGCCAGGCCAGGCCAGGCCAGGCCAGGCCAGGCCAGGCCAGGCCAGGCCAGGCCAGGCCAGGCCAGGCCAGGCCAGGCCAGGCCAGGCCAGGCCAGGCCAGGCCAGGCCAGGCCAGGCCAGGCCAGGCCAGGCCAGGCCAGGCCAGGCCAGGCCAGGCCAGGCCACAGCAGAGAGAGGCAGGCCAGGAGGAGGCAGGCCAGGCAGGCAGGCAGGCAGGCAGGAGGCAGGCGAGGCAGGCGAGGCAGGCCAGGCCAGGCCAGGCCAGGGCCAGGCCAGGCCAGGCCAGGCCAGGGCCAGGCCAGGAAGAAGAAGAAGAAGAAGAAGAAGAAGAAGAAGAAGAAGAAGAAGAAGAAGAAGAAGAAGAAGAAGAAGAAGAAGAAGAAGAAGAAGAAGAAGAAGAAGAAGAAGAAGAAGAAGAAGAAGAAGAAGAAGAAGAAGAAGAAGAAGAAGAAGAAGAAGAAGAAGAAGAAGAAGAAGAAGAAGAAGAAGAAGAAGAAGAAGAAGAAGAAGAAGAAGAAGAAGAAGAAGAAGAAGAAGAAGAAGAAGAAGAAGAAGAAGAAGAAGAAGAAGAAGAAGAAGAAGAAGAAGAAGAAGAAGAAGAAGAAGAAGAAGAAGAAGAAGAAGAAGAAGAAGAAGAAGAAGAAGAAGAAGAAGAAGAAGAAGAAGAAGAAGAAGAAGAAGAAGAAGAAGAAGAAGAAGAAGAAGAAGAAGAAGAAGAAGAAGAAGAAGAAGAAGAAGAAGAAGAAGAAGAAGAAGAAGAAGAAGAAGAAGAAGAAGAAGAAGAAGAAGAAGAAGAAGAAGAAGAAGAAGAAGAAGAAGAAGAAGAAGAAGAAGAAGAAGAAGAAGAAGAAGAAGAAGAAGAAGAAGAAGAAGAAGAAGAAGAAGAAGAAGAAGAAGAAGAAGAAGAAGAAGAAGAAGAAGAAGAAGAAGAAGAAGAAGAAGAAGAAGAAGAAGAAGAAGAAGAAGAAGAAGAAGAAGAAGAAGAAGAAGAAGAAGAAGAAGAAGAAGAAGAAGAAGAAGAAGAAGAAGAAGAAGAAGAAGAAGAAGAAGAAGAAGAAGAAGAAGAAGAAGAAGAAGAAGAAGAAGAAGAAGAAGAAGAAGAAGAAGAAGAAGAAGAAGAAGAAGAAGAAGAAGAAGAAGAAGAAGAAGAAGAAGAAGAAGAAGAAGAAGAAGAAGAAGAAGAAGAAGAAGAAGAAGAAGAAGAAGAAGAAGAAGAAGAAGAAGAAGAAGAAGAAGAAGAAGAAGAAGAAGAAGAAGAAGAAGAAGAAGAAGAAGAAGAAGAAGAAGAAGAAGAAGAAGAAGAAGAAGAAGAAGAAGAAGAAGAAGAAGAAGAAGAAGAAGAAGAAGAAGAAGAAGAAGAAGAAGAAGAAGAAGAAGAAGAAGAAGAAGAAGAAGAAGAAGAAGAAGAAGAAGAAGAAGAAGAAGAAGAAGAAGAAGAAGAAGAAGAAGAAGAAGAAGAAGAAGAAGAAGAAGAAGAAGAAGAAGAAGAAGAAGAAGAAGAAGAAGAAGAAGAAGAAGAAGAAGAAGAAGAAGAAGAAGAAGAAGAAGAAGAAGAAGAAGAAGAAGAAGAAGAAGAAGAAGAAGAAGAAGAAGAAGAAGAAGAAGAAGAAGAAGAAGAAGAAGAAGAAGAAGAAGAAGAAGAAGAAGAAGAAGAAGAAGAAGAAGAAGAAGAAGAAGAAGAAGAAGAAGAAGAAGAAGAAGAAGAAGAAGAAGAAGAAGAAGAAGAAGAAGAAGAAGAAAG